>CM044398.1:56173750-56837500 GCA_024322285.1 Musa beccarii
ACTTGGGAGAACTATGACGACTTGAAGATCAAATTCCCAGAATTCATGGAACATCAGCCTCGAGGACAAGGCTGATTTGAAGAGGGCGGGTCTGTTAGGACTCTAGCTAGGAGAGTCCTAATTTGGTTTCATTGATAAGTGCATTCATGTAAATCCTATCTAGCCAACCCCTATTAAATAGGTGAAGAGGCCGGCTAGGTTAGGGTTAGGTTACTTCTTAGAAAAGAAGTCCTATTAGAAATAGGAGTCCTATTAGAGAGAGAGTCCGATTAGAAGTAGGAGTCATATTAGGAAAAGAGTCCTATAAGAAGTAGGAGTCCTATTAGGGAAAGAGTCCTATTAGAATTAGGAGTCATATTAGGAAAAGAGTCCTATTAGAAGTAGGAGTCCTATTAAGGAAAGAGTCCTATTAGAATTAGGAGTCCTACTAGAGAAGGAGTCCTAATTAGAAGTTGGTTAGAAGTAGGAGTCTTGAGTAAGAGTCCTATTAAGAGTTGGGGTTTAGAAGCCCTGTAAATAGCCATGTATTCATCCTCTTTTCATCAATGAATAGATTAATCTTTTAGCAACCTTTGAGCAGCAACTTGGAGGAAGGAACCCTTATAGAGTTCCAAGGAGGCCGATCCCCTATAGAGATCAACCTATAAATAGCCATGTATTTATCCACTTTTCATCAACGAATAGATCAATCTTTTAGCAGCCTTTGAGCAGCAACTTGGAGGAAGGAACCCCTATAGAGATCCAAGGAGTCCGATCCCCTATAGAGATCAACCCCAAGCTTAGAATCCGTAAGGGTTCTAACACTTGGTATCCAAGCAACATTCTTGGCATCTCGTTGCCCTTCTACAGCTATCCACCAGCCCTCCACAACCACCCAAAGCAATTCCCACAATTGCTTAGAAGATCATCGCTGAATTCCGCTATCATCTCTACCACCGTAGATCATCCTTTGATCTTCCTGTGAATTGCAACAGGTTTCGGTTATCTACTTTGCTGCTGCTGCAATTTAGTTTTTCTTATTCAAAAAAATCTAAAAAATTCGTTCCTATATTGCTGCATAAACTTTTCATCACAAAGTTTTCATCTCTACAACGAAAGTTGCACTGCAGAATTTCAGCCGCATAGCACTATTTTTTTGATCTTGCTACTATGTTTTTTCTATCCAAATCTCTATGAAATTTTTATGACAACTTTGACACTTCTTAACAGTGGTTTTTCCTTTGGTTTTGTCAAAAAATTCTAAATATAAACCACTTATCTTTTACGTCCAATCTATTATACTTTAGACGTAAAAATCTGCTATAATACCTCTCCGTGATCCTCAATTTTGCTAAACCTCTTGCTATCGTTTCTTTCTACGAAATTTTTAACAGCATTACCTCTTCCTTATTAGTAGATCCCCTTTGAGTTTTACTTGAATCTTTTCTAAAACTTTCTAGAAAAAATTACATCTTTACTACTAGAATTTTTTCGGTGAAAAATCTGGTGTTGCACCTTTGTCCTTTTTTCTTCTCCGTAACCTACCAAACCCTAGCCACTTTGCTGCCACAAGTTAAGACATCTTTAGGGCATCCCTTTAGCCTTAAGATGCAGCCATCATAACCTAGTTTCATAACCCTAACAGCATCAAAAACTTCAGCCCAAAACAGTAAACCATTACAGCCGAACCCTTCTATTACCGATCTATTGTCCGAAACTTCCACCACCCCATGCCATTAACCCATCAACAAAACAAAGACAAGGGCATCTCTGATCTACAAGTATATTCTATGGCTTCTCAAGATCCAATTAATGCCAAATTTGAAGTATGGGAATCTCGGATTGAATCACAGCTTGAATCGCGCTTGGAAGACAAATTGCGCGCTTTGTTTGCAGAATTCAGAATTGGACAACCACTGAGTCCAACCAAATTGCAGCAAGGAGAGAATTCAAAAAGGATCCTAGAGAAGGAGGGACAGCCCTCGGACATGCTTCAACTATGCATGAGGGTGGACTTCCCACGATGGGAAGAAGGAGACCCAACGGGGTGGATTTCGCGGGCCAAATGTTACTTTCGCTATCACCGAACGTCGGATAATGCTATGATGGAGATTGCTATCATCCACCTTGAAGGAGATGCTATTCAATGGTATAATTGGTTGGAATGTAATCATGGGGCTCTGACGTGGAATCAATTTAAGAACGCACTGCTGAACCGTTTTGGACCTACGGAGTATGAAAATATCGACGGCCAACTCGCAAAGATTCGACAAACCTCTATGATTCAAGAGTACCAAACTAGGTTTGAGAAGCTATCCTACCTTGCTCATGATTGGACTAACCGTCAATTGTTAGGAACATTTATCGAAGGACTCAAGCCAGAGATAAAAGGGGAAGTTAAGGCACGACAGCCCCGTACTATGATGGCCGTGGTTTCTTTTGCCTGAATACAAGAAGAACGGCTCAGTAAAAATGCTCAGAGGATGAGAACCACTCCTAGAACCTCAGCATATAAACTTCCTTCTGCTCCCAGCCATCCTTCGCTACCAAAAAAATTGATAAGATAAGAACTACATGACTGATCAGCAAAGGGTCTTTGTTGGCATTGCAACGAGCCGTGGAACCGTGATCATTGCTACAAAAGGGGCCACCTCCTACTGATTGAACCTCTTGAAGACATGGAGGAGGAAGTCCAGGAGCATGAGGAAGAGGTCACAGATGAAGAACAGTAGCTAATTGATATTATGATGCATGCACTTGCCGGTTACGCGAACCCGCAAACAATGAAAGTGGGAGGATTTCTGAAGCAACAACCAATCACCATTCTTATTGACACCGAGAGCACTAATAATTTTATGAACAGCAAGGTTGCTGTCTAGATGGCCTTACCTATTGAGAATTGCAGCAGGTTTGATGTTAAGGTCGCAGATGGACGAATTTTGAAGTGTGATCGTAGGTGCCCATGGGTGAAACTGTTGCTACAGGATCAAGAGATAATGGTAGATTTTTTCCTCCTCCCTCTTAATGATTATGAGGCCATGCTTGGCATTGAATGGCTGATGACATTAGGTTATGTTTCTTGGAATTTTTTAAAATTAATTATGAAATTTTACAGCAAGGGGAAACAGGTGATACTATGCAGGAAACATGGGAGCGACGTAACGACGATTTGCACACAACGAATGAAGCAGAAGATATCTTCCCCTGAGCAGAAAAAATGGGTGACAAAGCTTCTTGGATATGATTATGAAATAACATACAAAAAGGGGAAAGATAATATTGTTGCAGATGCGCTTTCGTGGCTATCCGAGCAAGTTGAATTTTTGGCAGTTTCACTTCCGACCAGTGACTTCCTTGAGGATATTAGGAGGGAATGACAAGATAATCTGGAAACGAGTAAAATCATAAAAAAATTGGAGGAAGCACCAAGCTCCATGGCTCATTACAGTTGGGACTCAAAGGACTTGCGATATAAAGGACGCATTATGCTTGTGCTAAATTCTACTTGCAGAAAGATCATCCTTCAAGAGATGCATTCTACACTTGCGGTCGGGCACTCCAAGTTCCTTAGAACCTATAAAAGAATTAAGCAAAATTTTTTTTAGATAGGGATGAAAAATATTATTGCTGAATTTGTAGCATAATGTGATGTATGTTAACGACACAAAGGTGAGACAGTGGCAAGTCCCGGAAAGTTACAACCTCTACCCATCCCAGAATCAATATGGACTGATATATTAATGGATTTCATCGAAGGGCTTCCCTCATCACAAGGAAAAGGTATAATTTTTATCGTGGTTGATCGCCTTACAAAGTATGCTCACTTTTGTTCCATCCGTAATCCCTACACTGCTTCTAGTATTACTCAAATCTTTATGGAGAATATTGTAAAATTACATGGGATGCCGAGATCTATTATAAGTGATTGTGATAGGGTCTTCACGAGCAAATTTTGGACAGAGTTATTCCAGATGCAGGGCACTAAATTAAAGATGAGTACGGCATATCACCTACAAACTGATGGCCAAACTGAAGTGGTGAACAGGTGTTTGGAGACATACCTTAGATGCTTCACTAGTGACCGACCAAAAGAATGAACAAAGTGGCTTCCTAGGCCAAGTGGTGGTATAATACAACTTATTATTCCTCCACAAAATGTACTCCTTATGATGCCATGATGGCCGACCCCCCCCTGTAATTCCAAAATATGTGTTGGACACCTCTAAAGTAGAACAAGTAGACAGGGAACTATAACACAGAGACAAAATGCTGAAGTTGCTAAAAGATAATCTCACTACAGCGCAAGCAAGGATGAAACAACAATATGATTAACACAAAGGTGAAAGAGAAATTTCAGAAGGAGATTGGGTCTTCCTACGGCTCCAGCTATACAAGCAAACATCAATCCAAACCAGAGCATCTATGAAGCTTTCACCTCGGTTCTATGGGCCCTTCCAGATTTTGGAGCGCATCGGAGCAGTAACACACAGATTGGACTTACCTGCTAGCTCCTGAATCTATCCAGTCTTCCATGTATCATGTTTGAAGCTCAAGTTAGGATAACATGAGATAGCCCAAAGCCATCTACCAAATATAACTATCCAAGGAGAGCTCCAGATCCAACCAAGTGCCATTATTGATCGACAGATCGTGACTCGACGATGACGACCTGCTATTGAAGTGTTAATACAATAGGCAAACCTACCAGCAGAAGATGCCACTTGGGAGAACTATGACGACTTGAAGATCAAATTCCCAGAATTCATGGAACGTCAGCCTCGAGGACAAGGCTGATTTAAAGAGGGCAGGTTTGTTAGGACTCTAGCTAGGAGAGTCCTAATTTGGTTTCATTGATAAGGGCATTAATGTAAATCTTATCTAGTCGACCCCTTTTAAAGAGGTGAAGAGTTAGGTTAGGGTTAGATTGCTTCTTAGAAAAGGAGTTCTATTAGAAATAAGAGTCCTATTAGAGAAAGAATCCTATTAGAGAAAGAGTCCTATTAGAAGTAGGAGTCCTATTAGGAAAAGAGTCTTATTAGAAGTATGAGTCCTATTAGGGAAAGAGTCCTATTAGAATTAGGAGTCCTATTAGGAAAAGAGTCCTATTAGAAGTAGGAGTCCTATTAAGGAAAGAGTCCTATTAGAGAAGGAGTCCTAATTAGAAGTTGGTTAGAAGTAGGAGTCTTGAGTAAGAGTCCTATTAGGAGTTGGGGTTTAGAAGCCCTATAAATAGTCATGTATCATCCTCTTTTCATCAATGAATAAATCAATCTTTTAGCAGCCTTTGAGCAGCAACTTGGAGGAAGGAATCCCTATAGAGTTCCAAGGAGGCCGATCCCCTATAGAGATCAACCCCAAGCTTAGAATTCGCAAGGGTTTTAATAGGACCAAACATACAACTGGGACTACGGAAACATTGTATGACATTAGGTATTATTATCCATATAGTATTTCGTAAGTGGGTCAACTAGTGAACTCATTATCCAATGAGTACTCATATTGTACTTCTAGTGTTCCAACACAAGTGATTATGAGACCAGCCACCTCCATTATATAGGGAAGTATATAACACACCGGTCTCTCTAGTTATCTCGATATCCTTCTCGAGTAACCTATGACTGGGATGATTCAGTGTTTGTGTTTAAAGGTGAATCAGTCTCATTATCATGATCTCATTGTGATTCGATTTCCATTGCACAGATTCAATGACATCACAATATATATCTAAATAATGTGATAAAATATCAGTAATGCGATTGTTTGGGAGGTAATGCCATTAACCCTGGTAGGGGTCAACTAGGCCCGACACTAAATTGGTTTGGGTCGGATTCAAGGCCCAACCCAGTGCTGGACCCTATCTAACGGTGGTATCAATAGACTAGGGTAGTGGAACCACCTAGAGTTCAGATTCCCAAGTGCTTGGGCAGTGGTACCGCCTAGGTCAGGTGGTGGTACCGTCGATAGTTATTAACTACCAAGTGATGGTACCGTCGGTAGTTATTAATTGCCAGGTGATGGTACCGCCCCACCCAAAACCTGAAGCTTTGCTCTGGCAATAGTACCGCTAGACTAGACGGTGGTACCGCCTAGTGTCAGGGTCAACTAGTGGTGGTACCGCCAATGATAAGCTGTAGTACCGCTAGCACCTAAAAATCTAGGATGGGACCTTTTTTGGCTCTAATTTTGAAGCCAATTAAGGTTATAAATACCTCTTACTTCTCAGCTGGTAAAGTACATTGAGAAGTGATAAGAACTGAGTCAAAACTATAGTGAAATAGCCTTGAAAAATTTGAGTATTTACCTCCCAAATTCTCAAGTGTAAAAATTCTGTAAAAGGGTATGAGCCACCTGCAAAATTCTGTAAAAGGAGTGTTTGATCTTTCCCCTTCAAGAAGGATCGATAGTGGAAGCCGATAACCTCATCGAAGGAGGTTTCGGGAGTGGACATAGGTTAATTGACCAAACCACTATAAAATCGCTACATTCTTCTCTTAGTGCATAAATTTTATTTGCTACATTTAATTATTTACTTGGCTGCAATTTTTCATTCTCCCCTCCTCTACTCTCTAATGTATTCACTCAAATCAATCTCTTTATTGAAATAATTTTCATCGAACGAAATTTTCTTAGCGTATAAAGTTTTTTGAAATCGCTTCAAATTGTTGATTTTTATCCGTTGCACTAATTCACCCCTTCTCTTAGTGCCGCTCTTGATCCTAACAGTTGGTATCAGAGCACTCTCATTCTTGTTTAAAACCCAAGAGAGATAGTATTTGTTAGTATATAAGAGGGTCACTCAATCATACGTTCGCCTATGTTCAATGGATCGGAGTACATCTATTGGAAAACTCGCATGAGAATTTTTGTTATTTTTTTAGATTTTGAACTTTGGAACATTGTCGAAAATGGCTTTCAAAAGTTTTCTCTTTCGATGAATGAGTGGAATAAATCGGAGAAGAAGACTTCTGCTCTTAATGCTAAGGCTATGAATGTCTTGTTTTGCGCCTTAGACAAAAATGAATTTAATCATGTTTCAATTTATAAAATGACTTTCAATATTTGGCATACTCTTGAAATCACTCATGAAGGTACTAGTTGAGTGAAAGAGACCAAAATCAATCTTTTAGTATATTTTTATAAATTATTTTGGATGAAACCAAGTGAGTCCATTGGAGACATGTACACTCGATTTACGGATGTTGTCAATGAACTAAAAACACTTGGAAATTTTTTTTAATTTTGAACTTATAACTAAAATTTTTAGATCCCTTTCAAAGAGTTGGAATCCTAAAGTAATGGCCATTCAAGAGGCCAAGGACTTAAATAACTTTCCTCTCAAAAAACTAATTGGATCATTAATGACCTATGCGATGACTTGTAATGCTCATGATAAGCTTGAGAACTCCCTTCCAAAGAATAGGAAGGATATGACATTGAAAACACAAGAAGACTACTTGAAAGAAACTTCAAGTGATGAGGACTATAATGATGAACTTGCACTTTTGACATGAAAACTCAAAAAATTTATAAGAAGAAATAAAGTTAAAAATGACTTTAAAAATAAACTTGAACCTAAGAAAGAACAACAAGTGATATGCTATGAATACAAGAAGCCGAGGGATTTCAAAAGCGATTGTCCCTAAGCAAAGAAGAAACAACCGAAGAAGAAGAAGGCGCTAAAGGCAATGTGGGATGATTCAAGCGGCTCCAAAGACAAAGAACCAAGTAACAAGGAGGTCACCAACTACGCTTTAATGACAATCGAAGAAGAGGTAAGTAATTTATTAGATGAAAATTTAACTCTCGACAAGCTTTTAAATGCTTTTCATGATTTGTTTGATGAATGTAGATCAATTAGTAAAAAGTTTAATTTATTAAAAAAAAGAGCATGCTCTCTTAGTTAATAAATTTGAAAATCTTAAACTTAACACTCCTTCTTTGCCTCCATGCTCTAAGTGTGAACACTTAAAAGACACTTGAGAAGGAGAACTTGCTACTCAAAGGAGAACTTGACCGGAGATCCATCTCAATTCTCTAAGCTCACTAGCTAAGACGAAGGGTATGTCACATTCGGAGACAACAATAAAAGTAACATCATTGGTAAGGGAACCATAGGTAATAAATTAAACTTTTTAATTAATGATGTGTTGTTAGTTGATGGCTTAAAGCATAATCTTTTGAGCATTAGTCAATTGTGTGATAAAGGATGCATCATAAGATTTGAATCTAATACTGCATAATTGAAAAACCATACAATAACACATCTATGATTGTCCTAAAATAAAATAATATCTATACTATTAACATTGATGAACTTAGTAATGAAATGTGCTTTTCACTTTTGAATGATGATGCTTGGCTTTGGTATAGGAGATTAGGTCACGCAAGCATGAAACTAATATCTCAAATCACATCTAGAGAACTAGTAAGAGGCATTTCTAACATTAAATTTGTCAAAGACAAAGTATGTATTGCTTGTTAACTAGGAAAATAAATAAAAGGTAGTTTCAAATCAAAGAATCAAAAAAGCACCTCTAGATCATTGCAATTGATCCATATGGACTTATTTGGACTAATTAATACAACAAGTCTAGAAGGAAGAAAATATGTCTTTGTAATCGTAGATGATTATAGTAGATACACTTGGACATACTTCTTGGCACATAAAAGTGATTATTTTAAGTATTTTTTAAAGTTTTGTAAACTTGTTCAAAATGAAAAAGGTTTTATAATTTTATCGATTCGGAGTTATCACGGTGGTGAATTTCAAAACCATGATTTCTAAAATTTTTATGAATCTAATAGATATAACAATAATTTCTCTACTCCAAGGAATCCTTAACAAAATGGAGTAGTAGAAAGAAAGTAAATGAATTTACAAGAAATGACAAGAACTATGTTGAACGAACATAGTCTACCCAAATATTTTTGGGTCGAAGTTGTTAATACGACATGCTATGTCATGAATAGGGTTCTAGTAAGACCATATCTCTTCAAAACTCCATATGAATTATGAATAACAAAAAATCAAACGTTTCATATTTTAAAGTTTTTAGTTGTAAATGTTTTATATTGAATGAAAAAGATGCCTTAGGAAAGTTTGATGTAAAGTTTGATGAAGACATTTTTCTTGGCTATTCTTCTATTTCTAAAGCTTTTCGTATATTTAATAAAAGAACCTTGGTTATAGAAGAATCCATTCATGTTGTCTTTAATGAAGTTTTCAAATTTAAGAAAAATAATTTTGATGATGATTTTAATTTTGATGCTTTGAATTTGAGTGAAACCTCTCCTCCAAATAGCAACTTGGATGAATCTTCTTTTAAAGCTTCCTTACCCAAAAAATAGAAGTATGTAGATGCTCATCCTAAGGAGCTAATTATAAGAGACACATCAAAAGGAGTTCAAACTCGTTCTTCTCTTAAAAAATTTTATGCCAATACCACTTTTCTTTCTCAAATTGAACCTAAATGCATTGATGAAGCCTTGAAAGATGATTCATGGGTCATCACAATGTAAGAGGAATTGAACCAATTTGAAAGAAATGAGGTATGAAAGCTTGTTTCTAAACCTAGTGACCTTTTAGTTATTGGACTAAATGAGTCTTTAGAAACAAGCAAGATGAATTTGGTATTGTGGTTAGAAATAAGGCTAGATTAGTGGCCAAGGTTTTTAACCAAGAAAAAAGTATCGTTTATGAAGAAACCTTCGCTCCTGTGGTAGGATTAGAAGCCATAAGGATGCTCCTTGCCTATACTAATACTAATGATTTTAATCTATTTCAAATGGATGTTAAAAGTACTTTCTTAAATGGCTTTATTTCTAAAGGAGTGTATATTAAACAACCACCCGGATTCTAGAACTCTTTTTTTCCTAATCATGTGTTTAAATTGACTAAGACTCTCTATGGATTAAAACAAGCCCCAAGGGCTTGGTATGAGAGACTTAGCTCTTTTTTTATTCAAAATAATTTCTCTAAAGGCAAGGTCGATACTACATTGTTTATTAAAAAATTTAAAAATAATTTTCTTGTTATTCAAATTTATATTGATGATATTATCTTTGGTTCTACAAATGAATTGTTATGTAAATCATTTGGCAAGTGTATGAGCCAAGAGTTTGAAATGAGCCTAATGGGTGAACCAATCTTCTTTTTAGGATTATAAATCAAACAACTTAGTGATGATATATTTCTTAGTCAAACAAAATATGCATTAGAATTTTTAAAATAGTTTAATATGGATGGTTCAACGGTCATCAATACTCCTATGAGTACCCCCACTAAGTTAGACATGGATGAAAGTAGAGAAAGTTTTGATCAAAAAAATATAGGGGAATGATAGGTAGTTTACTATACCTCACCGCAACTAGACCGGATATCATGTTTAGTGTAGGACTTTGGGCTAGATTTCAAGCCAATCCTAAGTTATCTCATCTTAAAGCTGTTAAAAGAATCTTTAGATATCTTAAAGGAACTCCTAACCTAGAATTATAGTATTCAAAATCTGATAACTTTGATTTAATAGCTTATACAGATGAGGATTTTGCCGGATGTAGAATAGATAGAAAAAGCATGTATAGAACATGTCAATTGTTAGGATATGCACTTGTTTCTTGGTCTTCCAAGAAATAAAACTCGGTTGCATTATCTATGGCCGAAGCTAAATACATAGCTGCAAGTGCATATTGTGCATAAGTTGTATGGATGAAAAATATATTAGAAGATTACAAAATTCATCTAAAGAATATTCCTATAAAATATGATAACACAAGTGCTATATGTTTAACTAAAAATCTTATTCAACACTCTAGAACTAAACATATTGACATTAGGCATCATTTTATACAAGATCATGTCAATAGCAATGATGTACCTTTAGAGTTTATTGATACAAAACACCAATTAGCATATATCTTTACAAAATCCTTAAATGAAGAATAATTTAATTTCATTAGAAGAGAATTAGGAATGTTAAATTATCCTAATGCATGAGTTTGTTGCATGTCTCTTTTTCAGAATTTTTTGATTTCAT
Source organism: Musa beccarii (assembly GCA_024322285.1). Taxonomy (NCBI): domain Eukaryota; kingdom Viridiplantae; phylum Streptophyta; class Magnoliopsida; order Zingiberales; family Musaceae; genus Musa; species Musa beccarii. Next base: position 56,184,763 of record CM044398.1, read on the forward strand.
AGTATCATCTTTTTGATTTTGTAAATGAAGTTTTCATGAACTTATCTCAGATTGATACTCTTGCTTTATGACTTTTTGAAATTGTATTAGACTTGATTTTATCGTTTTATCATTTGATGACTTTCCTCCCCTCATTCACAATATTTTTTGTATCACTCTCGGATTTCATGCAAACTTTAGCAACATTTTTGAAAAGAGTAAAAACAGCACTCATGAATCTTAATTGATAAAGGTATCATTTATCATTTACCGATTTCAATGATACTTGATTTTTTTAATGACAATGGATTTTATAAAAGCAAAATTCACGGATTCTATGGAATGACATATATTAGTTCTTGATGAACTCAATTGCTTTCACGATTTACTTTTCACATTTCTATGAGATTTTGATGAAAAATAGAAGTGAGATATATTCTTGATAAATTGAACAACTTGCTTTCATGATTCACGGACTTCTTCTCTTTATACATATTTTATGTCATGATTTCTATATGAAAAGAAGAAGCTCTTATAAATTTTTTGCTTGAATGCTCTCTCGAATTCAATTCAGATTTCAATCACTTCTCTAAATGCGAATTTAATGATTTCTTAACACATGTATGAATTTTTATGTCATGAGTTCTTATGAATTTTTGATAACTTGAATAGTTCGTTCCTCTTCTACTTTACAAATTTTACTTGATTGAAATATGTGCCATGAGCTTTTATGAAATTTTCATGACTAGAATGATTTTTTTTTCAAGAATTTCATGGAAATGCCGAGTTAACTCTTATCACAAATCTCTTTATATGGCATGAATTTTTGATCATTCGAACAAATTGTTTCTTGTACTTTTCATATCTTGATTCTTCTTATTGGTTTCATGAATTTTTCCTTCTCTCTTTACCTTTTTAAGAAGAATCCTATCGTAATGATTGGTATCACAACAATTTGTCGCAATACCAAATTTTGCTTGATTAAAATTTTGGCACACTTCCTTTTTGTTGATGACAAAGGGGGAGAAATATAGCACAATTGATGACATACTTTGTATCATAAAATGCTTGCTATCATTAAAAGCATCGTAATGTATCACAAATATATGAAATATATCATATGCATGACAAATATTTGAAGTGTATTGCAATGTATTGCAAATTCACGAAATGTATCATATGCATCGCGAATGATTGAAATGAATCATGTATGCTTAAAATGATAATTTTTTGATGATCGTTATCGTATCATGCTATTGGAATTTAGTATCATGCCTTGATATGATAATTTAGTTTCATTTTTGTATCATTGAATGATGTATCATCAATTGATATCATAACTTGGATTTGTGAACTATTATTTGATATCATTTGATTCTTGCTAAATTTCAAAATTAAAGTTGGTATCATTTTGATAGAACCCTAGAGGAATTCTATGTAGATTAATCTTTGAGGGGGATCAACCCTTGGAATGCTATAGGGGTTCCACCCTCCTTGGTAGTTAGCTAGATGGCTGAATTTGTAGATTGATCTTCTTTTCTTTCCTCAAAAGAGGTGGAGGCTACATGCTTATATAGGGCTCTAAACCCTAGTCTTAGGGGCTACTTCCTAAGTAAATTATCCCTTTTGCCCTCAACCATAGTTGACCTGCCCAGTAAAAGGGGACGATGGCTAGGAAGCCTTAAGGCCCCAAATATAAACCCTAGCCACTCTTCTTTAAAGAATAGAGGCGGCTAGGTGGGGTTTATTACAATTTGATAGAGTTTTTATTAGCTGCTATTTAGTTGAGTAGGACCCAACCCTGCTAGGGTCCTATCAAGCCCGCCCTCTTCAAATCAGCCTTGTCCTTAAGGCTGAGGTTCCATGAACTCAGAGAACCGGGTCTTCAGCTCCTCATATGATTCCCATGTGGCATCTTCAAGTGATAAATTATTTCAATGCACTAATACTTTAGTAGAGGGACGTCGATGATGCATCATGATTCTGCAATTGAGGATGGCTTATGGTTGGGCTTGAATATCTCCATTATCAATGGTGTTGGGTAATTGAACCTGGGGTGACTTGTGTTCTCCCAACTCGGGCTTCAAGCATGACACGTGGAAGACAAGGTGAATTTTGGAATCCTTAGGCAATTTAAGTTTATACTCCATGGCTCCAATGCGCTTGTGATTTGATAGGGCCCATAAAAGTATGAGGATAGCTTCATGGAGGCTCGTGTGTTAATGGATAGTTGCTTATATGATTGTAGGCGAAGATAAACCGAATCTCCTACTGAAAATTCTCTTTCGCTTCGTCATGTGTCAGCTTGTTGCTTCATTTTGGCTTAAGCAGTAGAAAGATTATCCTTTAGCAACTGTAGGAGTTTGTCCCTGTCAATTAAATCTTGGTCGACCCGATCTACTTTGGCAGAGCCAATTACATACTTTGGAATCATAGGGGCCGACCGACCATATAGTGCTTCATATGGGGTACATTTTGTAGATGAATGATACATCGTATTATACCACCATTCGGCCCAGGGGAGCCATTTCGCTCACTCCTTTAGTCGGGTACTAGCGAAACACTAAAGGTACGTCTCTAAACACTTGTTCACCACCTCTATTTGACCGTTAGTTTATGGATGATATGCTGTGCTCATCTTGAGTTTGGTGTCTTGCAATTGAAATAACTTGGTCCAAAATTTACTAGTGAAGACCCTGTCATGATCACTTACAATAGACCTTGGCATCCCATGTAGTTTAATAATATTTTTTATGAAAATCTGAGTAATACTAGCAATAGTATAGGGACTTCGTACAGTACAAAAATGAGCATATTTCGTAAGTCGATCAACCATCACGAGGATTGTGCTTTTACCTTTGGAAGGTGGCAGCCCTTCAATAAAGTCCATGGAGATGTCAGTCCACACTGAGTCCGGTATGGGTAGTGGTTTTAGCTTCCTTGGACTTGCTACTGTTTCACCATTTTACTGTTGACATATATCACATTGTGCCACATATTCAAAAATAATTTTTTTCATCCCTCCAACAAAAATTTTGCTTCACTCTTTTGTAGGTTCTTAGAAATCTAGAGTGTCCTACTGAAAGTGTGGAGTGCATTTTGTGCAGATGATTTTGATGCAAGGGTAGTTGGGTATAAGTATAATGTGACCTTTTTAGTGTATATCCATCGAATCCCAAGTGTAGTGGGCTATTGTGCTTGGATTCTCCTCCAATTTTTTTTACAATGTTGTTGGTCTTTGGATCCTCTTTCCATTCCTCCCTAATGTTCTCGAGGAAGCCAGTGGTAGGAAGGGAGATAGCTAAAAATTTAGCTTACTCAGGTAGTTATGAGAGTGCATCTGCAACAATATTTTCTTTCCCTTTTTTGTAAATAATTTCATAATCAAATCCTAGAACTTTGGTTACCTATTTTTGGTACTTAGGAGATGATATCTTCTACTCCAAAAATTACTTGAGGTTTTTATATTTAGTTTTAATTTAAAATCACCGGTCGATCAGGTAGGGTCTCCACCTCATTACTATGTGCATAATGGCGAGTATCTCCTTATCATATATTAACATTTTTTGATGGGAGGGAGACAATGCCTTGTTGGTATATAAAAGTGGTCAACCATCTTGCATGAGCACAACTCTAATTCTGACTCTAAATGCGTCGACCTCAATGATAAAGGGTCGATTGAAATCTAGTAGCATTAGCACCGACGTCATCGTCATGGCTACCTTAAGTTTTTGACAAAGGTAGCGGAGGCTTTGTCTAACTATTGGAAGGCATCTTTTTTCAGTAGAGAAGTGAGGAGTGCATTGATCTTCCCATAGTCCTTCAAAAATTTTCGATAGTAGCCCGTTAGTTCGAGGAACTTGCGTAGTAATTTCACATTTGTTGGTTTCGGCCAGTCCTGCATTACTTTAATTTTTGTTGGGTCTACCACCACTTCTTTTGATTTTATGTGCCCAAGGTACTCTACTTTTTGTTAGAGAAAGCTATACTTTGATTGCTTAACAAAAAGAATATTCTCCTGAAGGATCGTTAAAACAAACCGCAAGTGCTGAAAGTGAGTCTTAAGAGAAGGCCGGTAATGGACTGGTTTGGGCTGGGTTTAAGGCCCAACCAAAAGTGCTGGACCCGGTCTGGCGGTGGCACCGCCCTAGGTCCAGCTCCCCAGGATGTATTGGGCGATGGTACTACCCAAACTGGGTGGTGGTATCGCCAAAGATGTCGAGCACTGGCAAAGGGTACCGAAGACATCGACCGTGACAATGTGTCAGGTGGTAGTACTGCTAGACTGGGCAGTGGTATTGCCTAGTGTCAGGGTCAAACTGGCTGTGGCACCACTAGTGATAGTCGGTGGTACCGTCAGTACCTTGTAAACCCAGGATGGAAAGATTTTTGACTCCAAATTTAAATCAGATTGCAGCCTATAAAAACCCCTCCCATCCTTGGGTTGCATATATAAGCACACCGAACCTAAAAGTAGAAAAACGTTGTTGAAATCTTTCTCTCCTCTAGTCTATAGTTTGAATTCAGCTTAAAGAGAGGAGCGTGTGTGAGTGCTTGTAAAAGGGTTACCTCCTAGGCCCGTCAAAAGGAGAGAGCACTATAAAAGGGAGTTGGTTTTCACCCGTTGAAAGGAAGACAACTAGTAGAAAGTCGGTGGCCTCAAGAGAAGAGGAATCGGGAGTGGACGTAGGTCGTATGACCGAACTATTATAAAATTGGGTTTACACTTATATTCTTGTTTATCTTTGCTGTAAGCCTTTACCTTACTATAATTACTTAAATCCTTCTCATTCTTATGAACGGCTTCAAGTTTTACATCTTTCCAATACGTGCAATTGAAATCAGTTTTCATCGAAATGTGTTTTTATCAAACGAAGTTTTAAAAGTATTTTAAATCATTAAAATTTATCATTCTTAACTGCTGCACTAATTCACTGCCCCTCTTAGTGTCGCTCTAGATCCCAACAAGCGATACCACCGGCTAGGGCTTCTGGAAATATATTTCCTGGGTGATTCCACCACCCCAGTCTGGCGATGCCACCGCCAGACTAGGTCCAGCACTTATGGATGGGCCTTGAATCTAGCCCAATCTAGTTAATTTATGGACCCAATTGGCCCATAATAGGGTTAAAGGATTAACACCTAATCCTAACCCTAATTATGTGCTAACTATAAAATTGAAAACATATTCTAAACAAAAACATGATCCGGCACATCAAGACTTCTTCCGATGAGCTTTCGACAAACTTTTGGCAGACTTCTGACAAACCTTTGGATATCTTCCGGTGGACTTCCGACGAGCTCTCGAACTTTACGATGACCTCGGTGAGTTCCGACGACCTCGGTGAGTTCCGACGAGTCTCCTTTGGCAAGCTCTAATCTTTCTTGTTGAGCCCCGCGAACTTTCGATAAACCTTCCAACAACCCATCGGCAAGCCCCCAATTTATTCTCAGCCAGTTTCGACAGCACTTCTAACAAATCTTCAGACTTCCAATGGACTCTTGAACTTCTAATGATTTGATCACACTTGACTCCTGCACGTCGTTTTACTTTATGTCTTCATTGTCATCGTAGTTAATCCTGCACACTTTTATCAATAATATGGATTAGATCAAATAATCTATCAATTAACTTCATCATAAAAATATGAGATTCAATAATCTTCCTCTTTTTGATAATGACAATTAATTAATGGAGTTAACCTTAACTCCCCCTATCTACATACCATATTTGAGAAAACAAACACTTGAATTCAAGACCAAACCGATAAGTTACATCCATTCGAACTTATCGACATGCTTAACAAGCATAATTTTTTTATCCTAAATATGTAACTTCATATTTTTCATAATATGAAATGATGTCAAGGCATGACATCCATTCTCAAGTTCAATGTTTAATGATGATAGACAATCATCGTCTAAACAAACGATACAAACTTTAATTTTGAAATATAGCAAGAATCAAATAATATCAAATAAAAATTCATAAATCTAAGGCATGATATTAATTGATGATATATCATTCAATGATACAAAAATGAAACCACATTATCGTATCAAGGGAAGATACCAAATTCAAGCATGATATGATATTGATCATAGAAAATTTTCATACATGAAACATTTACAATGCTTACAATACATTTCATCCATTTGCGATGCATACGATACATTTCATCCATTTGTGATGCATACGATACATTTCATAAATTTGTGATACATATGATACATAGCAATGTAATTTATCCATTTTATGATATGAAGCATGTTATCAATTTTTAAGGCATTTTACAAAGCATTTCATGATACAAGTCATGCCATTGTCATCAATTTGACACATTTCTCCCCCTTTGTCATCAACAAAAAGGAAATGTGCCATTGATACCAAACATTGTGATAGAATTTTTTATGAAGATGGCAAAAAGAGAAGGATAAATCCATCAAGAAGAATTCATTCAAGAATAATGAAAAGCAATTCGTTCATTCTATTGAAAATTCATGCTATAGAAATAAATTCGTAAAGTATAAAAGATAGACTATCAACGCAGAAATTCATAAGAATTTCTACTTTCCATCACGAGCTCATGACATAAAGAAAAATTCATTTTAAAAACGTTAATGTCCGTATTTCTACCAAGTATAATTCGTGAGGTAGATGAGATCATTTAAGCACAAAATTCATACAAACTCATGGTAAGAAAGTCATGAAAAGTTCAAGAGGCAATTTGTTTGAATGATAAAAAATTCATATCATGATAAGAGCTAACTCGGCATTTCCATGAAAAACAACCAATCAAGTCATGATGAAAATGATGTTTCCATACTTAAAAATTCATACATGAACTTGAATTCTTATTTAGTGAATGAAATACAAAAAAAAATCAAAAATTCATAAAGGGTTCTCAATATAAAGATATGTATAAAAGAATAATTCCATGAGTCATGAAAGCAATTTGTTGAAGTTATCAAGAATTTTTCAAACTTCAAATTTCATGATATAAAAATGTGAAAAGTAAATCATAAAAGCCATTCATTCATGCCAATGAAAGTTGAGGGAGGATAAGATGATAGAATCAAATTCACAAAGTCATTGAACGTGAATCATCAAATGTACATGATATTAAAAATCATCAATTGATGAGGCAAAAGAATCAATCCAAGATAAAAATAAAAGCTCCATTGAAAAGATGGTACAAGATAATACAAAATCAGAAAAGATAATATCAAGATAGGTGAAGGATCAAAATAGGTTCATGAAAACTGAAGAGATGATACAAAATTAAAAAATATCGGAAAAGGAGTACTCTTGATTTCATGCATTCAATTCAACATATATGAAACTTAAAATGTACCAAAGTAACATAAAGAGTACAAAAGGGAGTTGTGAGCTCCATTACACTACATAGAGTTAATATAGAGTTTTACAACTACTCCTCAAGTGGAATACCAAAATGTCTATACAAATTATCGATTTTGCGATTCACTTGACTTACTTCATTTAGGATCACATTTTGTTGGAGTTTGAGTTGATCTTGCTATGATTTGAGTTGATTCAATTGAGTGACAATCGGATCGGTCGAAAAAGTAGGAGCAGGATCTGCTTGTGCAACATCAAAAGGACTAGGAAGAGGAGACTCATTACCCCTAAATACAGGTATTTCAGGTTCTTCTTCAGGAGGGGGTGGATCAGTCCTTCTAGGCAACCTAGTCCAAATTCTATTCCTAAAAGTGCATATTAAATGTTTAAGTGGATTTCTATTAATCGCATTGTATCTATCTACTTTTATTGTTTCTTCATTAGATGGTATCCTAATATGGTGTGCATGTAATAATCTTGTAATTAACCCCCATATGAAAGTATTAGATCCTTATTTGATACGTCAATCATATTCTACCGGATTAAGTAACCAAAGCAATTTTCTTGTCCGGCCATTATCCAATACATAGTACTTAGTTCCATTTGATTGACTTCGTCGTGGTGGTATTGTTTTGGAATTAGGATACTAATAATGAAGTGATGGAGAACCTTAGTGTTAAAAGGCAGTAGATGTTCATAGCTTTTACAGACTGTGGATAGGTTAGGATTTCCAAAGATGGTCCCTAAAGCCTCGTAATAGGTTACTCCAATTTCGTCTAGATCCCATTAGTCTCTAAAATAACAACCTCTACTTTTCTCAGAAATTCCTATTAGATCGCAAATCGTACTATCCGTAATTGAGATTTGATTTCCTAGAAGGTAGGTTGATACATTGTCATCTTCATCTACACTTAGGTTGGTATAAAATAAATGAACTAGCCTAGGGTATATTGGTTCGCTAATTTATAAAATGGGCAAGACATCTAGATTAGCAAACCAATGAATAGGTTCTAGGTCTCCTGATTCACTTAGATCAATATACTTATCCTTATGTACGTTTCTAGTTTCAGAACTAGGACACTTAAGGCATTTTCACTAGAGTTAAATAGGGATGGGTCATATGAATCTCCTTCTTTCCTCTTCCCTTTGTCCCTAAATGATCTTCTAGGTGCCATTTATCTATATATAATGATAGTGAATGAGCAATTATGAAACTGCGGCAATGTATCAAGAATTCAAGGAAAGAAGGTCAAAGAATACCTTGGTAGAGATTTCTTGAGAAGATAGTGATCTTGTTCCAAGATTTGAGAAGATGGATGCCTCTCTTGGTTTTCTTGAGAAGAAAGATGAAGATTGAGAGGTGGGAAGGTGATTTTGGAGGCTGTAGCAAGGGTTAGGGTCGGTTCTACCGTTGGCCCTAAAGCCCCTTTATATAAGGGAGCTCTCGGGCAGTGCCACCACCAACTGGGTGGTGTCACCACCAACTGGGTGGTGTCACCACCAACTGGGTGGTGCCACCGCTTGGGAACAGAATGCCTAGGTGATGCTACCGCTAGTTCTGATGGTGCCATCGCTGGCACCCAAACTTAGATAATTTTCGGGGGTAGCAACACCTTGATCTTTTGATTAATTGTTCTTCCTATATTTTGTAAAGATTATAATATTGGATTAGTTGAATTTGTTTATCATACATTTGATCAACATTTGAGTCAATTTCATCCCTCACTATTTATCAATTTGAATAAATTAAAAAATTGATCAAAAGAAGATGTTATAATCATCAAGGTTAACAAAGATCAATTCGTAACATTATGAAGGACACCATTTATGGTTTATAAATATTCGTTCTAGCAAGATCAAAATTAAGAATCATGAATCATATTATCTCAAGTCATAAGTCCGAAAAATAGAGATCAAAAAGAAATTTCGAGTAGGGAATAATACTAAAATTATCGATTTATGCAGTCAAACTATCATTACTCATCGTATATAGTTTTAAAAGAACATCAAACATGATTCAAAACATTCATCATAGTTTTCAACTTATTCTAATCATCAAATCATCAAAGTCAATATCATAGTTTGCGAGATTCAAAGAATAGATTCATCACTAAGAATCACATTCAAAAAATATTTCAAAAAGATATATAATCGTAAATGTCGATAAGTGTATCATCAATTGAGAACATGATTCATGCATTAGGTGTAAGAAAACTGAAGAACATAATGTGTTTCTAAATCACTATAATAGAAACACAAGGAAACTAAATGCGGAAATAAAAAATTATATATCTCCAGCCATTGTTGTCGAGAAATTTTTGCAATGATTTCTCTTAGTATTTTGTGTCTTCTCGACTCAGCACTCTTATTTTAGATAGTGTAGGAAATCCTAAAAACTTGAAAGAGAGATAGAGCCAAGGGACTAAAACCTCCCTTTATATAGATGTTCTCCCATCAAGAATAATTATTACCACTAAATTCATAACATTCAAAAATTAATTCAAGTTTATAATGTTTGGACCATAATTAAGAATTTTAATGATAATGAATAAAAATTCAACAATAACGATTAATTCATAATAAATGAAAAACTAAAATATTTAAATCATAATAAATGAAGAAATGAATGATAAACTTAATGAGAATGATTACATTCTCTAAAATTAATGAAAATTAATAGTAATAATTAAGGAACGGTTACATTCTACCACTTAGTTCATACGTTTAACTTAATAACTTGAATTAATTTTATCAAATAATTTTCTTAAGAAATAAATACATGAATCATAGTGATAAGTCCTCTAAGAGCGAGTATTATCATCCATGTATCACGATGTATTTGGTTTCTTAAGAATTAATTTTAATGTGGTAATATTATTTAATGAATAAATCTTATATTTATTCTTAGTCCAGCATAAATATATTTTCTCAAATTAATGTGCACATGAATGAAAAAATATCACAATATATATAAGAGTTTCAATACAATTACAAAGTGGAACCAAGTCCCATTTTCTCTACATGATCCTTGAATTTTAAAGGTGGCATACCTTTAGTCAAAGGATCAGCAATCATCAATTCAGTGCTAATGTGCTCAATGACCACTTTCTTTTCTTTTACATGTTCTCTTATGGCTAAATACTTATTGTCGATGTGTTTACTTCGACTTCCACTTTTATTATTCTTAGCCATAAAGACAGCAGCTGAATTATCACAGAAAATTCTTAATAACCTAAAAATAAAATCTATAATTCTAAGCCTTGAAATGAAACTCTTAAGCCATACACCATGTGAAGTAACCTCAAAACAGGAGACAAACTCAGCTTCTATGGTAGAAGTAGCAATCAATGTCTACTTGACACTTCTCCAAGAAATAGTTTCACCAGCCATCATAAAAATATATCCTGATGTTGATTTACAAGAATCAACACAACTGACGAAGTTTGAATCTAAGTAGCCAATCACATTCAGATTGTATGTATGTCTATACATAAGTATGTAATCTTTGGTTCCTTGAAGATACCTCATCACTTTCTTTGTAGCTCTCTAGTGGCCCATACTTGGATTACTCTGATATCGACCTAGCATCCTCACAGCAAATGTAATATCAGGTCTAGTACAGACCTAAGTATACATAAGACTTCCTACGATAGAAGTATATGGGATGTTTTTCAATGATTCCCTCTCAAGGTTGTTCTTCGGGCATTGGTTCAAATTGAACCTATCACCTTTCACAATAGGAGCAACACTTGGTGAATAATCCTTCATCTGAAATCTTTCTAAAAGCTTATTGATATAGGTTTCTTGTGATAGACCTAAAATACCTAGAGGTCTATCTCTATGGATCTTAATGCCAATGACATAAGATGCTTCACCCATATCCTTCATATCAAAGTTTTTAGAAAGGAATTATTTCACCTCATGTAGCAAACCCTTATCATTGGTAGCAAGCAAAATATCATCTACATATAAAATAAGAAAACATATTTTACTCTCACTAACCTTCTGGTATATACATTGATCCATGGGATTTTCAACAAATCCGAATGAAGAAATCACTCCATGGAATTTAAAATACCATTAGTGGGAGGCTTGTTTTAAATCATATATAGATTTCTTAAGCTTACAAACCAAGTGCTCACTAACACTAGAGGAGAAACCTTCAGGTTGTTTCATATAAACCCCTCCTCCAGATCTTCATTAAAAAAAATATCATTTTCACATCCATTTGTTGCAACTCAAGGTCAAAATGAGCAACAAATGCTAAAATTATATGAAGAGAATCTTTCTTAAATACAGGAGAAAATATCTCTGTATAATCGATTCCCTCTTTTTGAATAAATTTCTTTGCAACCAGTCTTGCCTTATATCTCTCAATATTACCTAATGAATCTTTCTTAATCTTAAAGACCTATTTACATCCAATAGTCTTTGCTTTATTAGGCAACTCTACAAGGTCCTAAACTCTGTTGCTCTTCATATAATTTATCTCCTCCTTAATGACATTTGTACTATAAATCTGACTCTTCGCAACTCATGGCTTGTGAAAATGTTTTAGGATCATTTTTGGCTCCAATATTATAGTCAAATTCTTGTAGATATACAACATAATTACTAGGAATTGCTGATCTTTTATTTCTAGTAGAACTTCTTAATGTTGTACCAATATTTCCCTAAGGAACTTATGGTTCAACTAATTGTTCAGGAGCTTATTGTAATTCCTGAACTACTTGATCTATTAAAATACTATCAGCAACTTGTGGAATCTTAATGATTGGTTGTTCAACACCAATTTGTACTTGAGGAGTGCTATGAACTATAACTAATCTATCACTTGATGTGGAAGGTTGAGATTCTATATGACAATATGCAAAAACTATGTTCATGAACTGATCGCTCCCACTGATCATGTCATCCTCAAGAAACTTAGCATTTCTTAATTCCACAATCCTAGTTGTACGAGATGGATAATAAAACCTGTAACCTTTGGACTTTTCAGCATATATAATGAAATATCCACTAATAGTCCTCTAGTCTAGTTTCTTCTCTTATGGATTATATATCCTGACCTCAAACGGAGATCCCTAAATGCGCATATGTTGCAAATTCAATTTTCAACTTTTCCATAATTCAAATGGTATTTTTGGGACAGCCTTGGTTGGAACTCTATTTAATATATATACAACCGTCTTTAGTGCTTTAGTCCACAAGAACTTAGGAAGATTGGAGTTGCTAAGCATACTCCGCACCATGTCTAATGATGTTCGATTTCTTCTTTCTACAACACCATTTTGGTCTAGAGAACCAGGCATGGTGTATTGGGCAATAATCCTATGTTCTTAAAGAAACTTAGCAAAAGGACCAGGTGCTTGTCCATTCTCAATATATCTACCATAATATTCTCAACCTCTATTTGATCTCATAATTTTAATTTGCTTACCACATTGGTTCTTAACTACAGTCTTAAAGACTTTAAAGGCATCCAATGCTTCGTTTTTATTATGAAGCAAATATATATATATATATTGTGAGTAATTATCTATAAAGGAGATGAAGAATTTCTGACCATGTGCATCCATGTCTGGACAACATATATCAGTATGAATGATCTCTAATATGTTTGAACTCCTATTAGCACCTTTCTTAGACTTGTTGGTCTACTTTCCCTTAAAACAGTCCATACAAGTCCTAAAATCAATAAAATCAAGAGTACTAAATACTCCATCATTAACTAATATCTTAATTCTCTCTATAGAGATATGTTCTAATCTCCGGTGCCATAACATAGAGGAGTCCTCATTAATATTATACCTTTTAATGTCAGCGTGAATATGCATTGAATTATAAGTGTCATTATTTTGTAAGAAACTATGATAAAGACCATCAGACAAAATACTATTCCCAACACAATCAGATTTATATAATAAACTAAATGATGTATCTTGAAAATTAAAGAAATATCCAAATGGTATGAGTTTAGAAATAAAAATCAAGTTTCGTGAGAAACTTGGAACATAAAAGCTCCTTTCTAATTTTAAAACAAAACCACTGCTTAAAGTTAAAATGTATGTTCCAATTGCCTCCACATATGAGCCCATCTTATTGCCTGATAAGATGCTTTGCTCACTTCCCACTAGCTTCCTTAGATTTTGCATACCCTACAAATAGTTTGCAATATAGATTGTTGATCCAGAGTCAATCCACCAAGTATTAATATTAACATTAACCATATTAGATTCATAACACACAAACGAGATTGGTTTACCTTTCTTTTCAAGCTATTGTTGGAATTTCAAACATTTCTTCTTCATGTGTCTATTCTTTTTACAAAAGAAACACTTTACTTCTTTCTTGATATCAGCTTGGGATGGTATTTTACCTTTTTCCTATTGATTGACTTGATTTTTGTCAGTTTTATTCTTCCTGTGAGTGGTTACTACCAATGCACTCTCACCCAGCTCCATCACTAGTATCTCTTCTTCTTGAATACACATGGTCATTAATTCATTGATTAACCATTTGTCTTTATGTGTGTTGTATGAAATTTTAAAAGGCCTGTATTGATGTGGATGGGTGTTCAAAATGTAGTGCACTAGAAAGGATTCTGACATATCAACCTCGAGTTTCTTAAGTTGAGCCGCAATATCTTGTATTTGCATTATATGCTCATGACACATTTTATGTTGGTGAGTCTAAGGAATGAGAATTTCATTATTATGATACTTGCTAATGCCTTTTCTGAAGTGCTGAATTGCTCATCAATAGCTTGTAGCAAGTCTCAGACATTCTCATGCTGGTCAACAGAACCACATATACCAGCAATTATTTTAGTCTTGATAAACATCACGCTGAGCTGATTGGATCGCTCTCATCACTCATATAGCGTGACCTCAGTTGGAGTGCTGGTATTAGTGACTATAGATGGTTCGTCCTTCTTAATAGTATAATCAATATCTAGCCACCTTAGATGGAGGAGAATCTTCTCTTTCCAAATCTTATAATTATTATCCCTAAGTTCAGGAATGTCACATCGGATATCAGAAAAATTAATAGTTTGAGAAATTACATAAAATAAAAATGCTTATATTAAAATTTGAGGCTTAATAGTCTAAATTGTATGCTTTATCAATGTCATGCCAAAAATTAAATCTCATGATATAAAAATTGCTTGTGGGCTAAATTTTTAATTCAAATAGATTCAAATGATCTTTATGATAAAACTATCAAATTATGTACCAATTCATAATCCCTGTGGGCAAATTATAAAAATAATATGATATTTTATCCTGATTAATTATATAAATATAATACAAGATCTTGTGGGATAATAATTATTATATTAAATATAATTAATCATAATATAATATCTAATTCCTTATGTGATCCTTATTTTAACTTTATATATAATTTTAATCAATTAAGGATGCTCTGGTTAGTCCCTAATTAATTAAGATTATATAGATCACTAGACATTTTAAATAAAATTGGCTTATAAGCATAAATTAATATGACTAAATATTCATATAAAATATGAGCAATTTAGCAATAATGAATGTTTCATTTCATCAAAAATATTAAAAATCTTATATCCTCATGATTTTTAACATTAATTGCATCAAAAGTTTCAAAAGAGAAACCGAAATCAAGTCATATTCATGGTATAAGATAAAAAATCTTTTCCATATCAAGGGAAAGGTTAATCAAAGCTCTGATACCAAATGTAAGAAAACTGAAGAACATAATGTGTTTCTAAATCACTATAATAGAAACACAAGGAAACTAAATATGAAAACGAAAAATTATATACCTTCAGCCATTGTTGTCGAGAAATTTCTACAATGATTTCTCTTAGTATTTTGACTCTTCTCAGCTCAGAACTCTCACTTTAGATGGTGTAGGAAATTCTAAAGACTTGAAAGAGAGATAGAGCCAAGGGGCCAAAACCTCCATTTATATAGATGTTCTCCCATCAAGAACATTTATTACCATCAAATTCATAACATTCAAAAATTAATTCAAGTTTATAACGTTTGGACCATAATTAAGAATTTTAATGATAATGAATAAAAATTCAACAATAATGGTTAATTCATAATGAAGGAAAAATTGAAATATTTAAATTATAATAAATGGAGAAATGAATGATAAACTTAATGAGAATGGTTACATTCTCTAAAATTAATGAAAATTAATAGTAAGAATTAAGGAACGATTACATTAGGAACATCAAGTCATCAAGATCAAAAGATAATTCGAGTATCAAATGCATTCAAACCATCAATGCACAATATGTCATGGTTTCAACAAAATAAAGTTGTGATTTTAAAAATAGAAGTCATGAATCATTTTGAAGGATCTCATTCTAGTTCAATTTATCAACTCCAACCTTATTATTAAAATCACATTCAAGAAGTTCACGACATTCACAAAATAAATGAATTCATAGATTTCGAATAGATGAAAAATATATTTTCTTTTAAGTATTTTAATTTAAATGATGACTTTTCATAGAAGTGTTATAATAATATATATTATTTTTATTTTTTTATACGAAAGCCAAGTATCATCGTATAGATCTGAAACAAAGTTTCGTCAAAACCATCAAGACTAAAAACACATCATTCCAAAACATAGGATTTCAAATTGAGCATGATACAAATGTTTTCCATCAAAATCATTTTTTAAGGAATTTAATGCTAGTACATTTTAGCCTTATTATGGTGCATCAATTTATTGCTCTCAAGGATCTTTCATTACTCGAGCTAGTGAGCTTAATAACGATCATGTATCATAGAGGTATCATTACTCACTTCTAGCTTGTGATGGTTAAGATTCCTACATAAGAAGATTTTTGGGTACCCATTTGACCTTAGGTGCCTAAAAAATTGATCTAGTATCTTATCATTTTGTATTAAATATTTACAATCCTCTTAGGAACCCATATTAATTTATATGGCCTAAGTTTCTTAAACGGACATTTATAAGCAACATGTCCGGGTTTGCAATAAAAGTTGCACTTAGTGTGTGATGATACATGCAATGTAGATCATTTAATGAAAATAGTTGGATTTCGATGAGATCCACTCACAAATTCGATTCCAATTCTTTTATAAACTTGACCCTTATTAGCAAGGATTATATCTAAGGACTTGCTACCAACCTTAAATTTATTTAAGATTTTTTTGAGTAGCCAGTTCTCTTTCTTAAGTACTTCTAAGTGTTCACACTTAGAGCATAGGGGCAAAGAAGGAGTATTGTGTTTAAGGGTTTCAAAATTATTAATTAAGAGAGCATGCTCCTTGTTTAACAAACTAAACTTTTTGCTAATAATTCTACATTCATCAGACAATTCATAAAATGCATTTGAAAGTTCATCGAAAGTTAAATTTTTATTAAATAAATCACTTACCTCTTCTCCGATGGCCATTAAAGTGAAGTTGGCGACCTCCTTATTGGTTGCTTCTTTGTCTTCGGAGTGACTTGAGTCATCCTATGTTGCCTTTAGAGCCTTCTTCTTCTTCGGATGCTTCTTCTTTGCTTGGGAGCATTCACTTTTAAAATGCCCCGGCTTCTTATATTTATAGCAAATCGCTTGTTCCTTCTTGGGTTCAAGTTTATTTTTAGAGTCATTTTTAAATTTATTTTTTCTTATAAATTTTTAAAATTTTTGAGTCAAAAGTTTAAGTCGTCATCATGGTCCTCATCACTTGAAGATTCTTTCAAGTGGTCTTTTTGTATTCTCAATGTCATATCCTTCCTATTCTTTGGAAGGGAGTTCTCAAGCTCATCATGAGCATTGTATCATCTCATTGGTTATTAATGACCCAATTAGTTTTTCAAAAGAAAAGTTCTTTAAGTCCTTGGCCTCTTGAATGGCCATCACATTAGGATCCCAACTCTTTGGAAGGGATCTTAAAATTTTAGTTACAAATTTAAAATTAGAAAAACTTTTTCCAAGTGCTTTTAGTCCATTGACGACATCCATAAAATGGATGTACATGTCTCCAATGGACTCACTTGGTTTCATCCCAAAATAACTTGTAAGAATGTACTAAAAGATTGGTTTTGGACTATTTCACTCGACTAGTTCCTTCGTGAGTGATTTTAAGAGTACATCAAATATCAAAAGTTGAGTCACAAATTTAAACATGGTTAAATTCATTTTTGTCTAGAGCACAAAATAAGACATTCATAACCTTAGTATTCAGATCGAAAGTCTTCTTTTCTGACTCATTCCAATCATTCATCGGAAGAGAAGACTTTTGGAAGTCATTTTTGACAATGTTCTATAGTTCAAAATCCATAGAAATAAAAAAATTCTCATGCGAGTCATCCAATAGGTCTAATCTGACCCATTGAACATGGGAAACATGTAATTGAATGGCTCTTTTGTATGTCGGTAAATGCCATCTCTCTTGGGTTTTAAACCAGAATGAGAGTGTGTTAGGACTCTAGCTAGGAGAGTCCTAGTCTGTTAGGACTCTAGCTAGGAGAATCCTAATTTAGTTTCATTGAAGGAGGAAAACATATAAATCCTAAGGGCATTCATATAAATCCTATATAGCTAACCCCTATTAAAGAGGTGAAGAGACCAGCTAGATTAGGATTAGGTTAGAGGTTGCTTCTTGGAGAAGCATTAGAAGTTGATTAGAAGTAGGAGTCTTGAGTAGAAATCCTATTAGGAGTTGGGGTTTAGAGTCCTATTAGGAGTTGGGGTTTAGAAACCCTATAAATAGCCATGTATTTACCCTCTTTTCTTTATGAATAGATCAATTCTTTTAGTAGCCTTTGAGTAACAACTTGGAGGATGGAACCCCTATAGAGTTCCAACGAGGTCGATCCCCTAAAGAGATCAACCCCAAGCTTAGAATCCATAAGGGTTCTAACACTTGGTATCAGAGCAGCATTCTTGGTGTCTCACTGTCCTTCCACAGCCATCCATCAGCCCTCCATAGCTGCCCAAAGCAATTCCTACAATTGCTTAAAAGATCATCATCGAATTCCGCTGTCATCTCCACCACCACGGATCATCCTTTGATCTCTCCGTGAATTGAAATAGGTTCTAGTTTCCTACCTTACTGCTACTGCAATTCAATTATCCTTATTCAAAAATCCAAAAAAAATTATTCCTATATTACTGAATAAACTTTTCGTCGCAAAGTTTTCATCTCTATGACGAAAGATACACTATAGAATTCCAGCTGCATAGCATTGTTTTTTTTATCTTGCTACTATGTTTTTTCTCTCCAAATCTCTATAAAATTTTTAAGACAACTTTAACACTTCCTAATAGCAGATTTACCTTTGGTTTCATTAAAAAATTCTTAATATAAACTATTGATCTGTTACATCCAATCTGCTACACTTTAGATATAAAAATCTACTATAGTACCTTTTCGCAATCCTCAATTTTGCCAAACCTCTTGCTGTCGTTTCCTTCTACAAAATGACAGCAAGATTTCCTTTGAGATTTACTTGAATCTCTACTGAGAATTGTTGGAAAAAATTGCATATTTACTGCTGGAATTTTTTTGGCAAAAAATCTAGTGCTACACCTGTATCCTTTTTCTTCTCCGTAACCTACCAAACCCTAGCCACCTTGCTGCCACCAGTCAAGACGTCTTTAGGGCAACCCTCTAGCCTTAAGATATAGCCATCATAACCTATTTTCATAACCCTAACAACATCTAAAACTATAGCCCAAGATAGTAAACCATTACAACCGAACCCTTCTATCACCGATCTATTGTCCGAACCTTCCATCACCCTATGCCATTAACCCATCAACAGAAAAAAGACAAGGATATCTCTAATCTACAAGTAAATTCTATGGCTTCTTAAGATCTAATTGATGCCAAATTTGAAGCATTGAAATCTCAGATTGAATCGTGGCTTGAATCACGATTGGAGGACAAATTGCGCGCTTTGTTTGCAGAATTCAGAATTGGACAACCACCGAGTCCAACCAAATTTCAGTAAGGAGAGAGTTCAGAGAGGCCTCCAGAGAAGGAGGGACAACCCTCAGACATGCTTCAGCCACGCATGAGGGTGGATTTCCCCCGATGGGAAGAAGGAGATCCGATAGGGTGAATTTCGCACGCCGAATATTACTTTCACTACTACCGAACATCGAATGATGCTATGGTGGAAATTATTGTCATCCACCTTGAAGGAGATGCTATTCAATGGTACAATTGTCTAGAATACTGAACCGTTTTGGACCTACGGAGTATGAAAATATCGATAGCCAACTCACAAAGATTCGACAAACCTCTACGATTCAAGAGTACCAAACTAGGTTTGAGAAGTTATCCTACCTTGCTCATGATTGGATTGTCCATTAATTGTTAGGAGCATTCATCGAAGGACTCAAGCCAGAGATAAAAGGAGAGGTTAAGGCATGGCAGCCCCATACCGTGACGGTTGTGATTTCTTTCGCCCGAATATAAGAAGAATGGCTCAACCAAGATACTCGGAGGATGAGAACCTCTCCTAGGTCCATGGCACATAAACCTCCTTCTACTCCCAGCCATCCTTCGCTGTCAAAAAAATTGACAAGAGAAGAACTACATGACCAATTAGCAAATGGTCGTTATTGGCATTGCGACAAGCCGTGGAACCGTAATCATCGCTGCAAAAGAGGCCACCTCCTACTGATTGAACCTCTTGAAGACATGGAGGAGGAGATCCAGGAGTAGGAGAAAGAGGTCGCGGATGAAGAACATCAATCGGTTGATATTACGATGCATGCCCTTGCTGGTTACGCAAACTCGCAAATGATGAAAGTAGGACTTCTGAAGCAACAACCGATCACCATTCTTATTGACACCGGGAGTACTAATAATTTTATGAACAGCAAGGTTGCTGTTCAAATGGCCTTACTTATCAAGAACTGTAGTAGGTTTGACATTCAGGTCGCCGATGGATGAATTTTGAAGTGTGATTGTAAGTGCCCGTGGGTGAAACTATTGTTGCAGGACTAAGAGATAATTATAGATTTCTTCCTCCTCCCTCTTGATAATTATAAGGCTGTGCTTGGCATTGAATGGTTGACAATATTAGTTGATGTTTCCTAAAATTTTTTGAAACTAATTATGAAATTTTACAGTAAGGGGAAACATGTTATCCTGCACGGGAAACGTGGGGGTGACGTAACGACGATTTGTACACAACGAATGGAGAAAGTTTTACATAAAGCATGTAGTGGCTTTTTAGTACAACTTGAGAAGTAATCTAAGGGAGAGCCAACCAAATTTGAAGACCCAAACCTACTTCCCTTGCTTGCTGAATTTTCAGATATATTTGACGAACCACACAGCCTACCTCCTAACCGTTGGCATGATCATCGTATACCAATTCTTCTGGGCAAACCTTCAGCAAATACTCGACCATATCAGTATCCACATCTTCAAAAGGATGAAATAGAAAGGATTGTAAAAGAGATGCTCAAAATAGGAGTTATTCGGTCAAGTTGCAGCCCCTACTTGTCACCGATGCTCCTCGTACGAAAGAATGACGGAACATGACGAATGTGCATTGATTACCAAGGTCTCAATGACATAACCGTCAAGGACAAGTACCCTATTCCAATAGTAGATGAATTGTTTGATGAATTTAAGGGAGCACGAGTCTTCACAAAGCTTGACCTTCGATCCGGGTATCATCAAATACGAGTGTGCGAAGAAGACATATCGAAAACTGCCTTTTGAATGCACAATAGCCACTACTAATTTCTAGTAATACCCTTTGGTCTCACCAAAGCTCCCTCCACCTTCTAGAGCCTTATGAATGATATTTTCTGGAGTTATCTTCATAAGTTTATGTTGGTTTTTTTCAATAATATCCTTATTTACAGCCCTTCTCTTGAAAGTCATTTTCAGTACTTATGACTTGTTTTGATTATTTTACGAGAATATGTTCTTTTTGTCAAAAAATAGAAGTACAGCTTTCTTCAATAGAAGGTGAAATATCTTGGGCATATCATATCAGAGGAAGGTGTGGTGTTGTATCCCTCTAAAATTGAAATAATACAGAACTGTCCAACTCCGGGGAACATAAAATCGCTGTATGGCTTTCTCGATTTAATAGGCTACTACCGCAAGTTCATGAAAAATTATAGAAAAATCAATGCACCCCTTACTTCCTTGCTGAAAAAAGATACTTTTTAATGGTCGGACAAAGCCACCACCACCTTCGATGAACTTAAAGCTATAATTTCGACAACGCCCGTACTAGCGCTACTTGACTTCAGCAATACTTTTGTTATTGAAGCTGATGCCTCTGGAGTCAGAATTGGTGCTGTACTAATGTAATATGGCCACCCCCTCGCTTATACTAGTAAGGTGTTATCTCCTTCCTATCTTAAGATGACTATTTATGATAAGGAGATGCTCGCGATTGTGCATGTGGTGGCCAAATGGAGACCATACTTGATCGGATGAAGCTTTCAAATCAAGACCGACCATAAAAGTCTAAAATATTTCTTAGAGTAGAAGATATCTTCCCTCGAGTAGCAAAAATGGGTAACAAAGTTTCTTGGATATGATTATGAAATAACTTACAAAAAGGGGAAACATAATGTTGTTGCATATGCGCTTTCGCGGCTAACCGAACAAACTGAATTTTCGATCGTTTCACTTTCGACCAGTAACTTCCTTGAGGATATTAGGAGGAAATGACAAGATGATTCAAAGATTAGTAAGATAATAAAGAAATTGGAAGAAGCATCAAGCTCTATGGCTCATTACAATTGGGACTCAAAAGACTTGTGCTATAAGGGACGCATTATGCTTATGCCAAATTCTACTTGCATATAAAGACTATCCTTCAAGAGATGCATTCCACACCTACGGTCAGGCACTCTGGGTTCCTTAGAACCTATAAGAGAATTAAGCAAAATTTTTATTGGGTAGGGATGAAAAATATTATTACTGAATTTGGAGTACAATATGATGTATGTCAATGACATAGAGGCGAGACAGTGGCAAGTCCTAGAAAGCTGTAATCTCTACCCATATCAGACTCAATATGGACTGATATATCAATGGACTTCATCGAAGGGCTTTCTGTTGAATCTCAGATTTTGATGATGAAACTAATTGATTATGGTTTATTGTTTAACTGTATTTTGAGTTACACAGGTCTACTATCAATTAGGATTAGATAGTTGATGCTGGAGGAATTGACGTTGTGCCGGAGGTGATCACGTCAGGATATTGGATGTCGAGCCGGAGGTTCGGTCGACAATCGGCAGAAGGCTTCGTACGTCAGGCATCGGGCCAAGAAGAGCATGTTGCGCCAAGGATATCGGGGTTGCGGAGGTCAACCACTGATTGGGCAACGGATCGCAAGAGAGAATGATGTGCCGAAGGATCGGACGAAGCATCGACCAATGACGTGCCAGGCAACTGAATGTCAATTCACGTTGTAATAATTATCTAGATTGAAGTAGAGTGTTTGTTTGTGTGTGTGCAGGATTAACTACGATAGCAATAAAGACGTAAAGCAAAACAAAGTGCCGGAAGATAAGTGTGATGGATCGTTGGGAGTTCGAGAGTTCGACGAAAGTCCGAAGATTTGTTGGGAGTGTTGCCGGAACCAACCGAGAACGAGTAGGGAGCTTACCGAAGGGTTCTTGGAAGTTCGCCAGAAGGTTTGTCAGAAGTTCGCGAAGCTTGCCAAGAAAGATCGGAGCTTGCCAAAGAAGCTTGATGGAACTCGCCAAGATCATTGTGAAGTCCGGGAGCTTACCGGGAGTCCACGGAATGGTTTCTGAGGGTTCGTCGGAAGACCATCGGAAGTTTGTCGGAAGCTCGCTGGAAGAAGTCTTTGACTTGTCAAACTTTGTAATAGCTTAGAAAATATCTTTAAATTCGTAGTTAGCATGTAATTTGGTTTAGGATTAGGTGTTAATCCTATAAACCAAGTTAGGGCCCATTTGGGGTTGTTTTGGACCAATTTGGGCCAAGTTTTCTGCCCAAACTAGTGGGCTGAAACATGCTGGGCAATGGCACCGCCCAGTAGTCGATGTTGGGCGATGGCACCGCCCAACAGTCGAGTGCTGGGCGGTGGTATCGCCCAGCGCCTGATGGCACAAGCGGTAGCACCGCCTGCCTTGGGTGGTGGTACTGCCTGTGCACTATCAGTCTGACGACTGACAAGAGGTGCCACCGCCTCTGACAGGCGGTAGCACCGCCGGCATCAGGAAACTCAAAGAGAATTCAAATTTAGAGCTCAAATTTAAATCCTCTTTGAATCTATAAATACCCCCCCTTTCTCAGCTGAAAGGGGAACCCTTAGAGAGTTAGAAATTGAGCAAAAGGCTTGGGAAAGTCTAGTTTTCAATAGCTTGTGTTCACCTCCTTCTTTCTCTTTGAAAAATATATAAGAGTGTGAACTTCTTGTAAAAGGGTTGTAAAAGGGGTGTTTGGTCCTTTCCCATCAAAAGGATTTGCTAGTGGAAGTTGGGAGCCTCATCGGAGAAGGCTTCGGGAGTGGATGTAGGTCGGATGACCGAACCACTATAAATCGGTTTGCATTTACTTTCTCACAACTTACTTTGCTGTAAACCATCTTCATTTGCTACCTTATTTACTCAACTTCATCTTCATCTTCTTACGTATACTTTAAAGTTAAAATGCAATCTCTCCGGGTTCAAACGAAACATTGCATTCATTCGTATGAAGTTTCCGAACTTGTTTTAATCACTGAAAAATCTATTGTTCTATACCGCTGCACTAATTCACCCCGCCTCTTAGTGCTGCTCGATCCCTAACAATTGGTATCAGAGTCACGTTTTTTCTCTTTCGGATTTACACTCGTGAGAAATGCCTCTAAATGGTTTTCAAGAGGGCTTTTCGGTTTTTCGTCCACCGTTCTTTAACGGTTCGGACTACACATATTGGAAAACTCGAATGAGAGTTTTCTTAATTTCTCTCGATTTAAACTTATGGAACATCATTGAAAATGAATTTCAACTTCCCTCTAAACCGATGAACGAATGGTCAGATTTGGAGAAAAGATCGTTTTCTTTAAATATAAAGGCTATGAATGCCTTATTTTGTGCTTTAGACAAAAATGAGTTCAATCGGATTTCTTCTTGCGAAACGGCTTTTGATATTTGGCGGACACTTGAAATCATGCACGAGGGAACTAGTAGAGCCAAAGACTCGAAAGTAAACCTCTTATTGCATGATTTTGAGCTCTTCCGAATGACACCAAGCGAAACTATCGATGACATGTACACCCGCTTCATGGATGTCGTCAATAGCTTGAAAAGTCTTAGTAAAAGTTTTTCGGATTTTGAACTCGTAAACAAGATCTTAAGATCCCTTCCAAAAAGGTGGGATCCTAAAGTAACCGTTATACAAGAAGCTAAAAATTTGAATGATTTTCAATTGGAAGAATTAATTGGCTCACTAATGATATATGAAATGAGCCTTCTAGAACTTTTTGAACATAATGAACACATGGACAACCTTCTAAAGAACAAGAAGGTTTTGGAACTCCGAACTATAAAATGCCACTTGAGTGATGACTCAAGTGATGAGGACAATGAAGAGGACATTGAACTTTTAATGAATCTTAATAAGTTCATTAAACAAAAATCTAAAATGAACAATGAACTTGAACGGAGGAAGAGGCCAAAGATTAAGAAGAAGCGTAAAGAAGAATCAAGAGACGAAATGGCGAATTGGGCTTGAACGGGCTTCGACTACAAGGTAAGCAACTTAACTCACTTAAATTATTTTGAAATTACATGATGTTTTTCTTGAGTGCATAGTTTAGTTGGTAGGAAATAAAAAAATATTTTCAAATATTTTTCTGCTTTTTCTACTAGAATTTTTGAAAAATAAAATTGGAATGATGATTGTACGATGTGTGATAATGTTGGTACACCTAATAGGATTAACCCATGCATGTGTATCTTGATGTTTTATATTTTGTTTCTAAACATGATGCTTGATCTTTAAATTTTTGTATCGTGCTTAATGAGGAATTAAAATGACGAAGATTAAAATCCTACATTTTGTATTAATGTATATTTTGACTTGATGATTTTCATGATGAAAATTATTTTTCAGATTTATAAAATGATGCATGATTTTAGCAAAAACTTGAGTATTGATCATCTTGTTATAACATATGAAAGAAAGAATTAAAATGTTTTGATGATAATTTTATGGTATCATGCTTATGATTTGAAAATCTCTATCTTGGATTAATGGCTCTTTAAATGTTTTTATGATGAAATTTTTAGATGATGTATACTTATATGAAACAAATTAAACACATAAAAAGGAAAGTATATGATCATGATAAAATTCATGAATCTTGATAAGTTTATCTTGCTTTTGATTTCAAACAAGATGCATGATTTTTGACACAAAATTAATTATCATGATAATAACATATTTCATGAAAATGCTTGCACACCAGATATGATTAAAAGATAGAAGCAAGCATATTGATGATTTTGCTTTCAACATAATGCATGGTTTTTACATGAAAATTTGAACATGCTTACATGAAATCAATTATATGTAATGGAGATGCATTTTCTATCCTATTGAGATTAACGAATTCATTTTACCAATCTTGTGAATCTCATGAAAATAAACATGATGAATATTTTAAAAAATGTGAATGCGTTTGATCTTAATGATTTCTCTTGAAACTTACTTTTCAGATCTATACGATGATACATGAATTTAGTAGGAAAAGACAAGAGCATGCTTACATGTGAACCATTTCCGTGGCTCTTATTAAAATTTTTGAATGAAAGTTTTTGATGCATTTGATGTTAATGGGTTTAATGACAAACTTATATTTTGAATTTATACAATGATGGCTTCCGTATAAATATTTGAACATACTTTATGAAATCATCATTGATAATGATGAAATGAAAATATTATAAGTTTATTATCATGCTTAATGATTTTATGATAAAATATCATGAGAATTTAAAGTTGTTATATCTTGATCACAATACTCATGTTTTGATTTTAAAAATTGATACTTATCTTTTGAAACATAAGTACACTTATATAAAATAAACAACTTAAAATGAAACACATCATCATGATAAATTGAATCTCATGTCTTGAAATAATGTGTTATATTTTTGCCTTGACGATTTTTATAATGAAGTTTGCCTTTCATTTTTTAAATACTTATTTTGACTTGACATAAAAAGACAGGCATGTTTATACAAAATCAATAAAAAAATAAAAGAGAAATGCATGTTTCTTGAACATCTCTCTTTCTCTAAAGTTTTCAATTTTCCATGAAAGACAAGTGATAAATTTATTTATGATATTTTCTAAATATCTAAAATTATGAAAAAGATTTTGATAATGTGTTAGAAGAATCACTTAATGCTTTTTCATCTTATCGAGATTAGTGATTTCATGATATCTTAAGAATCTTGTAAATTATAGAAGTGATTTGATTATGATTTGATAATTTAAACTTTTCTCTCATGTTTCATTATTACTTTGTATGCTTAATGACTTGTTGATTGAAATATTGATGTAGACTTTTGATGTATCACTTGTCATGATTAATGCAAATTGCTAGCATTTTGAATCTCGAAAATGATTGCTTTTTTTATCATTAACCAAAGAGGAGAACAATTCAAGTTTATGTCATTTGTGAATCTCATAAACTATGTTAATGATTTTGATGATTCAAACTTAAGTGAGCTTTATCACAATCCAAGTCTTAATATCTTAATACTTGATACTTGGAATTCTTATGCATGAATCAAGTTGCTCTTTGTGCTATATCTTTTTAAATGAATCATGAGCCTTATTATCATATATTTCATAATATAGAAATGACAAGAATTCTTTGGCTTGTATCTCTTATGTGGCAATTGAAAAATTGATGATTGAAAAGAAATTTGCCTTATTATGAATCAATGAATCATAACTTGATCTATGAGAATGATATGTTTTTATGCATCATGATTCTTGGTTGTATACCTTTATCATGAATTGATATTTGTCGTGTAAGCCTTATATGATTCAAAATTGATGTAAAAGAATTGTGCTTAATGATTGAATCATTAATTTATTCTTTTATCATGGCTTGAAAATGAATGAAAAGAAAATATGTTAGCACTTGTAATCATGATTTGATCCTTGATCTTGATATGCTTTTATATATCATGATTCTTGGTTGTATGACATTTATCTTGAATTAAAAATTGATAAATATGAATTTTGATCTTGCTAAAAAGAAAGTTATGAATCATGAATGATATCTTTTGGTTTTGATCCTTGTTGAATTTATATATTGATATCTTTTATGACATGATTTCTTTGCATTGTTGTTTTATTTGCATCATGTAATGATTGAACAATTGATGTATATTTTTATTGATGTAAATTTATAATTGATATGAAAAATGGCTTATATAATGATTGAAATTTTTAGCCATTTAGTCCTCCCTTCTTTTTGTCAAAGACAAAGGGGGAGAAAATTTGCTACCTTACAATTTCACAAGAAGTTAAGGATTGCTATCTCAAAGGATGCAAATATTGCTATCTTGACTATCTCAAAAAAAGCAAAATGAAAAACTTCAAAAATTTGAAATGTTACACTTGCCATGCCTTTATGTTTGTATTTTTTAATGAAAAGTTAGCATATATGTTTAAAGTGATTATACATAATTGCTATATCATTGCAAACAAAAAGTTGATAGCTTGCAAAGGTGAAACTTAGTTACAAAAGAGAAGAATTGAAAGGAAGCTAACTTGCGTGTCGCAAAGTATGTTAGCTTGCTTATCATTATTGATTGCTTGCTTATCATCTTTTTATCTCATATCTTGATTTTTGACTCCCTTGAATTCATGACTTAATATGCTAAAAATTCATATTGTAAATTTGTTATTTTGTCATGATCAAAGCATTGGCTATTTGTACTCCACTTTTTGACAAAACAAAGGGGGAGAAGAATTATTGCTAGCTTATGTATTGCAAAGAAAAATTTTGCCAGCTAGAACATGCAAAGGAAGCAAAGAAAGTGCAATTTGCACATCTCAAGAAGCAAGTAAAAATTACCATCATTGCCCATCCTTGAAACTTGCTATGATTGAATGGTATGATTGGATGTTGTAATGCAAAGTTATGCAAAAATATTGTATGATATGATTGATAGCTAGTATGTTGTAAAAACTTGCATATCTTTTAAACTAGCTATGATGCAACTTCTCCTTTTTGTTGATGACATAAGGGGAGAAGTAGATTGATGACTTCATGCATTGATTGAATATTTTATATATTTGCATGATGGTTTGTTATTTTCTCACTACATAAATGAATGTTGCTTGGATTTGGGATAATCCAAGTGTTCTATCAGTGGCATATTGATAGGGGGAGTTTGTGTCAAACTCCGGGGAGTTTTGGTTAACTCCGTCAGTCATCAATTAGTTGTCATCATCAAAAAGGGGGAGATTGTTGAATCTCGGATTTTGATGATGAAACTAATTGAGTGTGATTTGTGGTCTAACTGCGTTTTGAGTTACGCAGGTCTACTATCGATCAGGATTAGACAGTTGACGCTGGAGGAATTGACGTTGCGTCGGAGGTGATCACGTCAGGATATTGGATGTCGAGCTGGAGGTTCGGTCGACTATCGGCAGGAGGCTTCGTACGTCGAGCATCGGGCCAAGAAGTGCGGAGTTGCGCCATGGATATCGAGGTTACGGAGGTCAACCATCGATTGGGCAACAAGCCGCTAGAGAGGGCGATGTGTCAGGAGGACGGAAGCGCCGACCAATGATGTGCCGGGCAACTGAATGTCAATTCGCGTTGTAATAACTGTCTAGATCGAAGTAGAGTTTTTGTTGTTTGTGTGCAGGAGTAACTACGAAAGGGATGGATCGTTGGGAGTTCGAGAGATTGGGAGTTCGAGAAGTCGGAAGAAGATTCGTTGGGAGTGCCGCTTTGGAACCGGTGAGAACGAGTAGGGAGCTTGCCGAAGGGTTTTTGGAAGTTCGTCGAAAGGTTTGTCGGAAGTTTGCGGAGCTTGCCAAGAAAGATCGGAGCTTGCCAAAGGAGCTCGGAGAAACTCGCCAAAATCATCGTTGAGTCCGAGAGCTTGCCAGGAGTCCGTAGGATGGTTTCCGAGGGATCGTCGGAAGACCGCCGGAAGTTCACCGGAAGCTCGACAGAAGAAGACTTGACTTGCAAACTTTGTAATAGCTTAGGAATGTCTTTAATTTCGTAGTTAGCACATCAATTTGGGTTAGGATTAGGGGTTAATCCTTTAACCCAAGTATGGGCCCATTGGGCCTTGTTCGAAACCGGTTTGGGCCAAGTTTTCAGCCCAAACCAAATGTAGATTTGTGTGGCGGTGGAGCCCAAAGCAGCCCAATGTGCCCAAAGAAGCATGTGTGCATGCATGCATGCATCTCGGGCTATGTGCATGCATGTTGGGCGGTTGCACCGCCAAAGAAAGATGCGTCTTTGCTACATGCATGCATGCTACGTGCATGCATCTTTGGGCAGTAGCACCGCCAACAGAGCTAGTGGCATTGGTCGGTCAAGAGCACCGCCAAAGAAGACTAACAAAGATGCATGCATGCTACGTGCATCTGCATGCCGCCAGAGTTCTGCATCAGAATCCGGTACTATAGCCCGCATCTTGAACCCGAGTACTATAGTCCGGCATCAGAGTTCTGCATCGTAGCTAGGCGGTAGCACCACACTGGGTGGGCGGTAGCATCGTGCTACCGCCAAGATTTGGAAAATCAGTGTAGCACCGCTGGTGGGACGGTAGCATCGCTGCTGGGTGTGTCATCACAGATCGACAAAGACTAAAAACTCAAAAGATTCAAATTTTTGGCTCTAAGTTTGGGCTCCAAATTTAAATCACTTTGAGGCTTATAAATATCCCTTCTTTCTCAGCTGAATGAAGAACTCTTTTGAGAAGTTAGAATCTTAGTTTTAAGTCTTGAAAAGTCTTATTCTTGCTAAGTGTTCACCTCATTCTTCTTGTGAAATCTTGTAAGAGTGTGAACCACTTGTAAAGGGTTGTAAGAGGGGTATTTGATCCTTCCCCTTCAAAGGATTTGGTAGTGGAAGAAGGGAGCCTCATCGGAGAAGGCTTCGGAAGTGGATGTAGGTCACTTTGACCGAACCACTATACATCGCTGCGTCTTGATTGTGTGAGTGTTTAAATTTCTGTTTTATCTCTTTACTTTGCTGCAAGCCTTTACTTTACTTACTCCACTTCCTTTTCATCTTCGTACGCATGCTTTAAAGTTAAAACGTAATCTTTCCGGGTACAAACGAAATGTTGCTTTCATCGTACGAAGTTTCCAAAGCTTGTTTTAAATCGCTGAAAAATCTATCGTTTTATCTGCTGCACTAATTCACCCCCCCCCTCTTAGTGCCGCTCGATCCCTAACAACTATGACGTAGTGGCCTAATATATTCATAGTCAATGAGTTGAGTTAATTATTATGGAGATAATAATTCACTAAGTCAGAAGGAGTTCTAACTCAAAAAGAGTTCTAACAAGTGCAACTCATGGCCAGCTCGATATTAGGCTTAAAAGGTCATACATATATGGTGGTCAATGTGATAAATAGAGAATTAAATATGAGATATCCAATAAGCTCCTATTTTAATGGATTCTAAGGAGAGACTCAATAAAGGTTAGGATGGTTATTGGATGAGGATCAAATATCTATTAAGCTATGGGTAATTGGATATAGATGTTAGGTCTTAGATTTTGATGATAAAACTAATTGATTGTGTTTTATTGTCTAACTTGATAGTAGATAAGATTTCCTCCAACTATATGAGGAAATCTCTCTAGTTGTTGAGGGAAATCCTCCCTAATCTCTCTAGTTGTTGAGGGAAATCCTCCCTCTTAACCTGTATAAATAGACCTCCTATTGTATTGATCAAGAGATACTTGTACAATTACTTTTCATCTTATCATGGTATCAGAGCACTTGCATTAAGCAAGAGTTCTTTTCTTTCCGCTGTCCAGCGACAACGTCAACACTCTTGGCCGCCTCCTCTTCTCGCTGCTGCAGCAAGACATCCTCTCGCTCCTCCGCCTCCTCCTCCGATGCCTCTTGTCGATCCGGGCCTCCACCAAGTAGAGGAACGCCTTGCCCATCATAGCGGACACGAAGATCCGCCCGTGCGTCGTGTTGAACGACCGATCTCCGTAACCAATCGTCGTCACCGACAGGTACACGACGTTCATCCAATCGAGATTCTCCAGCAAGCGGAGCACCACCGTCCCCACCCCGATAGAGAGCAGGACGGCCCCAACCGCCAGCCCTACTTTTGTGCGGATTCGCATCCGCCGCATCTGTGAAATCGCCACCCAGCGACCGCAGACCTTCGTGCGGATCCGCATCCGCTGCACCTGCGAGATCGCCACCTAGAGACCGCAGCAAGCCCTCGGCGGCGTCATCCACTATCGCTGCTAGCCCCTTTTCTCGGCAGAAGCAGAGCACTCTCTGCCTCGACAGCCACAGATAGCCTCGCCAACACCGCCCCAGCAGCTTCCACCAGCAGGTGAGGGGGCAGCGTAGGCAGGCGGCTGTCCAGCATCCGGAGGATCCACGGCCTCCTTCCCCTTCTCCACCGCTGCCGCTACTAGTGACCATTGACGCTGTCGCTTCTTCAAACCGCCGCAGCGAGCATGCGGTATGACACAAACAGGACAGCGCCATTGATCTCCACCTCGGCGCTCTCTTCTGACGAGAATGCTCTCTCCTGCCGAACTCCACCGAACGGTGCGATCTGCATCGGTTGAGTCTTCGACGCATCGTATCATCAAATGGCTTCATCATCTACTTCCAATACTCCAGTCATTATCCCTGTAGGGAACAATAGCAGTTCTCAACCTCCAAGCCTCATCACTATCAATGCTGCGGCACTCATTCCTTTCAAGTTATCCAAAAGCGGAAATTATGCATCTTGGCGTGCCCAATTTTCTAATCTTCTATTTGGATATGACCTTATAGGTTACATCGATGACTCTCTCCATTGTCTGCCTACAGTGCTCAATAGCCTAGGAGGATCTAGTCCAATACCAAATCCAGCTCACAAACTGTGGTTACGTCAAGACTGTCTCATCCTCCAAGCCATTCAAGCCTCCTTCGCTAGGTCCGTTGCTCCACTAATATCTTCATGTACGACTGCTGCAGAAGCATGGTCCAAGTTGCAAACGACATTGGCAAATCGTTCACGTACTCGCATGCTCGGACTCTTATCCAATCTGATGAAAGTGAACCAAGAGGGAAGTACTATTGCTGATTACTTACAAAATATCAAAGTGATCATCGATGACTTAACTTTGATAGGTCATTCCCTCAGTGAAGAAGAAGTCCTCGTTCATACACTTAATGGCCTAGGGGATGAATACAAAGAATTGGCAGTCGTAATTCGAGCACGTGACTCTCTAATATCATTTGAAGAACTTTATGATAAGTTGACCGACTACGAGACATATTTAAAGCGCGACGATAGGCTGCCCGGACCAACTATCACAGCTCAAGTCAGTCATAAATCCAAGAGGAAGAGCAACCAATACAATAAGCACGTCAATCATGGTCCGACAAAGCTGCCTCCTGACCTTAGCAGCCATCGCCGAATCATCTGTCAGTTGTGTGATAAGATCGG
The DNA here is from genome assembly GCA_024322285.1 of Musa beccarii. NCBI lineage: Eukaryota > Viridiplantae > Streptophyta > Magnoliopsida > Zingiberales > Musaceae > Musa > Musa beccarii. The sequence continues at coordinate 56,217,761 of CM044398.1, forward strand.
ACACTCCGCGAAAGTCTGTCGCTCTCGACCTCGACTTCCTGCTCCAACACAATGGCCTCAAGCCAATCTCACAACTACTCCGACGACTAATCAACCCAATTGGATTGTGGACTCTGGTGCATCACATCACATCACCTCCGATCTTCAGAACTTGTTTGTCCACAACAACTATGGCGGTGATGAGGATGTCATCATCGGTGATGATAAAGGACTCCCTATCACTCATACTGGTTCTACAATGCTTAATTCACTCACCACAACATTCACACTTGATGATGTTTTGTGTGCACCCCACATCAAAAGAAACCTTATTTCTATCTCTCAATTCTGCAAGCAAAATAATACATCCATTGAATTTTTTCCTGACTCCTTTCTTGTCAAGGATTTGAGCACGGGGGCATCCTTAGTCGAAGGCCAGAACAAAGACAACATTTATGAGTGGCCATCCGCTTCGCAAACAACCCACCCCACTGTTCACTCCTCAGTTGTTGCTCCAGTTGATGTGTGGCATCGACGTCTTGGTCATCCCTCGTCTCTTATTCAGCAAAAGTTACTTTCCCATTATTCACTTCCTACCTCTACTAGCAATATTTTAACTTATTGTGATGCTTGTTGTAGCAATAAAAGTCATAGACTACCTTTTGGCACATCTTCTATATCTTGTTCTAAACCTTTTGAAATTATTTATACTGATGTTTGGGGTCCTGCCCCAACTCTTTCTTTTGACAAGTTTCGTTTTTATGTTATTTTTGTTGACTATTTTACTAAGTACACATAGTTATATCCCCTCCGTCATAAATCTGAAGTTTCAACTGTCTTTACCAACTTTAGAAAGTTGGTCAAGAATTTCTTTCAGTCTTCCATTAAAACAATTTACTCGGATGGCGGAGGTGAATATCAAGCCCTCGCATCCTGTCTTGCAGCTTGTGGTATACAACACCTCAAGTCACCTCCTCATACTCTCCAATTAGTTGGTTCTGCTGGGCGCAAACATCAACATATAGTTGAAACTGGGCTCACACTTCTACACCAGGCCTCGTTGCCATCACCTTTTTGGACAGCAGCCTTTCAAACCGTTGTCTATCTCATTAATCGTATGCTCACTCCAGTCTTACAATACAAGTCACCATTTGAGAAACTATTCCACAAGCCTCCAAACTTTCACAAACTCAAAGTCTTTGGTTGTCTATGTTATCCGTGGCTACGTCCTTATGCCTCTCATAAACTTACACCACGATCTAAGCCCTGCATTTTTATTGGATACTCTCTTGAATATAATGCTTTTCGATGCTACGAGCCACAATCCCAAAAAGTCTTTTTGTCACGTCACGTTATTTTTGTAGAGTCTTCTTTTCCTTTTCAAAATCCTGAGTACTCTACCATGCAAGCTACTCCGAAAAACACACATCACTGGAGCATCTCCTCAACCCCGTCACATGAACCTCCCACAACACCATCCAATCCTAACCCTCCTGCTCAGTACACTCCTCCTGTTCAACACCTCCTCCCTACCCCTCCAATCCCTTCTTCACAAGTTTCTCCTATTAATGAAACAATACCCTCAGCTACATCATCAGGTGCTATTGAAGTCCAGCAGACTAGTCCACTTGATCTCGCTGACTCACCACCGACTATGCCAACAACCCAACCTACCACTTCCGTAGCTCCTAGCCATCATATGATAACATGCTCCAAAAGTGGTATTGTTAAACCACGTCAAGTTCTTGATCTATATGCCATCACAAACTCTTCTCTTGAAGCTAGTGAACCCACCACAATTAATCAAGCACAAAAATCTCCACACTAGCGTAAAGCCATGTGTGAAGAATATGATGCTCTTCTTCATAACTCTACATGGACCCTAGTTCCCTCTTCTCACACACAAAACATCATCGGGTGTAAATGGGTCTTTCGAATTAAGCGGAACCCAGATGGATCTATTGCTCGATATAAAGCACGTCTAGTTGCCAAAGGGTTTCATCAACGACCTGGTGTTGACTTCACAGAGACATTCAGCCCAGTTGTCAAACCAACAACAATACGGCTTATCTTGAGCTTGGCTATCTCAAAAGGCTGACATATACGACAATTGGATGTTAACAATGCCTTTTTACAAGGGACTCTAACTGAAGATGTCTTCATGCAGCAACCCCCTGGCTTTGTGCATCCATAATATCCAAGGCATGTCTGCAAGCTACAAAAGGCTATTTATGGACTTCGTCAAGCTCCAAGAGCCTGGTATAATGAACTTGACACATTTTTAACATCCATGGGTTTTATCAACTCCAAGTCTGATACCTCGTTATTCTTACGACAACAAAATAGAACCATAATATATCTTCTTGTATATGTGGACGATATTATTATTACAGGCAATGATCCCTTGGAGATTCGGACATTCCTAAAGCAATTGGCTAATCGATTCTCCCTCAAAGATCTTGGCACCTTAAGTTACTTTCTGGGAGTTGAAGCAATATTTACATCTTCAGGTCTCCTCCTATCACAAAGAAAGTATATTCAAGATCTATTATCCAAAACAAACATGCAAGATGCAAAGGAGGTTACAACTCCCCTCTCTACGAATGAATCACTCAAATTATGTGATGGAAGCCCTGCTTCGGACGTTACTCAATACCGATAAGTACTTGGCTCCTTACAGTACTTAGCTTTCACCCGTCCAGATATCTCATTTGCAGTCAATAAATTGTCCCAGTTCATGCACCAGCCATCTACTATGCATTGGTCTGCAGTCAAACGAATTTTACGGTATCTTAAAGGACCCTTCATCATGGCCTCTTTCTCCGCAAACATGCCTCACTTAATCTCCATGCCTTTGTTGATGCTGACTGGGCGGGCAACTTTGATGATAGAACTTCTACGTCAGGGTATATTGTCTTCCTTGGAGCTAATCCTATCAGTTGGAGTTCTAAGAAGCAAAAGACAGTCGCACGGTCTACAACTGAAGCTGAGTACCGTGCCATCGCTACTGCTACTACTGAAATCAATTGGGTCACAAATCTCCTTAAGGAACTCAACGTCAACTCTACCCTTCCTCCTACAATATATTGTGATAATATTGGAGCTACCTACTTATGTGCCAATCCAGTGTTCCACTCACGCATGAAACACATCGCCATTGACTTCCACTTCGTGCGAGATCAAGTTGTCAGAAATCAACTACGTGTCTCTCATGTACATACGGCTGATCAACTAGCAGATCCACTCACGAAGCCTCTTGCCCGTAAATTATTTTCATTACATCGATCCAAGATTGGCATCCTTGACAGGAGTACCATCTTGCGGGGGCATGATAGTAGATAAGATTTCCTCCAACTATATGAGGAAATCTCTCTAGTTGTTGAGGGAAATCCTCCCTAATCTCTCTAGTTGTTGAGGGAAATCCTCCCTCTTAACCTATATAAATAGACCTTCTATTGTATTGATCAAGAGATACTTGTACAATTACTTTTCATCTTATCATAACTGTGTTTTGAGTGACGCAGGTCTACTCAATTAGGATTAAACAATTGATCCAGGAGGAATTGACGTTGCGCCAGAGAAAATCACGTTAGGATATTGGATGTCGAGCCGGAGGTCCGGTCGACAATTGGCAGAAGGCTTCGGACATTGGGCATCGGGCCAAAAAGAGTAGTGTTGCACCAAGGATATCGGGGTTGTAGAGGTCAACCGCCGATTGGGCAACAGGCCACAAGAGAGGATGATGCATCGAAGAATCGGATAAAGTGCCGACCAATGACGTGTCGAGTAAAAGAATGTCAATTCACGTTGTAATAACTGTTTAGATCGAAGTAGAGTTAAGTTTTATGTGTGCAGGATTAACTACGATAATGATGAAGATGTAAAGTGAAACAAAGGTCAGAGTCAAGTATGATGGAATCATTAGGAGTTTGAGGGTTTGACGTAAGTCTGAAGATTTGTCGGAGTGCTGTCGGAACTGGCCGAGAACGAGTAGGGAGCTTGCCGAAGGGTTTTCGAAAGTTTGCCGAAAGGTTCGTCGGAAGTTCACGGAGCTCGCCAAGAAAGATTGGAGCTTGCCGAAGAAGCTCGTCGGAACTTGCCAAGATCAAATCGTGAAGTCCAGGAGCTTGCCGGGAGTCCGCAGAATGGTATCCGAGGGTTCATCGGAAGACCGTCGAAAGTTCACCGGAAGCTCACCGGAAGAATTCTTGACTTTCTGGACTTTGTAATAGCTTAGAAAATATCTTTAATTTTATAGTTAGTATATAATTAGGGTTAGAATTATGTATTAATCCTTTAACCCTTGTAGGGGCCAACTAGGCCCTGTATTGGATTAGTTTGGGCTAGGTTTAAGGCCCAACCAGAGTGCTGGACACTGTCTGGCGGTGGCACCGCCCAAGTCCAGCTTCCCAAGTAGTTTGGGGTGGTGGTACCGCTCAGTACATTGACCGTGTTAGTGTATCAGACGGTGGTACCACCCAATATACTGACATAACCAAAGTGTTATGCGGTGGTACCGTCAGTACCCCAAAAAACCAGGATGGAAAGTTTTTTGGCTCCAAATTTGAATCAAATTAGAGCCTATAAAACCCCTCTCATCCTTGGTTAGAACACACAAGCACACTGAACCTAAAAGTAGGAAAACGCTATTGGAATCCTTTCTCTCCTCTAGTCTTTAGTTGAGTTTAGCTTAAAGAGAGGAGTGCATGTGAGTGCTTGTAAAATGGTTACCTCCTAAGCCCATCAAAAGGAGAGTGCTCTAAGGGAGTTGGTCCTCGCCCGTTGGAAGGAGGATAGCTAGTGAAAAGTCGGTGGCCTCAAGAGAAGAGGAATCAAGAGTGGACATAAGTCGTATGACCGAACCACTATAAAAATTTTGGTTTACATTTTTATTATTGTTATTTACATTTCTGCAAACCATCTTCTCTTGCTATTCTATTTTATCTTCTCTAAACGTTTTCAAGTTTAAGTTAGAGCTTTTCCAAAACTGTTTGCAATCGAAATGCTATTCCTTTCATACGAAGTTTCCGAACTTGGTTTAATCGCCAAAATTTATCATCTTTATCCGCTACACGCCCCCCCCCCCCAACAGTAGATCCAATATCCAATAAAAAGATTATAAGTTAGACCCTTATTGCTGCCACCCTCCTCATCTCCTTCTCCCTTATTCCTCTAACTAACTGTCTCTTCTTCTTTGGTGCGAGAGGATAATAAGAGGGACTAATCCCTCCTTGTGTGCTGCTGCATGGTGGTGGGCAATCACGAGGAAAGAGCGTGCTGTGCAAGGAGGTGCGTCATTACTATGTCCATTGTGTGGATCACCATTAGAAAGGAGTTTGTAAGAGCTCCTTTATCCATGGACTAAGATCTATAATCTTAGAGAATATACGAGTTCCTTTATGTGAGAACATCTCATACCCTTACATAGTTTTTTTGGTTTCTCATGCTACTGATCTTCGTACAATGATTTGATAAAATTATTTTGGTAAACTAATTTTTGGTTTTACCTTCCACTATGTATGTAATGCTCACCCAAGTTTTCCAATATTATCTTAAGTGTAAAGATCTCAATATTACTTTTTAAAATATAAGAACTAAGTTACTAATCATAATTAACTATATGGGATAATCTATAATTATCTTTCAAATTTGATATATAATCAAAACCTTTATTATTATTTGCAGTGACGGAATCTATAGCACAAATTAAAGATTTAATTATCCTGATTAAATTCCAGCTCTAACTTTATTTTGCTAGATTTCCTGCATCAAGAGTTGAATTATGATTAGAAAATTGTTGAGGACATGTCAAAGTTTCCCCTACCTAACTGTGTACAGGATTTTGCAATATTGATGAGGACATTTCAGACTTTCACCTACCAAACTGTAAATAGAACTATGCAAACTTTATGGGGACATTTCTAGGTTTGACCTACTAAATCAAACACTGTAGAGGACAATACACCATATACATGCCTTTCGTTTCACTGTTCTGAGATATGGAAATGTATCAATGGCACCAAGTTAATTAAGGTTTCTTTCTTTCTTTCTTTTCAATAACAAGTTAAAATAATTGTTCAATAGCAAGGTTTCTTTTCGACCTTTTGAACATAATATTTAATCTCAATTGTTAAGATTTGGTTTGATTGAATAATTATCCATTAAATTGATAAGCTTGACCGTTGTTATTAATAATAGTACAAAGATGCGTGTGAGGTTCTCTCAATAGTAGCTCTATCCCTATTATCCTTTTTCACTTGAGCCTCTTAACATGTCCATAACTATATTAGCTATGTTCTCATTTTCTGAGACCTAACTCAATAGTACGATTAATATATTTACTTGATATATGTGAATCAATGATCTACAATGCCTAAGCCAGGGCTAATGATGATAGTACAATTAATTTGATCTGCTAAACTAACTCAATTAATTTTACATATTTAATATGAGACTAAAAATGAGTGTTGTATAATCTCGATTCTGATTTACACAATCAGATCTGGTGGTAAACAACAAAAGAGTAAAAGATTTATTACTCCAAATAGATCTATAGTGCAAATTCCCAACAAACTTGCGTAATGCACCTAATCCTTCAGCGCATATACTAGCATGTAAAGCAAAATTTCATATAGGGTAGATGAATATTTTCTTAAATAACATAATACTCAACTCCAAAATCCATCGGCACATAGTGTGTTAATTCAATGTCCTAGGTTATGTAGCTTTAAACAAGCAATCTATACATGTATACATGTTGGTGCATCTTTGACGGTGGTATCGGAGGCTGTCTAAAGTCAGATCATAACTCAGGTATAGAAGTTAAGATTTTTCCAACTATATGAGGAAATCTCATAGTTCTGTTGAGAAAATCTTCATCTTAACATGTATAAAAAGGTACCACCACTATCATATCAATTGAGAGAACATCTTCTCATCGTCTGATAGAAGTTAAGATTTTCCTTAATAAACAATTAAGATTTTTCTAACTATATGAGAAAATCTCATAGATCTGTTGAGTAAATCTTCATCCTAACATGTATAAATAGGGAGCACCACTACCAAATTATTGAGGGAACATCTTCTCATCATCTTCACCTTATATTTTATTATGGTATCAGAGCACTTTGCCTAGAGTAAGCTCCTCACCGATCTCTGCCTCCCCCCTACTTCCTCTGCTTCCACGGGCGAAAGCTTCCCCTACTTCCATGGGCGAAAGCTTACCCTCCGCTGCCATTAGTAGATTCTCGTTCCCTACCCTTGTTGTCGATAGTAAATCTTTTTCTTCCCTTTCTGAGACGACAACGGCCGTCCTGCAGTCGTCGCTTTCTTTCCTTCCGCTGCCGTCAGTAGATTTTCATTCCCTCCCCCTGTTGCCGATAGTGAATCTTCCTCTTCCTTTTCTGAGATGATGACGGTCGTCCTACAATCGTCGCTTTCTTCCCCTCCACTGTCGTTAGTAGATTCCAATTCCCTCCCCTTATTGCCGACAGCGAATCTTCCCCTTCCCTTTCTGAGACGATGATGGTCGTCCTACAATCGTCGCTTTCTTCCCCTCCACTGTCGTCAATAGATTCCAATTCCCTCCCCGTATTGCCGACAGTGAATCTTCCCCTTCCCTTTCTAAGATGACGATGATCGTTTTGCAGTCGTCACTTTCTTCCCAATAGTAACTCCGGTCGCATCCTCCTAATGCTGCCAGTTGTTTCCTAACCAGCGGATTTCCATGCTCTTCGCTGCCTTCTCTTAGGTCACAACCGCAGACTCTCTTCTCCCCGGTGACTACGGCGCATCCTTGGTGCACGACGATAGCTTCTTCCTCTCCGCCCCCTGTCGCTTGTCCCCTGCAAACGCAGAAGAACAAAGCCTCTTGTCCTCTAACCAATTTTATCACATCGGTCTAAAATCGACTTCCTTGATAGGAGCGCCATCTTGCGGGGGCACGATAGAAGTTAAGATTTTCCTTAATAAACAGTTAAGATTTCCCCAACTACACAAGAAAATCTCATAGATCTATTGAGAAAATCTTCATCCTAACATGAGGAAATTTTTATCCTAATATATATAAAAAGGTACCATCATTATCATATCAATTGAGGAAACATCTTCTTATCGTCTTCACCTTGTATTTTATTAATGTCAACATTACATGATGAGAGGAAGTTTATGGGGGTAGCAGATCCCCACACAAGCTATATATTGGAGACCTAATTGTATCGAAGCTCCCCACGCAAGCATTCCCAGCGCACAAGAGAAGAATCACTGCATTACTCCCTCAATTTCATCTGGTCTCATGGACATGATCTTGGAGATGCCCTCGTCGTAGTGTAAATGAGATTGGATCTCTTCTCCAATGGTACTATCTTCATTAGAGAGCATAACTAATGTCTCCAATATATATAATCATAAACTTTATGGTGAGGAGAGATTTAGATCGTCCATCGGACTAACGTGATTGAATTGTCGACTCGAGAGTACTAAGGTATGCTTTTGAGGTGAAATGAGTCAAGGTGGTGACAACTTACCAAGGTGAGCGACTGAGCTAAAGGGTATAAGAAAAATAGAGTCACAAAAAAATATTTAAAATGAAATTTAGGCGTTCAAGTTAAGACTCAGGATGAAGAATTTCGGCATAGAAATTAGTGAGAAGATTTCTTTAACTTATAAGGAGGTTGAAACCATAATAATTGTATTGATATTCTAAATTTAAATTATTATAGATTCTATTTTTAAAGAAATTATTTTGTTTCAATTTGATAAGAATGTAATAGCTGGTTCGAATCATCATATAATATATTTGATGATATAAGCTAACCTTCCTGATAAAAGTTTTGAGAATGTAAACTAACATAATAAAAATTCTCTTAACTCATCATAAGGAGGTCTCCCTTAAGTATTAAAACAGTAATAATTACACAGTTCAGGAAGATATTCTAAATCACAATGGTTAACGATTCCATATTGTATTGATTTTGTAATAATAAAATAATTGAGTTCAAAATCTCATCCGATAAATTTTGAGGATGTCTAATACCCGACCTAGTAAAGACTTTAATAGTTGATAACAAGTCCTATGATTAAATCTCATCAGATAAATTTTGTTCTTTATTGTAGTGATTGATATGAATAATGGAGACATATAATTACAACCCATTCATGGATGCTGTATGGTTTATTGTCATCAACTTTAGTTGTTAGAGTTGGAAGAAAGGACGGCATCAATGAATGAGACAGACTACTGAAGAGTTGACACATAATTGATTGGACTTGGCCTTCAAGCATCAAACGTCATAGTCGTTTCACAGAAATGAAGTATATAAAGCAGATGGTATTCGCCGCACGGTTCCCATCCATGTACTCCACCGTAGGAGGCAATAGATAAAAGGACCACACGAGGAGCCATGTTCCCGGTACAGCTCCAGCCATTGAACAAGCATCCAGTTTTAAGTACGAAGGACTAATCGCTTATAGCCTTAATTTGGTTGATAGATGGATAGTCCGACATGATCTAACTTTTAATGGAAGTACGATAAGTTGGCACTCTTAGTGTAATGATATCGCTTACATTACGGACAACAGATTAATGCAAGGGTTTAAGGGTGCTATGGAAGAGAGATATCATATTCTAGTGCAATATAAACTCGAGCAGCGTTGATAGAGGAGCTGAATTTGCAATTAGATCGAGTGGTTGAATTAAGTGCGACACGAATTTATATATAGCGACCTTAAACATCGTTGTAGTGATAATATATTAGACTCATTACAAAGAAACGAGAGTCGAAAATCTCATCCAATAAATTTAGAAGTGCTAGTTAGCTTAGTTGATAAAATTTTATTAGATTATGAGACCAAAATCCATTTTCATCGTTTATCATTTATTTTTTTAAGTATAATGAAGATGATATAATTGAATAAATATCGGTAAAAGTTCTAAACAAAGAGGAATATTTATAATTTTCTTGGATAGTTTGGTGAATAGAATTTCTTTATATTTATAGAGAAGGAAACATAAGTGCCCGCTGATTGACAATAGGAATCGGATGGAGGAATGATATCCGATTTTTTATTTTTTTGGGTGCTTGGATCAGTATTATATGATTTGTATAGATTGTGAAAAAAGAAAAAAAAAATAAATTTTGTTAGCATATCAATCATTTGGATATGTTATTTGGATTTATTGTGGTGAAATACATGGAGACATAGAAGTACATTCCAACCTCCAAACTACAAAAGTAGATGTAGATGCAATGAGATGAACTTATTAGGGTTAGATTCAAGTTCCCAAGCTGGTAGATGACAACACAAGCTACAGGGAAGAATAAAGACGGAGACTGTGGGGTTCTATCGCAAAATGGCTCAGGCTTTCATGGAGAAAGAAAGAGATGTTGACAAAAGTTTAGGCCAGCAAAAACACCTTTAACTTTGGTTGTTTAATGTGGCAGGAGCCCTATGTTCATAATTAACTTATTTTTTTATATGGATATAATTTAATGATCTCATCCACAAAGATAAATGACATATTAATATGATTGGTTTGAAATACCTACGCATTCTAACATCACATGTTATCATATGATCAGATAAGATAACTGATCCTATTAATTCAATATGTCTGAACCATTATTTCAAGATTTATAAACTCGAATTAATAGTAGTAGACCCTCTTACATGTTGGATAAGACTAAACATAAGGTGTCATACTTTAAAATTTCAATAACAATATATCATTATACATACAATAACAAAATGTTATTTGTTACGATTTGATGTGATGAGATAACTGGTCTCGTTAGCTTGATTAATTTGAATTATTTTTTTAAAATATTTAAGCCCAGATTAATAAAAATAGACCTACTCTACCCTCTCATATCTAGTATTATGACAAACTTGAAGCATCGTACTCTAGTAATCATACATATATAACAACGATAATAAATCATAATGTTCTAATCGTTTGAGATTGGTTATATGAATATTTTATTATTATTGAGCTCTGTAGAATGTAATATCCTTAAATAAATTAAGAGCATTTAAGTTTTTATTTTTAGTTTTTACTCTTTTTTTTTTATCTTTCTCTATGTCTCCTCATACTATAAGTAATAGTTATTTAATATCTTCTGACCATAATATCTATAAATCTTCTTAGCATTAATTCATATTATCTTAATAATTTCTTCTCATCTTATCCTCTATATCCAAGTTACTATACACCCTAAAAGGAATAGAGAACATCCTCACTGAATGATACTTATATCAACCTTACTATATTGGAGTATCAATTTAATTTTTTTTATGGTTCATGACATGCAAGAAACACAGCCTTTGGAAAGCAATAATCCACAAAGAGATGGGTTTGCAAGGAAATGACAAGGGGGTCCTTTTTCTGTTAGCTACATATTATTGTCAGAAATGACAAATATTGCTATCAATGGGAGGTGCATTGAACACCAGAATCTGAGTCCACATGAATCAGCAGCACCTGTTACTATCTGAAGCATGAATCACTGTTGTCACAGGGAAACCCTGGTTTACTTGATACAATGACATGTTGCTGATAGAAAGAAGTGAGCAATTGCACAAACACATACATGAGGGTTAGGAATCAGTTGTTGTCTTCTCTTAACCTAACATGATGTTTGATCTCATAAAGACCACCCCCTCAACTATCATTACAAAGTGAAGTGGTTGTGGAGTTTCTCCATGACATTTGTCATAGAAGTCTCTCAATTCAGATATATGTCAAGAATTCAATGTCATTTCTTGCATCAGATCATGAGTTGTTAGCTTTTCATTGGAATGCTCAGGGTTAAGTGGTGAAAACATGTTTCAATCAGAAAATTTTACTATGAATGATTAAGATCGGCTAAACTAGTCGACATTAGTCTTTGAACTATAATCTTTGTTGAATGAAAAATAAGTTTTATGCAAAGATAACAACCTTAATCTTCCAAGCATAAAGTTTCGCTGGGGTTTCTAACTAAACATGCATGAACTTGGAGAGGGAAAATAGCTTTGCTCAAAATCTAATGACATATGAGAGGATTGATAGGACCCTAGCAGGGTTAGGTCCTACTCAACCATGTAGTAGTTAATAAAAACCCTGTGAGAATATAATAAACCCCACCTAGCCGCCTCTATCCTATAAAGAAGAGAGGCTAGGGTTTATATTTGGGTCTTTGGGCTTCTTAGCCGCCGCCCCCCTTGTTACTGGGCCGGCCCGCTAAGGTTGAGGGTAAATTGGATAGTTCACTTAGGAAGCAGCCCCTAGGGCTAGGGTTTGGAGCTCTATATAAGCTTGTAGCCTCCACCTCTTTGGAATAAGAAAGATCAATCTACAATTGCAGCCACCAGGCTACTTGGAGGGTGGAACCCCTATAGCGTTCCAAGGGTTGATCCCCCTCAAAGATCAATCTTTATAGAATTCCTCTGGGGTTCTATCATCTGGTATCAGAGCAATGATCTTGCTGCTTTTGCTGCCATCCTTACCGCCCACCATCAGCCAAGCAATTCCCACAATTGCTCTTGACGTCATCATCTCCACCGTCATCTCCTGACGTAGATCAAATCAATCTACTGTCGCCACCTCTAATTGCATCAGTGATTTGGTATTTTTCTACCACCAATACCTTTTGCTGCTGCAATATTTCATCTAAAATATCAAAAAGAAGTTTTTTTATTGATCCCTTGCTGCGAATTCCTTGCGTCACAAAAGTTACCATCTTTGCGAACGTAGGATTGCTGCAGAAAATTTCAGCCGTGTGTTGCTGCCTTTAACCGATCTAATTGTTATCCTTTTTGAACGACATTTTTTGTGCACCTCATAGATCATCTTGGCTCCCATCCGTGATTGATCTATTGTGGAATTCATCACAAAAACAAATTCGTGTGTTGCTACAATCTCTCGTCACAAACTGCTGAAATTTTTTGACGAGAATTCTGCTATCGCAACTTGCATCGATTTCTTTACTGCTTTGCTGCCGAAATTTCTTGATCCAATTTGTTATCCTTGTTGCTATCTAAACTAAGATTCTACCATCAAACCCCCTCCTCAAACCCCTGAGTTTTTGCTGAAAATTTCATCGAGAAACCGCTATTTCTTCGACGACAATTCTGCTCTTACGAGACAGCGCATATAGGCAGCAATTTCTACTGATTTTTGTCAAATCTTTGCTGTGAGCTACCACAGATCTAAAACCCTCTTCCCTAACCTTCATCCACTACCATCTCAGCCCAAAACTCCATCAAATCGCAGCCCCAGACAGCACCCAAAATAGCCACAAAACAAGCCTAAACCGCAGCCTACATTCACCAATCCACCAACCCTTTCAACCACCACTTCTCTCAACCAATACATGCCTTTAACTCAATAGCAAAAAAGAGATCTTAATATTACAGATTTGGAGACATATGCTATGGAATCTGAGGAGGCAATTGATGCTAAATTCGAAGCCTTCGAGACACGAATAGAGGAAAAGATTCGGACTCTCTTTGCCAAACTTAGTTTAGGTCGGCCACCGAGCCCAAAGAAATCACATCAAGGGGAGAGCTCTAATCGAAGAGATGACCTCCAGGAGAGGGGAGGCTCTATGACTGATCCCTACTATCCACGCATGAGGGTGGACTTCCCTAGATGGGAAGAAGGAGACCCGATTGGTTGGATCTCGCGCGCGGAGCGATATTTTTGGTATCACAAAATCGCGGACGCATCTATGGTGGAAATTGCAGCTATACATCTTGAAGGGGATGCCATACAATGGTTTGATTGGTTTGAACACACTCATGGAGTCCTCTCATGGCGACAATTCAAAGAAGGACTGCTGATCCGCTTCGGACCAACAGATTACGAGAACATCGACGGACAACTAGCAAAGATCCGACAAACCTCCACCATCCAGGAGTATCAAACCAGGTTTGAAAGATTATCTAATCAAACTCATGATTGGTCTGAAAAATAGTTATTGGGGACATTTATTGAGGGCTTGAAGCCAGAGATCCGGGGAGAAGTTAAAGCACGACAACCGTACACGCTTATGGCAGCCATCTCTTTCGCACGACTTCAGGAGGAGCGATTGAACCACGAAGCCCAGAGGACTAGGGTCGCTCCCCGACCAGCAATATTGAAGCCCTCAGCCCCTCCTACTGTCATCCGAGCTCCTGCACCAAAAAGGTTGACAAGAGAAGAGCTTCGAGACCGATCTGCCAAGGGGTTATGTTGGCATTGTGACGAGTCGTGGAGCCGCGAGCATCGCTGTAAAAAGGGGAGACTTCTTGTGATTGAACCAGTGGAAGAAGAGATCAGTGAACAGCTAGAAGAAAGTATTGAACATGAGGATGAAGATGTGAAAGAAGAGCCATAATCGGTCGACTTTATGGTACATGCGCTAGTCGGCTACTCAAATCCGCAAACGATGAAAGTTGGAGGCCTGCTCAAACAACAATCAATCACCGTTCTCATTGATACAAGCAGCACTAATAACTTTCTAAACAGTAAAGTTGCTGCTCTGATGGCACTCCACATTGAAGGTTGCAGCAAGTTCAACGTAAAGGTCGTCGACGGCCGAATCCTAAAATGCGACCAAAGATGCCCGTAGGTGAAACTATTACTACAGGACCAAGAAATTGTTGCCGACTTCCTCCTACCAATTGATGATTATGAGGCTGTGCTGGGCATAGAATGGCTAACGACACTAGGTGATATTTCTTGGAACTTTTCCAAATTGATTATGAAATTCTATTGCAAAGGTAAACAGGTCACCCTACGCGGGAAGCGCGGAAGCAACGTAACCACCGTTTCAACCCAACGAATGGAGAAAGTTTTACACAAGATAAATGGTGGCTTTCTTATGCATCTCCAGCAGCAACCAAAGGGGGAGAAAACAGAAATTAAAAATCAAAATATCACCCAACTGCTTGTTGAATTTGATGATGTTTTTGCTGAACCGCGTGGTCTTCCTCCTACTCGGCAACATGACCACCGGATTCCAATCCTTCCGGGCAAACCACCAGCAAACACTCGGCCTTACTACTATCCTCATGTCCAGAAGGATGAAATTAAGAAAATCGTGAAGGAAATGCTCGAAACAGGGGTGATTCGACCAAGCTGCAGCCCCTACTCCTCACCGGTGCTACTTGTGCGTAAGAAAGACGGAACTTGGCGGATGTGCGTCGACTACCGAGCTCTAAATGACATCACCGTCAAGGATAAGTACCCCATACCAATGGTGGATGAACTTCTTGATGAATTAAAAGGAGCTCGAGTCTTCACGGTTGGACCTTCGATCCGGTTATCATCAAATTCGGGTATGTGAAGGCGACATCCCAAAAGCGCTTTCGCACTCACAATGGACATTATGAATTCTTGGTAATGCCCTTTGGACTCACTAATGCTCCTTCAACCTTCCAAAGTCTCATGATCGATATTTTTTGAGCTTTCTTCGTAAATTTGTGCTGGTATTTTTCGATGATATTCTCATTTACACCCTTCTCTTGAGACTCACTTTCAAAGACTTGCGAATTATTCTGACGATCCTTCGAGAGAATACTCTTTTTGTTAAGCTATCAAAGTGTAGCTTTCTCCAGCAAAAAGTAGAGTACCTTGGGCATATAATATCAGAAGGAGTGGCCGTAGACCCAACAAAAATCGAAGCAATGCAAGGTGGCGAAACCTACAAATGTGAAATTGCTGCGTGGGTTCCTTGGACTAACAGGCTACTACCGAAAATTCGTGAAGGACTATGGGAAGATTAGTGCCCCCTCACTTCTCTACTGAAAAAGATGCCTTCCTATGGTCGAACAAAGCCTCGCTGCCTTCGATAGACTTTAGGCGACCATGACGACAACATCGGTGCTAGCACTACCAGATTTCACCGACCCTTCATCATTGAGGCCGATGCATCCGGAGTTAGAATTGGAGCTGTTCTCATGCAAGATGGTCGACCACTCGCATACACTAGCAAGGCATTGTCTCCCTCCCATCAAAAATGTCTATCTATGATAAGGAGATGCTCGCCATTGTGCACGCTTGATAACAAAGTGGAGACCCTACGATTGGTCGACGATTTCATATTAAAACCGACCATAGAAGCCTTAAGTACTTTTTGGAGCAGAAGATATCATCCCCGGAGCAGCAAAAATGGGTAACCAAACTTCTAGGATTTGATTATGAAATTATTTACAAAAAGGGGAAAGAAAGTTGTTGCAGATGCACTCTCACGGCTCCTCAAAGAAGCTAAATTTTAGCTATCTCTCTTCCGCCACCGGCTTCCTCGAGGGCATTAGGGAGGAATGGAAGAAGGATCCAAAAACTAGCAACATCATCAAAAAATTGGAGGAGGATCTAAGTGCAATAGCTCACTATACTTGGGATTCGAAGGATCTACGCTATAAAGGTCGTATTGTGCTTATACCAAACTCCCCTTGCATCAAAGTCATTCTCGCACGAAATGCACTCCACACCTTCAAGCAGGCACTCGGATTTCTAAGAACCTACAAAAGAGTGAAGCAAAACTTTTATTGGAAAGGGATGAAAAAATTATTTCGAATACATAGCACAATGTGATGTATGTCAACAAAGAAAAAGGTGAAGCATTGGTGAGTCCAGGGAAACTACAACCACTACCCATACGGACTCGGTGTGGGTGACATCTCCATGGACTTCATCGAAGGGCTGCCACCTTCCAAAGGTAAAAGCACAATCCTTGTGGTGGTTGATCGACTTACGAAATATGCTCATTTTTGTGTTGTGCGCAATCCCTACACTGCTGTTAGTATTGCTCAGATTTTCATAGAAAATATTGTTAAACTGCATGGGATGCCAAGGTCCATTGTAAGTGATCGTGACAGGATCTTCACTAGTAAATTTTGGACCAAGTTATTTCAGTTACAGGGCACCAAACTCAAGATGAGCACTGCATACCATCCACAAACTGACGGCCAAACAGAAGTGGTGAACAGATGTTTAGAGACATACCTCCGGTGTTTCACTAGTGATCGACCAAAGGAGTGGACGAAATGGCTCCCCTGGGACGAATGGTGGTACAATACTACATATCATTCATCTACAAAATGTACCCCATATGAAGCATTATATGGTCGGTCGGCTCCTGTGATTCCAAAGTTTGTAATTGGCTCGGCTAAGGTAGATCAGGTCGACCAAGATTTAATTGATAGGGACAAACTCCTACAGTTGCTAAAGGATAATCTCTCTACTGCTCAAGCTAGAATGAAGCAGCAAGCTGACACACGAAGAAGTGAAAGAGAATTTTTAGTAGGAGATTGGGTTTATCTTCGCCTACAACCATACAAGCAACTATCCATCAACACACGAGCCTCCATGAAGCTATCTCCACGTTTTTATGGGCCCTATCAGATCATAGAGCGTATTGGAGCTGTGGCGTACAGACTTAAATTACCTGAAGATACCAAAATTCACCCTATCTTCCACGTGTCATGCTTAAAGCCCAAGTTGGGAGAACACGAGACACCCCAGATCCAACTGCCTAACACCACTGATGATGGAAATATTCAAGCCCAACCACAAGCCATCCTCGACCGTAGAGTCGTGATACGTCGTCGACGTCCCTCTATTGAAGTACTAGTACATTGGACTAATTTACCACTCGAAGATGCCACATGGGAATCATATGAGGAGTCAAGTCCTGTTTCCACGAGTTCATGGAACCCCAAACCTTGAGGACAAGGCCGATTTGAAGAGGGCGGGCTTGATAGGACCCTAGCAGGGTTAGGTCCTACTCAACCATGTAGCAGCTAATAAAAACCCTGTGAGAATGTAATAAACCCCACCTAGCCACCTCTATCCTATAAAGAAGAGAGGCTAGGGTTTATATTTGGGTCTTTGGGCTTCTTAGCCGCCGCCCCTTGTTCTTGGGCCGGCCCGCTAAGGTTGAGGGTAAATTGGGTAGTTCACTTAGGAAAGCTTGACCCCTAGGGCTAGGGTTTGGAGCTCTATATAAGCTTGTAGCCTCCACCTCTTTGGAATAAGAAAGATCAATCTACAATTGCAGCCACCAGGCTACTTGGAGGGTGGAACCCCTATAGCGTTCCAAGGGTTGATCCCCTCAAAGATCAATCTCTATAGAATTCCTCTAGGGTTCTATTAAAGATCTACCACTATATTAAATCAATCACCTAACATGTTTTAAGACTTGATTGTCCATGATATACACTAGCTGATACGTACATAGAAACCAAAAGCTAAGTAAACAGTGCCAAGGAGAGAAACACACTTTACAGAATAAGACTCACCATCACAACCATCAGAGCTTGTCAAGTTCCCATCTCTCATTTTGACTCTTGGTGACATTTGCATGAAAGCCACAGAGAGAGAGAGAGAGAGAGAGAGAGATGGGGTGATGTGATGCGTTGTTTACTGGCTTGTTAAAAGCAAAGAAGATGAAGAAGATGAGATGATCCTACTAGTGCTTCCCTCTTGTTCTGCTTTCTAAACGAATCTCTGAAAAGAACAGGAGAAATCCTTTCTCCTGCAATAAGAGTAGAGAGAGAGAGAGGTACGTGCACCAACTGTTCTTGGTATACGATGCCAAAGGCCATTTAACTCGCCCGCAACTCCAGGAGAGAGTTCTCCCTCGACAACAGGAGAGACATTTAACGAAAAAGACAAGATCTCTGTACAAGATCTATATATTCTCTCTCCCTCAAAATCCTATTTTCTCTAAGCCTATCACACACCTCCGACGAAGATGGATGAGCTCGCGACCTGTGATCTTGCCGCCTGCGAGAAGCCTTCCTCCGCCGCCTCCGGCATTTGCCTCTTCGGCATCGACGTCTCCCGCGATCGCGGTCACCGCGGCGGCGGCGGCGGCAGGAGCAAGAGCGCCCGCCGCTTCGGGTGCCACTACTGCTGCCGCCACTTCCCCACCTCTCAAGCCCTCGGCGGGCACCAAAACGCGCACAAGCGAGAGCGTCTGCGGACGAGGCATGTTCAGCTCCGTCCGGCCATGGAGACTGGTGGTCACAGTGTGTGCGGCCTCAGTGACTACCTTCGTTTGCCTCACCACCCTTCATGGGGTGCTAGTGTCAGCGCCGGAGCTGGTTTCTTCGGTAGGCACGGTCCGGGGACCCATCCGATGACCGGTAGGCCATTGCTATGGGGAGTTCCTGCAGTGGTGCGTGGTGGCACGGGCATCAGCTTGATTTATAGGGATCTAATGATGCCATTACCTCTGATACAAGGAGATGTGTGGAAAGCGGGTGGAGTCGGTAATGCTGTAGTTTCTTATGCTACTACTGCCACAAGTAACCAGTTTTATGTGAATCTATGTTGAGTGTAAGTGAGACCGTGAATTTGGATTTGCACTTATAATATATTTAAATCAAACTACAAATATATATATATATATAAATATATATATATATATATATATATATATATATATATATATATATATATATATATATAAATAGACAAAGTGAGTTTGGATTTGTTTTATAATATATTTTAGATCAAACTATATAGTGGATGGTGTGTAGTGAGTCACCTCTCCAATTGCCTATCTTATTACAGATTGGAAAACTTAGGGACATTACAACGGAAGGCCACCTTAATCTCCTCTCCTAAAATTGCATGATTGCATTGGATATCATATCAGGTGGAACTAGAAATTTTTTTGGGGGAAGAGAAATCAGTGTATAGTGAAGGCAACTCAACCTAAAGATATAATTATTTCTGACCAATAATGGTAATGAGTACAAATGTCTTTCCGAAAATAACAACAGTCCAACAAAGTAACTCAATAACAATATGATAACATATACATCGTTCGATCTTATAACAATATGAAAACATATATACATCATCAGATATGTAGTACAACAATAGAAAAGATAAGAAAAATATCAAGTCCCTGATACTTAAAATATAATTAAAAAAAAAGGGAACATAATTACCATTAAAAATCTCCAGTTTTCAATCAAATCATTAAAGTCAAGTACAATAATAACAACCCATCCAACTATTTTGGTTCAACTAATGCTTATGAGCAAATTGGATAGAATTTTTAATTGGTATCAGAAGAGAATAGTAACCATGCACTCTAATCAAAAAGTGATTTATTGCTTGCTATATAATTGGAGCGATTACTTCATACAAAATAAGACAAAAATTTGATTAATGAAACTCCGAAACGTACCTCATTTTTTCACAAGTTCACTTTTGGAGGATGTCATGTCCACAGAGACTTTGTTCCAACAAATTGTGTTGTTCTTTGGCGAAAGGCTTCAACAGATTGTGTTGCTCCCCAGGACTAGGCTCCAATGAGTTGATATGACGCTTCCCCAGTCTTGGTTCTTGCAGTGGCAATTGTTGGCAGCAGCATGGAGTGGTTTGCAGAATTAGCTCCTGGAGGCTAGAATGCAGATTTAGTTCTTCAAAATTGAGTTGTGGATTTGCCTCTTCAAGAGATGACACATAGTTCTCATGATCCTGTAAATCATCACACAAAATATTCATCAATCATCAGATTCCACTCGAGGAACTTGCATGTCTCATTTTCTTCAATCGTGAAAGATTTGAGGCATAAAAATGAGAATGATACAAGTTCACCATGAGAACGGTTTCCTTCATCATGAAATGTAAATATGTTACTCAAATACATATTAATATGTTGCCATACCTACATGGATGTGGATTAAACTATTAAGCATGCATTTAATACCCTGTTGTACAAAAAAATTAATTTCATTGATATGAGAACATGCATGCATCAATATCTACTCATTATTTGTGTTTATTTAAAATTGAACAAACCAAAGAAAGTTCAAATGCAAATTGAAAATAGAATACTATAAAGTATATTAAAATACATTAGACTATTATTTAGGTTAAATAAGTCACCCATGAGATTCTTTAGGAGTGATATAGCCTCTCTTATCCTAATGATTGGGGCTTATGTGTGTCCTCCACATCAGATCAATTAAAGCCATGTCCCTCATAAAAGGTTTTACAAATGTTTACTTCTGTCCAAATTGCTAGACATAAGTGCCCTACAAGCCAATCACGTAAGTGATGAGACGTGTGACATGTTGCATAATCTTTTTGCTTACTATTTTTATTAGCATATTCTCTCTTTATGTTGTTTGCTGCATATATTATGATGCCCTTGGATTTGTGCAATGGGAATTAGATCATGATGAGATCATGATAATTAGACTAATTCGCCTATAAACACAGATTCTAAATGTTCCCGATCATAGGTTACTCGAGAGGGGCATCGAGATAACCGGATAAACCGGTATACTATATACTTGTCTATATGATCGAAACAGTTGATCTCATAACTTATAGACCAACCGTCTATAAATAGGGTAGGATCCATTAGGGTTAAATGACAGAAACCTCTATAAATAGGTGGGACTAAAAGATGGCATAGGCTAGTCTTCTTTTGGTCGCCTCTCCTATTCTCCTCCCTCTCCTCAACCGATAACCCCTGTTTGGGGCATGTGAACAGCAAATAGGGCAGCCCCTTCTTGAAGATAGTGTAACCTTATGGTGCATGTGAAGCGAAAGATCGTACTATGATTTAAGAAGCATCGTCGCCCCATCTACCGTGTGGATCACTGCTAAAGAGGAGCACAGTTGACCTCCTTCATCTTCTCTTATTAGTTTGAAAATTTTTAACGATATACGATCTCCCTAGGTAATACATCTCACATGATACGCATAGTTTTTTGTTTTACGATTTCTCGCATACCAATCTTCGCACGACAACCAAATATTCATCTTTGGGAAATCTGGTTTTTGTTTTCTATTCTTTCACTGCGCATGTGATGCTCTATTCAGATTTTCCAACACAAATAACTTTTTTCATTCATTAACTGGCTCATGGCCAAAGTGACTCCAACACCCTTTTGTGTGTATGGTATAGCAAACAATTTTGTACCCATACAACAATGGATAAATTATGAGAATAAGCAGAGACCGAGAGACAAGCAAGCCAGGAGGGATTTGGAAATTGAGTACCTACAAAAGAGCTGGATGTGTTATGCCATTGGACCAGCTTAAGACTTCAATGGTCTTCGTACCATCAATTTGGTTTTTGTCCAAGACTTTTGGAATGTGTTCCACATTGCTTCTCTTATCTCCCTGGATAATGTGGTAGAAGGGGTCATTGCACTCTTCGAAGTATAGCTTCCGAAGGAAAGTTAGGAACTCAATGCCTTTGGGAAAAATCATCAATTTCAGCAAGCCTTCCATTACTAGAACTCACAAGTTGGCGATGGAACCTTTCTCTATTATGATCCTTTTGAGACATGACAAATGAAGTAGACGACACTCTTGGAGTTTAGGGAACCAGTCTGTGCTGAAGCATAGCTACTCACCATCCTATGCCTTATGAACATAGAGCACTGAAAGATTGTGAAGGTGGCAGAGAGCTGGAAGTGGATCTTCTTTCAGTCCACTCCAGCCAAAGCACAGCTCCTGAAGATTCACTCCAAGAGCAGCAAAAGCCTAGGACTGTAATACGGAGCCATGGACATGATGCCCATCCAAAATTGTACTGCCATTGACCCAACCCCCTCTTCCCCTCCAGATACATGCCATACCCTTGGTTGGTGATTTCAGTCAGGCGATGATTAGTGATACAACCACACATGCCTTGAGCTGCTAGATGAGTCATCGTGCATGGAGTCACTCCTTTACGACTGGTTCCACAAGTCTTACCATGAAGATGGAGCTTTTCAAGATTCATGAGGACAGGGCTGAAATCTTGCAACCAGAGAACCTCATACTCATTGTAAGCAGCGATGCACAACTTGTAGAGGAAAGGCATTTGCGATGTTGAGGCACTCAATTCTGGGCAGTCAATTCCTTGAACTTCGGATACATTGAGCACTCTGAGTTGGGTCAAGTTCCCAAGTCGCTCCACTGACTCCTCATCTGCAGCAATGTCAATGTGTTGTAAGCTCGTAAGATTTTGCAGGCCATTTGGAACTTTTACATAAGCCAAGAAATGAAAAACTTGACAGCCTTCATCATTCAAACTAAGAGCGAGCAGGTACCGTAGTTTCTATAATTGGGTAATTCCTTTTGGTAGTTTCTGTATTTGAGTGTAACAGAGATCCAAGGTTTGAAGATAAAGAAACTGTCCTATGTAGTCTGGAACCTGTTTAACCTTTGTCTTCCTCAAACCCACATAGTGCAGATTAAATAGATCCATAAACACATAAGGAATTCTGTCAATATCTGCATTCTCTAGATCTATAACTCTCAGATATCTAGCATGACATGATATAGAGTATGGCAAGCTGGTTAGAGATGAGTCATGCTTGAATACGAACAAAGACCGAATGCAAGGAAAATCCATCGAGAACAAGATGCTGTTAGCGGCACAGTTGTGAACTGACAATCGCTGAGATTCATCGCCCAGATGTGCTTATTCTGAATCGTTCCACATGGTACTAAAATTTTCTTTTGTGGCTGTTGACAGAGTTAAATCATGCACAAGATCATGCATTCGACATCGCCTCACCCTTCCAAAGCTATTCCTCTCTACGATGTGCAGCATGGACTGATGGATGAGTTCAATGAGAAATTCTTCTGCAACTTCCTCCATAGTCAGTGTTGCTCTGTCTCAGACAAAACTTTCAGCTATCCAAAGCCCGATCAACTTCTTTCCCTTAATTTTATAATCTGGAAAGATGCTACAATGTAAGATGCAATTCTTAAAATGACTTGGTAGATCATCATAGCTCACGTTCAGAACTTGCTATACACTGTCCAAGCTTGGGTGGTTAGTGAACTCCCAACTTAGTTTCTCATAAACATGTTTCCATTCTGTGTCAGTTTTCCTTTTGAGTGACATGATTCTGGCTATGGCCACAACAGCAAGTGGTAGGCCTTGACACTTCTCAACAATCTTTTTCCACCATTCCTATATATCATGCGGACAACTTTTGTCTTCTTTCCAAGATGCCTTTTGGCAGAATAACTCCCATGCTTCACTTTGATAAAGTTTGCGGAGCACCATACAGACCTCTTGATCTGCTACTAAAGCCACCTCATTCAAACGTGTAGTGATCAGTATTCTGCTTCCATGATTGTTATCATGAAGAGCACTTTTCAAATCTAAAAATGCACCTGGATTCCATACATCATCAAGAATGCACAAGTGCCTTCTCATAATACAAATTTTATTATTAAAATTCTATCTCAAATTCTTAGCATCTTTGCAACATTTTCCGTGAAACATTTGTTCAGAATAGAAACTAGATCATTCTTTATTTAGCTTTTCCAGTATATTAAATCTTATATGAATCACTATCCATCTCCCAAGATTTTTTTTCCCCACTCACTTAAATTCCTGTGTAAATTATGCTAATTTTCCTTCAATAGTATTCATCCTTAAACCCATTCAAGTGTCACTATATTTCAAAATGTTAAAATAATCCTATGATCTGTGATAACTCCTTTATTGATAGAAGTCAAATAAATTATGGCATGTAACAAATATAAAATTAACTTTCAACCTTTAAAAGGATGATGTTTAAACATGTGACCCTAAAAATGAAAATCTAAACTACAGACTTCTGCTTTAACTAGAATGCTAGTGCAATCAGGAAATGTATTTTTTCCTTACTATATGTGCAGAATTTATATCAATGTATATTAATCACCTAACTTTCATGAGGATGAGGTTTTACACATAAACACAATTTGTGTAAACAAAGCACATGTAACCTATATTTTTTTTTATAAATGCATAAATGATTTGCAGGTACCTAGATACAAAGTCAAGACAAAACTAAGCACTCTTGCAATTAATGTGAATTTCTAGCTTTCCACGTAATATATTATCCTTGATTCTCAATTAATATAAAAATATTAGAAATGTAATGAACAAAGAACCCATTGTTTAATTTGATAAACAAATTTGCTTTTGGAGAGAAAAGGAAATTATCCCTTTATCTGTAACAAACAGCAATTCATTCTTGGATAGTTGGATTATAATTTCCTGCATAGATAATCTAACAAGAATCACTTTATTCTTCAAAATAGCTGGAAACATGTAATGAAATAGAATTACTTGATACCAAAGAGTGATTAGGAAAATGAAGGATAATGACACAAAGAGGGCATCTTCGCATCTGATCTTTTATGCAATTATGAACTGAACCTATTTCCCAAGACCATCCCTCTGTATTTCGTGCTTTTTGAACAAAGGCAAGATGATGTAGAACAGGATGAGAAATAGAGAGAGAGCAAGAGAGAAGTGAGATTAAAGAGGAGAATAAGAGACTAGGAGAGAAAGATGCAAGTTTTTTTCATCAAAATCTGAAGTGTTTATGAAAAAAATATTAGGAAGCTTTCAAAAATTGCTAGGCATCAAGAGCTAAGTGATCCACCAATTCCATAGGGACAGTCTTCCCAAAATCCAACTCCACATCCAAGGGGTTGATGTTGAAGGTGCAAGTATCTGTGAGTTTTTGCTGCTTGATGGGCTCCGAAAAAACCAACTGAAAGAGAACAGGAAGAGAAATAGAGGGAAAAGAAGAGAGGAATGAGATTAAAGAGGAGAGTAAGAGACTACGAGAAAGAAGATGCAAATTTTTTTCATCTAAATATGAAGTGTTTTATCCATTGATATAGGGGTTTTGGAGCCTTAGTATATATAATCAAATGAAGACAATGATTCCCAATAGTAACCTTATAGATTTTATCTCTTGGCTTTTAAGGAACTTGTATACCTTTTGGAAACCTAAAATGTGACTTCTAGGAGACCTAAGTAGCTTTAAAAAAACTTATCACAGCTGAAAAGTAAAAAAGTGCACTTAATATAAAAGTAGAGTCCCAAGGTTAACTCCTTGAAAGACCAAAAGACTTTTCATCTTTCCACACAACTCTTAAAGCTTCTAAGCCAACTAAGTAATGATTTTTGCTAATTTTTTTACCTAGAATAAACTCTTCTAAAATTCTTTATAAACCAAAATGGTTCTCCAGCTCACATTTCCACTTTCCCACTAACTCAATCAATCAAAGGAAACTCAATTCCTAAACTTTGGAGTGGCAAGCAGTAGAAAGAGAGGTGCTTGCGACATGGCAATGAAAATTGTTCATGTTGCAAATGTTGTTTAGGTTAAACAAATAGCAACCATTTTTAATTCGCATAAAATTGTAAAGCATAATACCCAGTTCTATACAATTCAATCTATATATGTCTCAAAAATGCTGCATTATTTGTCAGTAAATTAAATGTTTAGTGAAGGAAATTAGACTTCTAAATGTATCTGATTTCATAATACAATGTCATAAAACAGAACTTTTATTGTGTTTCAGATCTTAAATTACCCTTAAATATTAGTTCACATTGGATACTATTTATAATGTCAAATGTCAATAGCACAAAAGTCACTATATTTGACATGATTCTCTTTATAGTTCATATAACTATTGAAATCTTAGTACAGTTTCCACCCCTAAAGGAAGAGCCTCATGCCAATGGCCAACTTCACATCAGTCTTTCTAGTGGAACAAAGTAAATTGGGATGACTACTTTGTTAAGAGAAACGATCTTTAAATGGCTCATCATTAGATGTTCTAATGCTTGTGCTTATCATACAATGGACCAGGCAATCCTGGCCAAACCTTGGTCACTGGATCACTAGTTGGATTGATGGGTCAATTGGTCAGACTGCATATTCAAGAATAAAGATATAAAATCACTAAGCTAATATATACTAAGAATATTTAAAACATATAGAAAGATTTTGTGAGTGTCAACCTGTTTGATCGTATGATCAACTAAAATAATCAGAAAATATAAAATTATATGAAAATAAAAAAAGAACGGCATTAAAGAAAAAAATAAAATATCATATTTTACTAAAAATTAAAAAAAGAGAAAATTATTAAGCACTAAAAAGTATGCATCTAGCAATACATAAGATATCAACAATCAAAATGTAAAGGTCTGTGTCATTAGGGCTAATTACAGATTATCTTATGTAGTTATACCTCTTTAGCATCCTGATCCCTAAACAAAAAATTTATATTGAAATCCCTATAGTTACGAAAGTGAAACATCTAACTCTATTTTTCCTAACATCATCGGTTTTATTGACGGAAGCACAAAAACGATCGACAAAAAGATAATTACAGCGCCCCAGTTATGTTTATAGTAGTGGCGGACAACGACGCTGCTAGGGTCGCGGGTGGCTATTGGGGATGAGGAGAGTGGTGACGAGAGGTGAAACGTCGACGCTCTGCATCTGCATCGACGTCGCTTGACAACTACGTCGGTGCCAACACGTATGCAGAGCAACGTCTACGTCGACGTCAATGCAAAGCGTCGACATCTGCATCGTCGTCTCACCTCTTACCGTCACTCTCCCTCCTCATCCCAATAACCACCCATGACTGAGATATTAAAATTATATTTTTATCTATCATTTTTATGCTTTTGTCAGTAAAACCAATGACATCAGAGAAAATTATATTTTTAACTATAAGAATTTTATCATAAATTGTTTAAATCCAAGGGATGCTAAAGAGGCCTAACTTAACTATAGGGTATAATATGTCATTGGCCGATGCCATTATGCCTCTAAGGGTGAAAAAAAGTTGTTGAACAGGGTTGGTGGAACATAAACGAGTGGGAGTGGATGTCACAAGCATATCTGCAGGGTGGAGATTAGCATCTTTATTCGCGTAGATGTTGGTCTTTGTATCACTAGTCGGCCAAAGATTACTCACTCATGCGCTAAAACTCACCGATGCCGCCGTCGCTCGCCGCTCCCCTTGTGGTGCGCCCCTCGCTGCTGTCTCCGCCTCCATCGCCCCGACTTCGGTTCCGACCCCGTCGCTGCTGCCTTCACCTCCTCCCATGCCCACCCTCCACCTCGTCAAGAACGCCATCGCCACCGGGCGCGCAGGGCGGAAGGCGGAGGACGGCGTAAGGTGGAGAGGAGGAACGGTGGGACATAGCTCGGATTTGGGGCTGAAGATTTAATTTCTTTTATTATTCCCTAATATGGAACCTTTCGAGAGCAAATAAATACATTTGAAGGCAAGGGTTACAAACCGGACGGGACACGCACCAATAAGGGTCGTTCGGTTTAATCCGGGTTTTGAGAGATACATTTAAACCGGTCGGATTTGCTTCCTGTTTGCTTGGTCCGATGCGGTTTGTTTGCATATGATCATGCTTCTTGCACGATCCGTGTATTAACTCGGCACCTCACGGAGTTCTTATTCTCTTATCGATCATCTTGTAAGTTGAGTCGAGGATAATTGAGAAACTTTATATTACAAAAATATGTTATTAATGTCATTGTTAGTCCAATATGATCCACTCGTATATGCATCGTTACTCGAGATGACTCTGAATTAAAAAAATATTAAATTCTTGATATATCATTTATACGAAGATCGAGATCGAAAAAAGATTTTTTGATATATTTTTTCGATATATCGAAAAAAGAATTAAAAAATATTAAATTCTTGATATATTTTTTCGAGATCGAAAAAATTCTTGATATATTTTTTTGAAATAGATAAGTATGGATTAAAAAATAATTTTTTTATTTTTATTATATTAAATATTTTTTTATATCTAATCGTAAAGGGATAAAATATTTCATGAAATATTCGATGAAGAGATAGTCTTTAACTCCTTCCAACACTCTCCCCTTTTATCCACGTGATCGATAAGGGAGAGACAATCTGATCAGACCCTTGTCCACGTGGATTGTAATCATCCATAATTTCTCTTAATATAAATCAATTACTATAAATAATATATTACTTTATTATTAACTTTCATGTTTGTATATTATAGTTAAAGAAATAATTAAATTTAATTTTTTTAATTATATGGATAAGTTATGAATCTTACTAATCAATTAAATTATTAATCAATTTATTTCCTAATAAGTGATATGATTTTTAAGAAATAAATAGTATATATTCCATTTCTAAGTGTTTATAAATGAATATTATGTTTCTTTTATTTTTTAACCGTTTGGGGAATGGAAACAGAACTCCTTTTGGTTCTCCCCGAAACCAACCTTCTTTTTTTAACCCATATATAAGGAACTCAAAAAAAAATTTAGAAAAGTAAAAAAGAACTATTTTCTAGCCCTAAAAGTTTCAAAAGAAAAAACAAGATGGGTCATAAAAAAAGTTCTAGTTCTAAAACGAGTTCTAAAACGAATAGTTCTAGTTCTAAAATATGTGAAAGTAAAATAAAAATAAATTTAATATAAAATTAAATATTTACTTATTTTTTTTAGATATCTCATCATCTCTAATATAAGGGGGCTCCTCTTCTCTCATTCCTCACTAAGCATGACAATGAGATGATTGAGGAAAGGACTTCCCGATGAGATGATCTCAAGGAAAGGATAGCCGAGGAGAGGTAGGATTCTTTATTTTTTTTAATTAACTTTAATTTATATTTTGAAATCTGATATTAGGATTGTTATAATTTTATGATGCATAATAATATTTTAATTTTAAAATTTTATGATTTATAAATAAGGATATTTGATTTGTGATATTGGAATGATTATTTGATTGATATTGGTCTTTTAAGTTTAAGTGAGTTTTAAAATTGATTTAACTATTAAAATTCTTACCCTTAGATTAATGGTTATAATCTATTTAATTAAATGTCTTTATTTTAAGAATTATTTATAAATTTATATGATTTAATTAGTTTTAAATTTAAGATTACGAATTTAAGTTCTTTAATTCATATATTTGAGTTATTATGTGATAATTTAGATTTTTGAAATCTAATTTGGTAAAAGGAGTCTAATTTATTGGGTCTCGGATGAAACTAATTGATTGTGGTTTGTTGTTTAACTACGTTTTGAGTGACGTATGTCTACTATCGATCAGGATTAGACAGTTGATACAGGATGAATCAGCGTTGTGTCAGAGAAAATCACATCAGGATATTAGATGTCGAGCCGAAGGTCTGGTCGACAATCGATAGAAGGCTTCAAACATCGGGCATTGGGCCAAGAAGAGTGGTGTTATGCCAAGGATATCGGGGTTGCAGAGGTCAACCGTCGATTGGGCAATATGCCGCAAGAGAGGACGGTGCGCCGAAGAATTGGACAAAGCGTCGACCAATGACGCACCGGGCAACAGGATGTTGATTCATGTAATAATTGTCTAGATTGAAGTAGGGTTAAGATTTACTTAGTGTGCAGGATTAACTACGATAACGATGAAGACATAAAGCGAAGCAAAGTACCGGAGTCAAGTGTGATGAAATCATTGGGAGTTCGAGAGTTCGACAGAAGTCCGAAGATTCGTCGGAGTGCTGCCGGAATTGGCCAAGAACGAGTAGGGAGCTTATCGAAGGGTTTTCAGAAGTTTGCTGGAAGGTTCATCGGAAGTTTACGGAGCTTGCCGAAAAAGCTCATCGGAACTTGCCAACGATTCCATCAAGAAGTCTAGGAGCTTGTCGAGAGTCCACAGAATGGTCTCCGAGGGTTCATCGAAAGACTGCCGGAAGTTCGCCGGAAGCTTGCTGGAAGAAGACTTGATAAGTCAAACTTTGTATTAGCTTTGGAAATGTCTTTAATTTTATAGATAGCATATAATTAGGGTTAGGATTAAGTATTAATTCTTTAACCCTATTAGGGACCAATTGGGCCTGGTATTGGATTAGTTTGGGCCAAGTTTAAGGCCCAACCAAGAGTGCTGGACACTGTCTGGCGGTGGCACCGCCCAGGTCCAACTTCTCAGGTTGTACTAGGTGGTGGTACCGCCTAGTGTCAAAACACCTGGCGATGGTACCGTTGGTTAGGCGATGGTACCGCCCAGTACACTGACCATGGCAGTGTGTCAGGTGATAGTACTGCCAGACTGAGCGGTGGTACCGCCAAGTGTCAGAGTCAAACTGGCGATGGTACCACAGGTGACAAGCAGGGTACTACCAGTACTCAATAAACCCAGGATGAGAAGGTTTTTAGCTCCAAGTTTGAATCAAATTGGAGCCTATAAAAACCCCTCCCATCCATAGATTGATTACATAAGCACAGAGATTTTGAAAGGAACAAAACATAGTAGAAATCCTTTTAAACATCCCTCATCTAGTTCTCATCTATATTCTACTGAAAGAGAGTGTGAGTGCTTGTAAGGGTTACCTCCTAAGTCCGTTAAAAGGAGAGTGCACTGTAAGGGAGTTAGTCCTCGCCCATTGGAAGGAGGATAGCTAGTGGAAAGCTGGTGGCCTCAAGAAAAGAGGAATCGGGAGTTGATATAGGTCGTATGACCGAACCACTATAAAATCGGGTTTGCATTTACTTATTGTCATTTACATCACTGCAAGCCTTTACTTTACTTGCTCCACCTCCTCTTCTCATTCTTACGAACAGCTTCAAGCTTTACATCTTTCAATATGTGCAATCGAGATCAGTTTTCATCGAAATGTATTTTTATCGTATAAAGTTTCTGAAAGCATTTTATTCTACGAAGTTTTTAACATACGAACTTGTTTGAATCATCGAATTTATTATTATTAACCGCTGCACTAATCCTCCCCCCCCCCTTAGTGTCACTCTAGATCCCAACATAATTAGGGTCTGACTTGAGTGAAGTTGATCTATTAGATTAAATCGACTTAGCCCATGTGGTTATATACGACCCAGCCCATGTGGTCAGGTACAATCAACCCATGTGACTAGGCATGACCTAGCCTATGTGGCCAAGTAGGAGCTAGCTTATGTGATAAGGTATGACCTAACCCATGTGTCCAGGCATGACCCAGCCATGTGGCCAGGTATGATTCAGTCCATATGGCCATGTACAACCTAGTCTATGTGGCCATGTATGACCTAATCATGTGGCCAAGTATAGACTAACTCATACGGCTAGGTACAACTTAGTCCATATGGTCAGACACAACCCTAAATCATATGTATAAGCATAACCTAACTCATAAGCCAAGCATGACCTAGTTCAGTGGTAAGGCTTAGCCCAACTTATAAGTGAGGCTTAGCTTAATCCATTAAGTTAAGCATGCCTAGCGATGCGATTGATATTAGACACATCGTCGCTCCTCGGTCTAGTCTGTTGTATCTCAGCTTAACCTATTTCTTGGGGCAGATATGTTCAGCATATATGACTCGTCCAAGACTCAGGTGGGTTAGTTCAGTTTGAGCTAGCACTATATAATATAGTCTGATTTCCTCTTCCTTTATTGGTTTGAGCTCTTTTAACTAAATCATACATGTTTGATCATTTAAGGTCAATTTAGGGAGATTCCAGAATAACTTGACTAATTCGAACCTACTTAATCTAATCGAAATTAATCAAATCTAAATTAGACCAATCTAGGGTGATTCAAGTTTGGTTCTATAAGGATTTAAGATTAGTTCTATTAGGTCATAATTGAATTGAATATGGTTTAAGTCAATTGAGATATTCTAATTAAGGTATTGGTTGATTGAGGACTATTGAGAGATTGATGTTTTAAGCTCTTGTGATTTAATGAATTTAAAGGGTTTTTTTAAAGATGTCATTTGAAAATGATTATTGGTTTCCTACTTTTCTTAAGTTTATGATATTGACATAATTGTTACCATGTAGTAGATGTAACTAAGCCAATGGTCCACATTAGAAGTACAACTTGTGAAAGGAGCTACGGGCCTATCACAATGCAGAGCCACCAATGGATATAGTCTAGTAGATCATACATAAAGTATGGTCTCTTATAATATACTATTTCTTGGATGCATGTGTGAATGAATGATCATAGATGTTTATGTATCCCTACCAAGGGTAAGTATGGCGATTCCCTTTGGGGATTAACGGACCGTCAGACATAATGGTCAGATGGTTCCTCCATTCGCTGTTGAGAGGAACATGTCCCCACTTGGGCGGCTGAGGGATACCACTCCATCTGTTGTTGGGAATGTGATATGGATTATCTCCATCCGCTGTTGGGAGAAATCCATCCCGTGGAGTATGCCTATCCATCTGTTATTGGGAGAGTGTATCATCGGGTGTGATGTATGTCTTTGTTATCTAGTTATTATGTATGTGTTGCATATGGCTGATGCATGATTTTACTTAAGAAATTATAATTGTTTTTCATATACTTAAGTTTTATGATGAATCAATATATTATTATTTCTTATTAAATTATTGATATTTGTTTCATGAATGTTAGATTATTTTTATGATTTTTTTCGAGGTTCGTACTAGCATATGTGGTTGTTGATATATTTTTATCTTATATTTATTTTCTGCATAATCTATAATTTTATAATATATTTGAAGTTTTAGTGGAAGAGACTTGTGACTCTACCAAGAAGATATGATCTTTTTTTGTTAATAAAATATATACTATTGTAAAGGCAATGATTTGAATTCAAGAATGAAAAGAAAAAAAAAGTAAAAGAGTGTATTCTATAAATTATAATTAATAAAATAATAATTTATTATATTTTATAAATCTGGGATGTTATAATTTTAATGATATCAGAGCAATGATTTTGAGAACCTATTGAAATATGGGATCCTAGGATTAGATGACTCAATTAGTTTTTTAGAGGTAGATTTTAAGAATTATATAGTAATATAACTAAACATGATTTTAGGATATTAGGATTATTTTATTTATTTATGATAAGAAATTGATTGATTAAAGATGTTACACACAAATAATCTCGTTAAATTACTTGAGATTATTGAGTAAAATTTTAAAATTTTATTTTTTTCTCTAAATTAAAATAAGTAGTGTATTAGTTTATCTTAAAAAAAATCCTATAAAGTTTTATATTTTTTAATATAATTTTGTCATGATACTCTTGCCTTCTTTTTAAAAAGTAAACAAGAATTATTAATTTGATTATAAAATATAGATGTTTTTAGATACATATAGTAAATATACACTTAGTTATTCATGAAGACGCACATATTAAATTTATATCTAATACTTAAAATAAAAATAAGTTGGCAATCTAACTAGAAATTTTTTATGATGCTTATGTTTACTGTAAAATATTTAGATTTTATAAATAAATTAAGTTTATTGAATAAGTCTTATAGGATTTATTATTTTGGCCATTTCATTTTCATGTTGGGGACCAAAAAATTCATTCATATAATTTTGTTATAAATTTAAGGTTGATGATACATGAATAAAGTTTGTCAAAATTTCTACTATAGTTTGACTTATTATTTTGTTACCCTTTGTTCTAAAATATTATTTTATCTATAATTATGAATAAGATAAATAAAACATATTTGTTGCTTATTATGTGGTTTTAGGATTGATAATTAATTATCTTTTCAGTTTTATTTTACATCGTTATGAATGCTTATAGTTAACATATCTAGTTTTACTAATTAAAGATTATACTAAGTTTTAGTTATTCTCTTGGATGTAAAAGTTTTGATACTTTTAGTCCAAAAATTTTATAGGATATTTTAAAAATATAAATTAAAATGTTTTTATTTGTATAATTTTTTATACCA
Source organism: Musa beccarii (assembly GCA_024322285.1). Lineage (NCBI taxonomy): Eukaryota > Viridiplantae > Streptophyta > Magnoliopsida > Zingiberales > Musaceae > Musa > Musa beccarii. The sequence goes on from CM044398.1 coordinate 56,252,211, forward strand.
TATATTATTTTTAAAATTAAGATTAGATTTGACTTGTAGAAATTATTTTTTATATTAATAAAATATATGCCTTTGTAGTTGAATAAATTTGATCATGCATTGATTGTACGTGTAATTAATTTGAATAGAATTTTGATTTAATATCAAATTAATTATTAGATATTATTTGTTTAAGACAATGACGAGATCTAATGAGAATTAAATATAATGTTATTTCTTTGACACATATAATATATAAATAATTTAATATTATAAAATAATATATGTTGAATAGTTAGATAAATTTTCAACATTTCAATTTCTTTTGTTTGTTGAGTTACACCTCAACTTATTTTTTTTTTTTGTCAATAATCAATTAACTTTTAAAACTTAAAAATTTCATTGATTTATTAGATATAGAATTTGGTATACTTGTTATGAGTAACCTAAAACCAAATTTATTCAATGAATTTCATTAATTTGTCATATATTTTATGTTAATATATATATTAAAAATATATATCTTTTAACTTAAAGTTTTTGAGTTGTATATTTCATCAAATATTTTTTAAATTTATCTTTTGACTTAGTATTTCAAGAGCTAACTATATTGATTAATATTATTTTTAGTGAAATTTAGGGACCAAATTTCTATTAAGTGGGGGAGAAATGTAATCACCTATAATTTATCTTAACATAAATTAATTACTATAAATAATGTAATACTTTATTATTAACTTCCATGTTTATGTATTATAGTTAAGGAAATAATTAAATTTGATTTTTTTAATCATGTGGATAAGTTAGGAATCATACTAATAAATTAGATTATTAATCAATTTATTTTCTAATAAGTGATATGATTTTTAAGAATTAAATAGTATACATTTCATTTCTAAGTGTGAACTATTATAAATGAATATTATGTTTCTATCTTTATGTGTGAAAGTAAAATAAAAATAAATTTAATATAAAATTAAATATTTACTTGTCTTTTTTGGAGAGATCTATCTTCTCCTATACAAGGGGGCTCCTCTTCCCTCATTCCTCACTGAGCATAACAATGGGAGGATTGAGGAGAGGACTTTCCGAGGAGATGATCTCGAGAAAAGATAACCGATGAGAGGTAGGATTCTTTATCTTTTTTTAATTAGCTTTGATTTATGTTTTGAAATCTAATATTAGGATTGTTACAATTTTATGATGCATAATAATGTTTTAATTTTAAAATTTTATGATTTATAAATAAGGATATTTGATTTGTGAGATTAGAATGATTATTTGATTGATATTGGTCTTTTAAGTTTAAGTAAGTTTTAAAATTGATTAACTATTAAAATTATTACCCTTAGATTAATGGTTCTAATCTATTTAATTAGATATGTCTTTATTTTAAGAATTATTTATAAATTTGTATGATTTAATTAGTTTAAAATTTAATATTATGAATTTAAGTTCTTTAATTCATGGATTTGAGTTCTTATGTGATAATTTAGATTTTTAAAATCTAATTTGATAAAAGGAGTCTAATTGGGGTCTAACTTGAGTAAAGTTGATCTGTCAAATTAAATTGACTTAGCCTATATAGTTATGTATGACCCAACTCATGTGGCTAGGTACAGTCAGCCCATGTGACTAGCATGACCTAGCCTATGTGATCAGGTAGAAGCCAACCCATGTGGTAAGGTATGACTTAATCCACATGGCCAAGCATGACCCAGCTATGTGGCTAGGTATGATCCAGTCAATGTGGTCATGTACGACCTAGTCCATGTGGCAATGTACGACCCAATCATGTGGCCAAGCATAAACCAACTCATGCGGCTAAATACGACTTAGTCCATACGATCAAACACAACCATAAATCATGTGTCTAGGTATAACCCAACTCGCAAGCCAAGCATAACCCAGTTTAGTTGTAAAACTTAGCCCAACTTATGAGTGAGGCTTAGCCTAGTCCATTAAGTTAAGTATACCTAGCGATGCGATTGGCGTTAGATACATCGTCGCTCCAGGTCTAGCCCATTATACCTCAACTTAACCTATTTTTTAGGACAGACATGTTCAGTACATATGACCCATCCAAGACTTAGGTGGGTTGGTTCAATTTGGGCTAGCACTATATGATATAGTCTGATTTTCTCTTCCTTTATTGGTTTAAGCTCTTTTGACTAAATCAGACATGTTTGATCAATTAAGGTCAATTTAGGGTGATTCCAGACTAACTTGACTAATTCAAATATACTTGACCTAATCAAGATCAATCAAATCTAAATTAGACTAGTCTAGGGTGATTCAAGATCGGTTCTATAAGGATTTAAGATTGGTTCTGTTATGTCATAATTGAATTGAATATGGTTTAAGTCAATTGAGTTATTCTAATTAGGGTATTGGTTGATTGAGGACTATTGAGATATTTATGTTTTAAGCTCTTGTGATTTGATGAATTTAAAGATTTTCTTTCAAGATGTCATTTGAAAATGATTATTAGTTTCTTACTTTTCTTAAGTTTATGATATTGACATGATTATTACCATATAGTAGATGTAACTAGGCTAATGGTCCACATTAAAAGTGCAACCTGTGCAAGGAGGTATGGGCCTATCATAATGCGGAGCCACCAATGGACATAGTCTAATAGATCATACATAAAGCATGGTCTCTTATAATATACTATTTCTTGGATGCATGTGTGAATGAATGATCATGGATGTTTATGTATCCCTACCGAGGGCAAGTATGGTGATTCCCTTCGGGGATTAACGGACCATCAGACGTGATGGTTAGACGGTTCCTCCATTCGTTGTTGAGAGGAACGTGTCCCCATTTGGGCGAGTGAAGGATACCACTCCATCCGTTGTTGGGAGTGTAATATGGATTATCTCCATCCGCTGTTGGGAGGAATCCATCCCGTGGAGTATGTCTATCCATCCGTTGTTGGGAGAGTGTCTAATCGGGTGTGATGTTTGTCTTTGTTATCTAGTTATTATGTATTTGTTGCATATGGTTTATGCATGATTTTGCTTAAGAAATTATTATTATTTTTCATATGCTTAAGTTTTACGATGAATCGATATATTATTATTATTTATTAAATTATTGATATTTGTTTCACGAATGTTAGATTATTTTTATGATTTTTTCGAGGTTCCTACCAATATGTGTGGTTGCTGATATATTTTTATCTTATATTTATTTTCAGCGTAATCTATATTTTTACAATATATTTGAAGTTTTGGTGGAAGGGACTTGTGACCCTACTAAGAAGATGTGATCTCCATTTTGTTTATAAAATATTTACTATTGTAAAGGTAAGGATTTGAATTAAGAATGAAAAGAAAAAAAGGAAAGGAGTATATTCTATAAATTATGATTAATAAAATAATAATTTATTATATTTTATAAATATGGGATGTGATAATTTTAATAGTATCAAAGTAATGATTTTGAGAACCCGTTGGAATATGGGATCCTAGGATTAGATGACTCAATTGGTTTTTTAGAGGTAGATTTTAAGAATTATATAGTAATACAACTAAACATGATTTTAGGAGATTAGAATTATTTTATTTATTTATGATAAAAAATTGATTGATTAAAGATGTTACACACAAATAATCTCGTTAAATTACATGAGATTATTGAGTAAAAGTCCAAAATTTTATTTTTTTTCTCTAGATTAAAATAAGTAGTGTATTAGTTTATCTTTTAAAAAAATCCTATGAAGTTTTATATTTTTTTAATATATTTTTATCATGATACTCTTGTCTTTTTTTTAAAGTAAATAAGAATTATTAATTTGATTATAGAATATAGATATTTTTAGATACATATAGTAAATAAATAATATCAATTGACTTAGTTATTCATGAAGATGCACATATTAAATTTATATCTAATACTTAAAATAAAAATAAGTTGGCAATCTAACTAAAAATATTTTATGATGCTTATGTTTACTGTAAAATATTTAGATTTTATAAATAAATTAAGTTTATTACATAAGTCTTATAGTATTTATTATTTTCGCCATGTCATTTTCATGTTGGGGACCAAAAAATTCATTCATATAATTTTGTTATAAATTTAAGGTAGATGATACATGAATGAAGTTTGTCAAAATTTCTACTATAGTTTGACTTATTATTTTGTTACTCTTTGTTCTAAAATATTATTTTATCTATAATTATGAGTAAGATAAATAAAACATATTTGTTGCTTATTGTGTGGTTTTAGGATTGATAATTAATTATCTTTTTCAATTTTATCTTACATCGTTATGAATGGTTATAGTTAACATATCTAGTTTTACTAATTAAAGATTATACTAAGTTTTAGTTATTCTCTTGGATGTAAAAGTTTTGATACTTTTAAGTGCAAAAATTTTATAAGATATTTTAAAAATATAAATTAAAAAGTTTTTATCTGTATAATTTTTTATACCATATATTCTTTTTAAAATTGAGATTAGAGATTGTATGAGTAATTAATTTGAATAGAATTTTGATTTAATATCAAATTAATTATCAGATATTATTTATTTAAGACAATGACGAGATCTAATGAGAATTAAATATAATATTATTTCTTTGACACATATAATATATAAATAATTTAATATTATAAAATAATATATGTTGAATAGTTAGATAAATTTTCAACATTTCAATTTCTTTTGTTTGTTGAGTTACACCTCAACTTATATTTTTTTTATCAATAATCAATTAACTTTTAAAACTTAAAAATTTCATTGATTTATTAGATATAGAATTTGATATACTTGTTATGAGTAATCTAAAACCAAATTTATTCAATTAATTTTATTAATTTGTCATATATTTTATGTTAATATATATTAAAAATATATATATCTTTTAACTTAAAGTTTTTTAGTAGTATATTTAATCAAATATTTTTCAGATTTATCTTTTGACTTACTATTTCAAGAGCTAACTATATTGATTAATATTATTTTTAATGAAATTTAGGGACCAAATTTCTATTAAGTGGGGGAGAAATGTAATCACCTATAATTTATCTTAACATAAATTAATTACTATAAATAATGTAATACTTTATTATTAACTTCCATGTTTGCGTATTATAGTTAAGGAAATAATTAAATTTGATTTCCTTAATCATGTAGATAAGTTAGGAATCATACTAATAAATTAGATTATTAATCAATTTATTTTTTAATAAGTGATATGATTTTTAGGAAGTAAATAGTATATATTCCATTTCTAAGTGTGAACTATTATAAATAAATATTATGTTTCTATCTTTGTGTGTGAAAGTAAAATAAAAATAAATTTAATATAAAATTAAATATTTACTTATTTTTTTTGGAGAGATCTCAACTTCTCCTATATAAGGGGCCTCTTCTTCCCTCATTCCTCACCGAGCATGACAATGAGAGGATTAAGGAGAGGACTTCCCGATGAGATGATTTCGAGGAGAGAATAGCCGAGGAAAGGTAAGATTCTTTATCTTTTTTTAATTAGCTTTGATTTATGTTTTGAAATCTTATATTAGGATTGTTACAATTTTATGATGCAGAATAATGTTTTAATTTCAAAATTTTATGATTTAAAAATAAGGATATTTGATTTGTGATATTGAAATGATTATTTGATTAATATTGGTCTTTTAAGTTTAAGTGAGTTTTAAAATTGATTTAACTATTAAAATTCTTACACTTAGATTAATAGTTCTAATCTATTTAATTAGATATGTCTTTATTTTAAGAATTATTTGTAAATTTGTATGATTTAATTAGTTTTAAATTTAAGATTATAAATTTAAGTTCTTTAATTCATGGATTTGAGTTATTATGTGATAATTTAGATTTTTGAAATCTAATTTGATAAGAGGAGTCTAATTAAGATCTAACCTGAGTGAAGTTTATCTATCAAATTAATTCGACTTAGCCCACGTGGTTATGTACGACCCAACCCATGTGGCTAGGTACAGTCAGCCCATGTGACTAGGCATGACCTAGCCTATGTGGTCAGGTAGGAGTCAACCCATGTAATAAGGTATGACTTAACCCATATGGCCAAGTATGACCCAGCTATGTGGCTAGGTATGATCCAGTCAATGTGGTCACGTACGATCTAGTCCATATGACCATGTACGACCCAATCATGTGGCCAAGCATATACCAACTCATGCGACTAGATACGACTTAGTCTAAACGGTCAGACACAACCCTAAATCATGTATCTAGGGATGACCCAACTCGTAAGTCAAGCATGACCCAGTTTAGTGGTAGGGCTCAGCCCAATTTATGAGTGAGATTTGCCCATATGCTTAAGTTTTCATATGCTTAAGTTTTATGATGAATCGATATATTATTATTTCTTATTAAATTATTGATATTTTTTCATGAATATTAGATTATTTTTATAATTTTTTTTGAGGTTCCTATCGGTTGTTGATATATTTTTATCTTATATTTATTTTCAGCGTAATCTATAATTTTGTAATAGATCTGAAGTTTGGGTAAAAGAGACTTGTGACCCTACTAAGAAGATGTAATCTTTTTTTTGTTAATAAAATATTTACTATTGTAAAGGTAAAGATTTGAATTAAAGAATGTAAATATATATATATATATTATAAATTATAATTAATAAAATGATGATTTATTATATTTTATAAATGTGACAATAACAAATGCAGGGTGACTTATATCCTCTCATTCTAGTTTGGATACCACATTATATGATGATAATTAACCAATAATATTATCCTTATCACTCTACACATTCGTTTTTGCATATTATCTCAAATTTATGTGGCATTTATGCTCTCACGTCAATTAAGCAACAGTCACGAAGTCCTAGCTCCGTCAAAGCTGCGTGGTATGAGCATTAAATATTGAGGCCTATCCGTTCTCTCCGTTAGGAAATGGATGGTCAAAATCTAAGCCACTATGTGGCGCCATAATATCAAGTATTCGGCTTTGTTCAAAGGCTTAAGCCACCTAAATTCAAAGGTGAAAGAATATGTTCAATTAATCGATCCAAATGCGTAAGCCATCCTAAATTTGTTCAAAACGCTGAGACTTGATTTAAATGAATTTTGGATTTGCTAAGATAATTGTGCACCGTATGTTTATATTGTATCCCATCCCATCCGAGTTTGGAAACATATACTTCAAAATATGATTATTTGAAGCTTAGCAATTTTGCCAATCTGAAACAAGAGAAGAGTGTGTTTATATTTATGAACCGAAAATTAAAAACAAGAAATCCATATCTTATGGATCTTAACTCCGAAATATTTGTACCTGAAGAAATCTGCCTCGTGTTCTTGGACCTCCAATTACTAGTTGACTCCATTGCATCATCCTTAGGTGTCTTATACAGGAGGTGAGAGGCATCATGAGATGCAACTAGTTATTATATTTAGTGAAACTTGTGTTGCTACATCTTATTTATCGGTTAAGCTTTGTCTCCACATCTGCGTATATTTGCACAAGTTTGAAAGTCAACGTCTACTAAGCACGCCACATCAATTACCAGAGATGACAAAGCGGTTGCTGGAAGTTCCACATCAACCAAGCATATAAAGGAAATATTTCTTCATTAAACTGACAGATACATATTAACTTGATCGTTAAAGCATTTTGATTATGTTTGAAAAAATATTTATATATTTAATATGTATTCCGAAAAAGGATTTGAATGAATATCAAAAAATGAAATGCTAGTATTTGATAAATAATAGATGAAAATTATATTTTAAATGTGCATTAATATAAGTGTTATTTGATAAAATTATATTTCAAAAGTCCATTGAATAGTATGTGATAAATTTACCCATTCAAATATTTTTAATATTTATCCAAAAGAATATTTTTATTTTTATTTAAATTAATAGGTAAATAAATTAAATAAATATATGTATGCATGTATGTATGTAATCTTATTAAAAAAATTGTATGGCACATATACATAATAAATAAAAAATAAACATATAAATGAATGTAAAATAACTTTTAAAAATAAATAAATAAATAAAATTTTATTTTATAAAAGATATAAATCATTTTGATTTCTTACTAAATCATGTTGGTAATCATATGATTTAGATAATATCATAGAGCACTTTGAAAATTTAAAAAATTATATTATCATCTTGTCAAAGTTGAAATACTAATATTATTCTAAGATAGCATCAGTATTTAAGCATTTACAATAAATATTTAGATCAAATGTAATTTTTAAAAATTATTAAATATTAATTCATATTTAAAATATACATTGAGCCTTTGCATTTGACATGTGTTTCTGTTTGTCGGAGAACTTGTGGTATAATTTTTTATAAGAACCAGGACAAGCGATATGACTAGCTATATATGCACATCTTCTTATTGATAAATTGGAATATGATGATAAAAATATACATTACAATCAACTAGAATTATTGTCTATTTATACATGTTGGGAGAGGATTTTTCTCAATTGAGCAGTGAGATTTCCTCATGCAGTTGGGGGAAATCTCATACTTGTGCAGTTGAGAAAATCTCATATGCTATCATACCCCCGCAAGATTAAGCTCCTGTCAAGGAAGTCATCAATGCAATGAAAATAGTTTATAGACGAGAGACTTCGTGAGTGAGTATGCTAGTTGATCAGTCGTATGTACGTGAGAGACACATAGTTGATGTTTGACAACTTGATCTTGCACGAATGGGAAGTCGATGACAATGTGTTTCATGCGTGAGTGGAATACTGGATTAGCACATAGATAGGTAGCTCTAACATTATCACAATATATTATAGGAGTAAGAGTTGAGTTGATGTTGAGTTCCTTGATGAGATTTATGACCCAATTGAGTTTAGCAACAATGATGGCGATGGCATGGTATTCAGTTTCAGTTATAGATCATGTGATTTTCTTTTCCTTCTTAGAACTCCAACTGATTAGATTAGCTTTAAGAAAAATAATATACCCTGACATGGATGTTTTATCATCAATATTCCCTACCCAATCAACATCAACAAAGGCATGGAGATGAAGTGAGGTATGTTTGCGAAGAAAGAGGCCATGATTGAGGGTCCCTTTAAGATACCATAAAATTTATTTGACCGCAGACCAATGCGTAATAGATGGCCGATGCATGAATTGGGATAATTTATTGATTGCAAATGAGATATCTGGATAGGTAAGAGCCAAGTACTGTAAGGAGCCACACACTTGTCAGTATTGAGTAGAGTTCATAGTATGGCTTCCATTACACAATTTGAGTGATTCACTTAAGTTGTAACTTCTTTTGCTTTCCATATATTTGTCTTTAATAGTAAGTCATGAATATACTATCTTTGTGATAGGAAGAGACCTGAAGATATAAATGTTGCTTCAACTCCTAGAAAATAACTTAAGGGTTCTAGATCTTTGAGGGAGAATCGATCAGCCAATTGCTTTATGAATGCCTAAATCTCTAAGGGGTCATTGTTTGTGATAACAATATCATCCACATACACTAGAAGATATATTGTATTTTTATTTTGTTGTCATAAAATTAATGAGGTATCAGACTTGGAGTTAATGAAGCCAATTGATGTCAAAAATGAGCCAAGTTCAGTATACCAAGCTCTTGGAGCTTGATAAAGTCCATAAATAACTTTCCATAGTTTGTAGACGTGACTCGGATATTGAAAATGGATGAAGCCAGGGGGTTACTGCATGAAGACATCTTTAGTTAGAGTTCCTTATAAAATGATATTGTTAACATCCAATTGTCGTAGGTGCCAACCTTTTGATATGGCTAAACTTAGGATAAGCTAGATTATTGTGGGTTTAACAACGGGACTGAATGTCTTTGTGAAGTCAACATCAAGTCGTTGATGAAACCCTCTAGCTACTTGACGTGCTTTATATCTAACAACGGATCCGTCTGGGTTTTGCTTAATTCGAAAGTCCCATTTACACCTGATGATGTTTTGTGTGGGATGAAAGGGTACAAGAGTCTATGTAGAGTTATGGAGGAGGGCATCATATTCTTCACACAAGGCTTTATGCCAGTGTGGAGATTTTTAGGCTTGAGTAATTATGGTAGGTTTACTATTATCAAGAGATGATTTTATGATAGCATGTAAGTCAAGGACTTGATGTGGTTTGAAGATACCACTTTTGGAGAGTATAATCATTGGATGTCCTGGAGCTTTAAGTTATGATGTTGTTATGGGTGGTGGAGAGTCATTGACATGGGTCGAGATAAGCTAAGGTACTTCAGTATCACTAGGTTCAAAAGAGAGTAAAGAAAGTGGTTGTATTTCTGATGGCATTACTTCAGCAGAAAAGGAAACTTATGAAGAAGGGAAATGAGAAGTAATAGAGAGAATAAGAAGGTGTTGAACCAGAAGAACAAAAAAGTACGAATCCTAATGAAGAGGACTGGATGGTGTTGTGGGAGGTTCATTTGATGGTATACTCCAGTTATGTATATTTGTTGGAATAGCTTACATGGCATGACACTTATGGTTTTGAAATGGAAAGGTAGACTCTACAAAAATAATATGATGAGATATAAAGACTTCTTTTGTTTGGGGTTCATAGCATCGAAAAGTATTATGTTCAAGAAAGTATCCTATGAAAATACAAGGCATAGATCTTACTGTTATCTTATGTGTGGTATATGAACGTAGCCATGGGTAACATAAACAGTCAAAAACTTTGAGTTTTTGAAGGTTTAGAGATTGATGAAATAATTTTTCAAATGATGACCTAAATTGGAGGACTAGAATGAGCATATGATTAATGAGGTAGATAGCAGTTTAAAAGACTACGGACCAAAAGGTAGTTAGCATGGAGGCTTGATGTAGAAGTGTAAGACCAGTTTCAACTCTATGTCGATATTTACGTTCAGCAGAGCTAACTAGTTGAGGAGTATGTGGAGGTGACTTAAGGTGTTATATATCACAAGTTGAGAAACAGGATGTGAGGGTTTGATGTTCACCTCCGTCATCAGAGTAAACTATTTTAATTATAGATTGTAAGAAATTCTTGACCAACTTTCTAAATTTGGTAAAGATTGTTGAAACTTCATATTTATGGTGGAGAGAGTATAACCATGAGTACTTGGTAAAATAGTCTATAAAAATAACATAAAATCTGAACTTGTTGAAGGAAGTGATTGGGGCAGGGCCCTAAATATCAGTAAAAATAATTTCAAACAGTTTAGAGCAAGATATGGAGGAAATTTCAAAAGAAAATCTATGACTTTTATTATTAAAATAAGCATCACAATGAGTTATAATGCTATTAGTTTTAAGAATAGGAAGAGAATAACGAGAAAGTAATTTTTACTGAATAGAGGATGATAGATTACCCAATCAACGATGCCACACATCAATTAGAGCTACAACTGAAGAGTAAATAGCGGGCTGATTGATTTGTAGAATGGATGGCCACTCGTAAATATTGTCCTTACTCTGGCTTTGGACTAAGGATGCCCCCGTGCTCAAAACCTTAACAAAAAAAAGAATTAGGAAAGAATTCGATTGAGGTATTATTTTGTTTGCAGAATTAGGAAACAGAAATGAGATTTCATTTAATGTGAGGTGCATATAGTGCTAGTTATAGGTGCCCTACAAGTCAATCATATGAGTGATTGCACTTGTAACACGCTGCATCAATCTCTTTACTTATGATTATTGACATTATATCACTTTATCTTGCGTGTTGCATATATTGTGATGTCCTTGGATCTGTGCAATGGGAATCGGATCGTAATGAGATCACGATAATGAGACCGATTCACCTTTAAACATATATCCTAAATTATCCTGATCATAAGTTACTAGAGAAGGACATCGAGATAACCGGATAGACTGGAGTGCTGTATACCCGTTCATATGATGGAGGTAGCTGGTCTCATAGCTACTCGTGTGGGGACACTAAGAGTGCAGTGCAGGTGCTCATTGGAGAATGAGTTTACTTATTGATCCGCCTACGGAATGCTAGATGGTTATTGATACCTCACGTCAAACAATGATTCCGTAGTCCCAGTAGTGTATCTAGTCCTTAGACTTGAGACAATAAGGATGTCTTGTATGAGTACTCCACTCTTTGATACCGGACTTATAGGTTTGAAAAGTTTTAGATCTAGTACAGTCGGTCATTGGGAGTGGTAGCCAACCTTACGAGGGCTATTGAGTATCAATAGAGGATCATCCACTCTCGGTATCATAAGAGCAATATCTCATGTATTCTTGCTCGAACAAATCCTTGGCCAAGGTTATTCGGATTGAGAGAGAAAGAGTTCTCCGGGAGAATCCGACAAGAGCAAGACTCGATGAGAGACCGTATGGGCCTGACAACACCATGCCCGGTATAGGGTCTCTGGGATATTAGATGGATGAGGGACTATAGACACATGGTAACTGAGGACAGATAGGTCCAAAGGATTGGATTCCCTCAGATCATCTGGGGCCACAAAGACAAAGATGGCCTAGTACATCCGTAGTCGATGAGTTGGGTGAATTATTATAGAGATAATAATTCACTAAGTCAGAAGGAGTTCTGACAAGTATGACTCACGACCAGCTCGATATTGGGCCTAGAGGGTCACACACATATGGTAGGTGTTACGACGAGTAGAAGTTCGGATATGAGATATCTGTTGAACCCCCTATCTTATTGGATATCTATTAAGCCCCTGAATTATTGGATCCTGAGATGAGATTCAATAATTGCTAATAAGAGATTATTGGGTAGAAACCCACTAATCCAAGAGGCTTGGGTAATTAGATGGAGATCCAATACCCAATATGGCAAAAGATCCATTAGGGTTTTCAGGGGGCCTCTATAAATAGGAGGGAACCAAAGCTCTATAGGCTGGGGGTTTCTTTTGGTAGCCACCTCCTATTCTCCTCTCCCCAGAGAGAGAGGTGCATCGTTGCAATCCCTGCTATGTGGATACCGCTAGAGAGGAGGATGCTTGACCTCCTTCATCCTCTCCCACAGATCTATAGGAATTCAGGGATATACGATCTCCCTAGGTATCTTCTTTTATACGTGCAGCTTTGTGGATTTGTTTTTGACGCGCCGATCTTCGCATGACGATGAAAACTTTTTACGGAAAATCTAGGGTATTTTGTTTTCTGTTCTTCTACTGTGCATGAGATGTCACTCCCTTGATGGATTTCCCAACACATAGAATATCATCGAGCGTAAAAGTTGTGCTATGTGAATTAAGCATTGTAGAACCAGTATGAGTAATGGAAATTTTTTTACCATCACCGATGATGATATCTTCATTTCCACCATAGTTGTTATGGATGGATATGTTTTGTAAATCAGAGGTGATGTGATGAGATATGCTAGAATCCATAATCTAGTTATGTTGACTTATATTTGGAGTAGTCATGAGATTTGCTTAGGGCCAATTGATATAGGAGGAAGTCTCAGTCGAGATCAACAGACTTTTGCAGAGTGTCTGACTTTGTCACATAGTTGACAGACAACTCTTTGTTGACTTTGTTGTTCAGGATGCTAGGGCTGAGGATAATTGAAGTAGCCGTCTTGATAGTTATGACTAAAATGCTGATGTTGTAGAGGGGGGATGGTTTGTTTGAAGCTCATAAGTTCATGAGGCATCTTGGTCAAACCTTTGTTGATAGTCTTGTTAGACTAGTTGCCCCTCTTTTTGGATTTTTGACTGACTTGAGCTATGATGGATGATCTTGGCAATTTGTCCTGTTGCTTGAGATATATCTCAAAGTCAGTCAATTTGTCGTAGAGTTCTTCAAATGACATCGGTGAGTCACGTGCCCATATTGCTGCTACCAGTTCCTTGTACTCGTCCCCTAGGCCGTTAAGGGTATGTACAATGACTTCTTCATCACTGATAGAATGACCTATCAAGGCCAGGTTATCGATGGTAACTTCTATATTTTGTAGATAATCGGCAATAGTACTTCCCTCTTATTTTGTTTTCATTAGGCTGGATAGGAGACTGAGCATGAAAGTCCGAGAATGATTTGCCAAGGTGGTTTGCAACTTGCACTAAGCTTCGGCGATAATGTTATATGAAGATATGAGTGGGGCAAGGGATCCAGCGACTGAGGCTTGAATTGCTTATAGGATAAGACGACCTTGACGTAACCAAAGTTTATGGTCTGGATTTGGTACTAGACTGGGTGCTCCTAAGATGTTGAGCATCGCCAATGGACAATGAAGAGAGCCATCGACGTAGCTAATATATCATAGCCAAATAAAATATTAGAAAATTGAGCACACCAGGATGCATAGTTGCCACCTCTGGATAACTTGAAGTGGATAAGAGTTATAGCATTGATAAAAATAAGACCTGTGGAGGGAAGAGTACTATGATTTCCTGTGTTGGTTATAGGTGCCCTACAAGCCAATCACGTGAGTGATGGCACCTGTGATATGTTACGTCGATCTCTTCACATATTATTATTGATATTTTCTCACATTATCTGGATGAATATTGTGATGTCCATGGATATGTACAATGGGAATCGAATCGTGATGAGATCACGATAATGAGACCGATATACCTTTAAACACAGATCCTATATCATCTTGGTCATAGGTTATTCGATGAGGATATCAAGATACCCGGATAGACTGGTACACTGTATACTCATCTATATGATGGAGGCGACTGGTCTCATAGTCGCTTGTATAGGGACACTAGAGGTACAGTGCAAGTGCTCATTGGAGAATGAGTTCATTGATTGTTCCACTTACATAATATTGTATGGTTAATGATACCTAATGTCAGACAGTAATTTTGTAGTCCCAGTAGTGTGTCTGGTCCTTAGACTTGAGGCATCAAAGATACCTTGTTTGAGTACTCCATTCCTTGACACCGGACTTATAAATTTGGAGAGCTCCAGATCTGATATAACTGGTTCTCAGGAATGGTAGCCAACCTTATGAAGGCAATTGTATGTCAATAAAGGATCATCCACTCTCAGTATCATGAGATGAATATCCTGCGTGTGCTTGCTCAAGTAAAATCCCTGGCCAGGGTCGTTCGGATTGAGAGAGGAGTTCTCCAAGAGGATTTGATTAGAGCAAGACTCGGACAGGATTCCGTATGAGCCTAACTCTACCATGCCCAATATATAGTCTTTGGGATATTAGATGGATGAGGGACTATAGATACATGATAATTGAGGACAGATAGGTCCTATGGATTATATCCCTCTGTACCATCTGGGGACTATGGCGTAGTGGCCTAGTACGTCCGTAGTCAATAAGTCGAGTAAATTATTATGGAGATAATAATTCACTATATCAGAAGGTGTTCAGAGTCAGAAGGAGTTTTGATGGGAGCGACTCACGGCCAGCTCGGTATCGGGCCTGGAGGGTCACACACATAAGGTGGATGTTGCGACGAGTAGAGGTGCGGATATGAGATATCTGCGAAGCCCCTAGTTTAGATTCTGTGGGTGAGATCCAATTAGGTAATTGGATGAGATCTAATTAAATGATTGGATAAGATCCAATTGGATGAGATCAAATTGGATCCTATGGATAAGATCCAATGAGATCCAATAGGATAGAGATCCAATGTGAACAGGATCTATTAAGGATAAGCTTCCTCCACCTCTATAAATAGGAGGAATCTCCTGGTTCATAGGCTGAGAGCTCTTGGTAGTCATCCTCCTATTCTCCTCGGTCTCGTCTCCTCCTCCTTGGCTCCGACAACCTTGTGGTGCACGTGGAGAGAGATCCCACGATGATCTGAGGAGCGTCATTGCTGCGTCCACTGTGTGGATTACCGCTAGAGAGGAGTACAATAGTGCTCCTTCATCCTCTTCATCGGATTTGGAATTTTCGAGAATATAAGATCTCCCCAAGTAACGCTTCTGACATGTTACATGCGGATTTTTCGGATTTACGATTTTTGTGCACCAATCGTCGCACGACGGCCAAGTACGTAACTATGGGAAATCCGATCTTATTTTTATTTTTTGCTACACATGAGATGCCGAATCTCTCGATTTCCTAGTAGTGGTATCAGAGCCAGTGTTCGTCATGCGATGATTGGCTTATAAACTACATGTGTTGTATTTTGAATGTGTTTTTGATGTCAAAATCATTAACGCAAAAGCGAAAAAGGGCAGCAACTGTTGCTGCCCTTGCTGCCTCCACAAGGCTACCTGCAGCCTTGGCTACCTTCGGTGGCCTGCTTGTAGTGACGGCGGCTGTCGGTGGCACCGGGCACAAGTGGCCTGCCCACAAGGGCGGGTGACGTCTGCACCCGCTTGCAATCGCCCTACCCGCAAGGGGTGGGTGGCACCTGTGGGCGTTGGGCCACCCGCAAGGGGCTGCGCCAGCACCAGCCATGGGGTGTAGCGCCAACGTCGCCCATGGCGGCTCGCCCACAAAGACAACGGGCTCGCTGCGCCAGCCGACTATGGTAGCAACAACCGCAGGGGCACCCGCCCGCTGCGACGATGTGCCCGTGGGTTGTGGCCGCAGTCGATAGGGTGGCGACGATCGTAGCCGCAATGCAGTAGTAAGAAAGGGAGGGGATTAGGGTTTTTAGATCAAAAGATAGTTTTACCCCTCGAAATTTTTAAAATTCTAATTTTGTTCTTTATGATAAAATGACCAAAATACCCCTTAGAATTTAGAAAATTCTCTACATGTCCTTGATTTCAAATTTTAGTTATTTAAAAGGTTTAAGTAACTATTATTATTTATCTAGTAATCCTATATGATATATACATATGATGTGATGTGAGGTAGGAAGATGATCATGGACTTTGTGATGTGTGTATGTGATTATTGGGGCCTACGAGCCTTCATTTTTTGTTGATTGTCGAGCCTGCATACATGTAATTATGTTTTAATTATCCTAGAGGTGCAGCAGAAGCCTGAAGGTGGTAGCGGGACCCTTGAGGCCGATTCAGACGATCGCGACGCATGAAGATGCGTCGAGGTACCGGCAGATCCGATGATGACGAGATGGATGATCACCGTGCATAGAGATGCACTAATATGCACATAGATCTTGATGTAAATGATTAGGCTTACTGGCTCAGGCCTAATCATATTAGGTTGAAGT
The DNA here is from genome assembly GCA_024322285.1 of Musa beccarii. Taxonomy (NCBI): domain Eukaryota; kingdom Viridiplantae; phylum Streptophyta; class Magnoliopsida; order Zingiberales; family Musaceae; genus Musa; species Musa beccarii. The sequence goes on from CM044398.1 coordinate 56,269,252, forward strand.
CCATAAGTATCTAGTGTGCTTATGCATGTGAATGCTATACACCTACTAGATAAGTATATATATATATATTTGCATACGATGTAAATATATTAAATATGTATGTGTGTGACACATTATATCATGAGATAAAACCTAAAACCCCTCCTATGATAATATTAAGTCGGTAAGCGTGAGGCAATAAGATTGACCCACGCGGCCTTCCATCGTTAGGGGCAGGAACTGATTCCCGACGTAAGCTGAGTTGGTCGAGTCCCTCGAGGCTCACCTATTTCGCGTCTCGCTATCTTGTCTTCGACATAGAGATGTCACCAGTGACCTAAGGACATGGTATGCTTGGTCAAGTCCCTCAAGGGCATATCACCGAATTAGACTCATCTTGTAATGATGGTAATGACTTAACTCGACATCATGGTTGGTCGAGTCCCTTGAGGCCATGGTGGTTCGGAGGCCAAATATGATGGGAATCACAAGGAATTGTGATTGGCAAGAGTTGTCTACCTTTTGGGCTTAGTGTAATTGGCCGAGTCCCTTGAGGTTGCACTAAGATGCCGATTAGATCCCGATCCCCACTAGAAGTCTACCGAAGACTTTCGTTTCATAATATGCATGAGGATGTCATGTGACTTGCTAGAAAAATTAGTGGGAGCATGCCAAGATAGAAGTCCATATCTTGATTATTTATTTTTATGAAATCTACATGTTATTTACTTATGCTATATCTCCTGTTTATCAGAAACATGCGTTATCAAACCCTCTATGTGGTATACTTGATGCCAACCACCTCACTGGTCTAAATTATACGGATTGACTCTGCAACCTAAGAATAGTTCTTATAGTAGAGAAAATCATATATGTCTTAGATATGGTCATGCCCCAACCTGAGGCAGAAGCTCCTCAAGAAGAGTTTACCCAATATGAGAAGTATATAGATGATTCCGCTCTCACCCAGTGTTATATGTTAGCCTCTATGACTCCTGAGTTATAGAGACAACATGAAAATATAGATGCTCATTCCATACTCCTGCAACTTTGCAAACTGTTTGAGGAACAAGGAAGAACTCAACGATATGAGATATCCAAGAGTCTCTTCCGTACCAAGATGACTGAGGAGACACCGGTTCAGAACCATGTCCTGAAGATGATAGAGTGGATTGAAAAACTCAGGTCTAGGAATGGTCCTAGATGATAACCTGTGTATTGATCTTATACTTCAGTCCCTACTAGATTTCTTTTCTCAATTCATCATGAATTTCAATATAAACAAACTTGAGGTATCTCTACCTGAGCTCCTCAATATGTTGAGGAAGGTAGAGAGCACTATCAAGAAAGAGAAATTAATTCTCTATGTTGGTGAGACCAAAAAGAAAAAGAAGGTTGGGAAGACCCTTGAGAAGGGTAAGGGCAAGGGCAAACGGGGTAAGGCAAAGTTTACCAAAATTGACCTAGCAAAAGACGAAGGCTAGTGCTTCCACTATAATCAAGATGGGCATTGGAAAAGGAATTACAAGATATATCTTGCAAAAAAACTGAAACAGAAGCTTGAAAAAGCTTCAGGTACATTCATGATCAGTCTTCATGTGTCAGAATTTTGTAATAATGCATGGGTATTAAATACCGGTAGTGCTTATCACATTTATAATTCATTGTAGATTCTAACAAGGCATAGGAGATTGGCAAAAGGCGAGATGGACCTTAAAATAGGTAATAGAGCAAGAGTTGCTATTGTTGCTGTCGACGAGGTCACTCTACACCTGCCTGATGGAGCTATTATTGCATTAGATGCATGTTATTTTGTTTCCTCTATTATCAAAAATATTATTTTCATTTCATATTTGACATTAAATGGTTATAAAGTACTTTTTGAGAATAATTATTGTTCAATCAGTAAGAATGATAAGATCATTACTAGAGGGATATTGCATAATGGTTTGTTTATGCTAAATACTGCTTCACATATCATGAATGTAAGCATAGCCAAGAGGAAACGAGAAGAGGTGAATAATGTATATTTGGGGCATTGTAGGCTAGGTCATATCCATGAGGGAAGGATTCAAAAGTTATTGAAAAATGGATACTTAGATCCATCTGACTACGAGTCATATACAACTTGCGAGTCTTGCCTTCATAGAAAATTAACCAACTCTCCATTTAGTGGAACTAGAGAGAGAGCCATTGAGTTACTAGAACTCATACATAGTGATGTATATGATCCTATGTCAAGTCATACCATAGGTGGTTATTTCTACTTCATTACTTTGACTGATAATTTCTCTAGGTATGGACATGTGTACTTGATGAAGTATAAGTCTAAAGCTTTCGAGAAATTCAGAGAGTATAAGAATAAAGTAGAGAACCAGATTGGAAAGAGTATTAAAACTCTTTGATCAGATCGAGGAGGAGAATACCTGAGTATAGAATTCATCCAATTCCTCAAGGACCATGAGATTCTGTCCCAATAGACACCTCCTTATACACCACAGCTCAATGGTGTATCAGAAAGGAGGAATCGCACACTATTAGATATGGTGTGGTCCATGATGAGTTTCGCTGACCTACCCATCTCATTTTGGGGATATGCCCTACAGACCGTAATTTACCTTCTGAACAGAATTTCATCTAGATCGGTAGTGTATACACCATATGAGATAAGGAGAGGGAAGAAGCCTAATCTTAAGGTTGTTAAGATTTGGGGCTGCCCTGCCTACGTTAAAAGATATGACCTCGATAAGTTAGAATCCAGGACGGAACGGTACAAGTTCGTGGGATACCCCAAAGAAACTTGTGGTTATTATTTTTATCACCCTAAGGACCAAAAGGTCTTTGTTGCCAAGAGAGTAGTGTTTTTTGAGAAGAAACACATTCTTGGCGGAAATAGTGGGAGCATGATAGAATTGAGCGAGGTTGGAGAACCTAACTCAGGCACCATTCCAGATATCGAGTCTGTTTAGGTACCTAACATACAAGTTCCAATTTTGCATAGGACTGATAGAGTGTCACACTCTCCTGAAAGATATGTGGGACATATTAGTGGAGAGGACATTCAGGACATTGATCCTCAGACCTATGAGGAGGCTATTATGAGTATAGACTTCGGGAAGTAGTAAGAAGCTATGAATTCTGAGATGGAATCCATGTACTCCAATAAGGTTTGGAACCTTGTTGATGCACTTGAGGGTATCATACCTATTGGCTACAAATGGATCTTCAAGAAGAAGATCGGGGTAGATGGAAAGGTGGAGACCTATAAGGTAAGGCTAGTGGCTAAGGGGTATCGTCAAAAGCAAGGTGTTGACTATGACGAAACCTTTGCACCTGTAGTTATGCTGAAATCCATCCAAATTATATTGGCTGTTGTAGCACATTATGACTACGAGATCTGACAGATGAACGTGAAAACTGTATTCCTCAATAACAACTTCGAAGAAGAAGTATATATAATACAGCTTAAGGGGTTCATATCCAAGCAAAGTCCAGATAAGGTGTGCAGATTACTTAAGTTCATTTATGGACTAAAGTAAGCTTCCTGAAGTTGGAACATAAGGTTTGATGAGAAGATCATATCTTATGACTTCGTTAAGAACGAAGATTAGCCTTATGTGTACAGGAAGGTAAGTGGGAGCGCTATCACCTTCTTGGTGTTATATATGGATGACATCTTAATCATTGGGAATGATGTAGAAATGCTCTCCACAGTGAAAGCTTGGCTATCTAAACACTTCTCCATGAAAGACTTAGGGGAAGCATCCTATATTCTGGGGATTCAGATCTATAGAGATAGATCTAAGAGGATGTTTGGCTTATCCCAGTCCAAGTACATAGACTCCATTGTCAAAAGGTTTGGCATGAAAAATTCCAAGAAAGGTCGCATACCTATGAGACTTGGAATATCACTTTCTAGGAGTATGTCCTCAAAAGACTCCTGAAGAAAAGGCATACATGGATAGAATACCATATGCCTCAGCGATATGGTCTATCATGTATGCTATACTATGTACTAGGCCTAATATAGCGCATGCTCTAAATGTCACGAGCAGGTATTAGGCAGATCCAAGCTTGGAGCACTGAAAAATAGTAAAGTGTATCCTTAAGTACTTGAAAAGGACTAAGGATCTTTTACTAGTATATGGAGGTAATAGCCTCAGAATTGAGGGCTACACGGATTCGAGCTTCCAGTCCGATATCGATAATAATAAGTCAAATTCATGATATGTCTTCACCCTAAATAGAGGAGCAATATGCTGAAAAAGTTCCAAGCAAGATACTACTACTGAATTGACCATAGAGGGCAGAATACATTATTGCAGCAGAAGCAACAAAAGAGGGTGCCTGAATGAATAAGTTCATCACAGATTTGGAAATCGTATCAAGCAACGTAAAATTGATTCTTATATAGGGCAATAATAACGGGGTGATCGATCAAGCAAGGGAACCCAGGTCTCGTCAGAAGTGTTCTGAGGAGGTTCCACTTGATCAGAGAGATCGTGGCCCGAGGAGATGTAATAATGGAAAGAGTTCCATCCGAAGATAACATTGCAGATCCACTGACAAAGTCGTTGACTCAGATTATATTTGAGCGTCACAGAGGTCTAATGGAGATCAGACACGTAGGTGATTGGCTTTAGGTCAAGTGGGAGATTGTTTGTTATAAGTGCCCTACAAGCCAATCACATGAGTGATGACACCTATGACATGTTACGTCGATCTCTTCGCATATTATTATTGGTATTTTTTCATATTATCTGGATAAATATTGTGATGTCCATGGATCTGTGCAATGGAAATCGGATCATGATGAGATCACGATAATGAGACCAATATACCTTTAAACACAGATCCTAAATCATCCTGGTCATAGGTTACTCGATGAGGACATCGAGATAACTAGATAGGCTAGTGCGCTATATACTCATCTATATGATGGAAGTGACTGGTCTCATAGTCACTTGTGTGAGGACACAAGGTACAATGCAGGTGCTCATTGGAGAATGAGTTCACTGATTAATCCGCTTACAAAATGTTGTATTGTTAATGATACCTAATATTAGACTACGATTTCGTAGTCCCAGTAGTGTGTCTGGTCCTTAGACTTGAGGCACTAAAGATGCCTTGTTTGAGTACTCCATTCTTTGATGTCGGACTTACATGTTTTAAGAACTCTAGATCTGGTATAGCCGGTTCTCGAGAATGGTAGCCAACCTTACGAAGATAATTATGTGTTAATAGAGGATCATCCACTCTTGGTATCATGAGATGAATATCCCGCGTGTGCTCGCTCAAGTAAAATCCCTAGCCAGGGTCATTCGGATTGAGAGAGGAGTTCTCTAGGAGAATCCGATTAGAGCGAGACTCGGACAGGATTCCATATGGGCTTAACTCTACCATGCCTAATAAATGGTCTCTGGGATATTAGATGGATGAGGGACTATAGATACATGGTAACTGAGGACAGACAGGTCCGATGGATTATATCCCCTTGTACCGTTTGGGGACTATGGCGTAGTGATCTAGTACGTCCATAATCGATGAGTCGAGTAAATTATTATGAAAATAATAATTCACTATATCAGAAGGTGTTCTGAGTTAGAAGGAGTTCTGACAAGAGCGACTCATGGCCAGCTCGGTATCGGGCCTAGAGGGTCGCACACCTAAGGTGGATGTTGCGACGAGTAGAGGTACAGATATGAGATATCTGTGAAGCCCCTAGTTTAGATTGATATGACCCTAGCAGGGTAAGGTCCTACTCAACCATGTAGCAGCTAATAAAAATCCTGTGAGAATGTAATAAACCCCACCTAGCCACCTCTATCCTATAAAGAAGAGAGGCTAGGGTTTATATTTGAGTCTTTGGGCTTCTTAGCCGTCGCCCCCTTGTTACTAGGCCGGCCCGCTAAGGTTGAGGGCAAATTAGGTAGTTCACTTAGGAAGTAGCCCCTAGGGCTAAGGTTTGGAGCTCTATATAAGCTTGTAGCCTCCACCTCTTTGGGATAAGAAAGATCAATCTACAATTGCAGCCACCAGGCTACTTGGAGGGTGGAACCCCTATAGCGTTCCAAGGGTTGATTCCCCTCAAAGATCAATCTCTATAGAATTCCTCTGGGGTTCTATCAGAAGGTGTTCTGAGTTAGAAGGAGTTCTGACGAGTAAATTATTATGAAAATAATAATTCACTATATCAGAAGGTGTTCTGAGTTAGAAGGAGTTCTGACGGGAGCGACTCATGGCCAGCTCGGTATCGGGCCTAGAGGGTCGCACACCTAAGGTGGATGTTGCGACGAGTAGAGGTACATATATGAGATATTTGCGAAGCCACTAGTTTAGATCCTGTGGATGAGATCCAATTAAATGATTGAATAAGATCCAATTGGATGAGATCAAATTGGATCCTATGGATAAGATCCAATGAGATCCAATTGGATAGAGATCTAGTGTGAACAAGATCTATTAAGGATAAGCTTCCTTTACCTCCATAAATAGGAGGAACCTCCTGGTTCATAGGCTGAGAGCTCTTGGTAATCATCCTCCTATTCTCCTCAGTCTCCTCTCCTCCTCCTTGGCTCCAGCAGCTTTGTGGTGCACGTGGAGAGAGATCCCGTTGTGATCTGAGGAGCGTCGTTGCTGCGTTCGCTATGTGGATTACTACTAGAGAGGAGTTCGCTAGTGCTTCTTCATCCTCTTCATCAGATCTAGAATTTTTGGGGATATACGATCTCCCCAGGTAACGCTTCTGACATGATACATGTGGATTTTTCGGATTTGTGATTTTTACGCACCAATCGTCGCACGATGGCCAAGTACGTAACTATAGAAAATCCGGTCTTGTTTTTATTTTCCGCTACGTATGAGATGTCGAATCTCTCGATTTTCTAACATCCTGCAGGGACAGTAACTGGAGCATCAGATGTGGGTGACGAGAACATGTTGAGGATATATACCAATCTGAGGAAGCAAGGTGAGAGTCTACAATGACAAAAAGTAGGTGAGAAGACTATTGTGATTAGGTGCTATGAGCCATGCTTCTTCCTTGGGAACTAGATTGTTGCGGCAGAAAGTGATCAATGAAGAAGAGATGATGTCTCTAGTGAGAATCACTCATGTTCCTTAGTAGCGACGACAGTGACGGGCGGGGATTAAGAGTTTGTAGATGTAGTAGCTGTAGCTTTTCTCTGAGTCGGTAACAACTGTAGCCTTGCTACGGCACTGCTCGATGGTGACCGCAAGGCTGAAGGCGATCAGGTCAACCACAAAGGCGATCAGGCGATCACATCGCTATGAGGACCAACTTGGATGCCAAAAGGATAGATGCTATGCTTCAAGAAGCGGTGAAGCCACTCATCGATCTGGGAGGACGAGGGCAGAGATGCTGGCGCAGAGCGACAGCAAGAAAGATTGGCATTGTTTGCCAAAGATTGAAGTCTGCTTATGTGGAAGATCGACGGTGGTAGAGAGCAGGCACCGAAGGAAAAAGAGTGCAGTCGACGGAGGAGAGACAGCAATCTGAAACAAGGAGAGTCTGCCATAGGCGGTGACCACAAAGAGAGGTGAGAGGAAGTGGCGGGCGCTTGGCCTGCTTTTGTGCAACAACCAAGAGGAGGCAGTGGCCGCTAAGGGGGGGAGGTGGGGGGGCGGGGGGCCGGGGCGGTTCCGCCTCCGGCTATCTGAAAGCTAGTGGGCAGGAACTCCGTCAGAGCTGATAAAGAAAAAATATAATCATGAAAGCTTATTTTGATTTATGCAATATGAGTTATATTTATATAAGTTATGAGGGAGGATTTCCCTCAACAACCAGGAGGATTTTCCTCAACAACCAGGAGGATTTTCTTCAACAACCAGGGAGGATTTCCCTTAACAAACCAATGGGATTTTCTCATACAGTTTGAGGAAATCTTATCCGCTATCATGCCCCCGCAAGATGGTGCTCCTATCAAGGATACCAATCTTGGATCGATGTAATGAAAATAGTTGATGCACAAGAGGCTTCGTGAGTGAGTCTGCTAGTAGATCAGCAGTATGCACGTGAGAGACACATAGTTGATGTCTGACAACTTGATCTCGCACGAAGTGAAAGTCGATAGCAATGTGTTTCATACGTGAGTGAAATACTAGATTGGCACATAAGTAGGTAGTTCCAATATTATCACAATATATTGTAGGAGGAAGGGTAGAGTTGACTTTGAGTTCCTTAAAGAGATTTGTGACTCAATTGAGTTCAGTAGTAGCTATAGCGATGGCACGTTATTCAGCTTCAGTCGTAGACTGTGCGATTATCTTTTGCTTCTTAGAACTCCAACTGATAGGATTAGCTCCAAGAAAAATAATATACCCTGACGTAGAAGTTCTATCATCAAAGTTCTCCGCCCAATCAGCATTAACAAAGACATGGAGATTAAGTGGGGTGTGTTTGCGGAGAAAGAGGTCATGATGAAGAGTTCCTTTAAGATACTGTAAAATTCGTTTGACGATAGACCAATGTATAGTAGATGACTGGTGCATGAATTGGGACAATTTATTAACTGCAAATGAGATATTTGGATGGGTGAGAGGCAAGTATTGTAAAGAGCCAAGTACTTGTCGGTATTGAGTAGCGTCCGAAGTAGGGCTTCCATCACATAATTTGAGTGATTCGCTAGTAGAGAGATGAGTTGTAACTTCTTTTGCATCTTGTATATTTATTTTGGATAATAGGTCTTGAATATACTTTCTTTGTGATAGGAGAAAATCTGAAGGTGTAAATGTTGCTTCAACTTCCAGAAAGTAACTTAAGGGTCCAAGATCTTTGAGGGAGAATCGATCAGCCAATTATTTTAGGAATGTCTGAATCTCTAAGGGATCATTTCCTATAATAATAATATCATCTACATATACGAGAAGATATATTGTGTGTCTATTTTGTTGTCATAAGAATAACGAGGCATCAGACTTGGAGTTGATGAAACCAGTTGATGTCAGAAATGAGCTAAGTTCAGTATACCAGGCTCTTGGAGCTTGACGAAGTCCATAAATAGCTTTTTGCAATTTGCACACATGTCTTAGATACTGATGATGAATGAAGCCAGGAGGTTGTTACATATAGACATTTTCAGTTAGAGTCCCTTGTAGAAAGGCATTGTTAACATCTAGTTGTCGTAGCTGCTAGTTTTTTGAGACGACCAAACTTAGAATAAGTTGAATTATTGTGGGTTTAACAACAGGACTGAAAGTCTCTGTGAAGTCAACTCCAGGTCGTTAATAAAACCCTTTGGCTACTAGACATTCTTTATATCTAGCAAAGGATTCGTTTGGGTTTTGCTTAATTTGAAAGACCCATTTACACCCGAAGATGTTTTATGTAGGATGAGGGGGTATAAGGGTCCATGTGGAGTTATAGAGGAGGGCATCATATTCTTCACACATGGCTTTATACCAGTGTGGAGATTTTTGGGCTTGAGTAATTATGGTAGGTTCATTGATCTCAGAAGAGGATTTTATGGTAGCATATAGGTCGAGGACTTGACGTGGTTTGAATAAATCACTCTTGGAGCGTATTGTCATTGGATGTTTAAGAGCTGTAGCTTGTATTGTTGGTATAGGTAGTGGAGAGGCATTGACACGGGTTGGAGCAAGCTGAGGTACTTCAGTGTCATTGTGTTGAGAAGGGGATAAAGAATGTTGTGTTTCCAAGGGCATTACGTCAGTAGTAGGAGAAGCTTGTGAAGAAGGGAGAGGAGAAGAAATAGAGGGAGTGAGGAGTTATTGAATCGGGAGAACAAGAGAGTGCGGATCCTGAAGAAAGGGACTGGATGGTGTCATAGGAGGTTCGTGTGATGGGATCAGAGGGATACTCCAGTGACGTATGTTTGTCGAAATAGTTTGCACGGTAGGATATTTATGAAAAAAAAATAGACTCCACAAAAGTAACGTGACATGATATAAAGACCCTTTGAGTTTGGGGTTTGTAACATCGGAAAGCATTATGTTCCAGAGAATATCCTATAAAGGTACAAGACTTGGATCGGGGTGTTAGTTTGTGTGAGGTATAAGGTCGTAGTCATGGATAACATAAACAATCAAAGACTTTGAGTTTCTGAAGATTTGGAGGCTTGTTGAAAAGTTTTTCAAATGGTGACTGGTATTGTAGGATTGGAGTGAGCATACGATTAATTAGATAAACTACAGTTTGAAAAGCTGTCGACCAAAAAGTTGGGGGCATGGATGCTTGATGTAGAAGTGAGAGACTAGTTTCAACTATATGTCGATGTTTGCGTTCAGTAGAACCAACTAATTGGGGAGTATGTGGGAGTGACTTGAGATGTTGTATACCACAAGTTGAGAGACAAGATGTGAGGGCTTGATATTCACCTTCGCCATCAGAGTAAACCGCTTTGATTGAAGACTGAAAGAAATTTTCGACCAACTTTTGAAAGTTGGTAAAGATTATTGAAACGTCAGATTTATGGTGGAGAGGATATAACCATGTGTACTTGGTGAAATAGTCGACAAAAATGACATAAAATCTAAACTTGTCAAAAGAAGGGATTGGGGCAGGGCCCCAAACATCTGTATAAATAATTTCAAACGGTTTAGAGAAAGATATGGAGGATGTTTCAAAAGGTAGTCGATGACTTTTATTGCTAAGACAAGCATCACAATGCATGTTAATGCTACTGGTTTTAAAAGTAGGAAGAGAATAACGAGAAAGTAATTTATGCTGGATAAAGGAGGAGGGGTGACCAAGACGACGATGCCACACATCAACTGGAGCTACAACTGAAGAGTGAGCAGTAGGCTGGGTAAGTTACGAAGCTGATGGCCACTCATAAATATTATCTTTATTCTGGCCTTAGGCTAAGGATGCCCCCATACTCAAATCCTTGATAAGAAAGGAGTCAGGAAAGAATTTAATTGATATATTATTTTGTATACAAAATTGAGAAACGGAAATGAGATTTCATGAAATGTGAGGTGCACACAAGACATCATCAAGTGTAAATGTTGTTGTAAGTAAATTAAGCGTTGTGGAACCAGTGTGAGTAATAGGAACTCTTTTACCATCATCGATGATGATATCTTCATTGTCGCCATAGTTGTTGTGGATTGACAAGTTCTGAAGATCAGAGGTGATGTGATGAGAGACTCCATAGTCCATAAGCCAATTACATTGGCTAGTGGTTGGAGTAGTCATGAGATTCGCCTAAGGCCACCATGATGGAACAGGGAGTTTAGGTCGAGACTGGTATACTTTCGTAGAATGTTTGACTTTGTTACATAGCTGGTAGACAATTCATTATTGGCTGATGCGATCAGGATGCTAGGGCTGTTGAGTATTGAAGTTGACATCTTGAAAGCGATGATGTGGATGAGAGGGGGTTTGCTTAGGACCTATAGGGTCAGGAGGCAATTGAGCCAAACTTTTGTTGACTTGTATATTGTACTGATTGCTCTTCCTTTTGAATTTTTGACTGACCTGAGCTGTGATAGTTAGTTCGGATGACTTTTCATGGCACTTCAAATACATCTCATAGTTAGTCAACTTATCATAGAGTTCTTTAAATGATATTAGTGAGTCGCGTGCCCGAATTGCTGCTGCTAGTTCTTTATACTCGCCTCCTAGGTCATTAAGAGTGTGGACTAGGACTTCTTCATTACTCATGGAATGACCTATCAAAGCCAAGTCATCGATAACAACTTTAATATTTTGTAGATAATCAGTAATAGTACTTCCCTCTTGTTTCATTTTCATTAGACTGGATAGAAGTCCGAGCATGCGAGTATGCGAGTGATTTGCTAAGGTGGTTTGCAACTTGTACCATACTTCTGCAGCAATCGTACATGAAGAAATCAGTGGGGCAACGGACCCAACGACTGAGGCTTGAATAGCTTGAAGAATGAGACGATCTTGACGTAGCCATAGCTTGTGGGCTGGATTTGGTACTGGATGGGGTTCTCCTGTGACGTTGATCAATACGAGTGGACAACAAAAAGAGTTGTCAATGTAGCTTAGTAAATCATATCCAAATAGGATATTAGAAAATTGTGCACGCCACGATGCATAGTTGCCGCCTTTGGATAACTTGAAGGGAATGAGTGCTGCAACATTGATAGTAATAAGACCTATAGGTTAAGAAGTGCTATGGTTCCCTACAGGAATAATAACTGGAGTGTCAGATGTAGATGAGGAAGACATTGTGAGGATACACAACTAAGGGAGTTGTCGACTACAGACAAGGGGTAGAATAGAGCTGCGACGTGGAGCAGTGCTTCTGTCGGAGGCACTGTAGCTGCAGTTTTACAGATCTTGTGATGGAGGATTTGAGTGGTGACGAGTTTATCAAGAGATTGACGGAATATCTGAGTGGTGAAGCAGCAAGGGGAAGAAGATAGGCAGGTGTACTCGGGGTAGATAGAGTGCCCTGCGGTGCTCTTCTGCCGGAGGGGAAAGACTCGAACTCCCCAATGCTTTGTCCAAGAAGGACGTAAATTGATGTTATTGTGGGCAGCCGGACAATGCAGATGCGGGGGCAGCAGGATGGTAGCCACAGGAAAGAAAGTGACGGCAACAGAAAAGCCTTTGTTGCATCATATCAACGTCGTCGGAGGTGCGCCAAGGTAGAGGAGAGAGGATTCTCGGCATCGGTTCGGTGGAACAGGAGGATGCATTCGGTGAGTAGAGATTGTATGGATCCTCAGTGGATGACCATTGTCGGACAGCAAGAAGAGAGTTTGCTATCGCGAGGTCAAGGGTGAGTGCTTACTACAGACTCATGACACCTTGGACGTACCTCGCTCCAGCGAGAATGAGCTGACCAATGAATCTGATGGAGAGCAGCACTGGTGTGCGCAGAGCTACGACAGCAGAGACTGCTCTACTTCTATCGCACTATAAAAGGGGATGCTAGCACTGCAAGGGCTCGACGATTGGCAGCGGTGGTGGTGCGGCTGAGAGCAGCAGCAGCGGTTGCGTTCTTCTGTATTGTTTCACCGCAGAACAGTGGCGACTGCGGTTATAGATCACTGCGGTTGAGGCAGCAAGGGGGAAGAGATCACTAACCGGGGGGGAAAGAGCAGAGGCGACAGGGACGGCCATTGGCAGCAGCAATGGTGGAGAGGTCACGGCCAAGAAGCAGTGATATTGGGGGTGGTCCATTGGTCGGAACAGCGAAGAGAAAGCTTCCGCCAGTGGAAGCAGGGGGCGGAGGGGGAAGAGTTGGTGATGAGCGAGCTTGCTCTAGGCAAGATGCTCTGATACCATGATAAAGTAAAAATATAATTGTGAAAGCTTATTTTAATTTGTACAATATTAATTATATTTATACAGGTTATGAGGGAGGATTTCCTTCAATAACCAGGAGGATTTTCCTCAACAACCAGGGAGGATTTCTTTCAACAAACCAACGGGATTTCCTCATACAGTTTGAGGAAATCTTATCCGCTATCAAGAGCTCTACTAGTAAGGAAGGTGCCATCGGAGGAGGAGTAGAAAACCGGTTACAGTAGAGGAAAGAAACTCCTCAGATGCTGTGCCTTAATGCTAAACAACCGAGGTCAACACCTCACTGAAGAGGAGGATGCTTGGAGAAAACTGACAATGGCAGATTGGTAGAGATGAGAGACTGCTATCATTGGACAGGGAGTAAGGGAAGCGATTCTGAGAGGATGTTGTTATTGTTGCCAATGGCAGTTAGAGGAATCAGATGTGCCGAATAGAGAAGAAGAGAGGTTCATCGGTAGATTAGGCATTTGGCGACAGCTAGACAATGCTCTACAACCAAGCAAGTGGGCCAACTCTACGCTTGGTGTAGATTTTTAGATGCAGATCAAAGCACTAGAGTTACAATGTCTGATAGAGGGGTTCTGCACAAGTGATCCTTGACAAGGTCTATGAGGTCGGCCAACAATCACCTCTTGGAGTGCTCTACCATCGATCTCTGGGGTAGTGATTGATGGGAGAAGAAAATCTGCAGTGCGATAGAGATCAAAGAGCTATAGCAATTCTCTACCGAATGGTAGATGGCTTCAAGGAGTCATAGTGAGGAGGGTTAGCATCAGAGGTGAAGAGGTCCACCGATTTGAAGTCCACCGATCAAATCAGTAGCGGTTGTCAGCAAAGTTTATTACCGAGTAGATGGGGAAAGGTAGAGAAGAGGGGTGTTCGTAGCGAAGAACGCAAGTTGACAGAGCGGACAAGAGCGAAAGTGGTGAGGCAGCTAAGGCTGTGCTCTACAAAGAACGTCGCTCATTGTCACCAAAGGAAAGAAGGCAGATCATCTGTTCTAATACCATGATGAATTAGAATATGATGATAAAAATATACATTATAATCAGCTAGGACTGTTGTCTATTTATACATATTGGGAGAGGATTTTCCTCAACTGAACAGTGAAATTTCCTCGTGCAGTTGGAGAAATCTCATCCGTGTGTAGTTGAGAAAATCTCATCTGCTATCATAAGATGTAAAAACTTACATGTCATCCCTACTTGAGATATATCCAAAATCCAGCTAAAATAAAATAATCTCTCTCTCTCTCTCTCTCTCTCTCTCTCTCTCTCTCTCTCTCTCTCTCTCTCTCTCTCTCTCTCGTAAGACTTTATATTAGTCTCATGAGGGGCTCTAAGTGATGGAGGGCTTAGCCCAAGACAGTTTAAATATAGTATGACTTATTTAATTCTTGCGATATCCAATGGCAAATGCCAAATAAGTATATGATTTATCATCATTGTAAACAAATGAACATAAAATTCTTGCTTGATCGTCATGTTTATCATCAAATCTCAAATTTATTCCCTTTTTTCAGGAAGTATCTGCAGAAAGCAACAAGATGAAGAGAATGATCAGATAATAATTAATTATGTATTTCATATTCCTTCTCACGAGAACCTCATGAATATTCGTCTACTATGTATGTTTGACAACGCTATTCTTCAACATACTTCATTTGCGAGTATAATATCCTATAAGTTTACTTAACTCACCATAACCTTTCAAAATAAAAAGTAAATATAGATAGTGATCTCATTATTTTTTTTCATAAAAGTGATTTTTGGAGTTTGTTATGTTTTCATATTAATTAAGCATAACACCATTCATTTATAAGTGTAACATAATAGGGTTTATCCAACTCACCTAAATATTTCAATATAGCAGGAAAATATGATATAAATAGATATTCAATCAGTTCGTATATTTTTAGACGATTTTAGGAAATTTTATGTTGAATTTGGGTAGACTCACTTTCAAACCACTTAATAATCCTTAAAGGGATCGTATGTCGTTGCCCTTTTACTGTCTTATGGGCGCCTACCAGTAAATTCTGAAAGGAGTTTCACTCTTAGGTAAAACCTAACTCTGAATAGTATATATATATATATATATATATATATATATATATATATATATATATATATATATATATATATATAGAACATACCATGCAATGCATGAAGAGATGATGAAAATCTCTTTTAATGCAATGTGATATGACTGCAGTGTGTCTTCCTCAATGCTCTAACCAAAAAAAAAAAAGTGTCTTTGCCGTGCAATTATTGCATGTAGTGATTTCAGTATCTACTTCTCCTAACTACAATTCTTTGATCTTTAGCTGCATGACTTGGGTTGATGCAGCTGCGTCATATGACCATAGCTTCAGATCACGTGAGTGACATGCATCTCGTGGCTTCTCCCTTTTGTTCTTCCATCATACCTCTCACATTCCTTCCTTCTAACTACACTGCCATCATGTCCTTCTCTCTCTCTCTCTCTCATGATCGCCATGGCTGAAGCAGTGTTGACAATTTCATGTGACCAAATATGCATGCCACATGCCATTCACCTGTCTCTCTTCTCCTTATCATTCTCGGATGGGTGAAAGGTGTATATCATCCACTTTCCTCTCTCTTTCTCTTCGTCTCACTCTCTTCTCATCTCCATGCATGGCAGTAGAAGTGTCGATAATGTCATGTGACCAAATGTGCTTACCATATACCATCCACTCCTCTCTTCTCTCTATCTCGTTTTCTCATCCCCATGACTGGAAAAGTGTCAATACCAGATACTATGCACATCTCTCTCTTTCTCATCTCCATGCATGGCTGTAGAAGTGTCAATACTGTCATGTGATTAAATACGCATACCATGCATATAACATTCACGTCTCTCTCTCTCTCTCTCTCTCTCTCTCTCTCTCTCTCTCTCTCTCACGTACACACACATACTAGCTAACTCTCTCTAGCTTTTCCAAGCAACAGCAGGACTTTTGCATGTGGGGGCAAGAACCTAAGAGGACATAAAGGGTGAGGTTCCACCAAGCTTTTCCTGCTGCTGCTAGGGCAAGTTTTGTGGACCTTCACCTAAAGCAACAAAGGCACGTGTGTGACAACAATGGGGTTCCTTCCCCACCACACAGCAAGGCAGATCCTTAGGCCACTGCTTGTTCCTCCTCCTTTGTGACTTGTAGGAACAAAGACCATTAGTTGAGACAATTATCTTCCACATGAATAATATTTCTTGGCTCTATCATTGCTCGACAAGAAGAAAGCAGCAGAAACATCAATCAACCCGATATATCCAAACATTGTAATGGTTTTGACATGTAAATTGCATACTATTTATGATTAAAGGTTCAGAAAGGATTACCAAAGGCTTCATTAGTCAAATGTTATTGATGCAGAAAAGAAATAAACATTTTATTTTCTATATAAAAATTAAATTTATAACTTTCAATAAAAACAAATTATTGTTTAAATTCATTAATATAATTTTTATGAGGAATATAGAAAAAACAAAAACAAAAACAAGGAACAGTATGAACTTCGATCTTTAATACCAAATTATACTATCTGATGGGACAGTTTGCTGTCTGCAAAAGCTGTGTTCTTAGCATCCTTGACAAATCTTTGACCCAAACACATAGCTATTGAGTGCAATATCTTCATGTTCTTGTTCAGAGCCGACAGGAGAAGTAATTCTGGTGCTACAATTATATGCACTTCCAAGCTTGTAGCTTGTTCCTGCAAAAGTCCACCTCCAACCTCACAAAAATTGGAGGAAATATTCCACCGCAGTTCGATTTATTGATTCTAAACACTAATATAGACAAGTTCAAAGGGCTTAAGAACGAACAAAACATATGACTTGGATCATGTACCATTGGTCATATATTTAGATGGATTGATAGGGATCTGACAATTTAACATGCCATCAGAGTGGAAGGCTTTATGTTCAATTCTTTGATGGATTGGCGATGATTAAATGATTCAATAAAAAGTGAATATTTTGAAAGCTACAAAAAAGAATAATTGAGTAGTTGTATGGAAAACCAACACCATTGAACATAACCCAAATCCCTAAAGTATCTACAAACAACTATTATTCTTTTCCATCATCTTATTTTCATGCATCATTTTAATGGTAGGGTCAAACTTAATGATAGATTTTTTTTTGTTATTTTCTGAATTTTTGGTCTTTTTACATAATGCTCATTACCTAGATACTAGTATCTCTAAAACCATGAAATGTGTGTGTGTACTATGAACTCAAAACTCAATTCTTTGAAACCAATAAAGATCAGATTTGTTAAGCATAATCTCATGATCAAAGGCTTTGAAGCTTGCATGATTTTTTATGGCATATAAATAATGAAGCCTTGTAATACGTGCATCAAGAAAGATAAACACATACACAAAGCTAAACCACACATACACAAAGCTTTTATTTAAAATGGACCAAAAATAGAGGAGCACTGAACAAGATAAGACTGTGTCCAAACATCTAGTAATGTTCAGAACATATTTAACGGCTTGGATCACTAAATGAAATGATCTAGATCATTGTTAATATGCACAAATATTATTCGCACCATTAATCTTTTATTGCGTCGCTGGTAAAGTTGAATATGTTCAAATTACATAAATTTTGATTCTTTAAGTACCATCAATGATGACCAAAGTAGTTGATCTTGATTTTAGAAACATTAATCAAGTTTTAGTTGATAGCGCCAAAACCTAATTATGTGAAATACTGGTTTTTCATGTGAACCATGTGGTCCTACTTTTCTTCTTCACCGGGAGAGTCCCATACAATGACCTCCCAAAAGGCAGCATTTGTCACATCCACTTTGATCCAGGAGGTGTGGGTGTGAATTGTGTGAAGGGAAAGACTAAAAAGATGTTTTTAGTGCCATAAGATTCCTTGCTTCCATTGATAGATGTGACAATTTGGACAACAAGGTGCCTACAGTTCATCTCTCTTATACTAACTGGGTCTGGAGGCATATGTTCCCTCTCTTTTTCCTCTTTCTCCTGAGACAATGAAACCAGGAAAAGGGCACTAAATAAGTTGTAGTTCCCCTTCAAATTCAAATTGCTAAGATGGCAGGTGTGCTGTCTTAGCTTTGCAACTTGCTATGTGGTGACAATGAAGTCCCTTTATTCTTCTTATTTATTCTTTCTTTATATTTCTTTTCTCGAAGAACCTAATCAAAACGCAGCATCTACTGCTCAAGTTTTAGTACAGGATATAGTGACCTGGTCTGTCACATCTCCATTGTCAGCTGGTCATATGAGTCAGAGACCACAATTTTATGTCAATATCATATGTTCATGTTTAGGTGCAACCTTGAGACTTTAATCCTGCTACTAAACCCCAAAGTACACTTCTTATTCATGTCCTCAATAGGCTCTAATTAAAGGTTTATATCCCCTATAACGCAGTGAACACAACTGCTAATTAATTACTTCTTCGACTTGGAAAGCGTGCAGCTTATTTCCATTTTGCATGAGACATCTTTAGATAGAAGCACTGAGAGAAGGACAACATGAAGTGTCAAACCCAAGTTTAGGGGCCACATAACAATCTGGCATTGATTAGCAGAATTTAGGAAATGTGATCTAAATTAGCATTTATCTTTTGTTAGACATCATAAAGCGAATGAAATTAGTGATGCATAATCCATGTCATTGAGTTCAAAGCATGGCATTGATGTACTCCTTATGCACCATAAATGCACTTTGCACAGAGTTAAGATGTCAAAGAGGAGGTAGCAGCATTGTTTCACATTCCAAAGTTGTATCAAATTGACCTTTAAGAACCTCTATATTTGTTTGTAAATGTGGGTTTGGAGGAACCTTCGATCAGTCATCCACTTCCAATAACAAAACATTACATGTACTATATATGTTAGTTTGACCTTGATACAACCTAGGGTTTGGGAAATTTATTGAACAGTCATATGGACATGAATTAGTCCAAGATTAGAAAGGAATACCTGGGAGCATGAAGAGGGATTAGAACTAGAAGGTGCTTTGATCATAGAATTGAATATTTCGATATCGAAGGCTAAAAAGGCTCCAAAGTCTTTGAACAACTCCATTGTCTAGACCTAACCGAGGCTCTTAATCTCTCTGATGTTGACATCAGTGGATTTAGTCAGAAGAAGACAGCCTGTGCAAGCCAAGATCCAATGGCATCAAATTAATGTGTAATTTTCTTGCATGAAGAACCTTGATTATTGGTGAAATGACATCATTCAAGGAATGAAGCGAAACATTAGGTTTAGATAAAGCTTGTTTTACAATGACCTCTTAGGAGGTTTACATCAGGCAAACTTCCAGGTTAAGTTACTTTTGAGAGAGGATGAATTGAAGTCGTCAGATGTGGGTTGTTTTAGGCATCTTCGCTGTTGCAGTACTATAATAGAGAAGAAGAATTAGGAGCAGTGAGAGACTAAAAGGAACCTATAATACAGCCTTGTGCAAATCTCTCTCTCTCTCTCTCTCTCTCTCTCTCTCTAACTTTCCTTTATTCTTTTGAGCTTATAGAAATGAGTCAGTGTATGCTTGGTAGGAAGGTGATGAGGTAACTTCTCAGGGTAAGGAGCCTCAAAGCCATGCGCATTACTTAAACCTGTTTTGACCATATATTCCTTTATATCTCTCTTTATTAAGAAAGCAGGAGAGAAGAGATCCCATTTGCCTTCCATTCCACTTCCTTTTCCCTTGTCTATCTTCCATATGTCCATTTGTGCTTCGTAGATAACAGCACAAGGATGGAAGAAGACAGAGTCTTGTAAGCAGTGGAGCTTCTTCTTCCCACTTTTGGAACAAAACACCATTTCCCAGCTTCAACTATAAGCTGTGAGTGGCAAAGGCCGTGATCATAGGATGTCACTGCAAGAGATAATCTCTGAGACCAACGCTACAGCCTCGCCCGATCTATCTTTACACATCGGGCCTCCATGCGTCGTCCCTTCTTCGCCCTCCAACGCAGACAGCGTCTCCCGAGTCTCTTCGGAGGCCAACATCTATCAGAAGTTTCGAGGACCGCCACCACAGGTTAACGACGATCGCAATCCTAAGTCTGGACTCGTACACCAAGGGTTTTCCTCCTTCCTTTCATCATCATCATCATCTTCTAATGGCTATTCGAACAATGTATACCTGATGGGTTCCTACTTGCACCCACCCAACGGCAGCCAACCTTCAGTCTCGTCTTACCAGTGGACGCCTCAGCTGCCGCCACCGACATGGATTACAGGGTTATACCGCCACCTCCCTTGTGGTGCCGGATCTTTGTCGAGATCAGGGTTTATGCCGAGATATCCGACGAAGCGGAGCACGAGGGCGCCCAGGATGCGGTGGACCAGCAGCCTGCATGCTCGCTTTGTCCATGCCGTCGAGGTCCTCGGCGGCCACGAGAGTATGCCCCCTGATCTTGCACCCTCCATTACCACCTTTGTGTAGTGTGATCTTATATTTATGTGCTTATGACTGTTTGATCTGTGCATATATGTTGCTTTTGTGGTGGTTTGGCATCAGGAGCTACGCCAAAGTCGATTCTGGAGCTCATGGACGTGAAAGATCTTACTCTCGCCCATGTCAAGAGCCACTTGCAGGTATTCTTTTTGAACTACCTGTCATCTCTCTCTCTCTCTCTCTCTCTCTCTCGTTCTGCAGAGTAGCCAATTGATGCAGTGAACGAGTAAATGAATGAGTGAACGCGTCGTGAGTTGGTTTCTCCACAGACAGGAAGACTCAGACAAAAAAAAAAAGAAGCTATCGTTCCACAATAATAAGAAGAAGATATAAGCAATTCTCAACGGAAGCATCAACCTCACTGGTAATCTAATAAACAAAGGAAAACAAAGGACGAGAGGCTCTGATTGTTTCATGCGTTTATGGATTTTAGCTGAGTTCACCTGGATCATTTCCATTCTGTCTCTCTCTCTCTCTCTCTCTCTCTCTCTCTCTCTCTCTCTCTCTCTCTCTCTCTCTCTCTCTATCTATCTATCTATCTATCTATCTATCTACCGTAGTAGCATCACTTCACTGCCATCTTCCACTTCTTTTCCTCGCGCTCTCGCTCTCTCTTTAATGGCCTTGGTGAACTTTTCCTCTTCTTTCTTTTTGTCTTTGCAGATGTACAGAACTATTAAGTCGACTGACAAGCCTGCAGCTTCCTCAGGTAAACTGTGTTGTTCACTACATCTCTGTACTGATCTGATGGCTGCAAGTAATCTGTTCCATCTTTTCTCAAGGCCAATCTGATGGCTCTGGTGAAGAAGATTTGGTACCTGGTGACGGTCATCTGCCGATAATGGATCACAAGGTCTCCGATGCACCAAAGCAAGTCCATCTTTTGGACTCTGACATCGGATGGATCAACTCATCTAGGTAAAGACGTACACAGACAATCCTTCTCTCAGTGTGTACAGGTTTCTTCACCAGCAGAATAGATTTCTTTGTTTCACTGATGCCTTTAAGCTTAATTAGGTTAGAAATATCGGCTCCACCTCCATTGAAATTCTATCATGGCAGCTTTTACTTTTCTGTTTCCTTTTGTGCTCTGTGATATCTTGCAGGTAGATTTAAAGCAAAAGACTCAGGAAAAACACCGAATCCGCTAGTTGAAAAGTCGATCATAGCCCATACTTTGTGAATTAGGATATCACGTTCTTTTTACAGTATGTTTATGATAAAAAGAAGAATAAAAAAACTCGCATCCTCTCACTAAGCTCTACTAAGTTGTTAAAGCATGTCATGTTTTTTGGGATTTGGTTTGGCTATTTGCCAGTACTCCTGGAATGTTTTTTTGGCTTCATGCGTGAAGACTCGAAGAATCTTTTCATCTTCATTTGCTTCTTATGTAGTATTTGACTTGGGTTATGGATGATTAATTGTTGATTAGTGGTTTACCAATATTGTGTTAGAAAGTACCTTGTCCCTGACCATATCATGGGACTGACGCTGAGACAAGGTCACATAAGCTTGAACACACTGGTTTGCAAAGTATGCATGTTAGAGCCAACTCCTGTTCATTATTCATCATCATGGATACCTAACTAGGTTGTATGCCGATTACATTAATGCTCAAAATCTTTCCTTTTAACTCTTTACACTACTTATCATACTTCATCTGGTGCCTTCTATACCCTCATTAAGACTGGCTAAAGAAGAAAGAAATAAAGAAACACAGCAAATAAGATAGAACAGTTCTAGGGTTTCACTAATGTTAGCAACCTTTTACATATTTCTAGAACTATTTGTGATAAAATGACCCACCAAAATGTATAGAGAAACAAAATAAATTAATTTGGTCTACTTTAAATTGAAATCAGAATCTTAAACAACTACTTTTTCCTTCAAGAACAATGGAGACCTTCCAAACAATGATATCAATTTAGGGCTAAAATTTGTGTGGCACTTTGAATTCTATGACTGCACTTGGATCTGTTATTCTTATTTTTTTTATTTCTTGAAATACATAGTCCTTTTCCACAGAAATTTTTCTTGTTAAATTGATCACTTTGAACTCTTATGACTGCAACTCTTTTCAGCTTGCATTTTGCAGCAAAGAAGATTTGTTGGCAGTATTCTTCATACGTAGTTGCATAACATGTCTTGCAACTTCATGTAACAATATTGTATCATTTTCCTTGATATTCATCTTAAAAATCCTGAAATCTCATTCAATCGACCTCATTAAACTAACTTCTATTAAATTTCAGCAGACAAGAATGGATGCAAATCAACCCAAATGGTATCAACTCTACTGAGCTTCGATCGACTTCTCTCTCATCACAAATTGAGGTATTGTAACATTCCATTCTTAATCGATTCCATTCAAATGCATATGTCTCTAACTCTATATATATTGTACTTCTCAATAAAATTTTTATCCGTTATCAGATGCATATACATAAAATTTAGAAGATGTGGGGATGACATTGTCGTATTCTCACAATGAACAGGATGGCTATTGTAGATCAAGTAGCACAGATGATTCCTATCAAGAACACCAAATCCCTAGCTTGGAGTTCACCCTGGGAAGATCAGATTGGCATTCAAAGTAGCATGCATGAGTTGCATACTTAAAGCCCCTGCAACAGTTGTTTATATTCTTTGGGTCATCTGATTCAACAGGGATGAGGAGACAAAAGAGTTGCATATGAACAATGAGAAGCTGATCAAGCTAGTTGCTTATATATTGAGCATTTGTTTTGGTTCTTCCTTTTCTACCTTGTTTGTACACGTAATATTTTGTTAATTTGTGTAGGTATATTATTATTATTATTCTTCTTCCTGTACCTATAGATGGATTATGCCACCAAGACGGAATTAGATGTGATGTATGAAATTAAATAAAGTGTGAACATTATGGAGAATGGCTATCGTCTATGTCTCTTATTTTCTTTCATTTTTCTTTTTGATTTCATAGTTTTTCCCCAACAATTTTTCAGTACTTCCTCTTTATAATATTTTTCTTTTGTTGTGATATTTTTATTAGTAGGTTTCAGGAAAATGACATACATAAGAGATGAAACTATTGGATAACTCATTTAAGTGTATCAAAATGTAGAACTCAATTGTCTATGTGCCCTAAACACATTTGGCGCTTCTTGGTTAAGCATGTCCCTCATATAATTTGATTAATCAACACCACACTATTTGATACTCTCTGGTGGAGTTCAAGAACAAAAATTAAATGAATTTTTTAAATAAGAACACCAATAGTGCAAGATATAGAACAGATTTCATCACTTTTTTTTAAAAGCTTTTGACAGATTACCCTCCTAGAACGTTGGATCTCCTAAAAATCACCTTGGATAAATTTAAATAAAAAACAAATAAAAAAATTCAAAAGTTACTATCACTAGTAAATTATATAACCTTTTGTTTTCAACTAAAAATATTATATAAAAAATTAATTGACATAATAAGATACAGGGAGTACACGTGAATAATTGGGATATTACGATTTGTTAATATTCATTTTTTTTACTCTCTCTCTCTCTCTCTTGTTAGCAATAATGATAGGCCCATGAAGTCTTGGCAAAAAGACATAATAAATATAATACAAAAGTTCCTTGATTAGAAAAAAGAAAGGAAAAAAGAAAGGCATATAAACATATAACTAACGTAATATTTGTAGTCTCCATAAAGTACAAATATAAAAACATAAACATTCGAGCTGGAGGATTCATTAAGAATTATTCACTTTGGTAATTACCGTACAAATTAAGTCTATTGGTGGATCAAAAGACATTTTTCAGATTAGAAATGACTAAGTTTTATAATGTGATATTCAATATGCTTCTCATCGTTTCTTATTTCATTAGAAAGTGATCTCTGTCGCCTCTTCTCTAACCTTTTCCCATTCTAAATTACAATCAGGCACCGCCCGCGCATGCGAATCCTTGCGGAATCGGCTACACAACGTTCTTACCTTACTTCTGGTATGTCGTTTCTGTGGGTCCCGCACGTAACAGTTCCACGTCGCTGTATTATCTGCTGGTGGCCGCCAAGTATGCCTGTTGTTTTCTATGGGACCCGTTAGATCATGAAGGAATCCGTAAACCTAGAGAGCCAGCCCTTCCTTTACCTTGTTTGTGATTCGTTTTCCGCGCGGGACCCACTAGTACCAGCTCCATGTCTCGCGATCACCCGCGTTGATCGCCAAATATGCGTTTCTTATCCCTCGCGACTCATCGAGGCCGACTTCCTCAGCTCGGGGTTTGGTATCTCCATGGGTTGGGAAACCCCCCCCTCCCTCCACCACCCCATGATAACTCCACGGGTCGACCGGTAACATTTGATTGGACAACATTCTCGTCGCCTACCGCGTCGGTCCTTCCCCTGCCTTCATCCCACCGCTCTCGTGTCTTCCGCCTGCACGCCACTTCCCTCCTATAAAACCTGGTCGACCCCATCGACCATCCCCACATTCTCCACTGAACCAGTACTTCCTTCCATTGTCCTTGCCTCTCTTCTCTCGATTCGTCAGAGCCATGGCCGGCGTCGCGCTCGAGACCACGGCTCTGTCCCTCGTCCTCCTTGCCGCAGCGACGTTGATGCTGGCCCTTCTCCCTTGCTCCGCGGAGCTGCAGCGGTTTGAGCGCCCGGCCAAGGCCGACGGGTCCCTCAGTCTCTTGGTCGTCGGAGACTGGGGAAGGAAAGGGCAGTTCAATCAATCGCAAGTCGCAGCTCAGGCAAACCTCGTCTTCTCAGCTTTTTTTTCGTCTCTCCAATATCTTAAAAAATGCCTTTCTCTTCATAGTTCGATCGCCCCTTTCACAAAACAAACCAAAAGATCCCTTTTCTTCCCCTACCTTCCCTCAAAGAATCTACTTTTCACATTGGTTTATTTCTATTTTGCCTTCCAAGTGAAGAAAAATGAGATGGGAAGATCTCATTATGTTGAACAATGTAATGGCACTTGGGGAGGATCGAAATTTTAGCTGGTCGAAGTCCATTTTGTGATTGTTCATGGAATGTGCCCTTCTAATTCAGTAATGGATCATTTCAAGCTTAACCTGTTCGCATGGTGAAAGATTTTGCAGGTTATAATTCATTTGTTTACAAGGCCATTTTATGTGTATGTATGTATATGTACGTAGATGGGAAAGATCGGAGAGGAGCTGGATATAGATTTGGTTATATCCACCGGAGATAATTTCTATGATAATGGCCTCAAAGATGTCCAAGATAAGGCATTTGAGGAGTCATTCACCAACGTATACACTGCAAAGAGCCTGCAAAAGCAATGGTACAGCGGTAAGCCAATCAGATGGATAACAATGTGTTCATTCTGCTTTACTTATTTGATCAATCTATTCTGGTGTGTGTTTCTAGTTTTGGGCAATCATGACTACAGAGGTGATGTGTTAGCAGAGTTGAGCCCTCTTCTCCAAACGATCGATAGCCGATGGCTTTGCTTGAGATCCTTCATCCTTAATGCAGGTGAAATTTGTTCGACCTCACGACTATTTGATCCTAGTTTCTTTCTCATGGTTGTTTCTGTTTGGCCAGAAATTGTGGACTTTTTCTTTGTCGACACAACTCCCTTTGTGGAATCTTATTGGACGAACCCAAAGAATGATCACTATGATTGGAGAGATGTGGCACCTCGTGAAACATACATCTCAGGTCTCTTAAAGGTGAATTTGCATGCATTTTCAAGCATCCTATTTAGTCAAATATATGAGGAAGTTTAATGGCGAAGATCACACGACTAAACAATCTTATTATGTCATTAGGATTTGGATGCTGCACTGAAAGCATCTACGGCACCATGGAAGAATGTTGTTGGACACCATACGATGAGAAGTGCCAGTCATCATGGAGACACAGCTGAGCTTCTCAGTTTGCTTCTGCCGATTCTCAAGGTAATTCAACTCCTAGACCTTTTACAGAGGACAACATCTTGGTTTTCCAGATCTTGATCCTGATAAAGCCACAGGTAAATGGTGTTGATCTATACATCAATGGACATGATCATTGCCTGCAGCACATCAGCAGCAATGACAGGTGAAGTATCTGATGGATTTTCGATACGGATTGTTTTTGGAGATTCCATCTATCTAATTGTAATTCTTCATTGGCAGTAAAATCCAGTATCTGACAAGCGGCGGCGGTTCGATGGCATGGAGAGGAGTCTTCACTCCAACCTCCGACAAGCTTCGATTCTTCTACGATGGTCAAGGTTTCATGTCGCTGCAGCTAACAAGGACAGCTGCTGATATTGTGTTCTACGATGTGTTTGGCCATGTTCTTCATGAATGGAGTGTGAGCAAACACCTCCACCCTGCAGTGTAGGACATGAAAAATTGCGTGGATCACTTGTGGATATGTTGCCATTGAAGAAGTTAGGATTGGGATGCCTCTGCCCTTGGGATTGGGTACCTTAAGCGTCTGCTAGCTAACATGATAATGTGGCACTGTACAAGAGAGGATTCGAGGATCATTCATAGAGTTATACTGAAAATTACATGATAATGAAAATTATATTGCCTATGATTGATCTTCTGTGATTGTTTCCACTACATTTGCCTTCAATTTTGGTGTCCAATCTTTCCTTTTCTTTTCCTGAACAGAAGATGCTAGTTATGCTTCTTGACTCTGAAGCACAATGTGAGTCTTACATAGGAACAATAAGAGAAGAGATTTCACTTGTAAGGTTGGTTTTTTCTCAGTTTCTTGCACATCTAAGAGACCATGAAGATCAACACAAAAATGAGTCGTTAGCACATTGCATTTAAAGTCAAGCAGAGCGGCCAAATAAAGGGCACATCAAAGAAAGCTGATGCAAGTATATGACAGCAGATGTAGGCTCATGAAATTGTGAAAGAAAATGCCCTGAGATGATACTTGTATTTGTTTCAATTGAAAAGACGGGCAAAGTTTGTAATGCCAAAGATAGATTTGCTTGCAGTTGTATTTGGTACCAGTCAACCAGATGGATCAGTAATCCAAACATGGAAGCCGAAGCTTGTCTCCATCAGTGACTTCCTATAATGACCTTCAATACTTCATGCAACCAATCCTGTCTCTATCACAGACTTTTAAGTAATTATAATGAATTTAAAGTGTCTTAAAGTATCCATCTTTCCTCTACACTGGAATAGTGCATGTTTATCTACGTTGCCTCAGGTACCACAGACACATGATGGAATGGAAAGGTGAAGCTTGTTACATATGTTGGAATGGAAACAAGGAACTGTTTGAAAATAAAAAATTGCATTAGGATGCCATCAGGATTTAATATAATACAATTTATATGTAGTCGAAGATGTCATTTAATTAACTCGGTAAAGAATATTCTATCCTTCGGGGCTGATAGAAGTTTCCGGAACGAGACAAGAAGTGTTGGGCTGGATTTGGGCTGTTAGGGCGTTTGAATCCGAACCAACTCAGTAATGCAAGCAAGCATCCAGCTACGTCGCGACGCCTTCACACCGAGAGGGGCCGCACGCTTTGTCCTTCTCTCGCACCTCACCTTATCTCGGCCCTTGCTCTCCGCCCAAACCCAGAGCAAAATCCCCTCCGCTTCGGATCGCCTCCCCGGCCCCTCCCCTGCTTCGGGGTTTCGGATCGGTTGGCACCTGATCTCCAGTGGTAAACCCTTACCTTCCTCTCTTCTCTTCTACAGGCAATTTCATCCCCACATATCTGATTGTTTGTAATTACTTCCAATTTCTTGAGGGTTTGTTGTTAGTGCTAGTGCTAATGCTAAGGCCGGTTTTGTGGATGTCCTGGAATTAGTGTTTTCTTTCTTCTATTTGACGCTTGAGGCTTTTTCTTCATCGAAATCGCAACCCCTTTCTACCGTAGTCGTCATTGTGTAGGCTGAGACGATATGACGGCGCAAGTGACTCGTGAATGGGCTGGAATCCAGCAGTTTCCCGCTGCTACGCAGAACAAATTGCATGAAATGTTAGGGAAATTGAAGCAAGAGGTCTGCTTTATTTTCTTTTGTTTGGATACTTAGGAGTCCGTTTCAATAAATTTGGGTATAATACTTCTTTCTTTAGAATGTGAGCACATTGACAATTCTGGTGATGGGAAAGGGTGGAGTCGGGAAGTCATCCACAGTCAACTCCATTTTAGGGGAGAGGGTGGCTTCTGTCAGTGCTTTTCAGGTTTTCTACCCAGATTAATGAATTATGGGCATTAAATTTTCTGGCCAAAAAAAAGTATACTTGTGATGTGTTGTTAGTTGATCATTGCTCATTGCAGTCAGAGGGGTTGAGACCCATAATGTGCTCCCGGACTCGAGCAGGATTCACATTGAACATCATAGACACTCCAGGGCTTGTGGAAGGGGGATATGTCAATGAGCAGGCTATTGAAATTATAAAAAGGTATGCTATGTCTCTTAAAATTATTTACTTGAAGATCTAGGTGGTGTTTTAATTATGGTTTGTGTTTTGAACTGTTTATTGGAAGTCACACATTAATGTTGATTTGAGAAGAAGAGATCTCATGAAATTATTGCAGTGCTCCTAAGTTGCGATGACATTTTACATTGCATAGGTGCCAAGGCAGATGAAGTTGAGGGTCATGAAATGGTGTTCAACTAATATGGCATAAGAATCATAGCATGTGACATGCTTATGTTTTAAACAGTGATTTAAAAAGATGCCTGGACACTCACCTAGGCGCTTGAGCGAGGCGAGACTCGATCACCTTGCACAGAAGCCGGGCAACGCGCTTCAATGAAGCGCTGCCTGGGCGGTCACCTGAACCTAGGCATCGGGCACCTCAAGCGAGCGCTTGGTTGAAGGTGAGCAATCGATCCGGATGATCAAATCTGGTTCAATTAAACAATACCTAGTTGGTTTAATTGAACCAATTAAACATTACAGTAAACCCCTCTGCATGAAACCTCCGAACCCTACTTTGTCACCCGAAGCTACCGCCAATGCATGCGCTCCTTGCCTCCGTTGTCGATGCCTGTGCTCAATCTGCCATTGCTGCTATCGCTGTCCGAAGGTTCCTCCATCACCTCCGGCCTCTTCGGGTCCCACGTTCCACTGTTGATGACTCCTTCCTTACTTTCCATTGTCGATGATTCTTTTTTTCACCCTATTTAGCACTATTGTTATAGCTACATCTCAGGTGTTGGAGAATTGCAGACATACAAGATAAATGATGAAGGCAAAATTGAGTGCAAAAGTCTCAAGTTCATCTCTAACCATTGTTGAAAAGGAGGAAACCTATTTTGATGAAGATGGACAAGAGGAAGAGAAATATGATGAAGAGTTTGAGAATGACGATATTGATTATGATGATGATTGAATTTGATATAAAGTTTTATTGTTTTGAGTCTTTTAACATTTTTGTTATTAAAAGATCGATAATGTGACTTGGTATTTTGGATCTTTTCAATTTAATATCATATTTTTATTTATATAATCATATTTATCAATTATATTATATATATTTATATTTTACTATTTTAGACTGCCTCTCTAAACTCGAGTGAGCGCCTAGTGTCTCGAGCATTTTGGGATCTTAATGCCTTTACACTTAGCGCTTTTAAAAATATTGGTTTTAAAGAAGCTTGCTGTCAGCATTGGTGCTTGTAATTGCGAAAATGTCTTACCAAAGTATAGATAATAAAGTAAATATTTGGGTTCCATAATTTAGTTGTGCATCTACCAACGTGCTAGATTTTTTCACTAGCCATTTGTTAATTTTGGCAAACCATGACGTGTTGATTCTAATACCTTGAAGGACCTGTTAGCTGTATAAGTATTATTTAAATGCATATATATAGTTCCATTGTCTAGAAACCTAATTGCCCAACAATAGATGATGAAGTTAGGTACTTGGGTTCCATAATTTAGTTGTTCACCTTGTTTAAAGATTTGATAAGATTGTTAGAAGGTTCTTCCTTCTAGGTTATTGGCTTTTTGCATGTTCATTTTGCTTATTAGCATGTTTTGTTGTTATTAGCATGTTTAGTCACTGGCTAGGTATTACTATATCTAACAAAAAATTCAATTTTCCTATGATAAGACTATAGATGTTCTTCTATATGTGGACCCATTGGATGCGGATATGTCGAATGTTCTGGAAAGGCAGGTCATCAAAGTCTTCACTGACACATTTAGCAAAAGAATATGGCACAAATCTTTGGTTGTTTTAACTCATCACCAATAGCACCACCAAAATCATGATTAAATGTGGACTTGAACAAAGAAAAGAAGTCTCAGGAAGTGATTAAAATTCTTGTAAGTTGTGATGACATTTTAGAATGTCTAGGTGACAAAGGCAGATGGAAATCAAGGGTCATGAGTCAGTGCTGAAATAATATGGCATTAGAACCATAGCATGTGACATGCTAATATCTTGGAGATGCCTGTTAACAACATAAGTATTAATCAAATGCATATGCATTTTCGTATTGTAATTTTTCATAATTGCTGAAGAATAGATCATTTAATTGTGTTTATGTTTAATAATTTGATTGCGCATCTTGATAAATTGTCTCATATTATTGCTAGCTATTTGTTAATTTGTCAACGGAACCATAACATGTGGCTTTCTAATATCTTGAAAAATTTGTTAACAGTATAAATATATTTTAAATGCATATATGTATATGTGTAGTTGCCACAGAGAAAATGATGTTATTTGTGTTTCATGATTTAGTTGTCTATTTTGTCAAAAATATTGATATGATCATTAGAAGGCCCTTCCTGCGTGATTGTTGGCTTTTTGCATGTTCATTTTGGTTTTTAGCATGTTTAATCTCACTGGCTGGATACTATCATCTCTAACAAAAATTCCAGGTTTCTTCTGAACAAGACTATAGATGTTCTTTTATATGTGGACCGCTTGGATGCATATAGGATGGATAGTTTGGATAGGCAGGTCATCAAAACCATCACCGACACATTTGGCAAAAGAATATGGCAGAGATCTTTGGTTGTTTTGACTCATGCTCAGTTATCTCCACCAGATGGATTGAACTATGATGATTTCTTTGCCAAACGGTCAGAAGCACTTATGAGATACGTTCGCTTGGGTGCTCGAATCAGGAAACAGGATTTTCAGGTATGAAGTTCATTCTCTTATGTATGAGATTGTTGTTATTCTTTTGTGTATTTCCTGTTTACCTTTTCCTCCATACTTTCTGCTGTATGCTACCTTGATAATTAGTTTTACAAAATTTTGCCTTCCTGAGGAATATTAATGGAAATGAGGCTTGTACATGATTTATGGATTTATTCCTTCTTTGCATGGTAAAGATAACAGGCACAGTAAAGATAACAGGCATGGTAAACTAGGCGCAATTTCTTTACTTTCTGATTGTGCTTGACTGGAAAGTATTTTACAGCTCTTTAGTCTCATTTGAGAAAACTATTGATGTATTGGTCATTTTATGTGGATCCTTGGGCCAAGTGTACAGAAATCAATCATTTGTTATCTTAAATTTATATTTTGCTGGAGAAAGAGGCTTCTGTATTCAACATTTGTTAGCCGTTACATTTATAATTATTGTATTCTATAGCTTCTAATCTAGCAAAAGTGATATATTTGGTTATTTAGTTATTGTAGATTGTTTTTTACGTTTTCTGATGTGAGCAGCCATGTGCTTCAAGCATCATCGCACCATCACCATTTTGAGATGCTTAGAATAACTGTAGAAGTCATGATTTTTTCAGATTATTTCTCACTGTTTCCAGTTAATTTAGGTAAGAGACCCAACTAGGCTTTTTTAAGCATTTTATATTGATCCCAGCAGTTATATATTGCTTCCTCTATTGTTTTTGTTTATTTCAAAACTCTTTGTTTGGTTCTCCATCTCTATGCTCCAATTTGATTGATATGAACTATGATGTCTGGTGTGGTTCTTCCATTGCATTTGACACTCCAACTTTTATGGCTTATGAAACTCTTCTAGGATGGTCAAGTTCTCTATTCTAGGTCCTTATCATTTGTCGGTTGTCTTGATTATTCTAAAACTAGATTGGTCGATTCAATGAGATTAGTAGACTTGTACGAGTCAACTCAATTGGGTTTTAAAAGAAAAAAAATAGCCTTGTCTTTAAGGCGCTATGCTGTCACGGACAGTCATCGCACGTCGGCAACACCGTCGTCAATGGATTATTCGTTGCTAGGTATGCAATACCGACTGGTACCGCCAGTCAGGGTATGCATTACCGTACCGTACCGGAGTTTCGACGTTTCTGGTACGATGCAGATGCGGCGATCGAACGGTACGTTCCGACGTACCGTTCGGTATATATATATTTATAATTATAAATATTATAAATATATATATATAAATAGATATATATATTTTTCTTTCCCTCGGCGACGTCGCACTCGGCAATGTCGCCGAGATGTCAACGGGCGACGTTGCTCCCGAGGCGACGTAGTCCGAAAAGTAAAAAAAAATCTATTAAAAAATAGCCGGCGCGACGTCGCCGAGCCTCGGGGACGACGCCGAGTCTTTGGCGACGTCGCCGAGGCTTCGGCAACGCCGCCGAGCCTCGGGCGACGCCGAGTCTGGCGACGTCGCCGAGCCTCGGCGCGACGTCGCCGAGCCTCGGCGACGTCGCCGAGCCTTCGGCGACGTCGCCGAGCCTCGCGACGCCGCCGAGCCTTCGGCGACGTCACCGAGCCTCGGGGCGTCGCTGAGTATTAAAAATTAATTTTTTATTTAAAAATAAAAAATTCATACCGATCGGTGTAGCGGGCGGTCCGCGCGTATCGGTATCTGTCGGACGATGACGCATCGCTGCGTCACAGGATCTGACTGTATTGCATACCTTGCCGCCAGTACCGGGTGGTACATACCGGTCCGATAGGATACCGGTACGTGGACCGCCTGCTATCGGTCGGTATGATTTTTTTAATAAAAAAAATATTTTTTTGGTTTTTATAGGCTCGGGCGTGTCGCCCAAGAAGGAAGGCGACGTCGCTCGAGAAGGAAGGTGACGCTCCCGAGGCGACATCGTTTTTCCATTTTTTGATAGAAAAAATTATTTTTTTTACTTTTCGGGTGACGTCGCCCAAGATGGGAGGCGACGTCTCCCGAGGCAACGTCGCCCGTTGACATCTCGGGGACGTTGCCCTCCAAGGGAAAAAAAAATATATATATCGGCAACGTCGCCGAGGGAAAAAAAAATATATCTATTTATATATATAATATTTAATAAATATTATTTATAATTATAAATATATATACTGAACGGTATGCTGAAACGTATGATTCGGTATATGGTAGTATCGTACCGTACCGGAGAAGTGTCAAAACTCCGGTACGGTATGGTAGTGCAGACCTTGTGTTGCTCATGTTTGTACTTTGTACAACTTGTACAGTTGTTTGACATTATGTTTTGCTTACTTTTTGTAAGCCTATGTAGTTCGCAAGCCAGTTTGGATTGATATGATAGAGTCCCAAGTCGATCGACTAACGGAAGACAAGAATTCATGTAGCACCTACAAGTAGTTGTGGTGGATCTCACGACAAGAATTACAATGCTCACGAGAGCCCTACGTGCGGGAGAGGGTAACACCCATGTTGCTTGGCCACAAAATCTGAAGGCATTCAAGCCACATTGCCATGATGGTGCTAGAGATGCAAAGGAACTAAAAAAATTTCTGTTCAACATGGAGCAATAATTTCGGGCAATGGTGCTCGATTTTGAAGAAAACAAAGTGTTGATCATGATCATGTATTTGAATAGAGATACGAAACTCTGGTGGTGCACTCGATGGGAAGAAATCTAACAAGGGCGTGCCGAATAGACATATGGGAGGATTTAAAGCGAGTTGCAAACTTAGTTCCTGCCTGAGAATATTGAGTTTATCGTGCGCCAGAAGTTGAGATATCTTCGTCTAACCACCTCCATTCGAGACTATGTGAAGTAGTTCTCGACATTGATGTTGGACATACATATTCAGTAAAAGAAAAATTGTTCAGCTTTCTTGATGGCCTGAAGTTGTAGGCACAACAAGAATTGTATTAGCGGAGTATTATCGATCTGGTTGGGGCAATCGCAGCTGCAGAAAGGCTCACCAGCTTTATTTCCTTGGAGGACTCAGGAAGAAGAAGCAAGCTTTTGGGAAATCGACCACGTAAGCATTCCCGAGAAAATGAGCCTACTACTAAATAGAAGACGAAGAGTTCACCAAAAGGGTTGAGTTCGAAAGGCAAATCCTGAAAAACCCTTTGATGCTTCTTGTGTGGAGGGCTGCACATGGTGATGTGTGACTTTTATAACGAGAAAGAACATGAAAAACATTTAAAAATTTATTTGAAATAGCCAAAAGAGAATAATTAGTCTTGAGAGAGAAAAAAAATAGAAATAAGTAAAAGAAATATAGATTTTTAGAACTCACAGTAAAGCCAGGAAGACTAAACGCACAAGAACACAGTAAAAAATTGGTAGAAACACAAGATAACTTAGAAGAAACAAAGAACTTACAGAAGTTCTTGGGAATTCTGAATTATGTGAAACTCTTTATTAAAAATATGAGCCGATTAACACTATCGTTATATAATAAACTAAAAAGGTCGGGACAAAAGCACTTTAATGTGGAAGATAAAAAATTAGTAAAAAAATAAAAGAAAAAATAGAAAGCTTACCACAGTTAGGAATATCAAGACAAGAAGCCACAAATATCATAGAAACAGATTTCTAATGCTTTAAAAATCTGATGACGAGCTGTTTTATAAAAAAAATAGAAGGCAAAGAAGAAATTTGTAGATACAGTAGTGGAAAATATGATAAAAAGATATTAACTTCAACAAATGCTAAGATAGAGAAAATAATAAATGCAATTAATGCTTTTAGAATGTACCTAGATAAAGAGTTTATAATAAGAACAGATTTTCATAGAATGGTAGTTTATTATAATAAAGCTCACAAAAATACTAGTGCAAAGGAGATGGTATAGATTTGTAAATTTCATTACTGAAAATGGATATAAGCCACAATTCCAACATATCAAAGGAAAAGATATCACTGGCTATCTAAGCAGAGAATTAATAAGGCCAATAAGAGATGATATTTACTATCTAGAAGCAATACAAAAATTCATATGACATAATCTTAGATATAATACATATTTATTCGAAAAAACTGAGGAAGCAAGTTTTACTATTTACAATTTTAGACAATAATAAATTGGTGCAAAATGAAAGAAAAAGAGAAATTTATATGCCAAGCATGGTGGACTGATTATGATTATGATAGATCAATAGTATTTGGAATCCATGCAGTGAAAGGAAGAGGATCAAAATTTTTCTGGTTCATATTAGTATTGGCAAGAGATACTATGATAAAGATGAGATTGTCGAGAAATACTTTTATTTATATGGAGAGCCAGAACTTTGTCAAATAAATAAATTTTAAGTTCAGCAAAGAACAGATAAAAGGATGCAATGTAACATAAATAATATACCATATGCATGTAGTAAAGAGGCAATAAAAATTAAAGAAGTACTTGTGGGATTAGAATACTTGGTTCTAAAAAGAAAGTTCAAAAACCGAGTGTACCCAACAATGATAGATATATCATAAAGAAAATAGTAGATTATTTCTACGAAAAAGATAGGACAGAGATTTTGAAGAAAATTATGTTTTTCAGGAAGATGCCCTCCCCAAGGTTTCAAACCATTTAGAACTGAGTTCTTCCTTCCATTTGAAGATCAGACCATAATAAATGACATTTTCAACTACTCGTACTTTAGTCAGCATGGATTAGTTATCAGATGTCTGCATCGATTAGCTGCAAGAATAAATGGGTATAACAACGGTTTGGTAGAAGCACAGAACAGGATAAGTAATAGCCTTGTAGAATTCCAGCAGTATATGAATGTAGATATCCAGCAGAATCGGATACTATTAAAAAGGATTAGTGAATTAGAAGTCAAAAACCAAAAATTAAAAAAATTATCTAGAGGAGCATCAAGAGTTAGTAGAAGAGAGAGTGTGGCATAGAAAAAGGTATGAAAAAGAAGAAGAGCTATGTGTTAATCATGTTGCTCGACAATTTGTGAAAGAGTTCAGAATGAAGAAATTACCCTCAGAGATTCAAATTTATATATGGGAAATTGCTAAAACCAAAGATATGAAGGAGCTTATGCAATTCCAAGATGAGCTTCATGACCTATTCTTCTTACAAGTTCAAGTACCAGAATCTCCACCTAGAGGACCTGGTGTACCTTGTTCATGAACAGTTACTTCAATGATTCAAAAGGAATATTATGAAAGTAATTATGTTAACCCTGAATATGAGAACATGATTATAGCTACTTTGGTTAAGAATTTAAAAATTAAATACTCAGAATGGTATAATGAACAATGGAGCAAGCTCAGAAAAGGTAGAGACCTATCATATTTTCTAGAAAGAGGATTGGTTGGAGAAATCAGTTTCTGTTGTTTACACTAAAAAAACATTGAAAATGACATCCTTTACAAGCTCAAAATGGTTGTCTAGTCCTGCCTTGCTGAATAGACAATAAATGACCAGTTGATTCCAGGATATTTTCAGTTTCTGATCCATTCTTCAAACTATTATATAATGACCTTTAAACTGATATAATCAATAAGAAAACCAACTGAAGACTCTCTCAGAAAGTATCAAGCTAAATATATTATGGACAATGGATATCAGAGTGGAACTAGACTTATTGCTCAAGGTCTTTGGTACAAACTATATTTTGATCAATTTATGCCTTTGATGCAATTTATACCTAGAACCGAGGAAGTTAATCAAGAAATTATGTTTGAAACTGAGAATTTATCATGGAGAGACACCTTGGTACACTACCCCTTGGGAATGGGGAAGTGATGTAAATAATGAAGAAAATAATGAAGACTATGAGGAAGGCGATTTGGATGAAGAAGACAATCTAGCAAATGAAAATAAGGAAGAATTTTTTAAAAATCTTGATCAATACCATGATGAGTTACAGGCTCTAGATGATCGTCACTGAGATGACGGATAAAAGCCACATGTAACTACAGAAACCACCACATGTATAGTCCCACTGATTCAAAATGACAAAACTCAATCGGATTGACGTTTGAAGATAAGATATCAGATTTGTCAATGCAAACAAACAACCAACTCATCAAAGAAAGGACGACAGCTATGTGGTCCAAAAAATATGTGTAACCATCACGAGTCTTTTGTAAACTCTATATATATCCCACAACTTTGAGTGATAAGGGCATGGACAAGCAACAACCATACTCTGGTTATTAATAGCTTGTTGGTGCTCTTAAGAGTCTTTGTCTAAGAAGTCCGTGTCTAAGTCTTAGTCATTGTAAGTCTTACTTTAGTCTAAAAACTTAGTAATCTTGTTAGTAAAGTTCTTTTCTGATACACATATTAGTACCTGCATCTTCTATTTAAGACCATCGGCCCATTTTGCATGAATTTTGAATGGACCAGGTAGTAGTATTGGTTTAAAACATATTAGAAAAATTATTTATTACCTATCCAAGTTTGCTTAGTTCTTCCATACTATAGTAAGATCTTTTAGAAACGAAAAGCTTAGAAACAGAACTTACGGAAATGAAAAAGCTACGAAATAAAAATGGAAAAGCCTAGAAATAGAAACGAAAAAAGTTTAGAAACAAAAACGAAAAAGCTTAGAAACA
The DNA here is from genome assembly GCA_024322285.1 of Musa beccarii. Lineage (NCBI taxonomy): Eukaryota > Viridiplantae > Streptophyta > Magnoliopsida > Zingiberales > Musaceae > Musa > Musa beccarii. Next base: position 56,307,627 of record CM044398.1, read on the forward strand.
AAAGAAAAAAAAACTTAGAAACAGAAACGAAAATGTTTAAAAACAAAAAAGTTTAGAAACAAAAGGCTTAGAAACATTATAAACCCCTGGTTCCATTGCCCAGATTTATCACATTTCTTAGAAACAGAAATTACGAAAATGAAAAAGCTTCGAAATAAAAATGGAAAAGCTTAGAAACATAAACGAAAAAAGTTTAGAAACAAAAACGAAAAAAGTTTAGAGATAAAAACGAAAAATCAGAAAAACAAAAGCAAAAAAACATAGAAACAGAAACGAAAACATTTAAAAACAAAAAAGTTTATCAACAGAAGGCTTAGAAACATTAGAAATCCCTAGTACCATTACCCAGATTTATCACATTTCTTTCTAATTTTTGTAAGTTTTTCTAGATTCAAGGCTTTAGGGTATAAAGGGTCCTTTTTAGGGTTTAGATGACTATGAATGACAAGTTCGTGGCCATCTATCTAGACGGTATTATTATATGCAACCAAACTCTGTAGGAGCATGTTAAGCACATTCGAACAATATTCAAGATTCTCTTGGAGAATACTTCGTTCATGAAAAGGGAGAAATGTCATTTGGACAGACAAAAATTTTATTCTTAGGGCATCGAGTCGGCGAAGAGTTGATTCGGATGGACAAGTCAAAAGTGTAGGTTGTGGTGGAATGACAAACACTAAAGAAGGTGCCTAAGCTGAGATCCTTCCTTTGTCAACTATTATTGATGCTTCATCTCGGGGTATTCAAAGCGTAGTTCTATCGACAGAGTTGCTGAAGAAGGAACAACGTTGGTGATGGTCAGAAAAAAGTGAAGCAAGATTCTAAGACCTAAAGGTTGTTATGTTAGAAGAACCATTGCTCTTATTACTGGACTATAATAAGCCTGTCAAAGTTCACACGGATGATTCAGACTTCGTTATTAGAGTTCTTATGCAAGAAGGTCACTTGCTGGCCTACAAGAGCCTTAAGCTCAATAAGACCGAGCGATGGTACCTCATGTTTGAGAAGGAGATAACAATAATGGTTCAATGTCTATGAGTGCGGAGGCACCCCCTTCTTGGAACATGATTTGTGCTAAGGATGGACTATCGCATTGAGTTGCTTTCAGACTTAGATGAAGCTCCCCCTAAAATAAGCACGATGGTAGGACTTTCTAGTTAAATTTGATCAGGTAATCGAGTACAAACCCAAACGAGCAAACATCGTGGTTGATGCCTTGAGCAGAAAGCTGGAGTTGGTGAATGTAGTGTAATTGGAAGACAGAGGCTAAGGAAGTCAATTACAATCTAACTTTGTTTCCAGGATTAGGGATGGACTATATAATGATCCCTAAGTAGCAATCCTAATGCAACTGATGAAAGAAAGCAAATGATTTTAGTTTTCAGAAGGATTTGTCTATACCAATGGGAATAGAGTTTATGTTTCACGAGTAGACAATTGAAGGCGTGAACTCTTAAGAGTGTGACAATTCTCTTTCAGTCGGGCATCAACTTTGCCTCTTGTGGGGAGGGCATTCTATTGGTCAAAAATGGGGATTGATGTGAAGAAATATGTTCGAACGTGCTTCATTTGACAAGGTGGAGTAATGAAAGTTAGTGGATCTTTTAGAGCCCTTGCCTGGACCAGAGAGGTTGTGGGAGAGCATTTCCTTGGACTTTATATCGAGCTTGTTGACGATAAGAGAACTTACGTCGATATTGGTGGTAGTTGATCAATTCTTGAAGTATGCACCGTTTATTGCTGCCCTCTTACATTGATTAGCGGAGGAGGTGACGAAGCTAGTAATGAAGAATGTAGTGAAGTATTGGGGAGTTTTGCATAATATTATCAACGATCGAGATGTGCGATTCTTGGGATGGTTTTGGACCAAGTTGTTTGAGTTATTGAGATCTAATCTATACTTCTTCATTAGTCTCCACCCCTGAACATATGACCAAATTGAACGAATAAGCTTGGGAGCAATATCTCCGGCACTGCATGGGTGCAAACCAATGAGATTGGGTGATGCTCTTAGACATATAACCCAATTCTCTTGCAACTTGCAGCGGAGTTCTGAATCAAACAAGAGCCCCTTCGAGATCACTACTGGACATGCCAGCTCTCCACACTTTGACGATCTATATTAGAAATACCTTGTCAGTATATTACTTTGCAAAGGAATGACACTAAAATGTAAGTATTGCATGGGCATACCTGGAGAAGATGGTCAAAACGATGAAGAAATGGGCAAATTTGGGAAGGCGACTAGATGAATTCAAGGTCGACGACTTGGCGATGGCGAAGCTCCAACCAACATCTCAGTTCTTTAGGCAAAAGGTGCACAAGGGACTAGTATACAAATACGAAGGGCCCTTCCTAATCATTTGTAGGGTAGACAATATCTCCTATAAGTAACAACTTTTGACATGGTTCAAAATTCACAATGTTTTCCAACTTAAAAGCATACCACTCAAATAGACAAGATGCTTTTAGAAATATTTCAACTTGTTCACCCCCCACCTGTGCGTCTTATGAAAAGCAAGTTGAAGTCATTCCAGCCGATCACAAGACGAAGCCAGTCGGGAGTTAGAAGACGCCTTGCGACATGAAGAATCAATCATCAAAGCCTACTAGTGAGCATCCACGAGGGCAACCTACCAGCCATTCAAGATGGCATTGTCACTTCCTATCTCACAGCCAATAAGTATTGTTCCTTTCTCTCCTCCCCTCTCTTCCTATCTTGTCAACTCTCTTCTCCTTCATCTTCTCCTATCTCTTCTCTCCTCCCCATACTATCTTGCAGAAGCATGACTGCTTGAGGTTTTAAGTATTTTCAGAAAAAATACTTAACAGTATAAATCTTTTCTTCTTTCTCTTTTCTGTTTCTAAAAAGCAACTTATCTTTCTACTGTGGCACTGCCCTTGTATCATTTAGACTAAAAAGTCTTGTTAATTGGTAAAGAGTAAAGTTCACGTACTGCTTGCTTCAGCAGATTAATTTTTCTACTTGCCTTGTATCATTTAGCATTAAAAAATCACATTAATTTGATAAGAGTAGAGTTCAAGTACTGTAATGCATGGTTGTCTAGCAAACTTGTAATGGCTCTAATGTAGATTGTAGATCTCTCCTTTTTCCTTCTTTATGTACTATAATAAATGTTTATCATTATGCTTTTTTGGTAGCCAATGTCAAAATTTGCTGTGGTGCACATGATTTATTTATTTATTTATATTTAGTTTGTAGGATCTTAAGATCCTATTCTACGAACCAAGTTTATGGACCCTCTCCCGATCCGAGGTAGGAAAGCGAGTTTGAAAACATTGATCCTGATGGGCATCTGATTAATCTTCTTGTTATTGTGCCATGCCAAATGATGGTAACTTTAACACACTGAGTAGCTTTCCCTTTCCACCCAATTTAATAAGCCTTTTCACACTATTATTCCTTAGCAAACTATATCCTGTGTGATTGGAAAAATCTTGGTGTTGTTTCTTGACCAGGAATTACTAGTGATGTCATTTTTGTTATTGTTGACATTGTAACTGCATTGAACATCAATTCTTGCCATCCTTCAATCTGGGTTATACTTAAAATACTCTTATGTCCTAGTTTCATGTCAAAGTGTTCTAACTATTAAGTAAGTCCATATGAGTTAGGATGATGCAGTTTAAAACAGATGTAAGTGTAGGATTTTGTCAACTTGATTCCTGTTTGAGTTATAAATTTTAAGTAGGACAAGATTTGATTTATTGTGGGTTCGTTTGAGGTACATTTATTGATAGCAATCTCTGTGTTGTTTTTTTTATCCCTTCTTTTAGGACTGATTATTCCTTTCAGTAAGCCAATAAAATAACCCATATTAAAGTTATATTTTTAGCTGAATTAAGTTTGATCATGAGCTGCTTGCAAGGTTCCCTACTTTACTATCAGTGCTCCTAATTATTTTATGCATAGAACTTGGATCTTATTTTAATTTGCTACATAGACAAAAGAGAGTGGGCCATGATTCGCTTGAGTTATCTTTTGTTGGTTCCAAGCAGTGTTCCACCTGTGACCATTTTTTTTTCTCTTTCTGCTTCCTAGTATTAATTTTGGGAAAATAGAACCAGTGACTATTGCTTCTGTATGATCCTAAATTAATCTCATGCCAGTTAGATTACTGCTTCTTTTGGTTTATGTTTAAATTATGAAGGATGAACATGGACATGGCAATAATACAGACTTGACAATATGGCAAATCACTTCAGTTCACATAAAATAATTGTTTAGATGTTTAAAATTACATGCATGTTTCAGGCTTTTACCTGTCTTGAAGCCTTATACAATACTAGAGTGTCGTACATATGTGCACTAACATAATAGCAGAAGTTATAAAAGTACTAGTGTTTTTTGAAGTACTTGACATGTATCAGGAAGTATCCAACAAGTGTTGGTGTTTAATACTGATACAAAGCAAGCTTGACAAGTTTTTGAGATGTCCTTTTGTTACAGCCTCTGGATATCTAGTTGACGTTTATAAATTTATATCAAAACAAATTAAAGCTAATCCATAACACAGTCCTGGGCAATTTGGGTGGAAGTACTGTATATTGGAATCAGGAAAAATGTTCTTGATGGAATATAAGTTCAGGTGTTGTTTCCATTGAATTTAATTTCTATTATCAAGGTTTGTTGAGAGACACATGTTATATATTATTCTCTCAGGAAGTGAAGAGATTCTCACTTTTGAAGCATGACTAGAAAATGTTGAGAGATAAATTTAGATGTTGGGAATGCTCAGTTGCTATGGAACTATGATCAACGAAAGTTGCAGCCCACGAAATATGTTAACATGGGTGGAAATATATTGTCTCCTATGTTTGGTACCATAGTGTAGTGTCCTAGATCTAATTTGATATGCACTATTATAAGGATATCAAATTGAAGTTTTTCTTCAATTGGTGATGGTAAATAATGTAAATTTTGGTGATAGGGAGAGAAGAAAGGAAAGATGGAATTTAAATGGAAAAACTTTTTTATTAATAAAAGTTTGCTTAAATTATATGAGATTACTAGAAATTGCAAAAAATGTACCTCTCACTTATTATTTTGCAAACCTAGACCTAAACTATAACTAAAATATATCCAATTTGAACTAGGATTACATTATGTTGGAACGTCCTTTATGCTTCGGAGCCCTAGGAACTAAAATATTTGAACATCAAGAGCATGATGCTTGTATGTGCAATAATTCTAGTGGTGTTAATTATCAATGAGCTAGATGAAATTATGCTTCTAAGTTGTAAAGTGATGTAGAATTTTGTGCCATTGAAATTTAGTCTTTTAGTATGCATCATTTTTTTATCGGAATTCACCATTAATTGTTGCGAAAAACCATATGATATCTTAAGCATTAACTCACGTATCTACACTGGATGTGGGTAATTTGCTTTAACTTTCGCTTTGACATGGACTTAGTGTTTATTCTCAGAATCAAGGTTCTCAATTTCGATGTGTATCGCCCGGTACGAGTGGTATATACTGGTCCGAAAACATACTGATTCACGGACTGCCCTCTATCGGGCGGTACCATTGTTTTGATTGATACCGAGGCATACTGACTGGTACCACTCTGGATTTTGATCGTTACCGAGGCATATCGGTTGGTATGCCCTAGCGTAATAGATGGAGGTATTTTTAAGGGTTTAGGGTGTACGTACTGTCATGAACGGTCGTCACACACCCGTAGCAACTTCGTTCAACGAACTGTTCATCGCTTGTGTATGCTTGTACATATCCTTGACAGCCTGTTTTGCCATAGTTTGTGTTTTGCTTGTAAAAATGGAAGAAACGCAATTTGCAGCGTTGCAGTACGATCGCTCGTTGTACCGAGCAAAACTGTCCTAAAAAGCCTCTGTTTTCCCGTGCTACGGCCTGTTTTCTGTAGACTGCAGCCACTTGCGAAACGTCAGCCATCTTAGCACCCTAGAACCCCCCAGGTGGCACGGGGCTGGATGGGGCTTCAGGGTAGTGTCGGGCGTTGAACATCTTCACAAGTTTGTACGTCAACTTGACGGAAACTTGCCTTCGCGCCCGGCACCCGAGTAGTAGTTGTTTGTGGACTTGCAGTTGCTCCTTCACCCTTCTAAAGGCCTTGTTTTCCTGCTCTCTCTCTTCTTTCCTGCACTCCAAGTGCTCGTTGAATTGCTTGTAAAGCTTCCCTCTTCGCGAGACGTCGGGATTTGTCCACCGCTCGTTTCAACTCTAATCAAATTTCTATTTTGCAGGTCCTACGGGACCTGTACGAGGTTGAAACTTGGATGACCCTTTGCGGACGCGTATGTTGCAAGGCAATCCCAGCTAAGTATGATTGAAGTGGGCGCAAGGGTGCTTTGCGACTTAGGCAACTCCAGCTAAGTCCGGGACTTGCCGCAAGGGTGCCTCACCATTTAGGTAATTCCAGCTAAGTGCGTGACATTGTGGTAACAGAGCGAGCAAGCAATTCGAGCAAGCAGCGAAGAAACTTCGCAATCTCACCATAGCGAAACATCGCGGCGAATTGAGCAAAATGGGGCAGGCCGGACCGTTGCCCCAAGCAACCGCAGGTGGGTTGCATGTGCAAACTTGCTCACTTGCTACTGGAGCCGCTCAGGAGGAGCGGGACAGTGAACATGATGAGCGAGAAGTTGGTTACTCGCCGCGAGTGGTTGCCGCGAGCGGAGGAGGTGCAATCTGAAGCTCCAACGAGAAAAAAGACCCATAGAGAGCGACTCACAGCGGCAGAGACTCGCTTGGATGTCCTTGAAGCGAGCTTGGAGGAACTCTACCAAGGCCAATGAAAGCTTCTTGCGGTAGAGAGCTCGCAAGAAGAAGCTGAATCCCGGAGCAACAAGGTTGAGGCCCTAGTTGACCAACTAACGGATGACACCAAGGACTCTGTGCAATATCTGCAGGAAGTTGTGGCGGAACTTACTACCAGAGTGACTTTGCTCACAAGGGCGCTAAATGCGGGAGGGAGCAACACCCGCGTTGTGCCGACACAAAGCTTTAGAGCGCCCTAGCCACATTGTTATGGGGGTGTTAGAGATGCTAATAAGCTCGAGAATTTCCTGTTTGATATAGAGCAGTACTTCCGAGCTACAAGGCCAGACTCTGAGGATACCAAGGTTTCGATAGCAACCATGTATCTGAACGGGGATGCAAAACTTTGGTGAAGAACCCGTTGGGAGGAGATTCAACAAGGTCGGTGCCGAGTGGACACATGGGAAGACTTGAAGTGAGAGTTGAAAACTCAATTCCTACCCGAGAACACTAAGTTCGTCGCAAGGAGGAAGTTGAGACAACTCTACTAAATGACTTTTATTTGGGACTATGTGAAGTAATTTTCTGCACTGATGCTAGACATTCAAGACATGTCTGAAAAAGATAAGCTGTTAAGCTTTCTCGATGGCCTGAAGCCATGGGCTCAACAGGAACTCCATCGACGGAATGTCACCGATGTGACCGAAGCAATTGCAGCTGTAGAAAGACTTACCGACTTTGTTTCTTCAGAGGACTCGAGGAAGAAGAAACAGTCTTCAAGAAATCACCCTCCAAAATATTCTCGGGGGAAGGAACCCGGGGGTGAGCAAAGGAAGAAGAGTTTCCATAAGGGGCCGAACTCAAAAGGCAAGGCCCCAAGACCTAGCGGATGCTTCTTGTGCGGAGGGTCGCACATAATGAGTGAGTGCCCACAGAGACGAGCACTCAATGCCTTGACGGCTTTTATGAGCTCCCCCCAAACCAGACAAGGGCAAGGCGGTCGCTCTCAGCTCATAGCTTAGAATTTGGTAGTGACAATGAGGTGTCGCAAGGACCTCGGATGGGAGCGATGCGTTTGTTGAATGCATTGCGGGGTGAAGTGGGGGAGAACATGAAGACGAAGCAACAAAAAGCATGAAACAGTGAGCTAATGTACGTGGATATCAAGCTCAATGGCCAAACCACTCGTCCGATGGTGGACACGGGTGCTACCCACAACTTTATTGTTGATCGAGAAGCAAAGCGACTTGGGCTGACCTTGGAGAAGAACCCAAGTCGGATGAAGGCGGTCAACTCGGAGGCCAAGCGGATCTCCGTGCTAGCAAAGGGAGTCCCCATTAAGATCGGATCATGGAGCCGGAGTACAAACATGATGGCAGTGCCATTGGACGACTTCCAAGTGATTCTCGAAATGGAGTTTATGCATGTAGCGAAGTTGGTGCCAATGTCGTTCTTAGACTCCTTATGTCTGATGGGAAGTGACAACCCCTGCGTGGTTCTCGTCTCGGAGAGGTACCCAAGATCCCCAATAACTATCGGCATTGCAATTGAAGAAAGGGGTACGTAAATGAGAGTTAACCTTTGTGGCGGCTGTGAAGCTAGAACCACTCGACGGGGAGGCCATTCAAGAACCTGCTGCAGTGTCAAACGTTTTGAAGGAGTTCACAAACGTTATGTCACCTAAGTTACCGAAAACTTTGCCACTACGCAGAGGTGTGGATCATCATATTGAGCTGGAGCCGGGAGTGAAGCCTCCAGCGAGACCACCATACCGCATGTCCCCTCCCGAGTTGGCAGAGCTCAGAAAGCAATTAGATGAACTCCTAAGCGGTGGTCTCATCTGCAGTTCCAAAGCACCATTTGAAGCTCCAGTTCTCTTCCAGAAGAAACAAGATAAGAGTTTTCGATTATGCGTCGACTATCAAGTCCTTAACAAGGTGATGGTGAAGAATAAGTATTCCATCTCGCTCATTGCGGACTTGTTCGACCAACTGGGCAAAGCAAAGTATTTCTCTAAACTTGATCTTCGGTCAGGGTATCAGCAGGTGCGTATTGCTGAAGGTGATGAAGCGAAGACTACCTGTGTGACTAGGTATGGAGCGTTTGAGTTCTTGGTGATGCCTTTCGGCTTAACCAACGCTCCGGCCACATTCTGCACTCTCATAAACTAGCTATTCAAGGAGTATTTGGATAAGTTTGTGGTCGTCTACTTGGATGATATCGTCGTCTACAGCCAAACACTTGAGGAGCATATGGAGCACCTTCGAACAATTTTCAAAGTTCTTAGGGAGAATTCTTTGTTCGTGAAAAGAGAGAAGTGCTACTTTGCTCAGAAGGAGATTTTATTCTTGGGGCATCAAATCGGCAACGGTTCCATTTGAATGGATAAATCAAAGGTGCAAGCGGTTGCAGAATGGCGAACTCCAAAGAAGGTGCCAGGGCTGAGATCCTTCCTTGGTTTCGTCAATTGCTATTGGCGCTTTATAGTTGGGTATTTGAAGCGCGCAACTCCACTGACGGAGTTACTGAAGGAGCAACCTTGGAGATGGTCTGATAGATGTGAAGCGGCATTTCGAGATCTAAAGGCTACTGTTTTGGAAGAACCGATGCTTAAATTGCCAGATTATGGGAAGCCCTTCGAAGTCCATACCGATGCTTCAGACTTCGCTATTGGGGGGAGTACTCATGCAGGAGGGCCACCCAGTGGCCTATGAAAATCGCAAGGTCAACGAGACTAAGCGACGGTATCCGGTGCACGAGAAGGAGATGACAGCGGTGGTCCACTGTCTGCGAGTGTGGCGACACTACCTTCTCGGATCGCGATTTGTGCTGAGGACGAACAATATCGTTTTGAGTTACTTTCAAACTCAAAAGAAGCTTTCTCCAAAGCAATCACGATGGTAGGACTTCTTGGCTGAATTTGATATGGTAATGAAGTACAAACCCGGAAAAGCAAATATCGTAGCCGATGTGTTGTGTCGGAAAGTGGAGCAAGTGAATGCTATGCAACTGGAGGGCAGAGGCCAAGCAAGTCAGTTGTACTCCAACTTCCTTTCCCGGATTAAGGACGGACTGTACAGTGATCCCCAGGCAGTAACCTTGATGCAACTGATCCAAGAAGGCAAGGCACGACGATTTTGGGTCCAGGATGTCACGGACTTAGCTGGTTTTGCCTAAGCCGTGCGGCACCAATGCGTATCACCGCAAAGGTCAGCCTCCCCGAAATCTCCTACAATCCCTTAGGACCAACGAAAGAGAAGACGGGACAGAGAAAGCGCTTCACACGGGATCCGCAAGCCGCTCTTTTAGCAAACACTTTATAGCCAATGCACATTCCAACCATGGATATCACAAGCTCAGAACAGTTGCACAACAAAGGTATAAAATTGGTCCACTACAGATCGAATTCTATTACAAGTATTCCTCGACGCTGCATTACTTTATGTACAAGCCTACAAAATTTGTCACTAAACTCACTCAAATAGGGGCATTTTGCCTTTGGGCAAGCCCTTTACAAGCTTTACATTATACGACAAACCAAAAGGTACACGGACAAGCTTCAAAGATTACACGAACAAGCCGTTTACAATTTTATCCGTGACATTCTCCCCACTTATTCCTTCGACGCCCTCGTGAAGCTTTTTTGCACGACGCGCAACTTTTTTCTTTGTTGGATCTTCGATCTTCGCTCGCCGCGATGCGCCTCTTGGCTCCCATTTGTTCTCCGGTTGTTGTTGTTGAGTCGTCGAACTTTAATCCACCATGCCGCTTCAACTCGCCAATGACTCGACTTTGGTGTGGGGTTGGCGAGTTGCAGGCCGATCTTCGCGGCTCTTGCGGATTCATCGATGAAGGTAAAAGACCATCATTGATATCGCGCCGATCTTCAAATTCTTCTTGTCTCTTGAATGGATAGATGCTTGTTGGAGCTTTAACGAGCATCGCCTCGCAACCTTTGAAATTTTCGTGTCCTTCCTCCGCAAAATTTGCCCATCGAATCTTCTTCCACTTAGTTGTCTTGAAGGGTCTTCAAATCTATGCAGAGCTCCTCTCTTTGGATAACTAAGAGAGTCTGGGTACTCGGTTTCACCCATTCTCTTGGGAATTGAGAAGGCAAAGGTTACTTGACTTCGCCCGCCTCCTCGAGGTTGTACTTCGTGCGTCAAGCTGGTTACTAGACTTCGCCTGCTCTTAGCTCACACTTCCGAAGCACTTGAAGTGTTTGCAATCCTTCCGAGTCGCCATCGTGATTCATCTTTCATTGCCATTGAACTTACGGAATGCAAGAAGTTATCACTCCAACTCGAGTAAGTCTCCGATAAGATTTGGTCGCCTTTGGGGTTGTCACCGCCTTCTCCATCATTTCTGTCGCCGACTCCTTTGAGTAGCAAAGGTACAAAGATCACAGCATCTTTATGCGCTTCGATCCTTGGTCATGCACTCTTGCATCGACCCGAAGTCCTTCACTCACGGCTATCTTGATGGAAAGTTTGTTGACATTGGTCTTACGAAGTTCTCTGGCCATCGCCCTTCAGCCTTGTCTTGGTACATGGAGTTTGCCAAAGCATTCTCCTCCTCCACGACCCATATCACGACTAAGTGCTCTCCCTCTAAGAGAGCAAGGGATTGATGACTCTCCGGAAGTCCCGCGATCACGGTACCATGGCACGCGACGCCCATGGCACTACTATCCGTTGTCTCGCATCTGCATCCCTTCTTCGTGATCGGTAGATCCGCCTCTGCGGCATTGTGACACTCCTCTGAGTTCACCTTCAATCTAACCGATGATTGATCTTGGGTAGCTGAGTCCCTCTTGGACTCGTCATTGCTTCCTCGTCATATTTCGACCACCTGCTTCAACACCTATGTGTTCTCTGGCGATTCCACTTGGTCATTTGGAAAGACAGACTACAACTCCCATGTATGGCCATCGCCACTCATGTTGCGGGACTTGCACCATTTCTCGTTCTCCTTAGCTTCGTTGGCTGCAATGTTAAACACTCGGCCTTGTCCTCGACTTGCCGGGCTCCCTTGTTTAATGTGAGCTCTGAAGTAGTTCCACTCTTCAGCAGCTCCGATCATACCTCTGTATGATCCAGTTCCCCTGTGGGACTCCCTGGTACTTGCATATGAACTTCTTCCTCGATAGGGCATAGCCCACATAAGCTGATGTCCAAGGCTTCCATTCAATGCAACATTCGGTGCACGCACGGAAGACCCGCCTTTGCGGTACCATGGCATTCACTGCTTGAATCCATAGCTCTTCTTACCGTCGTGTTGTTCACCGACTTGGAGCTCCTAGTCGCGCTCCCGACCATACCTCTGCATGATCTAGTCCCCCCATGGGACTCACCGTGTGCGTCGACTTGCCACGAACCATTCCACCCGATCCATTTGCATCATGTCATCGCGATGACATCTCCTTGCATTCGATCCCCGCGTGGTATGAACTCGAATCGTGATATCTCCATGTGTGGACTCCACCAACACATCGCAGGCCTTCGCCACTTCGATTCGTTCGCTCCTTTGGCAATCAACCTTCGCCCACCCACTCTCGGGTCACATTCGGACGAAGCCTAGCTCTAGGACAATCCATCGCCTAGCGCTCTTCCAAGTCCCCGACTTACTCGAAATAGGTGCACCATTGTGCGGATCTGGGACTCGCCCCTACCAAAGACAATCTCATTGCGCATCGCTTTCCTCATGGCAACTTGAATAGCAACACTATGGCATATTCTTCAAGAGTATCTCGCCTATGCATCCTCTTGCCCCGTGCAAGGTCTTCTAACACCCAACTTCGCCATCGCAAGTTGTATCGCTTAGTTCCTCCACAAATGCTTCACCGAGATGAGGTGCATATGCCCGAAGTTCCCTTCGTCTTTGGCACCATACAAGATGAGTCCGCTTCATCGAGAATAGAAAACTCATGGAACGACATGATCCTACTCTTGTCTCGCAAGAGTCCATGTCCTGACTTCGTCTAAGGAAAGCTCCACGCCTCCGCTCCACGCTCTATCTTCTTTGCCAACTCCCTTCATGCGGTTTGGGTACATCAACAAGTTACCCCCAAGTTGTTTCGCTTCTCGATTCGCATTGCGTTAATGATGGCCCTCACGCCAACCATTCCACGGGTTAGCCCTCTGTTGAGTCCGATCTCGCTATCGGCTCCAAGTGTGCCTTCACTTTATGTTGCCAGGTTGCTCCCCACTTGATCTCGCTTATCGTCCACCAACGCATCACCACTTGCGAGATCATGCAATGACTCCTTACCGCTCACTCGATCCATCGAGCCGTCTTGAGGTACTCAACTAATGCGGTTCATTGCACATGATTCTACGCCTCAGAGAACCGAGGCTTATCCCTCCTGGGTATCCGCCCCGTTGAGCGACTTCTCTCTTCGCATCCTTCCTTTGGAAGTTTTGGAGACCACCATCATCTTGGACTACTTCGCCTCTGCTTGAACAAAGCGTGCCCATTTCGCTTTGCAAATGCATTTGCTAGATTGTGACACTTTACCAATACAACTCGCAGACTTTGCACCTCTCTGGGTCTAGCAAAATGCTTGAACCTTTGCACACTTCACCTCTTACGAAAGTATCCCGCACATCTGGAGAGAAAGTTTTTAATGCTCCATGGCGCCGACCTTGGTCGCCTTGGGATGACCGCGAACAATCCATCGTCCGCATGTAAGGCCACGCATGAGTATCGAATTCCTTGAGTTTACAACTCTTTCGATCGTTGAACAACCCACTCCACCTTGCCCGGTCTCATCCTTTGCCAAGCACTCCGCTTGCCTCGAGCACCATCAAGGTTGGGTGTTAACGTCGAGCCACTGCTCGAACTCGGCCATCCCGACCTTTGTGCGCTCCGCAAGTCTTCTTAGCTTGTTGTACTCGTGGTGCCTCGCTAGGTCCCCCACGTTTGCATGCTAAGTGTTTGTAAGTGGGCTTGTCTCGCTCTGATACCATCTGTCACGGACTTAGCTGGTTTTGCCTAAGCCGTGCAGCACCAATGCGTATCACCGCAAAGGTCAGCCTCCCCGAAATCTCCTACAATCCCTTAGGACCAACGAAAGAGAAGACGGGACAGAGAAAGCGCTTCACGCGGGATCCGCAAGCCGCTCTTTTAGCAAACACTTTATAGCCAATGTATATTCCAACCATGGATATCACAAGCTCAGAACAGTTGCACAACAAAGGTATAAAATTGGTCCACTACAGACCGAATTCTATTACAAGTATTCCCTCGACGCGTACTTTATGTACAAGCCTACAATGGCTGTCAAACTCACTCAAATAGAGGCATTTTGCCTTTGGGCAAGCCCTTTACAAGCTTTACATTATATGACAAACCAAAAGGTACACGGACAAGCTTCAGCATTACACGAACAAGCCGTTTACAATTTTATCCGTGACAAGGAGGGACTCGTCTATACCAAAGGGAATAGAGTTTATGTTCCTCGAGTGGACAATTTGAGGCGTGAACTCTTGAAAGAGTGTCATGATTCCCTTTGGGCTGGACATCCTGATATTCACCGAACATTGGCTCTCGTGGAGAGGGCCTTCTACTGGCCGAAGATGGGGACGGATGTGGAGGAATATGTTCGGACGTGCCTAACTTGCCAACAAGACAAGGTGGAGCAACGGAAGTCGGTGGGACTTTTAGAGGCGTTGCCCGTACCAAAAAGGTTATGGGAGAGTATTTCTCTAGATTTCATATCAAGCTTGCCGATAGTAGGGGGACTCGGATCGATACTCATGGTGGTCGATCGATTTTCGAAGTATGTAACCTTCATTGCTGCACCCTTACACTGTTCAGCAGAGGAAGCGGCCAAGCTAATGATGAAGAATGTGGTGAAGTATTGGGGAGTCCCGCACAATATTATAAGTGATCGAGATGCTCGGTTTCTGAGATGATTCTGGATCGAGCTATTTAAGTTGGGGTTTAAGCTATACTTCTCCATAAGCCTCCATCCCTAAACAGATGGTCAGACTGAGAGAATAAACTCGCTCTTGGAGCAATACCTTTGGCACTACGTGAGTGCCAACCAACGAGATTGGGTAAAGCTGTTGGACAGCCCAATTCAACTGCAACATGCAGTGGAGCTCTGCGTCCAACAACAGTAGTCGACTCCTCACACTTTGGCTATTGGATATACTAGGACTAGTCCGTCTGCATATCACTTTGTAAAAGAATGGCATCGAAATGTAGATATTGCGCGGGCTTACTTGGAGAAGGCGGTCAAAAAGATGAAGAAGTGGGCAGACTTGGGAAGGCGACCATAGGAATTCAAAGTCAGTGATTTGGTATTGGTGAAGCTCCAACTGGCATCACTCTAATTCTTTAGGAATAAGATGCACAAAGGATTGGTGCGTAAGTATGATGGGCTATTCCCAATTATCAGCAGGGTGGGCAACGTCTCCTACAAGTTGCAACTGCCGACGTGGCTCAAAATTCATAATGTTTTTCATGCCAGCAACTTGAAAGCCTACCACTCCGATCTGCAAGATGCTTCTCGAAGTGTTCCAACTTGGCAACCCTCCACCAGAGCCTCCTACGAGAAGCGAGTTAAAACCATTTTAGCGGATCGCAAGATAAAGCTACCCAACGGAGCTGAGCAGATTGAGTACTTGGTAAAGTGGCCAAAGCTTCCCAGAACCGAAGCCAGTTGGGAGCTAGAAGATGCCCTCCGACATGAGGAAACAACCATCAAAGCCTACCGGCAAGCGTTGACGAGGTCGTCGACAATTTAAGTGGGGGAGAATGTCACGAACGATCATCGCACACCCGTAGCAACTTCGTTCAACGAATCGTTCATCGCTTGTGCATGCTTGTACATATCCTTGGCAGCCTGTTTTGTCATAGTTTTGGTGTGTTTTGCTTGTAAAAATGGAAGAAACGATAGTTTGCGGCGCTATAGTACGATCGCTAGTCGCACCGTGTAAAACTGCCCCAAAAAGCCTCAGTTTTCGCATGCTACGACCTGTTTTTTGCAGACCACAGCCGCTTGCGAAACGTCAGCCATTTCAACACCTTGGAACCCCCCAGGTGGCACGGGGCTGGATGGGGCTTCAGGGTAGTGTTGGGCGTTGAACATCTTCACAAGTTTACACGTCAACTTGACGGAAACTTGCCTTCGCGCCCGGCACCCGGGGAGTAGTTGTTTGCGGACTTGCAGCTACTCGTTCACCCTTCTAAAGTCCTTGTTTTCCTCCTCTCTTTCTCTTCTTTCCTGCACTCCAAGTGCTCGTTGAATTGCTTGTAAATGTTCCCTCTTCGCGACACGGGACTTGTCCGCCGTTCGTTTCAACTTTAATCAAAATTTTGTTTTATAGGTCCTACGGGACCTGTACGAGGTTGAAACTTGGCTGACCCTTTGCGAACGCATATGTCGTAAGGGCGCCTCAAGACTTAGGCAATCCTAGCTAAGTCTGATTGAAGTGGGCGCAAGGGTGCTTCGCGACCTAGGCAACTCTAGCTAAGTCTGGGACTTGCCGCAAGGGTGCCTCACTACTTAGGCAATTCCAGCTAAGTGCTTGATAGTACGTACCGGTACATACCGTACCGAGCTCTGGATCGGTATTCAAAACCCTGCTCATGATTATGGTTCTTTTGTTGAACGAGATATCTTTGTTTCCCGAAACTGTATCATTGAAATGCTGATTATATTGTACCTTTTACAGAGGTTTTGTAATATGATATTTATTGATATGGGACTCTAGTGTATTCCTATGACTTTTGTTAATATTTTTAATCATCTTAGGAATCTTCCATTCCTGTGGTCCTGGTTGAAAACAGTGGGAGATGCAAGACCAACAGTGGTGGGGAAAAGGTATGTTAAGTTTTCAGTATTTTTTGTTTCTTTCTCATCTCTTGCTGCTCTTTTATCGGAAGTCGCCTCTCAAGAAATAACTAGCTATGATTTCTAAGAGCAGATTCTTCCTGATGGTACTCCATGGATTCCAAATTTGGTGGAAGTAATCACAACAGTTATCGCTAATGGGAGCAAGCCTATTACGGTGGACCAGAAGTTGATCGAGGGCCCTAATCCAAATGACAGGGGGAAGTTCTTCATACCCCTCATCCTGGCATTCCAGGTAAGTTTTGTATATTATGCCATTTTGAACTTGATGGATGAAATTTCTTCTGGAAATTTGAAACAATCTATTTGTGCTTTATACTTCAGTATTTTTTCGTGGTTAAGGGGATTCAACGGGCAATTAAGCAAGACATTAAAAAGGAACGTAAGCCACTCTGGGAGCTTCGCGACATGGGCTTGGCAAATCGCAAATTCTAGCTTTTTCAGTATTGATGATGCTTGTTCTGTTTTTTGTTTTCGATGCGTCAAACTATCCTTGATTATCTTTTTGTTACTTACTGAATCAGGTGATAGAACTCATTTTTCTATCTGAGAATGAGTTCTTTAGTTCTTCCAGCAGCATTTTTTTAACATAATATGCATTTTGGAAATGATGTTGCTTTGCAATGGATTCTCTTTATTAGTTGAATAGGAAACTGCTACTTGTAGTATTTCCTTTTGTTTATAACTATTACTCATAATAACCTTGGGTTACAAGCAAGCAAACACGATTTAGTAATTAAGTTTGATGTCATTTTAAATAGGGAAAAAAGCTTAATTAGTTCATTATTAGGTAAACTAAAAGTTCATTACCTTGTTTTATGAAACTGGCCTTGTTAATGCATCATGCTTTATTCTCTTTATGGTCACCATGAGATTTGGGGAATGATTTGAATCCATAAATATTATAACTATTTTTCGACACACTCATATTAAGAATAACATTCACACTTTAATAGCATGAAGGCACATACTTATTATGTGGCCAAAAAGGAAAAAAATATAATAGGAAACTACAATCAACTAAATGTTGAAAGGTAGCAGTACTTGAAGATATAATGCAACCAAGCTATAAAAAATATAAGCAAGCTTACTCTTCACGGTTCCTTTTTACTATTGATAATATGTTATTGATACTTATTCTAAAAAATAATAAAAATATTATTTTATTATTTATAGTCTTAATGTTATTGATTTTATTTTATTTTTCTCTTCATCCCAACCATGCCCTATCGATGTTGTCATTAACCTTGCTTGTTGCGATCATTGCTTATCATCCCCTTACATACCTTTTCATTTGTTGATGTTTTCGCTTGTCACTCCCGTTCTTCGAGAACGAAGAAGATGCTTGTTGTGGTCATTGCTCATCATCCCCTTTCATACCTTTTCATTTGTTGATGTTTTCACTTGTCACTCCTGTTCTTCGAGAAGGAAGAAGAATGACGAGTACGACGAAGGAGAAAAAAAAGGAGGATATTTGAGTTTATTTATAAAGAAGTAATTTAGAAATATTAAAAAAAATAAAAAAGAATTATAAATAGTAAAATGGAGGATGTAAATCGTAATAAGCCCCTAATTAAGCACAACTATAGTGAATTCATTATAAATTTAACTGAAGATATAATGGAGCCTTATATCATAGAAAACTATCTAAAAGAGTATTCTAGAAAAATAATTATAATGTTGAATGGACTGCTAGAAGAAAGAATAATCGTTCAATCATGAATAAGTTCTGGTATGTGCATGTGCCATATCAACTTAGTTTTTTACGTGATACATGCCATTAAGTCACGTAAATTATAATATCATCTACCGACTTGATAGTATAAATGAGACATGTTAAATTCTAATCAAGCACCGATGGACCATAAATCAAGACCCCTCTCCTCTACTCTGAACGCCTTGTGATGCAGAAGCCTTCTTCCGTGCGACCAATGAAGGCTTCAGCAAGCTAAAGTAAAATCATACTGTCGTAACTCATTTCATCCAGCACCAACCCTTATCCTATCCCGAGGTCGATAAAAAATATTTATACATTAATCATCTCAGACATGTGAGAACTCAAAATAAACTAAACAAACTTAAGAGCTCTAGACACTCGTAAATACTTAATCATCAAAGGAATTTTATCTAACAAACCTTCAATATAGTCTTTTGCAACAAGAGGAATACAAGATTATCTTCTACCCTCAAACTAAAGAAGGATAAGGAACATGGGATATAAATGTCTCGCTTTCATAAAAACTCTTGCCTCATTCGAGTCGTGAATACTTAATGAGTGTCATCTTTTGTCGTGAATACTTAACGAGTGTTCTCTTTTGAACATGATAGTACTTGAAACATGAGCTCAATTGAATTGATTTTGTCAAATCAAATTATAATCAATCAGATTGGTGATAAAATGAGAGCCCTTAATACAATATTATAGGAAAAACGAATACTAGAAGTACTAGAAGAATATGTTAGCAAAAAGTCCCCTTCTTGACTTTAGTTGCAACTATTAGCATCGTGCAAAAGATCTTTACCTCCTTCACGAAAACATCCAACTCGATCCCAAATCTACACTTCCAATAACAAGAATTAGATCACATTTGAAAGTGTCAACTAGCATAGCTGGTAAGGATCTTGATAGTTTATCATAAGATCCTCAGATTATATCCCGCTTTCATGTTGTACCCTTTGTACCAAAAAAAAAAAAGAGTACTAAATTATTTTCTAATTGAAAATCTAGTTTAAGTTATCATTTCTACTAAGGTTTTCTTTGGCCTCACCTAATAAAACCACGCCTTGATCGGATGATGCTCTTCTTCTCTCACAATTGACATAACCAGTAGCAACATACAATCCAATTATTCATCAATCGTAAGAAATTCCTCGACAAGTTCCAACTACCACAAGAAACACTAGATCGATCATCTCATCTATTGAACTAATACCTGAAGTTCTTTCTCAAGCGTCATAATCACTTGCTAAGAGACCAATCCAACTTAGCCCTAACCACTTCTAACTTCAATCTAAAGTACAGTACACTGACAAGACAAGTCTTATTATGCATCAACAATTGCAAGAAACAGACAAGCACCTCAATGGCATTCGGTACAAAATTTGATAGGGGAAAGAGCCCGACCAAGTGGGGCTCCACAACTAACCCCCTTTCACTCATTAGATTCAGGACAAACATGTGATGTGTTTGATGGAAGCACCAACTCCTCAGGGAATAATGCTACGTTTCGAATGCAAATGACCTTTTACACCACCTTTAATGCTCTCATGCGTCAGACTTCTCTGATTGCCTTGCAAGGAAATGCATGAGAATGGTACTCTCAACTTTCTCTAGCCTTGATTATATCCTTTGAGAGCTTAGCAGGAAAATTTAAGCTCTACTTTGTTAGCAATGGAAAATTTTGAGCGCCACTTTGTTAGCAATTGACGTATGAAGTTTACAGTGACTGACCATTCAATAGGGCGAGAATGAGTCCCTTATCGATAATGCAAGATTTAATAACAACATACGACAAGTGACTAGCTTTTTTTGGTCGGTTGCACCTCATAAACATTTCCACTACTCTAGAATGTAAGCCAATATATCATTGTTAAGGCCCTTCTATTATTAGGAAAGAAGAAGATGAACATAAAAAAGACATCCAAGGGATGATAGACCTCCTGACCTCAACCACTATCTTGAGGAGCAGGACAATTTTGAAAGGGGAACGTGCACCCAAGATATGATTTAACTCTTCTCAATACCTCTTGAAAAGATTTTTCTTTAGATCAAGGAAAGGAAAGAAGACTCTTGCAGGAATCCCATTTACTAAAATCTTCACCAATAAAAAGAGATAAATTTAAATATTATCGATATTATTGGGATTAGCATGACACCGAGGACTATTATTATTTGAAGATGCAAATTGAAGAACTTGTAAAATGAGGTCACCTCAAAAAGAATGTCCAAAGGCAACGTGATCTCTCACCCTAATCTCAAGGTCCAGTTAAAAGACAAATTGATATAATTATCAGGAAACCTGGTTTAAGGGGTGATAGCTCCTTAGTTAAAAAGACATACACTTAAATTAATATTGATAGAAGGCACTGGCTCAACAAAGATACACAAATAATCTTCAAAGAAGAAGAGGTTGAAGATCTTTAATTTTGATCACAATGATCCTTTGGTCATGCCAATTTGAATCCTTTAACGTTATAGTGAAAAGAGTCATGATTAACATTAGGAGCTTGATCAACATCCTCTATCCTTATGCCTTCCAAAAGATGGGTTCAAGCAATAAGGAACTCACTCCTATGGTATTTTATTTTATAGGCTTTACCCGTGATTCCATCTCTCCCCTAGGGATGTTGAACCTATATGTCACATTGGACTTAGAGCCATGCTAAAAATAGTGAAATAAAATTTTCTCGGATGTTCTTTTTGCATACAACGCAATCATCACATATCAATATTAAATCAAATTCGGATGGTGGCCTCCACCAATCATATGTTTATGAAGTTTCGAATAGGACATAGAGTTAAAGAACTCAAAAGTGACCTAAGGGAGTCTCATTAACACTATTTGATGTCAATATCACAAAAAAAAACCAACATCAATGACCTTACTAGGACAAGCTCGAATTGATCTGAAATAAAAAATCTTAACCATTACCAATTTAAGATTATTTTAGTTGTTAGGAATGTAAAGGCACTAGGGGGGATGTGAATTAGTGTTTTCAAAATAAAGTTTTAATTTTAAAAATTATAATAAAAAAATATGTATATAAAATATGTTTAACTTAGAATGTAAGTAAGGATAGTGAGCAACTAAATTAGTTAGTAATAGCAGGGAAGAGGATAAAGAGAAATATAAATTAGATTTATAGTGGTTTGATCATCTCGACCTACATTCAATTCCTTTTCCCTCGAGGCCATTGGCTTTCACTATCGATTTTCTTTTCAATAGGTGAAGATCAACTATTCTTGTTACAGCTCTTTTTTTCTTTTCATAGTCTTAAGAGAGAACTTTTATACCTCTCTTTTATGAGAAAATCTCAACCCTCCCTTAAAATGACCTATAAAATTAAGGAGGAAGAGATTTAACACTTCTCAAGAGAGTTTATACATTTTCAATCATAAGTTTTTTTATGCTTTTTCTAAGTAAGCATGAGTGGGATATTTATAGGCTCTAAATAACTTAAAAAATAGAGGTAAAAAGTTAAATTCTTGGATTTTTGAGGTACTGGCAATAGTATCAGTTGTGCCGGGCGATACTACTACCTAACACAGACTAGGAACCTAGGCTCTGGCAATACTACCACCTGCTTGGGTGGTACTATTGCTTACTTGGGAATATGTTCTGATGGTACCATCGCCTGCCTAGGTGGTACTATCACCTGACATAGGCGATACTACCATCGGGTTTCCTAGAAAAGTATAATCTATACTTTCTAGCTCATAGGTATTACCATTGCTTGAGCCTAGCGGTATCACTGCCCAGCCCAACCCTAAGACACTGAATTGCCCTTTTAATAGGCCCAATTCAACCTTGGTTTAGGCTCATTGGTCTCCTAATCAAACTGTCTTGGTTACGCCCTAAAACTAACTCAATTAGATTCTAAACGACTTCGATTAAGACTTAACAATTACAATCATGAAGCCTACATTGTCCGGCATATCATGTGTTCATCCGGCACTTTATTCGAACCTTTGGCGT
Source organism: Musa beccarii (assembly GCA_024322285.1). Classification (NCBI taxonomy): domain Eukaryota; kingdom Viridiplantae; phylum Streptophyta; class Magnoliopsida; order Zingiberales; family Musaceae; genus Musa; species Musa beccarii. The sequence goes on from CM044398.1 coordinate 56,329,945, forward strand.
ATCGTCCTTTCCTTTGACATATTGCCCGATCCATCGGCATATTGATTTTCCACAACATCCGATCTTCTTAGTGCAATGTCCAATCCTTCTAGCCCGATGCTTAATCTCTAATATTATGCTTTCCAGCTCAACGTCTGATTCTCCTTCAACGATTCAAGTCTATGATCGAAGTTTCTTCTACATCACTTATCTTAAATACTTATTAGTCCATAAACTCATCAATTGATTTCATCATCAAAATCCAGGATTCAATAATTTCTCCCTTTTTTATGATGACAACCAATTGATAATGGAGTTTTTACTAAACTCTCCCTGTCTATATGTCATTTAGAAATGAACTTGAATTTAAAAAAAATAACCCTTTCAATGCAACTCTTTGAATTCAGGTCGAAATAATTTAAAATCATAGTGACTTTTATTGCAAAGATTATATGTATAATTTCAGTTTTCAATTGTAAAGATCAAAGTAATCATTGCTCACTTTGTATGCATATCAAAGTAATCATTGCATACATCATAATTTCAAACCATCATAAGTTAAAAAGACATCATATGCATACATTATAATTTTAAATCATCATAAGTTAAGACATCATACTTTTTCAACATCATCAAGGTGTACAATCGAAGTAATCATTACATACATCATATGCATAATTCCAAATCATCATAAATTAAGATATCGTCATCAAAGAGTACAGTCAACTTCTCTCTTTTTGTCATTAACAAAACAGACAAATGTGCAAGCTACTTCTTTTGTCTCTCTTTTGTCATAATAAAAAATAAGAGAAGGATATCTTGGTATCATGGTGCTACTTCTCTTTGTTTACATCAATATTCTAATTATAATATGAAAGGTATTAATATTAAAGATAAGTTCAAATTATGAGAGATCAATTGATAATGGGGTATTAACAAAACCTTTTTTTTGACATCTTAAAAATGTGATTATCTTAAATTTAAAATATAACTTTTTCAATGGTACACTTGAATTCAAGTTGAGATAAATTCAAATTGATATATCATTGCAAGTCTAAATATTTAATCAAGCTTTAAAAAATAACTAGTAAAATTTAGGCATGAGTTGTTACTAATGAAAAAGTTATAAATACATCACAAGTCTCCCTTGTTCAATATAATCACTATTTCTCCTATTTTATCATCAATACAAATATGAGCTTCTTCTTCTCATTTGTTATCAACAAATTGAAGCTTACAAGTCATAAATATAAAAGAATCATAGGGGGGGGGGTGGTGAGTTACTACAGCGGTAAAAATCATCGATTTCGAAAAAATTTATTTCAGTGAAAGTATTTTATTCAACAAAAATCGATATCAAGTACGCTTAACTTAAAAAGATTCATAAGTGAAAGAGGGCAATAAAGTAGTGAGCAATTAGCTTAGAAAGTAAAGGCAATGATAAAGAAAGATAAGAATAGGAAATGTACATTGATGTTTATAGTGGTTCGGTCATCCGACCTACGTCCACTCCCGATCTCTCTTTCGTCGAGGCCACCGGTATCCACTAGCAATCTTCTTTCAATCGGACGAAGATTAAAAGAAGATTGCTACTTTTAAGATTGAAAGAAGATTACTACTTTTTAAGAGTAGTTTGTAACTACTCTTACAAACTCTTTCTTTTATAAGTCTTCCCTCAACCACCTATCTTAGGAACTACTTTTAAGAATTAGGAGGAGGGATTTCTACACTTAGAGTCACAGAGTTTTCCCTTTGTTTTTTTCTCTATTCTTGCTATCCCAAATAAGAATAGCTGGGGTATTTATAGACCCCAAGTGGCTTCAAATCCTGGAGCCAAAATTCAAACATCCTAAAATTTTGGGGTACTAGCAGCACCATCGCCAGTGCTGAGTAGTACCATTGCCCAGTCTATATGTACCATCGCTCGGGTTGCCTAACACTAGGCGATACTACCACCAGATAGGGTCTTGGCACTAGACTCAAGTGGTACCACCGCCCAGACTACCTAGGAGATTGAACCCTAGGCAGTTGCACCGCCTAGTTCTAGTGGTGTCACCATCAGACAGGGTTCAACAACACTATTTAAGCCATGGGTTCGACTCAAAATAGTTCGGACTTGGGCCCAATTGGCCTTTAACTAAGTTGACCCAATTCTAATCCAATTATACTCTAATCCTACTTCGATCTAGATAATTATTACAAAGCTTAATTGAATTTGTCTAGCATGCCATTCGTCCATCGATGCTTCATTCGATTTTTTGGTATATCGTCCTCTCTTGCGGCCTATTGCCCAATCGGTAGTTATCCTCCGTAACTCCGATCTTCTTAGCACAATTTCGCTCATCTTGGCCCGATGCTCAAATCCCTTATCCGAAGCCTTCTACCGATACGTTGACCGATCCTCCGGCTCGACGTCCAATCTTCTGACATGTTCTCCTCCGGCCCAACGTTAATTCCTCCTACTTCAATTGTCTAATACTGATCGAAAGTAGTCATGTGTCATTCAAAACGTAGTTTAGATCACAAACATTATCAATTGGTTTCATAATCAAAATTCGAGATTCAACAAATAAATTTTAAGTCGTAAACATCAAGAAGTCAAGTAAAAGATTATGATTTATTAGGGGGTGGGTGGTGAGTAAGTGCTATCGAGAAGAATCATTTTAAAAATTCGTTCGATAAAACTGTATCAGAAAGGCGTTTTAACCTAGAAAGTGAGTAAAGTATAGTTAGCAATTAAACCTATAAGCAATAGTTGTTAGGATCGAGTCCGACACTAAGAGAGGGCGGGGCGGGGGTGAATTAGTGTAGTGGTTAAAACATTCGTCAATTTTAATTTTGGAAAACCGTTTCAATGAAAGATTCATTCGATGATTAAATCTACATCAGAAAGATGTTTAACTTGAAAGCGATTGCAAGTGAGTGATGTAGAGAAGGTGAAATGGTTTGTAGAATGATAAATAGTAAGGAAGTAATGGCAAACCAATTTATAATGGTTTAGTCATTCGACCTACGTCCACTCCTGATTCCTCCTTCATCGAGGCTACCGGCTTTTACTATCGGTCTTCCTTTAATGGGTGAATACCAACCACCCTTATAGCTCTCTTCTCCATTTAACAAGTTTAAGAGTTAACCTTTACAGCCCTTACAACCCCACTCATCTCTCTCTTAGACTTAGCCAAAATGTAAACTAGAGAGGAAGAATTTTTCATACTATTACAGTAGAGTTTTCCCTCTTTTTTTTCTTAGTTTTATGTGTAGTCTAACCAGGGATAAGAGGGGTATTTATAGGCCTCAAGAGAATCACCCTAGTTTTTAGGGTACTGGTGGTACCACCACCCAGATGAGGTCAAGCCTTCAGATGGTTCCACAACCCACCATTGCGATGCTATTGCCTGACGTAGTTCCAGGTCACTATTTGGACCTTTCATTTGGCTCAACATAGCCCTAATTTAGGCTAGTTGGCCTCTAATTGAGTTGGCCCAATTTCAACTCAATTACACTTTAATCCTACTTTGATCTAGATAATTATTACAAAGCATTAATCGAATTTGTTGCCTGACATGTCATTGATCCATTGGCGCTTCATCCGATTCTTTAGCGCATCGTCCTCTCTTGTAGCCTATTACCTAATCAGTAGTTGTCCTTTGCAACCCCGATCTCCTTGGCATAATTCCGCTCTTGGCCCGATACTCAAATCTCTCGTTCGAAGCCTTCTGCCGATATGTCGACCAATCCTTCGGCTCGACGTCCAATCTTCTGACATGTTCTCCTTCGACCCAACATCGATTCTTCCTGCTTCAATTATCTAATCTTGATCGAAAGTAGTCCTACATCACTTAAAACATAGTTAGATCTTAATCACTATCAATTGGTTTCATTATCAAAATTTGAGATTCAACAATCTCCCTATTTTTGATGATGACAACCAATTGATGACGGAGTTAACATTAACTCCCCCTATCAATATGCCATATTTATAGAAATGAAAAATTCTAAAAATCCAAGTAACATGTCATCACAAAATCATGTATAATTATAATTTCAATTCAACATTCATGCATGATTATCAACATACTTCTCCCCCTTTGTCATCAACAAAAAGGAGAAGTTGCATCTAGCAAGTGTTTTGAAGATATGCAAATTTTACAAGCTAGCAATTCATCACTTTATAACATGCAAGCATAGCAAGTTTTAAAGATGTGTAAGCAAAGTGATTTATCACTTGCTTCTTGAGATATGCAAGTTTGCATTTTCGCTTCTTAAGATAGGCAAGATAGCACTTTGCTTCTATTGAGATAGTAACTTTTTGCTTCTCTTTATGATATTCATACTAGCAAATTTTTGTTTCTTCTCTTTTGAGAAGTGTAAGCAAGTTTTGCCATTGCAAACTAACAAATTTTTGAGCTTTCTTGAAATGTCCAAGCTAGCAAACTTTTGCTTCATTGTGTAAAGTGCAAGATAGCAAGTCTTTCTCCCCCTTTGTCATTATCAAAAGGAAGGAAATAATACATTGATATAGTTTCTTCTTTTTACAACAACTTTTCACATCAATTAAAAATTTACATCAATATTTCAATCATCACATGAAGCATACAAGCCAAAGAAATCATGTCATTTCTATGTCATATAAGATATGATATCAACAAAAATCTTAAGTATTAAGATCATGATTCATAAATATTCCCCTTTTTTTTGGCAAAATAAAACATAGGAACTAAAATAGCAATAATATCAATCATGATTCATTTGGTAATAAAAAGGACAACTTGATTCATACATAAGAAATCTCAATTCATCATGATTCACAAAAAAAATTATGTTTCCGAGAAGTCAAAAGAAAAGTCATGAATCATTTTGAAAAATCTCATTCAAATTCAATTCATCAACTCCAAAATCATCAAAATCACTTTCATGAGATTCAAAATAAAAAATAAATTTATTAATCTCTTATTGAAAAAGTCGATAAGATAGAGATAGAAAATACATTGTATTTTAATTTATGTGATTTATTTTTTATAAGCATGCCTTTGCCTTTAATGCTAAACAAGTATTAACGTTCAAGATCGAAAGACAAATTTCGTTATAAAGATCATCAAGGCCAAAAATATAACACATCATCTTAAAAAAATTTCATCATAAAAACAATTAAGACCAAACACATAAAGCATCTTCAAGCAAAAGATTTGATTTATCATGATAATATATTTACCCTTTTTTATGTGTTTCATCTTATGTGATTAATCTCATATAAGTATGCTTAAGTTTTTGTATAAAAGATGTGCATCATTTTTAAAACCAAAAAGTAATATAAAATCATCAATATACATATACATGGATTAATCCTATTAAGTGTACAAGCATTATCACAAATCATGCAAATATCATTCATAATTTTTAATTTTCAAAAGCACTAGAAAGAAAAGCATGATATATTTTTGAGAAATAATTTTTTTATTTCTTACAAACTAAATTAAGCAACTCATGAAAAGATCAAGTAATTTCATAATAATATAAAAACATTTTGGGTAAGTTACTTACCTTAATGTTGTGAGCCATCAAAGCGTAGTTCACGTCTTCATCTTCGGATGTTCTTGATTTGTTGTTGAGTTCTTTCTTCTTCTTTGGCATCTTCTTCTTTTCTAGTTTATTTTTGTTTTTAAGTTCTTGTTTTATGAATTTTCTAAATTTCATTGTTATGAGTTCAAGGTCATTGTCACTTGAGCTTTCGTTCGAGTAGTCTTTTATAGTTCAAAGTCCCAAATTCTTCATGTTCTTTGGAATGTGGTTCTCATGTTCATCATATTCCAAAAAGTTCATTTCATATGTCATCAATGAGCCAATGAGTTCTTCCAATGGAAAAATATTCAAGTCTTTAGTTTCTTGTATCATCGTTACTTTTGGATATTACCTTTTTGGAAGAGATCTTAAAATCTTATTTATAAGTTCAAAGCTCGAAAAAGATTTGCTAAGAGCTTTTAAACTATTGACGACATCCATAAAATGGGTGTACATGTCACCAATAGTTTCGCTTGGTGCCATTTAAAAAATTCAAAATCCTATATCAAAATATTTATTTTCAAGTCTTTGACTCTACTTGTGCCTTCGTGCATGATTTCAAGTGTGTGCTGCATGTCGTGTGCAGTTTTGTAAATCGAAATTCGATTAAACTCATTTTATCCAATGTACAAAATAAGATATTCATAGCCTTTGCATTTAATAAAAATAATTTTTTTTAAAAAATCATTTCATTCATTCATGGGTTTAGAGGGTGTTTGAAATCTATTTTTAATGATGTTCCATAAATCCAAATATAAAAAAATAAGAAAACTCTCATTCGAGTTTTCCAATAAGTATAGTCTATCCCATTGAACATGGGAGGACGAACGATAGAAAAGCCTTCTTGAAAGTAGAAAAGAGCCATTTCTATTGGGTGTTAATTCAAATAAAAAAGACCAAGGCTCTAGTACCAATTGTTAGGATTGAGTCCAACATTAAGAGAGGGGGGGGGGGGGTGAATTAGTGCAGCGGTTAAAACATTTGTCAATTTTGATTTCGAAAAACCGTTTTGATGAAAGATTCATTCAACGATTAAATCCATATCGGAAAGATGTTTAACTTGAAAGTGATTGCAAGTGAGTGATGTAGAGCAGGTAAAGTGGTTTGCAGAATGATAAATAATAATGAAGTAAAGGCAAACCAATTTATAGTAGTTTGATCGTCCAACCTACATCCACTCCCGATTCCTCCTTCGTCGAGGCTACCGGCTTTTACTATTGGTCTTTCTTCAATGAGCGAAGACCAGCCACCCTTACAGCTCTCTTCTCCTTTTAATAGGTTTAGGAGTTAACCTTTATAGCACTTACAACCCTACTCAACCATCTCTTAGACTTAGCCAAAATGTAAACTAGGGGGGAAGAATTTTTTACACTATTACAGTAGAGTTTTTCCTCTTTTCTTTCTCGGTTTTGTGTGTAGTCTAATCAGAGATGAGAGGGTATTTATAGGCCTCATGGGGATTCAAATTTGGAGCCCAAATTTGAATCACCCTAGTCTTCAAGGTATTGGCGGTACCACCACCCAGGTTTTCTATCACTGGGCGGTACCACCGCCGAATCTATTGGTATAGTCGCCTGACACACTGGGCTGACAATGTATTGGGTGGTACCATCACCCAATCTAGTGGTACCACTGCTCAGGTTGCCTGACATTAGGCAGTACCACTGCCCAGACTTAGCCTTGGAGGCCGAGCTTTTAGGCGGTGGCACCGCCAGGGTAAGCTGAGCCTTCAGGCGGTACCACCGCCCACCCTGGCGGTGCCATTGCTTGACATGGCTTCAGATCACTATTTGGACCTTTCATTCGGCTCAACGTAGCCCTAATTTGGGCCCAGTTGGCTCCTAATTGAGTTGGCCCAATTCTAACTCAATTACACCTTAATCTTACTTCGATCTAGATAATTATTATAAAGCTTTAATCAAATTTATTGCCTAGCATGTCATTAGTCCATCGGTGCTTCATCTGATTCTTCGGCTCATCATCCTCTCTTTCGGCCTATTGCCCAATCGGTAGTTATCCTTCGCAACCTCGATCTCCTTGGCGCAATTTTGCTCTTCTTGGCTTGATGCCTGAATTTCTTGTCCGAAGCCTTCTACCGATACGTCGATCGATCCTTCGGCTCAATGTCTAATCTTTTGACATATTCTCCTTCGGCCCAATGTCGATTCTTCCTACTTTAATTGTCTAATCCTTATCGAAAGTAGTCTTACGTTACTCTAAACGCAGTTGGATCTTAATCACTATCAATTGGTTTCATCATCAAAATCTGAGATTCAATAATAGTAATGAAAAGTATGAAATGAAATGCATACCAAATTTATAGTGGTTTAGTCATCGTGACCTATGTCCACTCCTAATTCCTCCTCCCTTGAGGCCATTGACTTTCATTAACGATTTTTTTTTTCAATAGGCAAAGATCAACTACCCTTGTTACAACTTTTTCTTCTTTTCACAGATTTAGGAAAGAACCTTTGCAAATCTCACACCTCCCTAAGAATGAACTCTAAACTTTAAAGAGGAGGGGAACACTTAACACATTTCAAGAGTTTACAACTTAAAATCACAAGCCTTTTCATTTATAATTCTTGCTATCTTTCAAGCAAGAAAGAGTATGATATTTATATGCCCCAAATGACTTAAAAAATAAAGCTAAAACAGTCTCATCTTGGGTTTTTAGGGTACTGGCAGTACTACTACAATTTCTGGGTAGTACTACCGCCTGACATAGCTCGGGGGATTGAGCTCTAGCGGTACCATCACTTGCTTGGGTGGTACCACCACCTGACATAATCTAGAAGACTATGTCTAAGCAGTACTACCGCCTGCCTTGGCAGTACCACCATCGGGTTTTCTAGAAAAGTACATTCCATACTTTCTAGCTCACGGGCGGTGTCATTACCTGACCAACTTTAAGTCACTGAATTGGCCTTTTAATGGGCCCAATTCAACCTTGATTCAGGCCCAATAAGCCCTTAATTGAGTTAGTTTGATTACACCCAAAACAAACTCAACTAGTTACTTAATCTACTTTGATCAAGTCACAACGATTACAATCATGAATCCTATGTTGTCCGACATGTTATTACTTCATTCGAATTCCTGGTGCATCATCCAGTCATTTGGCGTATTGCCCAATCCATCAATATGTTGACCTACCATAATATCCGATCTTGTTGGTGCAATGTCCAATCCCTTTGGCTCAATGCTCGATCCCTGACATGATCCACTCTGGTCCAACGTCTGATTCACCTGCTTTAATCAATTTATCTTTCTATGATTGAAGTTTGTCTTGCATCACTTTTCTCAAACACTGATTAGATTATAAACTCATTAATTAATTTCATCATCAAAATCTGGGATTCAACAATCTCAGATTTAACTAAGCTCCCGCATCTATATGTCATATATAAAAATAAACTTGAATTTAAAAAATGATAACCTTAGAATTCAAGTCAAAATAATTTTAATGATTTTCTTTGCAATGATCATATGCAAAACAATCATTTCAACCTTCATATATATTGCATACATCATAATATGAAGGTATGAGTTAAAATCATTTCAACCTTCATATGTATTCCATATATCATAATATCAATGTATAAGTTAAGATTCCAAATCATAACATGCATGATCATAACTTTGAGCATAACTTCAAATCATTAAGGAACATCATAACATGCATGATTCTAAAACATTAAAATTTTAAATCATCATAACTTCTCCTCCTTTATTATCAATAAAAAAGAGAAAAGTGTAAGTTTTTTACTTCTCTTTAAAGTATACAACAAGCAAGTTTTTGCTTCTCTTTGAAGTATGCGAGCTAGCAAGCTTTTGCTTCTCTTTTTGTAATGTGCAAACTAGTAATTTTTGCTTCCCTTTACAAGCTACTATTTATCTTTTTCCCCCTTTGTTGTAATAAAAAAAAAGAGAAGGATATCATTGATTCATGATGCTATTAATATAAGATATTAATATCAAGAAAAAGTTCAAATCATAAGAGATCAATTTGATGATGAACACAAAGGAGTCATAATAAATCTCAAGTTGAGAAATTAAGATCATATTTTGGATAAATATCCTCTTTAAAATGAAAGAATCATAGAAGATCAAATAGTGAAATATTAAAAAAAAATCTCAAGTCACGAGAAATCAAGAGAAAGATCATGATTCATTTGAAAAAAATCTCCTCTTTAGTAAATGGCGAAAGGAAGAATCATAAGGGATAAGTAGTAAAAGATTTGATTCATACAAAAGAAATCTCAAATCATGAATATTGAAAAATTAAGATAATAATTCATTTAAAAAATATATGAGAAAAATTGAAGCGTTTGGAAGATTCAACATATCTAATTATCTTCTAATAAAATCAAATTATTTCTCATTCAATTGTTTAATAAAATATCTGCTAATTGATGTTTTATGTCAATAAAATCTAAAAATATATCATGATTATTAATATGATCCTTAATAAAATAATGTCTAATATCAATGTGTTTAGTCCTAGAGTATTGAATGAGATTTTTGTTAAACAAATTACACTAGTATTATCACATTTTATAAGGATATTTTTTAAGTAAAGTCTATAGTCTTCTAGAGTATTTTTTTAATCCAAATCACTTGTACGCAATATGCACCTACTGTCACATAATCAGCCTTAGTTGTAGATAATATAATAAAATTTTATTTCTTAGAAAACCAAGAGACAAGTGAATGACCTAGAAGTTGACATATTTTAGATGTACTTTTTCTATCTATTATATATTCTACAAAGTCAATATGTAATTAATTTAAAATTTTTAAAATTTGGATACCATAATCCTAGATTTGGAGTTTCTTTTAAGTATCTAAAAATTCTTTTAACTACTTTATAATGAGATTGTTTAGGATTGAATTGAAATCTAGCACAAAGCCCAATACTAAATATTATATCAGGCCTAATTATAGTAAGATATACCATGCTGCCTATCATACCTTTATAAGTTTTTTTTAATCAAAACATTCACCTTCATTGTTCATATCTAACTTGGAAGAAATGCTCATTGGTGTGTTAATAGTCTTAACACTATCTATGTGAAATTGTTTTAATAGCTCCAAAGTATATTTAGTTTGACTAATAAAAAATTTATTATTTAGTTGCTTAATTTGTAATTCCAAGAAAAATATCAAATCACCCATTAAACTCATTTTAAATTCTTGGCTCATACTTTTAGCAAATGATTCATGCAAAGATTCATTTGTAGAATAAAAAATAATATCATCAACATAAATTTAAATAATAAAAAAATTATTTTTAAAATTTTTAATAAATAATATGGTATTGACCTACCTTTTAAAAAATTATTTTTAATAAAAATGAGCTAAGTCTCTCATACCAAGCCATTGGGGTTTGCTTTAACCCATAGAGAACCTTAGATAATTTATAAACATGGTTTAGAAAAAAAACATTATTAAATCCGGATGGTTGCTTAATATAAACTTCTTCGGAAATAAAACAATTAAAAAAAGTACTTTTGACATCCATTTGAAATAACTTAAAATTTTTACAACATGCATATGTAAAGAGTATCCTTATGGTTTCAAGTCGTGTCACAGGAATGAAGGTTTCTTCATAGTCTATACCTCTTCTTAGTTAAAACCTTTGACTACTAATCTAACATTGTTTCGAACCACGATACTAAGTTTATCTTACTTATTCCTAAAGACCCATTTAGTACTAACTACAAGATCATTAGGTCTAGGAACAAGTGTCCAAGCCTTATTTCTCTCAAATTGACTTAATTCTTTATGTATTGTAAAAACCCATGAGTCATCTTTAAGAGCATCGTCAATAAATTTAAGTTTAATTTGAGACAAAAAGGCCACATTCACATAAATTTTTTGTTTAAAAAAGAGCGAGTTTGAACACCTTTTAATGTATCTCTAATGATTATCTCTTTCAGATGTGCATCTACATTCTTCCATCTCTTAGGTAAGGATTCTTTGGAAGTAGATGCATCCAAGTTACTTGGGAGAGGAGAATTCAAATTCATCATATCAAGTTACTGATTGATTGATCCACCTACGAAATGCTGGATGGTTATTGATACCTTACGTCAGACAGTGATTTCGTAGTTCCAATAGTGTATTTGGTCCTTAGACTTGAGATACCAAGGATATCCTGTATGAGTACTCCACTCTTTGATACCGGACTTATAGGTTTGGAAAGTTTCAAATCTAGTACAATCGGTTATTGGGATTGGTAGCCAACCTTACGAGTGCTATTGAGTGTCAGTAGAGGATCATCCACTCTTGGTATCATGAGAGGAATGTTCCATGTATTCTTGCTTGAACAAATCCTTGGCCAAGGTTATTTGGATTGAGAGAGAAAGAGTTCTCTGGGAGAATCCGACAAGAGCAAGATTCAAGGAGAGACCATATGGGCCTGATAGCACTATGCCCGATATAGGATCTCTGGGATATTAGTTGGATAAGAGACTATAGATACATGGTAACTGAGAACATATAGGTCCAAAGGATTGGATTCCCTTGTATTGTTTGGGGGCTGTGGCGTAGTGGCCTAGAACGTCCGCAATTGATGAGTTGGGTGAATTATTATAGAGATAATAATTCACTAAGTCAGAAGGAGTTTTGACAAGTATGACTCACGGCCAGTTCGATATTGGGCCTAGAGGGTCACACACATATGGTAGGTGTTACGACGAGTAGAGGTTCAGATATGAGATATCTGTTGGAGCCCCTATCTTATTGGATATCCATTAAGCCCCTAAATTATTGGATCCTAAGATGAGATCCAATAATTGCTAATAAGAGATTATTGGGTAGAGCCCCACTAATCCAAGAGGCTTGGGTAATTGGATGGAGATCCAATACCCAATAGGGTAAAAGATCCATTAGGGTTTTTAGGGGGCCTCTATAAATAGGAGGGAACCAAAGCTCTATAGGCCGGGGGTTTCTTTTGGTAGCCACCTCCTGTTCTCCTCTCCCTAGAAAGAGAGGCACATCATTGCAATCCTTGCCGTGTGGATACTGCTAGAGAGGAGGACGATTGACCTCCTTCATCCTCTCCCACAGATCTGTAGGAATTCAGGGATATATGATCTCCCTAGGTAAATTCTTTTACACGCGTAGTTTTACGGATTTATTTTTGATACATCGATCTTCGCACGATGATGGAAACTTTCTATGAGAAATCTGGGGGTTTGTTTTTTTGTTCTTCTGCTGCGCATGTGATGTCGCTCCCCTAAAGGATTTTCCAACAAAATGTCCTCCTCTCTAGCGGTATGCACATGGCAGGGACTACGACGATGCACCTCTCTAGGGAACGGAGAACAGGAGGTGGCCACCAAAAAGAAGTCTCAACCTATAGAGCTTTGGTTCCCTCCTATTTATATAGGCCCCCCTATAAACCCTAATGAATCTTGCCTTGTTGGGTATTAGATCTCCATCCAATTACCCAACCTCTTGGATTAGTGGGTCTCTACCTAATAATCTCTTATTAGCAATTATTAGATCTCATCTTAGGATCCAATAATTTAGGGGCTTAATGAATATCCAATAAGATAGGGGCTCCAGTGGATATCTCATATCCGAACCTCTACTCGTCGTAACACCTACCATATGTGTGTGACCCTCTAGGCCCAATATCGAGCTGGCAATGAGTCATACTTGTCAAAACTCCTTCTGACTTAGTGAATTATTATCTCTATAATAATTCACCTAACTCATCAACTGCGGACGTACTAGGCCACTACGCCACAGTCCCCAGACGATACAGGGGAATCCAATCCTTTGGACCTATATGTTCTCAGTTACCATGTATCTATAGTCCCTCATCCAACTAATATCCCAGAGACCTTATATTGGGTATGGTGCTATCAGGCCCATATGGTCTCTCCTTGAGTCTTGCTCTTGTCAGATTCTCCCAGAGATCTCTTTCTCTCTCAATCCGAATAACCTTTGCCAAGGATTTGTTCAAGCAAGAATACATGAGATATTCCTCTCATGATACTGAGAGCGGATGATCCTCTACTGACACTCAATAGCACTCGTAAGGTTGGCTATCACTCCCAATAACCGATTATACTAGATTTGAAACTTTCTAAACCTATAAGTCCGGTATCAAAGAGTGGAGTACGAAATCGTTGGTTTCTTAAGTCTAAGGACCAGATGCACTACTGGGACTACAAAATCGTTGTCTGACGTGAGGTATCAATAACCATCTAACATTTCATAGACAGATCAATCAATGAACTCATTCCCCAATGAGTCCCTGCACTGTTCCCTTAGTGTGCCTACACGAGTAGCTATGAGACTAGCCACCTCCATCATAAGGATGGGTATACAACACACTAGTCTATCTGGTTATCTCGATGTCCCTCTCGAGTAACCTATGAGCAGGATTATTTAGGGTCTGTGTTTAAAGGTGAATCGGTCTCATTATCATGATCTCATCATGATCCGATTCCCATTGCACAGATTCAAGGACATCACAATATATGCAACACGCAAGATAAAGTGATAAAATACCTAATAATAAGCAAAGAGAAAGAGTGCATATCAAGTCACAAGTGCCATCACTCATGTGATTGGCTTGCAGGGCACATATAACTAGCAATATTTTGGGTTGGAATTAGGCCAACTCAATTAGGGGCCCAATGAGCCTAAGTTAGGGCTATTTTGGGCCAAGACAAAGGCCTAAATAGTAACCCAAAAGGTGGGTCAAGTGATGGCACTGCCAGAATAGGCGGTGGAGCTATTGATTTCTTAGTCTCTAAGACACAGTCTCTAAGATTGTGTTAGGTGGTGGTACCGCTAGTACCCGGTAGACCCAGGTGTTAGGGATCGAGCGGCACTAAGGGGGGGGGTGAATTAGTGTAGCGGATAAAATGATAGATTTTTCAGCAATTTAAATCAAGCTTCAGAAACTTCGTACGATGAAAGCAACATTTCGTTTGAAACCGATTTGATTGCGTTCTAACTTTAAAGCATGCATACGAAGATAAAAAGGAAGTGGAGCAAGTAAAGTAAAGGCTTGCAGCAAAGTAAAACAGAAATTTAAACACTCACACAATCAAGACGCAGCGATGTATAGTGGTTCGGTCAAAGTGACCTACATCCACTTCCGAAGCCTTCTCCGATGAGGCTCCCTTCTTCCACTACCAAATCCTTTGAAGGGGAAGGATCTAATACCCCTCTTACAACCCTTTACAAGTGGTTCACACTCTTACAAGATTTCACAAGAAGAATGAGGTGAACACTTAAGCAAATGAAGAACAAGACTTTCCCAAGACTTATTTTCAAAATCTAACTCTCTAAGGGTTGAGTTTTTCAGTTGAAAAGGAAGGGGTATTTATAAGCCTCAAAGTGATTCAAATTTGGAGCCAAAACATGGAGCCAAAATTTGAATCTTTTGAGTTTTTCAGTCTTGTCGGTCTTGGCAGATGACGACACACCCAGCGGTTCTACCGCCGGCGGTGCTACGCTGGCTTTCCACGCACTAGGCGGTGCTACCGCCACCACCAGGCTGTACTACCGCTGGCTAGAGAGCGCTGGGCGGTACTACCGCCCCAGCAGCGGCGGTGCTACCGCCTACTACGATGAGCGACTCTGCCCAGACTCTGATACAAGAGCATGCACGTAGCATGCATGCACGTAGCTGGTTCGGTTTGGGCCAAAATTTTGGCCCAAACTCATCCTAATCAAGGGCCAATGGGCCCCACTTTGGGTTATCTAATTCTAACCCAAAATACGTGCTAACTACGAATTTTAAAGACGTTTCCTAAGCTATTACAAAGTCCACATGACAACTTCTTCCGGCGAGCTTCCGGTCAACTTCCGACGGTCTTCCGACGAACCTTCGGAAACCATTCCGCGGACTCACAGCAAGCTCTCGGACTTCAGTTGAACACTCGAACTCCCAACGATTCATCACACTTGTCTTCGGCCCTTTGTTTCGCTTT
The DNA here is from genome assembly GCA_024322285.1 of Musa beccarii. Taxonomy (NCBI): domain Eukaryota; kingdom Viridiplantae; phylum Streptophyta; class Magnoliopsida; order Zingiberales; family Musaceae; genus Musa; species Musa beccarii. The sequence continues at coordinate 56,345,445 of CM044398.1, forward strand.
ACGTCTTCATTCCTATCGTAGTCACTCCTGCACAAACAAACACCAAAAACTCTACTTCGATATAGACAGTTATTACAACGCGAATTGACATTCAGTTGCCCGGCACATCATTGGTCGGCGCTTCGTCCGATCCTTCGGCACATCGCCCTCTCTAGCGGCTTGTTGCCCAATCGACGGTTGACCTCCGCAACCTCGATATCCATGGCGCAACTCCGCACTTCTTGGCCCGATGCCCGACGTACGAAGCCTCCTGCCGATAGTCGACCGAACCTCCGGCTCGACATCCAATATCCTGACGTGATCACCTCCGGCGCAACGTCAATTCCTCCAGCGTCAACTGTCTAATCTCGATCGATAGTAGACTGCGTGAATCGAAAATGCAGTTAGACCACAAATCACACTCAATTAGTTTCATCATCAAAATTCGAGATTCAACAATCTCCCCCTTTTTGATGATGACAACTAATTGATGACTGACGGAGTTAACCACAACTCCCCGGACTTTAACCAAACTCTCCCTATCAATATGCCATTGATAGAATACTTGGATTATCCCAAATCCAAGCAACATTCATCACAATTAAGAGAATAAATCAAACCATCATGCAAATATATAAAATATCCAAACATCATTACATTGCATGAAGTCATCAATCTACTTCTCCCCCTATGTCATCAACAAAAAGGAGAAGTAACATTATAGCTAGTTTTCAAGGATATACAAATCTTTACAACATACTAGCTATTTATCACATCATACAATACAACATCAAATAATACCATTCAATCATAGCAAGTTTCAAAGATGGGCAATGATGGTAATTTTCACTTGCTTGTTGAGATGTGCAAGTTGCACTTTGTTTGCTTCCTTTGCATATTCTAGCTAGCAAAATTTTTCTTTGCAATACATAAGCTAGCAATAATTCTTCTCCCTCTTTGTTTTGTCAAAAAGTAGAGTACAAATAGCCAATGCTTTGATCATGACAAAATAACAAATTTACAAAATAAATTTTTAGCATATTAAGTCATGAATTCAAGGGAGTCAAAAATCAAGATATGAGATAAAAAGATGATAAGCAAGCAATCAATAATGATAAGCAAGCTAACATACTTTGCGACACGCAAGTTAGCTTCCTTTCAATTCTTCTCTTTTGTAACTAAGTTTCACCTTTGCAAGCTATCAACTTTTGTTTGCAATGAGCTAGCAATTATGTATGATCACTTTAAACATATATGCTAACTTTTCATTTAAACATACAAACATAAAGGCATGTAACATTTCAAATTTTTGAAGTTTTACATTTTGCTTCTTTTGATATAGTCAAGATAGTAATATTTGCATCCTTTGAAATAACAATCCTTCTTCTTCTTGTGAAATTGCAAGGTAGCAATTTTTCTCCCCCTTTGTCTTTGTCAAAAAGAAGGGAGAACTAAATGGCTAAAAATTTCAATCATTATACAAGCCATTTTTCATATCAATTAAAAGTTTGCATCAATAAAAATATACATCAATTGTTCAATCATTACATGATGCAAATAAGACAACAATGCAAAGAAATCATGTCATGACGGATATCAATATATAAATTCAACAAGGATCACAACCAAAAGATATCACTCATGATTCATAATTTTCTTTTTAGCAACATCAAAATTCATATTTATCAATTTTTTAATTCAAGATAAATATTATACAACCAAGAATCATGATATATAAAAGCATATCAATATCAAGGATCAAATCATGATTACAAGTACTAACATATTTTCTTTTCATTCACTTTCAAGCCATGATAAAAGATATGCAACCTAGAATCATGATGCATAAGAACATAGCATTCTCATAGATCAAGTCATGATTCAATGATTCTTCATCATAAAGCAAATCAAATATTCAATTTACCACACAAGGCAAAGAAATCATATCACTTCTAGGATCATGAAATATATGACATCAAGGCTCATGATCCATTTGAAAAAATATAGCACAAAGAGTAACTAGATTCATGTATAAGAATTCCAAGTATCAAATATCAAAATATCAAGACTTAGATTATGACAAAGCTCATTCAAGTTCGAATCATCAAAATCATTACCATAGTTTGTGAGATTCACAAATGATATAAACTTGAATTATTTTTCTCTTTAGTAAATGATAAAAGAAGTAATTATTTTCGAGATTCAAAATGCTAGCCATCATGACAAGTGATACATCAAAAGTCTACATCATTATTTCAATCAACAAGTCATGAAGCATACAAAGTAGTATTGAAACATGAGAGAAAAGTTCAAATTATCAAATCATAATCAATTCATCGAAATCACTTCTATAATTTATGAGATTCTTAAGATATCATGAAATCATTAATCTCGGTAAGATAGTAAATATAATTTCTTTATGTTTCATATAAGTATGTCTTTTGCCTTTATATGCCAAAACAAAATATTCAAAACCGGAAGACAAACTTCATTATAAAAATTGTCAAAACAACACATTGTTTCAAGACATAAGATTTAACTTATCATGATAATGTGTTTCATTTTGTTTCAAACAAGTGTACTTATATTTCAAAAGATGAGTATCAAATTTAAGACCAAAACATGAGTTTGTCATCAAGATATGATATCACAAAGTCATTAAGCATGATAACAAACTTTTAGTATTTTTATTTCAATGATGATTTCATAATGTATGTTCAAACATTTATGTGGATCCCATCATTGTAGAAATTCAAAACATAAGTTTGTCATTATATCCATCAAGATCATATGCATCAAATATCATGACAATACATTTTCTCATCTTTATGAGTTTCAATTTAAGTGATTTGATCTTTCATAAGAATGTTCAACTTTTTCATATGAAAATGTCATGCATTATATTCAAAAACGAAAATATCATCAAAATCATTTTAATTTATAAGATTCATAAGATATCATAAAATCATTAAGCATGACAACCAACTATTATTATCAATGATGATTACATAAGGTATGTCCAATTATATATATGAAAATCATCATTGTATTACTTTGAAATACAAGTTGTCATGTAGTCCATTAAGATCAAAAGCATTACACGTAAAGCATCATGATAGTGCAATTTCTCATTTTTTATGTGTTTCATTTCAAGTGATTTGATGTTCATATGAGTATACTCATGTTTTTCATATAGATCCAAAGAGCAAGTTTCAAGAGAAATCATTAAGACCGAAAACATGAAGCACATTTTTTAAAATATTCATCATGTTTATTTTCATGAGATTCACAACACTCATAACATGAATTCATTCATCTCAATAGAATAAAAAAGATATTTTCATTTTAAGCAATTTGATGTGAGCATCTTCAAAAATTTTATGAAAACATGTATCAAAATAAAACACAAGCTTAGTCATTAAATCGTCAAGACCAAATATGTAAAAATGATAGCACACTTTCAATTTTTATGTTAAAAGGCCATGTTTAAATTTTTGCCAAAATCATGCATCTATTTATAAATTCGAAAAATATGTTTCATCATCACAATATGACACTTTATTACTTCAAAAGCTCATGCATGATATAAAATCATCAAGCATCATATTTGGAGACAATGTAAACCATCAAGATACACATGCATGGATTAATCCTAAGCATTATCACAAATCTTGCATCATTCATATGTTTACTTTTCAAAAATACTATAAAGAAAAGCATAGTATAATTTTGAAAAAAAATTTTTAATTTCTAAAAACACAAGAAAAGCATAAAAAAAATCCTACTAACTAAGTTAAGCATTCATGGAAATCATCAAGTAATTTCAAAATAATTCAAGGAAGTTAAGTTACTTACCTCATTGTCGAAGCCCATTAAAGCGTAGTTTGCTTCTTCTTTTCTTGATTCTTCTTTCCAAGCCTTCTTCTTCTTCTTTGGCCTCTTTCTCCATTCAAGTTCATTTGTGTTTTTTAATTTTTGTTTAATGAACTTGTTAACATTCATTGTTATGTGTTCAATGTCCTCATTGTCCTCATCACTTGAGTCATTACTCAAGTGGCATTTCATAGTTCGGAGTTCAAAAACCTTCTTGTTCTTTAGAAGGTTATTCATGTGTTCATCATGTTTATCATATTCATCATGTTCCATTTCATAGGTCTTTAAGGACCCAATGAGTTCATCAATAGAATAATTATTTAGATCCTTTGATTCTTGAATCGCCGTTATTTTAGGATCCCACCATTTTGAAAGGGATCTTAAGATCTTGTTAGTGAGTTCAAAATCCGAAAAACTTTTACCAAGACTTTTCAAGCTATTGACGACATCCGTGAAGCGGGTGTACATGTCGTCGATAGATTCGCTTGGTGTCATTTGGAAGAGCTCAAACTCATGCAACAAGAGGTTTACTTTCGAGTCTTTAACTCTACTAGTTCCCTCATGCGTGATTTCAAGAGTTCGCCAAATGTCAAAAGCCGTTTCGCACATAGAAATCCGATTGAACTCGTTCTTGTTCAAAGCGCAAAATAAGACATTCATAGCCTTTGCGTTTAAAGAAAATGACCTTTTCTCCAAAACCGACCATTCGTTCGTCAGTTTAGAGGAAGGTTGAAAACCATTTTCGATGATGTTCCACAAATCCAAATCCATTGAAAGCATGAAAACTCTCATTCGAATTTTCCAATATGTGTAGTCCGAACCGTTAAAGAACGGTGGACGAAAAACCGAAAAGCCCTCTTGAAAACCATTTAGAGCCATTTCTCACGGGTGTAAATCCGAAAGAGAAAGAACGTGGCTCTGATACCAATTGTTAGGGATCGAGCGGCACTAAGAGGGGGGGTGAATTAGTGCAGCGGATAAAATGATAGATTTTTCAGCAATTTAAATCAAGCTTCGAAACTTCGACGATGAAAGCAACGTTTCTTTTGAAACCGATTTGATTTGCGTTCTAACTTTAAAGCATGCGTACGAAGATAAAAAGGAAGTGGAGCAAGTAAAGTAAAGGCTTGCAGCAAAGTAAAACAGAAATTTAAACACTCACACAATCAAGACGCAGCGATGTATAGTGGTTCGGTCAAAGTGACCTACATCCACTTCCGAAGCCTTCTCCGATGAGGCTCCCTTCTTCCACTACCAAATCCTTTGAAGGGGAAGGATCTAATACCCCTCTTACAACCCTTTACAAGTGGTTCACACTCTTACAAGATTTCACAAGAAGAATGAGGTGAACACTTAAGCAAATGAAGAACAAGACTTTCCCAAGACTTATTTTCAAAATCTAACTCTCTAAGGGTTGAGTTTTTCAGCTGAAAAGGAAGGGGTATTTATAAGCCTCAAAGTGATTCAAATTTGGAGCCAAAACATGGAGCCAAAAATTTGAATCTTTTGAGTTTTACCGGTCTTATGTCGATCTTGGCAGATCGACACACCCAGCGATTCTATCGCCTTCACCAAAGCGGTGCTACCACCTGGCTTTCCACGCACTTGGTGGTGCTACCGCCCCAGCCAGGTGGTACTACCGCCCCAGGCAGGCGGTACTACCGCCCCAGGCAGGCGGTACTACCGCCCCAGCAAAGCGGTGCTATCGCTGCTACAATAGCCAAACTCTGATGAGCGGCTCACGATGAGCGACTCTGATGCCGGGCTATAGTAGCATGCACGTAGCATGCATGCACGTAGCATGCATGCACGTAGCTGGTTCGGTTTGGGCCAAAATTTTGGCCCAAACTCATCCTAATCAAGGGCCAATGGGCCCCCACTTTGGGTTATCTAATCCTAACCCAAAATACGTACTAACTATGAATTTTAAAGACGTTTCCTAAGCTATTACAAAGTCCACATGACAACTTCTTCCGGCGAGCTTCCGGTCAACTTCCGACGGTCTTCCGACGAACCTTCGGAAACCATTCCGCGGACTCACAGCAAGCTCTCGGACTTCAGTTGAACACTCGAACTCCCAACGATTCATCACACTTGTCTTCGGCCCTTTGTTTCGCTTTACGTCTTCATTCCTATCGTAGTCACTCCTGCACAAACAAACACCAAAAACTCTACTTCGATATAGACAGTTATTACAACGCGAATTGACATTCATTTGTTCGGCACATCATTGGTCGGCGCCGTCGTCGATCCTTCGGCACATCGCCCTCTCTAGCGGCTTGTTGCCCAATCGACGGTTGACCTCTGCAACCTCGATATCCATGGCGCAACTCCGCACTTCTTGGCCCGATGCCCGACGTACGAAGCCTCCTGCCGATAGTCGACCGAACCTCCGGCTCGACATCCAATATCCTGACGTGATCACCTCCGGCGCAACGTCAATTCCTCCAGCGTCAATTGTCTAATCCTGATCGATAGTAGACCTGCGTAACTGAAAACGCAGTGAGACCACAAATCACACTCAATTAGTTTCATCATCAAAATCCGAGATTCAACACCAGGATGAGACTATTTTGGCTCCAAGTTTGAATCCATTTGTAGTCTATAAATACCCCTCTCATTCCTGGTTAGCATACACATCAACTAAGAACAAAAAGAGGGAAAACACTATTGTAATTGTGTGAAAATTTCTCCCCTCTAACTTTAAGTTTTGGTCAAGCCAAATAAAAGGGTGAGTGGGGATATAAAGGTTGTCTCCAAACCCTGTAAAAAGGAGAAAGGGCTGTAAAGGGTAGTTGATCTTCACCCATTGAAAGAAGATCGATTAGTGGATGCTGGTGGCCTTTACGAAGGAGGAATCAGGAGTAGACGTTGGTCGGATGACCGAACTATTAGGATCTAAAGTGGCACTAAGAAGGGGGGGGGGTGAATTAGTGCAGCTAAGAATGATAAATTTCAGTAATTTAAAATGATTTCGAAAACTTTGTACAATAAAAACATATTTAGATGAAAATCGATTTTGATTGCGCATATTGGAAGGATGTAAAGCTTAAAGCCATTTGTAAAATTGAGAAAGATTCGAGTAATTGTAGTAAGGTAAAGGCTTGCAGCAAAGACAAATAAGAATAGAAATGTAAACCCAATTTTATAGTGGTTCAGTTATATGACCTATGTCCACTTCCGATTCCTCTTCTCTTGAGGCCACCGGCATTCCACTAGTTGTCTTACTTTCAACGAGCAAAGACAAGCTCCCTTACAATGCTCTCTCCTTTTGACGAACTTAGAAGATAACCCTTATAATGCTACTTACCCCTCTATTGAACTTGGCCAACACTTAGAGTTTGAGGGGAGGATTTCTCTCAAGTTTACAATAGAATTTTCTCTCCTATTTTTTTTCAATTGTGTGTGACTCAACCATAAATGAGAGGGGTATTTATAGGCCTCAAGGTGATTCAAATTTGGAGCTCAAATTTGAATCACCTCAGATTTCAGGGGTATTGGCGGTACCACTATCAGTGTTGGGCGGTACCACTGCTAGTGCTGAGCGGTACCATCGCCCAGGCTTTCTACCCCTGTCAGTATACTAGGCGTTACTATCGCTTAGGCATATTGATCTTGTCAATGTATTGGGTGGTACCATCGCCTAGGCAAACTTGGGAGACCGAGCCCTAGGCGATGCCACCGCTAGACAGGGTATAACACTCCTAGTTGGGCCTTGAATCCAGCCCAAACGAGTCCATAACAGGCCTAGTTGGCCTCTAGCAGGGTTAAAGAGATTATCTCCCAAGCTTAACCCTAAGTATGTGCTAACTACAAAATTAAAGATATTTCCTAAGACAAAACATAATACGACAAGTTGAGTCTTCTTCTGTCACGCACTTAGCAAGAATTGCCTAAGTGGTGAGGCACCCTTGCGACAAGCCACCGACTTAGCTGAAGTTGCCTAAGTCAAGAATCGCCTTTGCGCCCACTTCGATCGGACTTAGCTTGGATTGCCTAAGTCTTGAGGCGCCCTTGCGACATACGCATCCGCAAAGGGTCAGCCGAGCTGCAACCTCGTGCAGGTCTCGTAGGACCTGTAAAAAGAGAAGTTGATTAGTTGTTGGAACGAGCGACGGACAAGTCCCGACGTCTTGCTAAGAGGGAAGCTTTACAAGCAATTGAGCGAGCACTTGAGTGCAAGAAAGCAGAGAAAGAGAGGAGGAAAACAAGGACTTTAGAGGGGTGAATGAGTAGCTGCAAGTCCGCAAACAACTACTCCCCAAGTGCCGGGCGCGAAGGCAAGTTTCCGTCAAGTTGACGTGCAAACTTGTGAAAGTGTTCAACGCCCGACACTATACTGAAGCCCCATCTAGCCATGTGCCACCCGGGTGGTTTCTGGGTGCTAAGATGGCTGACAAAATTTTCGTGGCCGCGGCCTGCAGAAATCAGCCCGCGGCACATGAAAACGGAGCTGTTTTTGGATTTCTGGGCAGATCGAGCGATCGTTCTGCTGCGCTGCAGCTACTGTTTTCTGTTGTTTTACAAGGAAAAACACACCAAAACATGGCAAAATAGGCTGCCAAGGATATGTACAAGCATGGGTAAGCGACGAACGAAACGTTGAACGAAGTTGCTACGAGTGTGCGACGACCGTTCGTGACATTCTCCCCCACTTAAGCTGTCGACGCCCTCGTTGACGCTCTTTGGTAGGCTTTGATAGCTGCTTCTTCATGTCGGAGGGTGTCTTCTGGCTCCCAACTGGCTTCGATTTTGGGAAGTTTCTGCCACTTCACCAAGTATTCAATCTGTTCAGCTCCATTGGGTAGCACTGTCATGCGATCTGCTAAAATGGTTTCAACTCGCTTCTCGTAGGAAGCTCTGGTGGGAGGTTGACGAGTTGAAACACCTCGAGAAGCATCTTGCGGATCGGAGTGGTAGGCTTTCAAGTTGTTGGCATGGAAAACATTATGTATCTTGAGCCACGCCGGCAGTTGCAACTTGTAGGAAACATTGCCCACCCTACCGATAATTGGGAAGGGGCCATCATACTTGCGCACCAATCCTTTATGCACCTTGTTTCTAAAGAATTAGAGTGATGCTGGTTGGAGCTTCACCAACACCAAATCGCCGACTTTGTATTCCTGGGGTCGCCTTCCCAAGTCTGCCCACTTCTTCATCTTTCTGGCCGCCTTCTCCAAGTAGGCCCGCGCAATATCTGCATTTCGATGCCATTCTTTTGCCAAGTGATACGCGGACGGACTACTCCCTGTATATCCAATAGCCAAAGTGTGAGGAGTCGATGGTCATGTTGTCCGATGATGATCTCAAAGGGGCTCTTGTTGGATGCAGAGCTCCGCTGCAGGTTGTAGGAGAATTGGGCTATGTCCAACAACTTCACCCAATCTCGTTGATTGGCACTCACGTAGTGCCGAAGATATTGCTCTAGGAGCAAGTTTATTCTTTCAGTTTGGCCATCCGTCTGGGGGTGGAGGCTTGTGGAGAAGTATAGCTTCGATCCCAATAATTTGAACAACTCGGTCCAGAATCGTCCCAGAAACCGAGCATCTCGATCACTTATAATATTGTGCGGGACTCCCCAATACTTCACCACATTCTTCATCATTAGCTTCGCAGCTTCCTCTGCAGAACAGTGTAGGGGTGCGGCAATGAAGGTTGCATACTTTGAAAATTGGTCGACCACCACCTGTATCGATCCGAGTCCCCCTACTGTCGGCAAGCTAGATATGAAGTCCAAAGAAATGCTCTCCCACGGCCTTTCTGGTACCGGCAATGGCTCTAAAAGTCCCACCGGCTTCCGTTGCTCCACTTTATCTTGTTGACAAGTTAGGCACGTCCGAACATATTCCTCCACATCCGTCCCCATTTTTGGCCAATAGAAGGCCCTCTCCATGAGAGCCAATGTTCGATAAATACCCGGATGTCTTGCCCAAAGGGAATCATGACACTCCTTCAAAAGCTCACGCCTCAGATTATCCATCCGAGGAACATAAACTCTATTCCATTTGGTGTAGACGAGTCCCTCCTGGACCCAAAATCGTCGTGCCTTGCCTTCTTGGATCAACTGCATCAAGGTTACTTTGCTTGAGGATCACGCATGATCCATCCTTGATTCGGGAAAGGAAGTTGGATTGCAACTGACTTGTTTGGCCTCTGCCCTCTAGTTGCATAGCATTCACGGCCTCCACTTTTCAACTCAAGGTATCAGCTACGACATTTGCTCTTCCGGGCTTGTACTCCATTGCCATGTCAAATTCCGCCAGGAAGTCCTGCCATCGTGCCTGCTTTGGGGAGAGTTTCTTTTGAGTCTAAAAGTAACTCAAAGCGATGTTGTCTGTCCTCAGTACAAATCGCGATCCGAGAAGGTAGTGTCGCCACACTCGTAAGTAGTGGATCACCGCTGTCATCTCCTTCTCGTGTACAGGATACCGCCGCTCGGTCTCATTGAGATTACGACTTTTATAGGCCACCGGGTGGCCCTCCTGCATAAGTACTCCCCCGATAGTGAAGTCTGAAGCATATGTATGGACTTCGAAGGGCTTCCCATAGTCTGGCAATTTGAGCACTGGTTCTTCCAGAATGGCAGCCTTTAGGTCTTGGAATGCCGCTTCACATTTGTCGGACCATCTCCAAGGCTACTCTTTCTTCAGCAACTCTGTTAGTGGAGTTGCGCGCTTCGAATACCCCAGTATGAAGCGTCGATAGTAGTTCACAAACCCAAGGAAGGATCTCAGTTCGGGCACCTTCTTTGGAGTTTGCCAGTCCACAACTGCTTGCACCTTTGCTTTATCCATCTGAATGGAACCGTCGCCGATCCGATGCCCCAAGAATAAGATCTCTTTCTGAGCAAAGTAGCACTTTTCTCTTTTTACGAACAAAGAATTCTCCCTGAGAACTTTGAAGATTGTTCGGAGGTGTTCAATATGCTCCTCAAGTGTTCGGTGTGAGACGACAATATCGTCCAAGTAGACAACCACAAACTTGTCCAGATACTCCTTGAATAGCTGGTTCATAAGAGTACAGAATGTGGCTGGAGCATTGGTTAAGCCGAAAGGCATCACCAAGAACTCAAACGCTCCATACCTGGTCACACAGGTAGTCTTCGCTTCATCACCTTCAGCAATCCGCACCTGCCAATACCCCGACCGAAGGTCGAGTTTCGAGAAATACTTTGCTTTGCCCAGTTGGTCGAACAAGTCCACAATGAGAGGGATGAGATATTTGTTCTTCACAGTCACCATGTTAAGGGCTCGATAATCGACGCATAGTCGGAGACTCCCATCTTGTTTCTTCTGGAAGAGAACTAGAGCTCCGAATGGTGCTTTGGAACTACGGATGAGACCACCACTTAGCAGTTCATCTAACTGCTTTCTGAGCTCTGCCAACTCAGGAGGGGGCATGCGGTATGGTGGTCTCGCTGGAGGCTTCACTCCTGGCTCCAGCTCTATAAGATGATCCATGCCTCTACGTGGTGGCAGAATTTTCGGCAACTCAGGTGGCATAACATCTTCGAACTCCTTCAGGACATTTGCCACCGCAGCAGTTCATCTAACTGCTTTCTGAGCTCTGCCAACTCAGGAGGGGGCATGCGGTATGGTGGTCTCGCTGGAGGCTTCACTCCTGGCTCCAGCTCAATAAGATGATCCATGCCTCTACGTGGTGGCAGAATTTTCGGCAACTCAGGTGGCATAACATCTTCGAACTCCTTCAGGACATTTGCCACCGCAGCAGGTTCTTTACGGGCCTCCCCATCGAGTGCTTCTAGCTTCATCGCAGCCACAAAGGTTAAATCTCCTTTGCGTATGCCCTTCTTGATTACTGCAACGCCGATAGCTGCTGGGATCTGGGTTCCTCTTCGAGTGACGAAACCACACAGGGTTGTCACCTCCCATTAGACATATGGAGTCTAGGAACGGCATCGGCACCAACTTTGCGGGATGCATGAACTCCATTCCAAGAATCACTTGAAAGTCATCCAAGGGCACCACCATCATGTTTGTGCGCCCGCTCCATGATCCGATCTTGATGGAGACTCCCTTTGCTAGCCCAGAGATTCGCTTAGCCTCCGGGTTAATCGCCTTCATCCGACTTGGGTTCTTCTCTAAGATTAACCCAAGCCGCTTTGCTTCTTGGTCGGCGATGAAGTTGTGAGTAGCACCCGTGTCCACCATTGCTCGGGTGGTTTGGCTATTGAGTCTGATGTTTACGTGCATCACTCACCGCTCTCGCTTTTGTTGCTTGACAGGTTCTCCCCACTTGACCCCGCAATGCATTCAACAAACGCATTGCCCCCATTCGGGGTCATTGCGACTTCTCATCGTCGCTGCCCGACTCGGAGCTACTCGGCGAGGGCAAGCGCCTTGCCCTTTGTCGGCTTAGGGGTTTGATAGAAGCCGACAAGGCATTGAGTGCCTATTTTTGTGGGCAGTCCCATACACTGTGTGGTCCTCCGCACAAGAAACATCTCCTAGGTTTTGAGGTCCTGCTGTTTGAGTTCGGCCCCTTGTGGAAACTCTTCTTCCTTTGGTCACCCCTAGGTTCCTTCCCAGGAGGGTGCCTTGGTTGGTGATTTCCCGTGGACTGCTTCTTCTTCCTCGGGTCCTCTGAAGAAGCAAAGTCGGTAAGCCTTTCTGCGGCTGCAATTGCTCCGACCAAATCAGTGACATTCCGTCGATGAAGTTCCTGTTGAGCCCATGGCTTCAGGCCATCAAGAAAGCTGAACAGCTTATCTTTCTCAGACATATCTTGAATGTCCAACATTAGTGCAGAAAATTGCTTCACATAGTCCCGAATGGAAGTCGTTTGGTGGAGCTGTCTCAACTTCCTCCTTGCGACGAACTCAGTGTTCTCGGGAAGGAATTGAGTTCTCAACTCACGCTTCAAGTCGTCCCATGTGTCCACTCGGCACCGACCTTGCTGAATCTCTTCCCAACGGGTTCTCCACCAAAGTTTTGCATCACCGTTCAGATACATAGTCGCTATCGAAACTTTGGTGTCCTCAGAGTCCGGCCTTGTAGCTCGAAAGTACTGTTCCATATCAAACAGGAAGTTCTCGAGCTCCTTTGCATCTCTAGCACCCCCATAACAATGTGGGTCGGGCGCCCTGAAGCTTTGTGTTGGCACAACGCGGGTGTTGCTTCCCCCCGCATTCAACGCCCTTGTGAGCATTGCCACTTTGGAAGTGAGTTCCGTCACCATTTCTTGCAAATGTTGCACGGAGTCCTTTGTGTCATCCGTCAGTCGGTCGACTAAGGCTTCAACCTTGTCGATCCGGGATTCAGCTTCTTCTTGCGAGCTCTCTACGCCAAGAAGCCTACTTTGGCCTTGGTAGAGTTCATCCAAGCTCGCTTCAAGAACATCCAAGCGGGTTTCCACCGCTGTGACCCTCTCTCTATGGCTCTTTCTTCCGGTTGGCGCTCCAGATTGCGCCTCCTCCGCTCGTGGTGAGCAGCCCACTTCTCGCTCCTCATGCTCACTGCCCCGCTCCTCATGAGCGGCTCCTGCAGCGTGAGAGCGAGTTTGCACATGCAGCCCTCCTGTAGCTGCTTGGGGCAACATTCCGGCTTGCCCCATCTTGCTCGATTCACCACGCTGTTTCGCTATGGCGAGATTGCGAAATTTCTTCGCTGCTTGCTCAAATTGCTTGGCTGCTCTGATACCACAATGTCACGCACTTAGCAAGAATTGCCTAAGTGGTGAGGCACCCTTGCGACAAGCCACCGACTTAGCTGAAGTTGCCTAAGTCAAGAATCGCCTTTGCGCCCACTTCGATCGGACTTAGCTTGGATTGCCTAAGTCTTGAGGCGCCCATGCGACATCTGGCGTCCGCAGAAAGGGTCAGCCGAGCTGCAACCTCGTGCAGGTCCCGTAGGACCTGTAAAAAGAGAAGTTGATTAGTTGTTGGAACGAGCGACGGACAAGTCCCGACGTCTCGCTAAGAGGGAAGCTTTACAAGCAATTGAGCGAGCACTTGAAGTGCAAGAAAGCAGAGAAAGAGAGGAGGAAAACAAGGACTTTAGAGGGGTGAATGAGCCGTTGCAAGTCCGCAAACAACTACTCCCCAAGTGCCGGGCGCAAAGGCAAGTTTCCGTCAAGTTGACGTGCAAACTTGTGAAAGTGTTCAACGCCTGACACTATACTGAAGCCCCATCCAGTCATGTGCCACCCGGGTGGTTCCAGGGTGCTAAGATGGCTGACAAAATTTTCGTGGCCGCGGCCTGCAGAAATCAGCCCGCGGCACACGAAAACGGAGTTATTTTTGGATTTCTGGGCAGATGCAGCGAGTGATCATTCTGTTGCACTGCAGTTGCTGTTTTCTTCTGTTTTACAAGGAAAAACACACCAAAACATGGCAAAACAGGCTGCCAAGGATATGTACAAGCATGGGCAAGCGACGAACGGAACGTTGAACGAAGTTGCTACGAGTGTGCGACGACCGTTCGTGACATTCCGACGAGCTTCCGGTGAACTTCTGACGGTCTTCTGACGAACCCTCGGACACCATTCTGTGGACTCTCGGTAAGTTCCGATGAGTCTTCTTTGGTAAGCTCCGATCTTTCTCGATAAGCTCCGTGAACCTCCAATGAGTTTTTCTAGCGAACTTCCGACGAACCCTTCGTCAAGCTCCCGACTTACTCTTGGCCCAATTCTGACATCATTCCAATGAATCTTCGGACTTCCAATAGACTCTCGAACTGCCAACGATATGATCGTACTTGACTCTGGTATTTTGTTTCACTTTATGTCTTCATCGTTATCATAGTTAATCTTGGACACTAAATAAGTCTTAATCCTACTTTAATCTAGGCAGTTACAATGAATCAACTTCCTATTACTTGGCATGTCATTAGTCGATGCTTTGTTTGGTTCTTCAACGCATCGTCCTCTCTTGTGGCCTGTTGCCCAATTGGCGATTGACCTCCGTAACCCCGATATCCTTGGCACAATACCACTCTTCTTGGCCTGATGCCCGATATCTTTATTTGAAGTCTTCTACCGATTGTCGGTTGGACCTCCAGCTCGACGTCCAATCTCCTGACATGATTTCCTTTAGCGTAATGCTGATTCATCCTATGTCAACTATCAAATTTTGATCGATAGTAGACCTGCATTGCTCAAAATGTAGTTAGACAACAAAATACAATTAATTAGTTTCATCATCAAAATTTGAGACTTAACAGTCTCCCCCTTTTTGATGATGACAATTGATTGATGATAGAGTTAACCTTAACTCCTTAGAGTTTAAACAAACTCTCCCTATCAATATGCCATATTGATAGAAACCTTGGATTATTCCAAATCCAAGTAACATTCATCACATGTTATGAAAAACATCTAACCATCATGCAAATATAAAAATATTCAATACAGCATATATTACATGAAACCATCAATCTACTTCTCTCCCTTTGTCATCAACAAAAATAAGAAGTTGCTTCTAGCTATTTTAAATATGTACAGATTTTACAACATCGAGCTAGCAAGAGATACAACATTCAATCATAGCAAGTTTTTAAGTTCAAGCATGGCAATTTTTACTTGCTTCTTGAGATGTGCAAGTTTGCACTTCGTTTCTCATAATAGGCAAGATAGCACTTGTTTCTTGTTTGCAATGAGCTAGCAATTTTGTATAATTTATATCACTTTAAACATGCAAGCTAAATTTTTATTACGACATACAAGCATAGAAGTATAGCATGTGTAAGATTACAAATTTTCTAAGGTTTACATTTTTTGCTTCTTTTGAGATAACCATTCTTTGCTTCTCTTTAGATTATAAGATTGCAATTATTGGTAGTATTCATGATAGCAAGTTCATTGCAATGATCGAGCTAGCAAATTTTCCTTCCTTTGAAATATACAAGCTAGCAAAAACTTTCTCTCCCTTTGTTTTTGTCAAAATGATACAAACTTTTCACATCAATAAAAGTTTACATCACATGATGCATACAAGGCATAAATTAAATCATATCATGAATACCAAAAGTTATAAATCCATAAATTAAATCTCCTTTTTAGCAAGTGACGTAAAAATTTTTTAGGAGCTAAAGAATATTAAAGAATCATAGGCATTAAGTATAAAGAACATGATTCACTTTGATATGTCTTTCTTTTGTAAATTACATAAGACACCCAGGAGATCAAATAGGAGATCTTGATTCCCAAATCTCAAGTATCAAATGACAAAAGATCAAGATCATGATTTACATATATATATATATATATATATATATATATATATATATATATATATAGCATCAATTTTCAATTCATGACAAAGGGTATACAACCAAGAATCATGATATAAAAATATATCAATATCAAAGATTAACTCATGATTACAAATGTTAACTTATTTTCTTTCCCCCTTTTGTCATTGTCGAAAAGAAGGGGAGCAAAGAATTTAATGATACAACTGTATCATGTCATGAATTCCAAAAGACATCTTAAGTTATCAAGATCATATTAGAAAGATATTTCAAAAGATATATCACAATCGTAAATATCAATAAGTTATTCATTTGAATGTAGCATTTCATTAGAGTCAAATGAGAACATGATTCATGCATAAGGAACATCAAATCATCAAGAACAAAAGAAAATTTCGAATATCAAATAAAATCATCGATTCATACATTCAAGCTATCATTACTTAACAAGTCATGATTCTAATAAAATAAGATTGTGATTCTGAAAGTTTAGAAGTCATGAATCATTTTGAAAAATCTCATTCTAGTTCAATTCATCAACTTCAAACATATCATCAAAATCACATTCAAGAAATTCACAAGATTCACAAAACATACATGGATTCAATTGTTTTTTATTGAAAAATAAAAAACTCTAGAGATAGAAAAATTTCAAGAATTATGTATTTTTTTTTATGAATTATTTCATATAATCATGCCTCTATCTTTTAATGCTAGATTCACATATCATCATATAGATCCGAAAAGCAAGTTTCAACAGAAATCATTAAGACCAAAATCATGATACACACATTTATTTTCAAAGCATTCTTCATGATTATTTTCAAGAGATTCACAAGATTCATGAAATGAATTCATTAATCTCAATAGGATAGAAAATGCAATCTTTTTTTATGTGTTTCATCTTATAAGCTTGCCTTTGCCTTTAATAACAACAAGTATTAATATTGAAGAGCGAAAGGTAAACTTCATCAAAAAGATCATTAAGACAAAAAATGTAATGCATTACTTCAAAACACAAAAATTCAATGACAATATGTTTCATTTTAAGTGATTAGTTTCATATAAGTGTGCTCAAGTTTTAAAAGATGAGTGTCATATTTAAAAACAAAACACGAGTTTGTCATCAAGATATAACACTTTCAAATCTTCATGCATGATATCATAAAATCCAGCATGATAGCAAACTTTTAATATTTTCATTTCATCATTATCAATGATAATTTTATGAGGTATGTTCAAATATTTATACGAAAGCCATCATCGTATAAATTCAAAATATAAGTTTTATCATTAAAGCCATTAAGATCAAATGCATCAAACATAAAACATCATGATAGTGTATTTTTTTTATTTTTATGTGTTTCAATTTAAGTTATTTGATCTTTCATAGGAATGTTCAAATTTTTATATGAAATCCAAGTATCATCATATAAATCCGAAACAAAGTTTCGTCAAAACCATTAAGACAAAAAAACACATAATTCCAAAACATAGGATGTAAAATCAAGCATGATACAAACATTATCATTAAATCATCAAACTTATCAAGCATGATTTCATAAAGCATCATCAAAATCATTTCAATTCTAATATTCTTTCTTTCATTGTTATTAGTTATAACAAGATGGTTTCCTTCTTACATGATTCTAGTTTAATGTGAGAAATCAATGCTTAAATTTTTGCTAAAATCATGCATCATTTTATAAATATGAAAAATAAGTTTCATTATCACAATATGACACCTTATTACTTCAAAAACTCATGTATGATATAAAATCATCAAGCATCATGATTAAAATCAAAGAGTAATATAAAATATCAAGATCCATACGCATGGAGCATTTTCATTATCAAGCATGATTTTACGTAAGCATGCCCAAAAACAAGCAATAATGTTCATAGAAGTGCATCATATTTAAAACCAAAAACCGATACAGAAAGCAGAAATGGAATTGTATTATCATAAATCAATCGATCATCATTCATAATTTTTACTTTTAAAAAATACTAAAAGGAAAAGCATAATTTAATTTTTTAAAATACTTTTTATTTCTTACAACCTAAATTAAGTACTCATGAAAAACATCATGTAATTTCATAATAAGGTAAAAGCATATGGGTGAGTTACTTACCTTATTGTCGAAAACTGTGAAAGCCCAATTCGTCTCTTCTTTACTTGATTCTCCTTTGTGAGCTTTCTTCTTCTTCTTTGGTGGCCTCTATTTCTTGCATCCATAGTAAGAGATTTTGTTCTTTTTAAGTTTATTTGTGGCTTTCAATTCTTATTTAATGAACTTTTTAAATTTTATTGTTAAAAGTTGTTTAATGAATTTTTTAAATTTTATTGTTAAAAGTTTAAGGTCCTCATCACTTAAGCTTTCACTCGAGTGGTCTTCTTCTATTCCAAGTTCCAAATCCTTATTGTTCTTTGGAAGGTGGTTCATATGTTCATCAAGTTCAAAGAAG
Source organism: Musa beccarii (assembly GCA_024322285.1). Classification (NCBI taxonomy): domain Eukaryota; kingdom Viridiplantae; phylum Streptophyta; class Magnoliopsida; order Zingiberales; family Musaceae; genus Musa; species Musa beccarii. The sequence continues at coordinate 56,363,975 of CM044398.1, forward strand.
CTCATTTCATAGGTCATTAATGTCCCAATTAGTTCTTCCAATGAAAAATCATTTAAATTTTTAGCTTCTTGTATAGTGATTACTTTAGAATCTCAATTTTTTGGAAGAGAACGTAAAATATTATTAACTAGTTTAAAATTCGAAAAATATTTACTAAGAGCTTTTAAACTATTGATGACATCCGTGAAGTAGGAGAATATGTTACCAATAGTCTCACTTGATGTTATTCGAAAAAGCTCAAAATAATATAATAAGAGGTTTACTTTCAAGTCTTTGACTTTACTGGTTCTCTCGTGTATGATTTCAAGTGTGTACTAAATATCAAAAGCTATTTCGCACGTTGAAATCCAATTAAACTTATTTTTATCTAAGGTGCAAAATAAGGCATTCATAACCTTTTCATTTAACGAAAAAGATTTTATCTCTAAATTTGACTATTTGTTCATCGGTTTAGAGGGAAGTTGAAAGCCATTTTCAATAATATTCCATAAGTATAAATCTAAAAAAATCAAGCAAACTCTTATTCGAGTTTTTGAATATGTGTAGTTCGACCTGTTAAACAACGGAGGACGAATGATCGAAAAACCCTCTTAAAAGCCGTGAAGTGCTATTTCTAGTGGGTGTAATGTTAGGATCTGAGTGGCCCTAAGAGGGGGGGGGGGTGAATTAGTGTAGCAGATTAAAACTTATAAACTTGAAAGTGATTTTGGAGATAGTTGATTTGTATGAAAATTTTGATCCAACAAAATTTAGCTAAAATGATTGAGTGAATATGATTGAGAGTAGGAAGAAGAAAATTGAGTGATTTGCAGCTAAGTAAAGAAAAGATGCAGAATATTTAAAACTCACAACCAAAGTGCGTAGCGATGTATAGTGATTCGGTCGAAAGACCTACGTCCACTTCCGAAGCCTCCTTCGATGAGGCTCCCAACTTCCACTATCAACTCTCTTGAAGGGGAAGGATCAAATACTCCTCTTACAACCTTTTACAAATGGTTCACTCTCTTACAGATTTTTTACAAAGAAAGAGGGAGGTGAACACTTAAGCTATTTGAAACAAGACTTTGCTATAACTTTGACTTGGATTTCAACTTCTCAAAAGGGTGTATTCTCAGCTGAGAAAAGAGGGGTATTTATAGACTCAATTGGCTTTAAAAAATGGAACTAAAAAGAGTCCCATCCTGGGTTTACCAAGTACTGACGGTACCACCTCCTGACAGAGTCCTCGGGCTCTATGGTCTGACAGTACCACCGCCTGCCAAGTGATACCACCGCTTGCTAGGCATTAAAGTTGGTGGTACCACTATTGTCCTAGGGCAGTACCACCACCCAGAACACTTGGGAGTTCGGTCCCAGGGCGGTGCCATCGCCTGGGTCTAGCGGTGCCACCGCCATACTATACCAGTAAGGCCAAATGGCCCTGACTTTGGTCTAAATCTACCCAAATAAGGCCCAGTTGGCCCCTATAAGGGTTAAATAGGATTATTACCTAATCCTTATCCTAATTATGTGCTAACTACGAAATTAAAATATAGTTCTAAGCAAAGACTAAATCGATAGCTTCAAGTTTTCTTCCGACGAGCTTTCTGGTGAACTTCCGACGGAATTCCGACGCACCCTCGGATTTCTTTTGGCGGACTCTCAATAGGCTCACGGACTTGTGGTGAGTTGACAAATCTTTGGTAGGCTTCCAAATCTTCTTGGTGATCTCCGTAAACCTCTGACGATCTTTTCGACGAACTTTCGAAACCTTCGGCAAGTCCCCGATTCTTTCTCGGTTGGTTCCGGCAGCATTACCGATGATCTTCCAGACTTTCAGTGGACTCTCGAACTCCCAACTGCTCTCGAACTCACAACTGCTTGACTTCGGTAATTTGCTTTATGTCTTCAAGCTATCGTAGTTAATCCTATACACTTATCTCAATAATATGGATTAGATCAAATAACCCATCAATTGACTTCATTATCAAAATTCGAGATTCAACAATCTCCCCCTTTTTAATGATGACAATCAATTGATGACAGAGTTAATCTTAACTCCCCCTTTCTACATGCTATGTTATGAGAAAGAAAACACTTAAATTCAATCTTTTTGAATTCAAACTGAAACCGATAAGTTTCATCCGTTGAACTTATCATCATGCTTAACAAGTATGATTTTCCATTGATAAATATGAAACTTTATATTTTTCACAATGTCATGGTATGATACGTATTTTCAAGTCGAATGATAGACATTTATCATTTCGACAAGAGATACCAATTATAGTTTGAAATACAATATGTATCAAATGATATCGATACAAAAACCATAAATGTGAGGCATGATATCATTAAGCGATACATCATCAAATGATAACTTATCATATCAATGAAAGATACTAATTATTAAACATGATATGATAGAAATTTTTTTTAAAAAATATTTACGATACATGTGATACATTACTATACGATACACATTTTATTGCAATGCTTTTAAAAATATCAAATAATTTTCAATTATAACGCATGATAAAAGTAATTAAATTGTAATATAAAACATATAAGACATTTTCATTCCATCATATTGTAATACACAGCATATAAGTCATTGTGATACAATACGATATATAAGTCATTTGTTTATTTGTCATATTCTACTCAATACGATATATGCAAGATATTTTAACAAGTCATTTGCACATGTCATCAATTTATTTGCACATTCTTCTCCCCCTTTGTCATCAACAAAAAGGAGGTGCATTTGATAAAAATGGTCATCATAAGGTATCATCATGCATATCAAACACACATGATATGTCATCCTCGACAGATAAATCCGAAAGATGTTTTGATCATTTTTGTTCATGTTTATGAAATCTGAAAAAAAGATAAATCATCAAAGATTCATTCATGAAGGAGGATGTAAGGCTTAAGATGCGATTTTGTAAATTCAAGAATAAAATAATAAAGTGGAAAGATAGATCATTCATCAAACATCTCATATCAATTTTAAGGTAAGATCCATAAAGCTTCAACATGGCATTTACGAATCAACATCAAAAATTTCATAGAAGGATTCAACATGGAATTCTTATTCATGAGGGGAAGACATTAAGTTTTAAAGCTTCGAATTGTAAAAATCCAAAATGAACATTTAAGAGCTTAATTTTTGTTAAAGCAAAATTCATGACATTAATTTATGCATATGTCAAACTTCATATAAAATGTAAGTCATGAAATATCTTTTGTCATGCTTAAAGGAGGTGGAGGGAGCATAAAATCAACTTTACTGCATCAATAAGATCCATCATTCAAAGGAGGAGGAAAGCAACATCATGATACCAAATCATCCAAAACTTTTACAACATCATGAAGGCTTTAAAAATATTATGATCGAAAATGATAGCTTTATTAAAATATTACAATCGAAGGAAAAAAAATGAGAATGTAAAAATATCATCCAAAATAATATCAAGGTTGAGATTTATCAAAACCAATTTTACCATTTCATCAAAAGGCTTGACATAACTAAAAAATTCATCAATCGAAGAGGAGAATCAAAATATTATGATCGAAGGATAAGAATGAGAACTCCACACAAAAGATAATATTGTAAAGATGTCATCCGAAAATAAGAAGATAATATCAAGATGAGACAATGAAAGCCGAAGTTGAAAAATTTCAAAAAAAGAATATATAACATCTTCATGTATTAGGACAATTTAACATGCCTAATTCTCTTCTAATGAAGTCAAATTATTCTTCATTTAGGGGTTTTGTGAAAATATCCACTAATTGATGTTTTGTATCAATAAATTCTAGAATGACATCATTATTATTGACATGATCTCGTATAAAATAATGCCTAATGTCAATGTGCTTAGTTCTAGAGTGTTGAATGGGATCTCGGTTAAACAAATAGCACTTGTGTTGTCACATTTTATGGGAATATTCTTTAAATGAATTCCATAGTCTTCTAAAGTATTTTTCATCCAAACAACTTGTGCACAACATGCACTAGCGGCTATGTATTCAGCTTCCACTGTGGATAGTGCAACCGAGTTTTATTTTTTGGAAGTCCAAGAAACAAGTGCATGTCCTAAAAATTGACATGTTCTGGATGTGCTTTTTCTATCTATTCTATATCTGCCAAAATCCGCATCTGCATAGGCTTTTAAATCAAAGTCATCAGATTTTAGATACCATAATCCTAAGTTAGGAGTGCCTTTAAGATATCTAAGGATTCTTTTAACAGTGTTAAGATGAGACAACTTAGGATTAGCTTGAAATCTTACACAAAGTCCTATACTAAACATGATATCTGGTCTAGTTACGGTGAGGTAAAGTAAACTACCTATCATTCTCTTATATGTTTTTTGATCAAAATTTTCTCTACTTTCATCCATGTCTAACTTAGTGGAAGTACTCATAGGAGTGTTTATAGCTTTTGAACCATCCATGTTACATCGTTTTAATAATTCTAATGTATATTTAGATTGATTAAGAAATATAACATTACTAAGTTGTTTAATTTACAATCCTAGAAAGAAGGTTAGTTCACCCATTAGACTTATTTCAAATTCATGACTCATACACTTGGCGAATGATTCACATAGTGATTCATTAGTAGAACCAAAAATAATGTCATCAACATAAATTTGACCAACAAGAAAATTATTTTCAAAATGTTTAACAAACAATATAGTATCAACCTTGCCTTTAGTAAAATTATTTAAAATTAAAAATAAGCTAAGTCTCTCATAACAAGCCCTTGGAGCTTGTTTTAAACCATAGAGAGCCTTAGTCAATTTAAACACATGGTTAGGAAAAGAAGAATTTTCAAAATCAGGAGGTTATTTAACAAACACTTCTTTATAAATAAAGCCATTTAAGAAAGCACTTTTAACACCCATTTGAAATAATTTAAAATTATTACTACTAGCATAAGCAAGGAGCACCTAATGACTTCTAATCTTGCCATAGGAGCGAATGTCTCTTCGTAATCGATATCTTCTTCTTGGTTGAAACCTTTGGCCACTAATCTTATCTTATTTCTAACCATGACACTATATTCATCTTGCTTGTTTCTAAAGACCCATTTAGTACCAATAACTAAATGGTCACTAGGTCTAGGAACAAGCTTCCATACCTCATTCCTCTCAATTTGATTCAATTCTTCTTACATTGTAATAACCCAAGAATCATCTTTCAAGGCATCGTCTATGCACTTAGGTTTAATCTGAGAAAGAAAAGCGGCATGGGCACAAAAATTTTTAAAAGAGGAACAAGTTTGAACCCCTTTTGATGTGTCTCTTATAATTAGCTCCTTAGGATGGGCATCTACATATTTCATTCCTTAGGTAAGGAAAATTCGGAAGAAGATGCATCTAAGTTGCTATTTTATTGAGGAGTGGGTTCATTCAAATTTAAACCATCAAAACCAAGATCATCATCAAAATTATTTTTCTTAAGTTCGGAAACTTCATTAAAAACTACATAAATAGACTCTTCTATAATTAAAGTTCTTTTGTTAAAAACATGAAAAGCTTTAGAAACGAAAGAGTAACCAAGAAAGATGCCTTCATCGGATTTAGCATCGAATTTTCCTAAGGCATCCTTTTCATTTAAGAGAAAGCATTTGCAACCAAAAACTTTAAAGTAAGAAACATTAGGTTTTTTGTTATTTCACAATTCATATGGAGTCTTGGATAGAGATGGTCTTACTAGAACTCTATTCATGACATAGCAAGCTGTATTAACGGCTTCGGCTGAAAAATATTTAGGTAAACTATATTCATTTAATAAGGTTCTTGCCATTTCTTATAAATTTATATTCGTTCTTTCTATTACTCCATTTTATTGAGGATTCCTCGGAGTAAAGAAGTTATGGTTATATCCATTAGATTCATAAAAAGTTTGAAAGTCATGGTTTTAAAATTCTCCACTATGATCACTCTGAATCGATGAAATCATGAAACCCTTTTCATTTGGAGCAAGTTTGTAAAATTTAGTGAAGCATTTAAAACAATCACTTTTGTGAGCTAAGAAATAGGTCCAAGTGTATCTACTATAGTCATCTACAATGACAAATACATATTTGCTACGTCCTAGACTTGTTGTGTTAATTGATCCAAATAAATCCATATGGATTAATTGTAATGGTCTAGAGGTGCTTATTTGATTTTTTGGTTTGAAGCTAGTTTTTATTTGTTTTCCTAGTTGACAAACATCACATACTTTGTCCTTGACAAACTTGATATTAGGAATTCCTCATACTAGTACTTTAGATGAAATTTTAGATATTAGTTTCATGCTTGCATAGCCTAATCTCTTATGCCAAAGCCAAGCATCATCATTTAAAATGGAAAAGCATATTTCATTACTAAGTTCATCAATGTTAATAGTGTAAACATTACTTTGATTTAATGCAATCATGTATATGTTGTTGTTTGGTTTTTCAATGATGCAAGCATTAGATTCAAATCTAACAATGTAACCTTTATCGCATAATTGACTAATGCTCAAAAGATTATGTTTTAATCCATCAACTAGTAACACATCATCAATTGAAAAACTTGATTTGTTACCTATGGTTCCCTTGCCAATGATTTTATCCTTATTGTCTCCGAAGGTGACATACTCTCCTTCTTTGCTAGTGAGCATAGAGAATTGAGATGGATCTCCGGTCATGTGCCTTGAGCATTCACTATCAATATACCATCTCTTGCTCCTAGCTTGTGATGGTGAGTGTGTCTACAAAAGAGGATGATTTTTAGATACCCATTTGATTTTGGGTGCCTCAAAAATTGATCTACTAAATTTATCATTTAGCATTGAATTATTTATAGTTCCTTTAGGAATCCATATTAATTTATGTGGACTAATTTTCTTAAATGGATATTTGTAAACAATATATCTGGATTTACAACAAAAATTACATTTCAAATGAGGTGATACATGTAATGTGGATCCTTTAATGAAAGTGGTAGGATTTTGGTGAGATCCACTCACAAATCCAATTCCACTTCTATTTATGACGTGACCCTTGTTTGTAAGGTTCTTGTCCAAGCCCTTGCTACCGACCTTAAACTTGTTTAGGGTCTCTTTAAGTAGCAAGTTCTCACTTTTTATTACTTTTAAGTGTTCACACTTAGAGCATGGAAGTGAAGAGGGAGTATGAAGACTATCAAGTTTATCTAGTAATAAAGCATGCTCCTTCTTTAATAAATTAAACTTCTTACTAATAGTTCTACACTCATCAAATAATTCATGAAAAGCTATTGAAAGTTCGTTAAAAGATAAATCTTCATTAATAAACTCACATACCTCATCTCCTAAAGCCATTAGCGTGAAGTTTGCCTCCTCTTTGTTGCTTGCTTCTTCATTCTCAGAGTTACTTGATTCATCCCATGTTGCCTTCAAAGCTTTCTTTTTCTTCGGTTGCTTCTTCTTAGCTTGGGGGCATTCATTTTTGAAGTGCCTCGGCTTCTTGCATTCGTAACAAATGACTTGGTCCTTTTTTGGTTCAAGTTTGTTTTTAGTGTCATTTTTAAATTTATTCTTTCTTATGAATTTCTTAAATTTTTGAGTCAAGAGTGCAATGTCATCATCCAATTGAGCATATAAATACCCCTTACTTCTTAGCTGGCTAAGTATATTGAGAAGTAATAAGAATTGAGCCAAAACTCTAGCAAAATTGCTTTTGAAAGTTTAAGCGTTCACCTCCCAAAGTCTCGTTTGTAAAAGTTTTGTAAAAGAGTGTGAACCACTTATAAAAGTCTGCAAGAGGGGTGCTTGGTCTTTTTCCTTCAAGAAGAATTGATAGTGGAAGTCGCGAACCTCATCAGAGGAGGTTTCGGAAGTGGACGTAGGTCATTTGACTGAATCACTATAAATCACTATGTACTTCTCTTGGTGTGAGTTTTTAAATTGCTATATTTCAATTTTTACTTGACTGCAATCTCTCAATCTCCTTCTCTCAACTCTCTTTCGTATTCAATTGAAACATTCACTTTGCCAAAATCATTTTTGTCGGACCGAAATATTTCAATGCGTAATTCTTTTCGTAATTGATTTGAATTTATGGTTTTTATCCGCTACACTAATTCACCCCACCCCCTCTTAGTGTTGCTCTAGATCCTAACACCTGTCCACATGAGCAGGGAGCGCCTACGGGAGCTGCACCCCCCGGGGCAGCGACACCTACGGGCGCTACACCCATGGGGAACCGACGCCACCCATGAGCAGACCGCCCACGGTCAAGCCACCCGCAGGGGCGATGCCCGTAGGAGGTAAGGCCGCCTAAGGAGGCAGCGCCTGCCTATAGCGGCGCCACCTGTGTGCTAGCCGCTCGCCTGCGGGCAAGCTGCTTGTGGGGGGCAGTGGCGCCACCCGCAGGTGAGCCGCTTGCCCATAGGCAAGCTGCCATCGGGGGTAGCGGTTGCTCACAATGGCACCACCGGCGGGCGCACTGCTCATAGGCAAGGGCACCCCCCCCCTCGCTATGTCCCGCCTGTCGACGACGATCTCAACCGCAAATGCAGCAGAAAGAGGGCTTGGTCTTTTTAGACAAAAGATAGTTTTGCCCTTGGAAATTTTAAAAATTTTAATTTTATCCCTTTTGTTTGAATGACCAAATTGCTCTTCAAAAAAAATTCCCTATATATCCCTAGTTTCAGAAAAATATTAGTTAATTAAAAGGTTTAAGTAATTATTATTATTTATCTAGTAGTCCAATATAATAACATGTACATGTGATGTCTGATGTGGATAGATGATCATGGACCATGTGATGTGTATATACATGTGATTATTATTATTGGGGCCTATGAGCCTCTATTTTTACGTTATTATTGGGCCTACGTACTTGTAATTATGTTATAATTATATGAGGAGGTGTAGCGGGAGCCTGGAAGCGATAGCGGGACTCACGAGATCGAGACGGATGATCGCGACACATGGAGATGCACCAAGATGCTGACGGAACCGCTGAGATGAAACAGAACTAATCCAAGAGGCTTGGGTAATTGGATGGAGATCCAATACCCAATAGGGCAAGATCCATTAGGGTTTACAGGGGCCTCTATAAATAGGAGGGAACCAAAGCTCTATAGGCTGAGGGTTTCTTTTGGTAGCCTCCTTCTATTCTCCTCTCCTTAGAGAGATACATCGTTGCAGTCCCTGCCGTGTAGATACCACTAGAGAGGAGGACACTTGACTTCTTTCATCCTCTCCTACAGATTTGTAGGGATTCAGGGATATACGATCTCCCTATGTATTTTCTTTTACACATGCAGTTTTTCGCGGATTTGTTTTCATGCACCGATCTTCGCATGACGACGAAAATTTTCTACGGGAAATCTGGAGTTTTATTTTCTATTCTTCTACTATGTATGTGATGTCGCTCTTGTGAACAATTTTTCAATAGTGGTATCAGAGCCAGGTTGTTCGTGCGAAAATCGGATCTTAAACTGCGTGTATTATACTTTGGATTTGCTTTTGATGCCAAAATCGTTGGCACAAAAGGCGAGGAAGGGCAGCAACTGTTGTTGCCCTTGCTGCGCTCACAGAACGGTCATGGCCAAGGCTGCTTGCAGTAATGGCCATGTACACGACGGCCTACGGAATACCCGCAAGGGGCAGGCGACGCCCGCTTGCAGGCGACCCGTTAAGGTTTTCGAGCAAAAGATAGTTTTGCCCCTTGAGATTCTAGAAGTTTTGATTCTATCTCTTTTGACATAATTATCAAAATACCCCTCATAATTTTAAAAATACTAGTTTTGTCCTTTTAGTCGAATGACCAAAATACCCTTGGGATCAAAAAATTTCCTCTATGTCCTTGATTTCAGAAAAATAAATATGTTAATTAAATAGTTTAATTAACTATTATTTTTTATCTAGTACTCTTATAAAATAACATATACATGTGATATATGATGTGGACAAATGATCATGGACCTGTGATGTGATGTGTGTACATATGATTATTATTATTGGGGTCTGCAAACATCTATTTTTTCTCATTTATTGTCGAGCTTGCGTGCCTGTAATTATGTTGTAATTATAAGAAGAGACACAATGGTAGCGAGACCCACGAGGCCGAGATGGACGATCCGACATATGGAGATGCGTTGAGATGCCGACGGAACCGATGAAGCGAGAAGGACGATCACAGGGCATGGAGATGCGCCTAAGCATACATAGATCTTGATATGAGTGATTGGGCCTACTGGCTCGAGCCTGATCACATTAAGATGTGATCCATGATCATCTGGTGTAATTGCTCATGTGATGTGTGATTCGTTATACACCTACTAGATATATATATTTGTATGTGATGTAGATATATATATTAAATATGTATGCATGTGACACATTATGTTAGGAGACCAAATCAAAAATCCCTTCTATTAATAATATTAAATCGGTAAACGTGAGACAATTAGATTGATCCACGTGGCCTTCCATCATTATAGGTAGTAACCGATTCCTGGTATAGGTTGAGTTGGTCGAGTACCTCGAGACTCACCTATATCACGTTTCGCTATCTTATCTACGACATAGAGATGTCACCGATGACCTGAGGACATGGTATGCTTGGTCAAGTCCCTCGAGAGTATATCACCGAATCAGACTCATCTTGTAACGATGGTGATGACTTAACCGAACATCATGGTTGGTCAAGTCCCTCGAGGCCATGGTGGTTCGGAGGTCGAACAGAACCGGAATCATAAGGAGTTGTGATTGGCAACAGTTGCCTACCTTTACGGGCTTAACGTGATTGGTCGAGTCCCTCGAGGTTACGTTAAGACACCGATTGGACCCCGATCCCCACTAGAGATCCATTGGGGGTTTCCGATTCACATACCGGAGGGTGTTATATGTCTCACAAAAAATTAGTAGGAATGCATTAAGATAGTGTCAGGTTCGGAGCGGCACTAAGAGGGGGGGGGTGAATTAGTGCAGTGGATTAAAACTCAACCTTTTAAAAGTCGATTCCGGAGATTCGTATAGAAACTTGATATAACTAAAGAGACTTTAACTTGAAGTAATTCAGGTGAATAAAGTCGGAAGTAGGGAGAAGAATTTCGATCAATTTTGCAGCTAAGAAATTTACGAAACAGAAATTCAAACACTCACACAACAAATGTATGCAGCGATGTATAGTGGTTCGGTCAAATGACCTATGTCCACTCTTGAAGCCTCCTCTAATGAGACTCCCAACTTTCACTACCAAATCTCTTGAAGGAGAAAGACCAAACACCCCTTTACAGAGAGGTTCCCTCACTTTACAGAATTTTTACAAGGGAAGAAAGGAGGTGAATACTTGAGCAATTGAAAGCAGGAATTTGCTATAGCTTAGACTCAATTCTAACACTGCAAAAGGTGCCCCAACCAGCTAGAAGTAAAGGGGTATTTATAGAGTTTTTTGGGATTCAAAAATCCTGCTCAAAGAGGGGTCTCATCCGAAATTTCAAACTGTAGGCGGTACTACCGCCTAGCACTGGCGGTACTACTGCTTGACACACCTTTGCGTGTGTTAGTGTGCAGGCGGTACTACCGCCTGGCACTGGTGGTACTACCCCCTGACACTGGTGGTTGCAACCACCTGTCAGGCGGTACCACCGCCTGCTTGGGGTGATGCTACCGCCTGGCCTACGGTCAACAAGCGGTGCTACCGCCTGGGTCCAGCGGTGCTACCGCCTGGCCTTTGGTCAATAGGCGGTGCTACCGTCGGCCCTTGCCAGAAACTGTATGGGCCTAACCTTCGACCCAATACAGCCTAATAAAGGCCCAATTGGCCCAATACAGGTCTAGACAGGATTAACACCTAGTCTATACCTTAATTAAGTGTTAACTATGAACTTTTAAAGCCAAATTAAACTGACACCATCAAGTTATCTTCCGAAGAGCTTTCCGGTAATCTTCCGGCGGACTTCCGACACTCCCTCGGATTCCTTCCAGTGGACTCCCAACAGGCTCCCGGATTCTATAACGAGTTCAACGAGTCTTTGGCACCCTTCCGAACTTTCTCGGTGATCTCCGCGAACCTCTGACGATCTTTCTGACGAACTTCCGAAACCTTCGGCAAGTCCCTGATTTCATCTCGGTTGGCTCCAGCAGCACTTCCGATGATCCTTCGGACTTTCGGTGGACTCTTGAACTTCCAGCAACTTGACTCCAGTAATTAGCTCTATCATAGTTAATCTTGCACACTTATCTTAAAAATGGATTAGATCAAATAACCATCAATTGACTTCATCATCAAAATCCAAGATTCAATAATCTTCCCCTTTTTGATGATGATAATCAATGAATGATGGAGTTATTCTTAACTCCCCCTATCTATATGCCATATAATAAGAAAGTAAAAATATTTAAATTCAATCTCTTGAATTCAACCAAAATCGATAAGTTACTTGCATTGAACTTATCATCATGCTCAATCAGCATGAGGTTTCATTTATAAGCACTATCAAAGCATGACATTTAATTTCAAGTCGAAGGATGATAAACATTTATCATTTCGTCAAAAGATACCAAAAATTTGAGATTACAATAAGGATCTCATGATTGAAAAATCGTTACACCATATTAGATAAATCATGAGATGAAAACTTGTCATATTAATCGAATGATGCCATTTGATAAACAGGATATAATAGGAATCTTTCAACTATAAAATTCAATTGCAATGTGATGTATTGCATTACTTATGGGTTTATTGCAATGCTTCTTAAGGATTGCAACCTGTTTTTGACACAAAGCATGGCAAGAGCAATTGAATTGCAATAACAAATCTTATGAGACATTTTTTATTTCATTTACACTATATAAGTCATTTTTCGATACAATGCATGATATTTATCAAGTCATCAAATTATTTTGCTCATAAAGGCCACATTCAACAAGTCATCAATTTCACATTTTTTCCCCCTTTATCATCAACAAAAAGGAGATGAATAAGCTTGATGAAAGGGTGAAACTTGATAAAAAAAATGACATAAGTGAGAGGAGTCATAAAGTCATTTTTTAATACAATGCATGATATTTATCAAGTCATCAAATTTTTGCCAAAATATGTATAAGGATACATCATTGAAGCCAATCATCAACCATATCCAAGAAAATTCATGATGAGATTCAACTTGTTATTTTTATGAAGGAAGAAGATATGAAATCATAAAAACTTGATTAGCACATGAATAAATATTTAAGAGCTTGATTTTTATGTTGAATCCATGACATTAATTTATTTTATGCATATGTCAAGCTAATATAATCCATTTAGTCATCACAAAAGAAGGTGAAGATAGTATGAAGTTATACATACATCATTGAAAGACATGATTTTCATTGAAAGTATAAAGGTGAAACTATCAAAATCAAAGTTTAAACGTTTTGGAAATCATGCACTATTAAATATTAGCACAAATTTAGCATGCCTAATTCTCTTCTAATGAAGTCAAATTGTTCTTCATTTAAGGGTTTTGTGAAAATATCCACTAATTGGTGTTTTGTATCAATAAATTCTAGAGTTACATCATTATTAGCGACATGATCTCGTATAAAGTGATGCCTAATATCAATGTGCTTAGTTCTTGAGTGTTGAATGAGATTTTTAGTTAGACAAATAGCACTTGTGGTATCGCATTTTATTAGAATATTTTTTAAATTAATTTCATAATCTTCTAAAGTGTTTTTCATCCAAACAATTTGTGCACAACATGCACTTGCAGCTATATATTTAGCTTCCGCCGTAGATAGTGCAATAGAATTTTGTTTCTTGGATGTCCAAGAAACAAGTGCATATCCTAGAAATTGGCATGTTCTGGATGTGCTTTTTCTATCGATTCTACATTCGCCAAATTCGGTATCCGCATAAGCTTTTAAATCAAGGTTATCAGATTTTGGATATCATAATCCTAGATTAGGAGTTCCTTTAAGATACCTAAGGATTCTTTTAACAGCCTTAAGGTAAGATAACTTAGGATTAGCTTGGAATCTTGTACATAGACCTACACTAAACATGATATCAGGTCTAGCTGCAATGAGATAGAGTAAGCTACCTATCATTCCCCTATATATTTTTTGATCAAAATTTTCTCCATTTTCATCCAAGTCTAACTTGGTGGAAGTACTCATTGGAGTGTTGATGGCTTTAGAACTATCCATGTTAAATCGTTTTAACAGTTCAAATGTATACTTGGTTTGATTAAGAAATATTCCATCACTAAGTTGTTTAATTTGTAATCCTAAAAAGAAGTTTAACTCACCCATTAGACTCATTTCAAATTCATGACTCATACACTTAGCAAATGATTCACATTGTGATTCATCCAAAGAACCAAAAATGATATCATCAATATAAATTTGAACAATAAGAAAATTATTTTCAAAATGTTTAATAAACAATGTAGTATCAACCTTGCCTTTAGTAAAATTATTTGAAATTAAGAAAGAACTATGCCTCTCATACCAAGCCCTAGGGGCTTGTTTCAATCCACAGAGAGCTTTAGTTAATTTAAACACATAATTAGGAAGAAGAGAGTTTTCAAAATCGAGTGATTGTTCAATATAAACTTCTTCGAAAATAAAGCCATTCAAAAAGGCACTTTTGACATCCATTTGAAAAAGCTTAAAGTTATTACTACTAGCATAGGCAAGGAGCATCCTAATGGCTTCTAATCTAGCCACAGGAGCGAAGGTTTCTTCATAATCGATACCTTCTTCTTAGTTGAAACCTTTAGCCACTAATCTAGTTTTGTTTCTAACCACGATATCATATTCATCTTGCTTGTTTCTAAACGACCCATTTAGTACCGATAACTAAATGGTCACTTGGTCTAGGAACAAGCTTCCATACCTTATTTCTTTCAAATTGGTTCAATTTCTCTTGCATTGCGATAACCCAAGAATTATCTTTCAAGGCTTCGTCAATGCTTTTAGGCTCAATTTGAGAAAGAAAAGTGGCATGAGCACAAAAATTTTTAAATGAAGAACGCGTTTGAACCCCTTTCGATGTGTCTCCTATGATTAACTCCTTGGGATGGGCATCTACATACTTCCATTCCTTAGGTAAGGAGAATTCGGAAGAAGATGCTTCCAAGTTGCTATTTTAAGGAGAGGGTTCATTTAAATTCAAATTATCGAAACCAAAATCATCATCAAAATCTTTTTTTTTAAATTCAGAAATTTCATTAAAAACTACACGAATAGACTCTTCTATAACTAATGTTCTTTTGTTAAAAATACGAAAAGCTTTGGAAACATAAGAGTAGCCAAGAAAGATGCCTTCATCAGATTTAGCATCGAATTTTCCTAAAGCGTCATTTTCATTTAAAATAAAGCATTTGCAACCAAAAACTTTAAAGTAAGAAACATTAGGTTTTTTGTCATTCCATAATTCATAAGGAGTCTTGGATAGAGATGGTCTTATTAGAACCCTATTCATGACATAGCAAGCCATATTAACGGCTTTAGCCCAAAAATATTTGGGTAAATTATGTTCATTTAACATGGTCCTTGCCATTTCTTATAAATTTCTATTCTTTCTTTCTACTATATTTTGTTGAGGATTTTTTGGAGTAGAGAAGTTGTGGTTATACCCATTTGATTCACAAAAATTTTGGAAGTCATGGTTTTGGAATTCACCACCATGATCACTCCGAATTGATGAAATCATGAAACCCTTTTCATTTTGAGTAAGTTTATAAAATTTAGATAAACATTTAAAAGAATCACTTTTGTGAGCTAAGAAATAGGTCCACGTGAATCTACTATAGTCATCTACAATCATAAAGGCATATTTACTACCTCCTAGGCTTGTTGTGTCAATTGGTCCAAACAAATCCATATGGATCAATTGTAATGGTCTAGAGGTACTTATTTGATTTTTTTGGCTTGAAGCTAGTTTTGATTTGTTTCCCTGGTTGACAAGCATCACATACTTTATCTTTAATGAACTTAACCTTAGGAATGCCTCTTATAAGGTTTTTAGATGTGATTTGAGAGATTAGTTTCATGCTAGCATGACCTAATCTTCTATGCCAAAGCCAAGCATCATCATTCAAAGCCGAAAAACATATTTCACTACTAAGATCATCAAGATTAATAGTGTAGATGTTATTTTGCTTGATTGCAATTATAGATGTATTGTTGTGTGGTTTTTCGACGATGCAAGCATTAGATTCAAATCTTACAATATAACCATTATCACATAATTGACTAATGCTCAAGAGATTATATTTTAAACCATCTACTAATAACACATTATCAATTGAAAAGGTTGATTTGTTACCTATAGTACCCTTGCCAATGATTTTACCCTTGTTGTTGTCTCCGAAGGTGACAAACTCTTCGTCTTGGCATCCACTATCAAGGTACCATCACTTACTCCTAGCTTGTGTGGGTGTTTTTGTCTACAAGAAAGGATGGTTTTTAGGTACCCATTTTGACTTGGGTGCCTCAAAAACTGATCTACTAAATTTATCATTATTCAATGAATTCCTAATTGATCCTTTAGGAACCCATACTAATTTATTTGGGCTAAGTTTCCTATATGGACATTTGTAAACAACATGTCCGGATTTACAACAAAAATTACATTTCAAATGAGAGGATACATGTAATGTTGGCCCTTTAATGAATGTGGTTTAAGTTCGGTGAGATCCACTCACGAATCTAATTCCACATCTATTTCTGACATGTCCCTTGTTAGCAAGGATCATGTCTAAGCTCTTACTACCGACCTTAAACTTGTTTAAGGTCTCTTTGAGTAGCAAGTTCTCCTTTTTGATTACTTCTAAGTGATTACACTTAGAGCATGGGAGTAGAGGGAGAGAATCATGCTCAAGACTCTTAAACTTATCTAGCAATAAAGCATGTTCCTTTTTTAAAGAATTGAAGCTTTTTATAATAGTTCTACATTCATCAAATAATTCATGGAAAGCAATTAAAAGCTCATCGAAAGATAAATCTTCATTAAGTAAATCACTTACCTCTTCTCCCAAATCCATTAGAGCGAAGTTGGCCTCCTCTTTGATGCTTGCTTCTTCATCCCCGGAATCACTCGAGTCATCCCAAGTAGCCTTCAATGCCTTATTCTTCTTGAGTTGCTTCTTCTTGGCTTGGGGGCATTCATTTTTGAAGTGCCCCGGTTTCTTGCATTCATAACATATGACTTGATCCTTTTTTGGTTCAAGTTTGTTCTTGAATTCATTTTTAAATTTGTCCTTTTTAATAAATTCTTTAAATTTTTTAGTTAAGAGTGCTATGTCCTCGTCAAAGTCCTCATCACTTGATGTTCCTTTCAAGTGGTCTTCTTGAGTTCTTAATGCCATATCCTTCCTATTCTTTGGAAAGGGGTTCTCTAGTTCATCATGAGTGTGGCATGTCATTTCATAGGTCATTAAAGACTCTATGAGTTCTTCGATAGGAAAAGTTTTAAGGTCCTTGGCCTCTTGAATGGTCGTAACCTTTGGATCCCAACATTTCAGAAGGGATCTTAAAATTTTTGTTACTAATTCAAAATTAGAAAAATCTTTACCAAGTGTCTTGAGTCCATTGATGACATCCATAAAGCGGGTGTACATGTCTCCAATGGACTCACTTGGTTTCATTCGAAAAAGCTCGTAAGAATGCACAAGAATATTGATTTTGGACTCTTTCACTTGGCTAGTGCCTTCATGAGTGATCTCAAGAGTTCGCCAAATATCAAAAGCTGATTCACAAATTGATACACGATTAAATTCATTTTTGTCTAGTGTACAAAACAAGACATTCATAGCCTTGGCATTTAAAGCAAACACCTTCTTCTCCGACTCATTCCATTCACTCATCGGAAGAGAAGATTTTTGAAAACCCTTTCCAATGATATTCCAAAGCTCAAAATCCATAGAAATAAGAAAAATCCTCATACGAGTCTTCCAATACGTATAATCCGACCCATTAAACATAGGTGGATGAGTAATGGAGTGACTCTCTTGCATGCTCAAAAAGGCCATCTCTCTTGGGTTTTAAACCAAATATGAGAGTGAACCTCGCTCTGATACCAATTGTCAGTTCGGAGCGGCACTAAAGGGGGGGGGGTGAATTAGTGCAGCGGATTAAAACTTAACCTTTTAAAAGTTGATTCTGGATATTTGTATAGAAACTTGATATAACTAAAGAGACTTTAACTTGAAGTAATTCAGGTAAATAAAGTCGGAAGTAGGGAGAAGAATTCCAATCAATTTTGTAGCTAACAAATTTACGAAACAGAAATTCAAATACTCACACAGCAAATGTACGCAGCTATGTATAGTGGTTTGGTCAAATGACCTACGTCCACTCTTGAAGCCTCCTCCAATGAGGCTCCCAACTTTCACTACCAAATCTCTTGAAGGGGAAGGACCAAACACTCCTTTACAGCCTTTTACCAAAGGTTCCCTCACTTTACAGAATTTTTACAAGGAGAAGAAAGGAGGTGAACACTTGAGCAATTGAAGGCAGGAATTTCCTATAGCTTAGACTTAATTCTAACACTGCAAAAGGTCTCTCAACCAGCTAGAAGTAAAGGGGTATTTATAGAGCTTTTTGGGATTCAAAAATCCCGGTCAAAGAGGTCTCATCCGAAATTTTGGACTATAGGCGGTACTACCGCTGGCATCAAGTGTACTACCGCTGCATCAAGCAGATACTACCGCTGACACAGTGGTTGCAACCACCCATCAAGCGGTACACCACCACCGCTCGAGGTGGTGCTATCGCTGGCCTACTGATCAACAAAGCGGTGCTGCTCTTTGCTGGGTCAGTGATGCTCTTGCTGGCCTACGGTCAACAGGCGATGCTACCGTCGGCCCTTGCCAGAAATTGTATGGGCCTAACCTTCGGCCCAATACAGCCCAATAAAGGCCCAATACAGGTCTAGATAGGATTAACACCTAGTCTATACCTTAATTAAGTGCTAACTATGAACTTTTAAAGCCAAATTAAATCGACACCATCAAGTTATCTTTCGAAGAGCTTTCCGACGATCTTCCGGTGGACTTTTGACACTCCCTCAGATTCCTTCTGGCGAACTCCCAGCAAGCTTCTGGATTCTATGGTGAGTTCAACGAGTCTTTGGCACCCTTTCGAACCTTCTCGGTGATCTCCGTGAACCTCCGACGATCTTTCCGATGAACTTCTGAAACCTTCGGCAAGTCCCCGATTTCATCTCGGTTGGCTTCGGCAGCACTTTCGATGATCCTTCGGACTTCCGGTGGACTCTTGAACTTCCAGCAACTTGACTCCGGTAATTAGCTCTATCATAGTTATTCCTACACACTTATCTCAAAAATGGATTAGATCAAATAACCATCAATTGACTTCATCATCAAAATCCGAGATTCAACAGATAGAAGTCCTTATCTTAATTGTTTAATTTTTGCAATATCTGCATGTTATTTATTTTTGCTACATCTTTAATTTCAGAAAAATATAGCTTTCAAATCCTTTACGTTGCATACTTGATGCCAACTGCCTCACTGGTCCAAATTATACGGATTGGCTTCGTAATCTGAGAATTATTCTCACGACGGAGAAAATCACGTATGTCCTTGATACAATGATCCCTACACTCGACGAAGGGGCAAGCGATGATGAGATCGCTGTTATATGAAGCACATAGATGATTTCGCTCTTGCTCAGTGTTATATGTTGGCCTCTATGACTGTTGAGTTACAAAGACAACATGAAAATATGGATGCTAATTCCATACTCCTGCATCTCCATAAACTGTTTGAGGAATAGGGAAGAACTCAGCGATATGAAATATCAAAGAGTTTTTTCCATGCCAGGATGACTGAGGGGACACTAGTTCAGAACCATGTCCTTAAGATGATTGAGTGGATCGAGAAACTCATAGGTCTAGGAATGGTCCGAGAGGATAACCTATGTGTGAATCTTATGCTTCAGTCTCTACCAGATTCCTTTTCTCAGTTCATAATGAATTTTAACATGAACAAACTTGAGGTGACCCTCCCAGAGCTCCTCAATATGTTGAGAGAAGCAGAGAGCATCATCAAGAAAGAGAAAATGGTTCTCTATGCTGGTGAGATCAGAAAGAAAAGGAAGGCTGAGAAGACCTTTAAGAAGGGCAAGGGCAAGGGGAAATTGGGTAAGATAAAGGTTATCAAGAAAGACCCAACAAAGGACAAAGGCCAGTGCTTCCACTACAGCAAAGATGGGCATTGGAAAAGGAACTGCAAAGAGTACCATCCAGAGAGGGCAAAACAGAAGCTTAGAGAAGCTTCAGGTACATTCATGATCAGTCTTCATTTGTTAGAATCTTATGATAACACATGGGTATTGGATACCGGGAGTGCTTATCATATCTGTAATTCGTTACAGGTTCTGGTAGGACCTAGGAGATTGGACGGAGGCGAGATGGATCTTAAGATGGGCAATGGAGCAAAGGTTGCTGCAATGGCTGTTGGCAAGGTCACCTTACATCTACCTGGTGGAGCTATTATTGCATTAGATGCATGCTATTATATTCCTTCTATTATCAAAAATATTATTTCCATTTCATGTTTGATAGTTAGTGGATATAATTTAGTTTTTGAGAACAATGGTTATTCAACAATATTAGATGATGAGATCATCACGAGAGGAACAGTGCATAATGGTTTATTTATGATAGATACAGCTCCACATATCATGAGTGTAAGTGAGTCTAAAAGGAAATGAGAAGAGATGAACAATGCATATCTTTCGCATTGTAGGCTAGGTCACATCCATGAGGGAAGGATTCAAAAGTTGCTGAAGAATGGATATCTAGATCCATTTGACTATGAGTCATATACGACTTATGAACCTTGCATTCGCGGAAAGATGACCAACTCTCTATTTAGTGGAACTGGAGAGAGAGCCACTGAGTTACTGGAACTCATACATAGTGATATATGTAGTCCCATGTCGACTCATGTCATAGGTGGTTACTCCTACTTCATTACTTTCACTAATGATTTCTCAAGATACGAATATGTGTACTTGATGAAGTACAAGTCTGAGGCTTTTAAAAAATTCAGGAAATATAAGAATGAAGTGGAGAATCAGACAAGAAAGAGTATTAAAATCCTTTGATCAGATCGAGGAGGTGAGTACTTAAGTACAGAGTTCACCCAGTTCCTCAAAGACCATGGGATTTTATCCCAATAGACACCTCCTTATACACTACAGCTTAATAGTATATTAGAAAGGAGGAATTGCACACTGTTAGACATGGTGCATTCCATGATGTATTTCATCGACCTACCCATCTCATTCTGGGGATATGCCCTAGAGACCGCAGCATACCTTCTGAACAGAATTCCAACTAAATCAGTGATGTCTACTCCATATAAGATATAGAATGGGAAGAAACCCGATCTTAAGGTTGCTAAGATTTAGGGCTACCCTGCTCATGTCAAGAGACACAACCCCGATAAGTTGGAATCCAGGACGGAACGGTGTAAGTTCGTGGGATACCCTAAGGAAACTTGTGGGTATTATTTCTACACCCTAAAGACCAAAAAGGTCTTTGTAGCCAAGAGAGCAGTGTTCCTTGAGAAGGAACACATTCTTAGTGGAGACAGTGGGAGCACGATAGAGTTGAGCGAGGTTGGAGAACCTAGCTCAAGCACCATTCTACACCTAGAATCTGTTCATATACCTAATACACAAGTTCTAACTTTGCGTAGGTTCGATACTCTCCCATCCTCCTGAGAGATATGTGGGACATATCAAAGGAGAAGATGTTGAGGATATTAATCCTCAGACCTATGAGGAGGCTATTATGAGCATAGACTCTGGCAAATGGCAAGAAGCCATGAATTCAGAAATGGATTCTATGTACTCCAACAAGGTTTGGAACCTAGTTGATGCACCTGAGGGTATTGTACCCATTGGCTGCAAGTGGATCTTCAAAAAGAAGATTAGAGTAGATGGAAAGGTAGAGACCTATAAAGCAAGGCTAGTGGCTAAGGGGTATCGTCAAAGGCAAGGTATTGACTATGATGAAACTTTCTCACCTGTAACCATGCTAAAATCCATTCGAATTTTATTGGCTATTGTAGCACACTATGATTATGAGATCTGGTAGATGGACGCCAAAACTGCATTCCTTAATGGTAACCTCGAGAAGGAGGTGTATATGATACAGCCTGAGGGATTCGTATTCAGGAATAACCCAGATATGGTGTGTATGTTGCTTAGGTCCATTTATGGACTGAAGCAAGCTTCCCGAAGTTGGAATATAAGATTTGATGAGGCGATTAGATCTTATGACTTCATTAAGAACGAAGATGAGCCTTGTGTGTACAAGAAAGTAAGAGGGAGCACTATCACCTTTTTGGTATTATATGTGAATGACATTCTGATAATTGGGAATGATGTAGGAATGCTCTCTATAGTAAAGACTTGGTTATCGAGGTACTTCTCCATGAAGGACTTAGGGGAAACATCCTGCATATTGGGGATACAGATCTATAGAGATAGATTCAAGAGGATGCTTGGTTTGTCCCGGTCTAGGTACATAGACACCATTATCAAAAGGTTTGGCATCGAAAATTCCAAGTGAGGTCTCAAACCAATGAGACATGGAATATCACTTTTTAGGAATATGTCTCCAAAGACTTCTAAAGAAAGGGCACATTGTTAGGATCAGACAAGCACTAAGAGGGGGGGGGTGAATTAGTGCAGCTGATTAAAATCGTAAGCTTGAAACTGATTTCGGTAAGAGGCTAGTTCGTATGAAAACTTCGATCCGACGAAAGATGACTTGGTTGAAGTTGCTTGAGTAAAGGTAATGAAAAACTGAATAGTTTGCAGCCAAGTAAAGAGATGAAACAGAAATTTAAACACTCACACATTCAAGACGCTGCGATGTATAGTGGTTCGGTCAAAGTGACCTACATCCACTTCCGAAGCCTTCTTCGATGAGGCTCTCAACTTCCACTAGCAAATCCTTTTGAAGGGGAAGGACCAAACATCCCTCTTACAACTCTTTTACAAAAAGTTCATACTCTTATAAATTTTCCAAAGAGAAAGAAGGAGGTGAACACAAGCTATTGAAAATAAGACTTTTGCAAGACTTTAGCTCAATTTTTAACCCTCCAAAGCGTGCCCTTTCAGCTGAGAAAGGGGGGGGGTATTTATAGATCCAAAGTGGATTTAAATTTTGGGCTCCAAATTTGAAATCAATTTGGATTTCACGATGCTGGCGGTGCTACCGCCTGTCAGGGGCGGTGCTATCGCCTGTCATTCACCAGACTGATAGTGCACAAGCGGTACCACCACCCAAGGCAGGCGGTACTATCACCGCTGCACATAGATGCTGGGCGGTACTACCGCCCAGCACTCGACTGCCAGGCGGTTCCACCGCTTGGCACAGGCGGTTCTACCGCTTGGCCCATTCAGCATTACTGAATAGGCCTTGTTCAAGGCCTAAAAAGGCTCAGTAAGAGCCCGGTTGGACCCTACCAGATTTGAGCAGGAATAATTCGAAATCCTTGCCCTAAGTATATGCCAACTACCAAATTAAAACATAATTAATAGTGATTTGAACCGACATTCTTTAAGTCTTATTACAGCGAGCTTTACGATGAGACTTCGGCGGTCTTTCGATACTTCCCTCGGATTTCTTCCGGCGGATTCCCAACATGCTCCCGGCTTGTATGGCGTGCTCAATGAGTCTTCGACAAGCTTTTGAACCTTCTCGGCAAACTCCGCAAATCCTTTGACGATCTTTGCAGTGATCTTCTGAAAACTTCGGTAAGTCCCTAATTCGATCTCGGTTGGTTCCGGCAATACTTCCAATGATCCTTCGGACTTCTGATGAACTCTTGAACGCCCGACGGACTTGGCCTCGGTAAATTGCTTTATGTTTCTAACCCATCGTAGTTAATCCTGCACACTTATCTTGACAATATAGATTAGCACAAATATTTCATTAATTGATTTCATTATCAAAATCCGAGATTCAACAATCTCCCCTTTTTTGTTGATGACAATCAATTGATGATGGAGTTACTCTTAACTCCCTCTATCTATATGCCATACCATGAGAAGGTAAAAGCACTTGAATTCAATTTTTTTGAATTCAAGCCAAATCCGATAGATTTCATTTAACATGAAGCTTAATAAACAAGCTTAAGCATAAATATAAAAAACTTCGTATTTTAAACAATGTCAAGGTATTTACACCTATAATAACAAGAAATATTAATTCCAACTTGATAAGGATCAAGTGATATCCAAAAGAGTGTTTCAATATTAAGACATGATATCAAATGAAAAAATAGTTTATCTCAAGAATAAGAATTTTTAAGCAAAATAGTTTAAGCATATTTCACTTTAAGCATTTACTCCAACATAGCAATAATTACTCCATCATAGCAATTTACATTTTTCTCCCCCTTTGTCATCAACAAAAATAATCGAGGTGGAGAAACTATTCATTACTTCGTAGAAGAAAAGAAAAAAAACATTTATCAGGCCATGAGAGGGAGAATACAAAAGTTGATCAATTATTGAGCCATGGAGGGAGCATGAAATCGTTCGAGGAGGATATCAAGTCATAAAGTAATACGAAAGTGTCATCCAAAAATTACGATCAAACCGAAAAAAAAATTCATTCAAAAGCTGATTAGATGAAGTGAAAATAACATCATGCAACATCATCCATAGTAGTCATAAGCATAACAGGACAAGTGTTTAAAAAGAGAACAACAGCTATTCTGGAGGGGGAATGCCAAAATGCCTATACAAGTGATCTATTTTGCGGTTCATTTGTTGCACTTCCTTCAAAATTTCAGCTTGCTGCATGGTGATTTGATTTAAAGCAAGCATGATCGGATCGCCAGTAGATGGAGCAGGAGCTGGCTCAGATGGTGCTGGATCAACGGGACTAGGTGGAGGAGATTCATTTCCCCTAAAAATTGGTATTTCAGGTCGCTCTACTGGTGGGGGAACTATATCAACCCTTCTAGGTTGCCTAATCCATATGCCATCTCTAAAGGTGCATCTAAGTCGCTTTAGGAGACTTCTATTAATTATGTTATATCTATCAACCTGCATTATTTCCTCGTCGGGTGACACACAAATGTTATGGACAAAAATGAATCTAGTGATCAACCCGCCATATGACAACATTGAGTCTCTAGAGAAAATTTCTATCCTGTGTTGTCTAATCAAATAAACAAAGCAGTTGTTTTATCTAGTCATGATCCAATACATCGTACTTAGTTCTAACATACTCATTTCATCAAGGTGAAATTACTTCGGAAGTAGAATGCTTATCATGATGTGATGAAGTAATTTCAAATTAAAAGGTGATAAGTACTCGCAGCTTTTAGGAATGATGCCTAGGTTAGGATTAGCAAAGATCGTCTCTAAGGCTTCGGAGTGGGTTGCTCCGATTGCATCCATATCCCATTGCCCTCTAAAATAACATCCTCTATTCTTTTCTTCAATTCCAAGTAGCTCACATATGGTACGATCAGAAATCTGAATTGTGGTTCCTAACATATAGGTAGTCAAAACATCATCTTCAATATTCATGTTAGTATAAAATAGCTTAACCAACCTAGGGTAGATTGGTTCATTAATTTGCAAGATAGGTAGAGCATTTAGATTGGCAAACCATCTAATAGGTTCTAGGTTTCTTAGTTCACCTAGATCAACATGTTTACCCTTATGTATGGCTTTAGAATCAAAATTTAGGTATCTTAAGGCTACCTCATTAGATCTAAAAAGGGTTGGGTCAAATGAATCTCCTTCCAACCTTTTCCCTTTGCCTCTTGATGATTTCTTAGGAGCCATATCTATTCAAGATGAAGGAACAAAAGGAAATAATAAGGAAAAGACAAGCAAATGTGAAGAGAAGAGAAAATTGTAGATTTTACCTTCTTTAAGTTTCCTAGGGAGGTGAGGAGCTTGAATCAAGAAAAAAATCATTGATAGCCCTTTAGGATGAAGAAGAAATGGAGAGGAGAGAGTTTGGAGGAGTTTAGGAGGAAGAGGGCTGAATGGGTGGGTGTTTCGGTCAGTTCTATCACCGACCCTAACACCCCCTTTAATATGGGGGTGTTCAGGCGGAAGTACCGCCAACCAGGTGGTGCTACCACTTGGGAGCCGAGCACCCAGGCGGTACTATCGCTGGTTCTGGCGGTGCTACCGCTGACCCCATAATTTTTTTTTAAATTTGTTTTCTAGTATTGAAATTGATCCGTCAAGGGGGAGCGACATCACATGCGTAGCGGAAGAACAGAAAACAAAACACCCAGATTTCCCATAGAAAATTTCCGTCGTCGTGCGAAGATCGGTGCATCAAAAACAAATCCGCAAAAACTGCATGTGTTAAAGAAAGATACCTAGGGAGATCGTATATCCCTGAATTCCTGCAGATCTGTGGGAGAGGATGAAGGAAGTCAAGTGTCCTCCTCTCTAGCGGTATCCACACAGTAGGGATTGTGACGATGCTCCTCTCTCTCTAGGGGAAGAGAACAAGAGGTGGCTACCAAAAGAAAACCCCCAACCTATAGAGCTTTGGTCCCCTCCTATTTATAGAGGCCCCCCTGAAAAACCCTAATGGATCTTTTGCCCTATTGGGTATTGGATCTCCATCCAATTACCCAAGCCTCTTGGATTAGTGGGCCTCTACCCAATAATCTCTTGATATCCAATAAGATAGGGGGTTCAGCGGATATCTCATATCCGAACCTCTACTCGTCGCAATACCTACCATATGTGTGTGACCCTCTAGGCCCAATATCGAGCTGACCATGAGTTATACCTGTCAGAACTCCTTCTGATATAGTGAATTATTATCTCTATAATAATTCACCCAACTTATCGACTGCGGACGTACCAAGCCACTACGCCGCGGCCCCCAGATGATACAGGAGAATCCAATCCTTTGGACCTATATGTCCTCAGTTACCATGTATCTATAATCTCTCATCTATCTAATATCCTAGAGACCCTATATTGGGCATGGTGCTGTCAGGCCCATACGGTCTCTCCTCGAGTCTTGCTCTTGTCGGATTCTCCCGGAGAACCCTTTCTCTCTCAATCTGAATAACCTTGGCCAAGGATTTATTCGAGCAAGAACATATGGGATATTTCTCTCATGATACCGAGAGCGGATGATCCTCTATTGACACTCAATAGCCCTCGTAAGGTTGGCTACCACTCCCAATGACTGGTTGTACTAGATATGGAGCTTTCCAAACCTATAAGTCTGGTATCAAAGAGTGGAGTACTCATACAGGACATCCTTGGTGTCTCAAGTCTAAGGACCAGATACACTACTGGGACTATGAAATCGCTGTCTGACGTGAGGTATCAATAACCATCCAGCATTTCATAGGCGGATCAATCAGTGAACTCATTCTCCAATGAGCACCTGCACTGTACCCTTAGTGTCCCCACACGAGTAGCTATGAGACTAGCTACCTCCATCATATGAACGGGTATACAGCACACCAGTCTATCCGATTATCTCGATGTCCTTCTCGAGAAACCTATGACCAGGATAATTTAGGGTCTGTGTTTAAAGGTGAATTGGTCTCATTATTGTAATCTCATCATAATCCAATTCCCATTGCATAGATCTAAGGATTTCACAATATACATCTAGATAATGTGAGATAATGCCAATAATCATAAGCAAAGAGATTGATGCAGCGTGTTACAGGTGCTATCACTCATGTGATTGGCTTGTAGGGCACCTATAACTAGCAAACTCCCACTTGACCTAAAGCCAATCACCAACATGTTTGATCCCTATCAGACCTCTGTGACGCTAAAAAACAATCTGAGTAAGTGGCTTTGTCAATGTATCTGCAATGTTATCTTCGGATGGAACTCTTTCTATTACTACATCTCTTCGGGCCACGATCTCTCTAATAAGTTGGAACCTCCTCAGAACACTTCTGATGAGACCCGGTTTCTCTTATTTGAGTAATCATCCTGTATTTGTCACAATATAAAGGAATCAGCTCCTCGCTGCTTATGATGACTCCTATATCTGTGATGAACTTCTTCATCCAGACTCCCTCCTTTGCTGCCTCTACCACGACAATGTATTCCGCCTCTATGGTCGAGTCAGCAGTAGTGTCTTACTTGGAACTCTTCCAGCATACTTCTCCTCCATTCAGGGTGAACACATACCCTGAATTAGACTTGCTATCATCGACATCGGACTGGAAGCTCAAGTCCGAGTAGCCCTCAACCTTGAGGCTACTATCTCCATATACCAGTAAAAGATCCTTAGTCCTTCTCAAGTACTTAAGGATACATTTCTTGCTTTCGATGCTCCAAGCCTGGATCTGCCTGATATCGCTCGTGACACTCAAAGCATGTGCTATATCAAACCTGGTACATAGTATAGCATACATGATAGATCCTATCTCTGATGCATATGACATCATATCCATGTGTGCCCTTTCTTTAGGAGTCTTTGGGGACATACTCCTAGAAAGTGATATTTTATGTCTTATTAGTATGAGACCTCTCTTGGAATTTTTCATGCCATACCTTTTGACAATGGTGTCTATGTACCTGGACTGGGACAAGCCAAGCATCCTCTTAGATATATCTCTATAGATCCATATCCCCAATATACAGGATGCTTCCCCTAAGTCCTTCATGGAGAAGTGCCTAGATAACCAAGTCTTTACTATGGAAAGCATTCCTACATCATTCTCAATGATCAGGATGTCATCCACATATAATACCAAAAAGGTGATAGTACTCTCACTTAATTTCCTGTACACACAAGGTTCATCTTTGTTCTTAACGAAGTCATAAGATCTGATTGCCTCATCAAATCTTATGTTCCAACTTCGGGAAGCTTGCTTCAATCTATAAATTGACCTAAGCAACTTGTACACCTTATCTAGGTTATCCTTAGACACGAATCCCTCAAGCTGTATTATATACATCTCCTCATCGAGGTTACCATTGAGGAAAGCGGTTTTGACGTCCATCTGTCAGATCTCATAATCATAGTGTGCTGCAATAGCCAATAGAATTCGAATGGATTTTAGCATGACTACAGATGAGAAAGTTTTGTCATAGTCAACACCTTGCCTTTGACGATACCCCTTAGCAACTAGCCTTGCTTTATAGGTCTCTACCTTTCTATCTACTCCAATCTTCTTTTTGAAGATCTACTTGCAACCAATGGGTACAATACTCTTGGGTGCATCAACTAGGTTCCAAACCTTGTTGGAGTACATGGAATCTATTTCTGAATTCATGGCTTCTTGCCATTTCCCAGAGTCTATGCTCATAATAGCCTCCTCGTAGGTCTGAGGATCAATATCCTCAATATCCTCTCTTCTGATATGTCCCACAAATCTCTTAGGAGGATGGGATACTCTATCTGACCTACGTATAGTTGGAACTTGTATGTTAGGTATCTGAACAGATTCTGGAATGGTGCTTGAGCTAGGTTCTCCAACCTCGCTCAACTCTATCATGCTCCCACTGTCTCTACCAAGAATGTATTCCTTCTCAAGGAACACTGCTCTCTTAGCTACAAAGACCTTTCGGTCCTCAGAGTGATAGAAATAATACCCACAAGTTTCTTTGGGGTATCCCACGAACTTGCACCGTTCCGTCCTAGATTCCAACTTGTCAGGGTTGTGTCTCTTAACGTGGGCAGGGCAGCCCCAAAACTTAACAATTTTAAGATCGGGCTTCTTCTCATTCCATATCTCATATGGAGTAGACATCACTGATTTAGTTGGAATTCTGTTCAGAAAGTAAGCTGTGGTTTCTAGGGCATATCCCCAGAATGAGATGGGTAGGTCGGCGAAACACATCATGGAACGCACCATGTCTAACAGTGTGTGATTCCTCCTTTCTGATACACCATTAAGTTGTGGTGTATAAGGAGGTGTCCATTGGGATAATATCCCATAGTCTTCGAGGAACTGGGTGAACTCTATACTCAAGTACTTACCTCCTCGATCTGATCGAAGGGTTTTAATACTCTTTCCTGTTTGGTTCTCCACTTCTCATTTCCTCTTAGACTCTCTTAACTCATGATATGTGGAGCTGTATCTAGCATAAATAAACCATTATGCAATGTTCCTTTCATGATGATCTGATCATCTAATATTATTGAACAACCATTGTTCTCAAAAACTAATTTATATCCAATAACTGTCAAACATAAAATGAAAATAATATTTTTGATAATAGAAGGAACATAATAGCATGCATCTAATGCAATAATAGCTCTACCAAGCAGATGTAAGGTGACCTTGCCAACAGCCAGTACAACAACCTTTGCTCTATTGCCCATCTTAAAGTCCATCTCGCCTTTGTTCAATCTCCTAGGTCCTGCCAGAGCCTGCAATGAATTGCAAATATGATAAGCACTCCCGGTATCTAATACCCATGTGTTATCATAAGATTTTGACAAATGGAGACTGATCATGAATGTACCTGAAGCTTCTGCAAGCTTCTGTTTCGCCTTCTCTGTAAGGTATTCCTTGCAGTTCCTCTTCCAGTGCCCATCTTTGCCGCAATGGAAACACTGGCCTTTGTCCTTTGTTGGGTCTATCTTAGCAACCTTTGCCTTACCCATTTTACCCTTGCCCTTGCCCTTCTTACGGGTCTTCTCAGTCTTCCTTTTCTTTCTGGTCTCACCAGTGTAGAGAACCGGCTTCTCTTTCTTGAAGGTGCTCTCTGCTTCTCTCAACATATTGAGGAGCTCTGGAAGGGTCACCTCAAGTTTGTTCATATTGAAATTCATTATGAATTGAGAAAAGGAATCTGGTAGGGACTGAAGTACAAGATCCACACACAGGTTATCCTCTAGGACCATTCCTAGACCTGTGAGTTTCTCGATCCACTTAATCATTTTAAGGACATGGTTCTGAACCGGTGTCCCCTCAGTCATCCTGACACGAAAAAAACTCTTTGATATCTCATATCGTTGAGTTCTTCCCTGTTCCTCAAACAGTTTATGAAGATGTAGGAGTATGGAATTAGCATCCATATTTTCATGCTGTCTCTTTAACTCAATAGTCATAGAGGCCAACATATAACACTGAGCAAGAGTGGAATCATCTAAGTACTTCATATAACGAGCGATCTCATCCTCGCTTGCCCCTTCGTCGGGCGTAGGGATCACTATATCAAGGACATATGCAATTTTCTCCACCGTGAGAACGATTCTCAGATTGCGAAGCCAATCCATATAATTTGGACTAGTGAGGCGGTTGGCATCAAGTATGCCATGTAAAGGATTTGAAAGCGATATTTTTCTGAAATAAAAGATGTAGCAGATATAAATAACATGCAGACTTTGCAAAAATTAAATAATTAAGATAAGGACTTCTATCTTAATGTATTTCCACTAATTTTTCGTGAGACACAACACCCTCCAGTATGTGAATCAGAGACCCCCAGCGGATCTCTAGTGGGGATCAGGATCCAATCGGCGTCTTAACGTAATCTCGAGGGACTCGACCAATCACATTAAGCCCGTAAAGGTAGACAACTCTTGTTAATCACAACTCCTTGTGATTCCCATCCTGTTCGGCCTCCGAATCACCATGGCCTCGAGGGACTCGATCAACCATGATGTTCGATTAAGTCATTAACATCGTTACCAGATGAGTCTAATTCGGTGATATACTCTCGAGGGACTCGACCAAGTAGATAAGATGGCGAGACGCGATATAGGTGAGTCTCGAGGGACTCGACCAACTCAACCTACACTGGGAATCGGCTCCTAGCTATAACGATGGAAGGCCACGTGGGTCAATCTAATTACCTCACGTTTACCGACTTAATATTATTAATGGAGAGGATTTTTGATTTGGTCTCCTAACATAATGTGTCACACATATACGTATTTAATATATATATCTACATCGCATGCAAATATATATATATATATATATATATATATATATATAGTAGGTGTATAACTAATCACACATAACATGAGCAGTCACACCAAATGATCATGGACCATATCCTAATGTGATCAGGCCCGAGCTAGTAGGCCCAATCACTCACATCAAGATCTATGTGTACTTCGGCGCATCTCTATGCCCTATGATCGTCCATCTTGCTTCGTCGGATCCGTCGGTATCTCAACGCATCTCCATGCGTCGGATCGTCCGTCTCGGCCTCGTGAATCACGCTATCGTTGTGCCTCCTCTGATAATTACAACATAATTACAAGTACATAAGCCCGACAATAAACGAGAAAAAATAGAGGCTCGTAGACCCCAATAATAATAATCACATGTACACACATCACATCACAAGTCCATGATCATTTGTCCACATCATACATCACATGTATATGTTATTTTATAGGA
Source organism: Musa beccarii (assembly GCA_024322285.1). Lineage (NCBI taxonomy): Eukaryota > Viridiplantae > Streptophyta > Magnoliopsida > Zingiberales > Musaceae > Musa > Musa beccarii. The sequence goes on from CM044398.1 coordinate 56,396,314, forward strand.
CTACTAGATAAATAATAATAGTTAATTAAACTATTTAATCAACTAATATTTCTGAAAATAGGGACATAGAGGGAATTTTCTAAATTCCCAAGGGTATTTTGGTCATCGGCCAAAAGGGACAGGGACTGGAATTTCTCAAATTCTAAGGGTATTTTGATAATTCTATCAAAGGGGATAGAATCTGAAATTTCTAAAATTCCTAAGGGTATTTTGGTAATTCTATCAAAGAGGATAGAATCTAGAGTTTTTGAAATTTCGAGGGGCCAAACCGTCTTTTGCCCTAAAAACCTGATCCCTCTGCCCTGCTGCGTTTGCGGTTGCGGTGCGCCCGCCGCCACTAGGCGGCATGGCGCAGAAATGGGCGCAACGGCCGCAGTGGCGCGCTGCACAGAACGCCACGGGCAAGCGCTGCAGCGGCGCTGGCGGCTGCCGTGGCAACCCGCCAGTAAACGCCATGTGGCGCTACCATGGGCGCGTGGCGCTCTAATCTTTGGCGCTAACGCCGCGCGCGCTGCTGGGCGCGGCGCGCCGGCGTTGTCCGTGGCGGCGCATGGCGTTACCCGCGGCATGCGCGCTGCGTGCCCTCGGCCGATGAGTCGCTTTGTGCCCCTGCGGGGTCGTCGAGCGGCTTGCTCAGGTGGCGATAGCCGTCGGCCGGCGGCTGCTTGCTGTCGCGGCAGCAGCAAGGCTGCAAGCAGCCTTGCGGCCGCTGCACGAACACAGCAAGGGCAGCAATAGTTGCTGCCCTTCCTCGCCCTTTGCGCTAACGATTTTGGCGATGTAACCTGTTCTAGATCACAACACACGTAGTTTAAGATCCGATCTTCGCATGAACAACCTGGCTCTAATACCACTGTTGGGAAATCAGTCAAGGGGGAGCGACATCACATGCGCAGCGGAAGAACAGAAAATAAAACACCCTAGATTTTCCGTAGAAAGTTTCCATCGTCATGTGAAGATCGGTGCGTCAAAAACAAATCCGTGAAAACTGCATGTGTTAAAGAAAGATACCTAGGGAGATCGTATATCCCTGAATTCCTGCAGATCTATGGGAGAGGATGAAGGAAGTCAAGTGTCCTCCTCTCTAGCGGTATCCACACAACAGGGATTGCGACGATGCTCCTCTCTCTCTTGGGGGAGGAGAACAGGAGGTGGCTACCAAAAGAAAACCCCCAGCCTATAGAGCTTTGGTCCCCTCCTATTTATAGAGGCCCTCTTGAAAAACCCTAATGGATCTTTTGCCCTATTGGGTATTGGATCTCTATCCAATTACCCAAGCCTCTTGGATTAGTGGGCCTCTACCCAATAATCTCTTATTAGCAATTATTGGATCTCATCTCATAATCCAATAATTCAGGGGCTTAATGGATATCCAATAAGATAGGGGGTTCAGCGGATATCTCATATCCGAACCTCTACTCGTCGCAATACCTACCATATGTGTGTGACCCTCTAGGCCCAATATCGAGCTGGCCGTGAATTATACCTATCAGAACTCCTTCTGACAGTGAATTATTATCTCTATAATAATTCACCCAACTCATCGATTGCGGATGTACCAGGCCACTACGCCGCGGCCCCCAGACAATACAGGGGAATCCAATCCTTTGGACATATCTGTCCTAAGTTACCATGTATCTATAATCTCTCATCCATCTAATATCCCAGAGACCCTATACAGGGCATGGTGCCGTCAGGCCCATACGGTCTCTCCTCGAGTCTTGCTCTTGTCGGATTCTCCCGGAGAACCCTTTCTCTCTCAATCTGAATAACCTTGGCCAAGGATTTGTTCGAGCAAGAACACATGGGATATTCCTCTCATGATACCGAGAGCGGATGATCCTCTATTGACACTCAATAGCCCTCGTAAAGTTAGCTACCACTCCCAATGACCGACTGTACTAGATATGGAGCTTTCCAAACCTATAAGTCCGGTATCAAAGAGTGGAGTACTCATACAGGACATCCTTGGTGTCTCAAGTCTAAGGACCAGATACACTACTGGGACTACAGAATCGCTGTCTGACGTGAGGTATCAATAACCATCCAGCATTCCGTAGGTGGATCAATCAGTGAACTCATTCTCCAATGAGCACCTGCACTATACCCTTAGTGTCCCCACATGAGTAGCTACAAGACCAGCTACCTCCATTATATGAACGGGTATATAACACACCAGTCTATCCGGTTATCTCGATGTCCTTCTCGAGTAACCTATGACCATGATAATTTAGGGTCTGTGTTTAAAGGTGAATTGGTCTCATTATCGTAATCTCATCACGATCCAATTCCCATGGCACAGATCCAAGGACATCACATATACATCTAGATAATGTAAGATAATGCCAATAATCATAAGCAAAGAGATTGACCCAGCGTGTTACAGGTGCTATCACTATTGTGATTGGCTTGTAGGGCACCTATAACTAGCAGAAATGAGATGAGATGTAATCATAGATCACTCCTTGAGATATAGAATTAAAATGAGGGAGGCAAATCTGCGAGAGCCGAGTTTTTGTAAAAACCATGAAAGCCGAAAGAAAATATATATATAATGCTACTCATACACAAGGACAATTTAACATGCCTATTTCTCTCCTAATGAAGTCATATTGTTCTTCATTTAAAAGTTTCGTAAAGATATCTGCTAATTGATGTTTTGTATCGATAAATTCAAGAGTGACATCGTTACTGTTAACATGATCTCGTATAAAGTGATGTCTTATGTCAATATGCTTAGTTCTAGAGTGTTGAATAGGATTTTTGGTTAGACAAATAGCACTTGTATTATCACATTTTATGGGAATGTTATTTAAATGAATTCCATAGTCTTCTAGTGTATTTTTCATCCAAATGACTTGAGCACAACATGCACTTGCGGCTATGTATTCGGCTTCCACCGTAGATAGTGCAACCGAATTTTGTTTCTTGGAAGTCCAAGAAACAAGTGCATGTCCTAAAAATTGGCATGTTCCGAATGTGCTCTTTCTATCTATTCTACATCTACCAGAATCCGCATCTGCATAGGCTTTTAAATCAAAGTTATCAGATTTTGGATACCATAATCCTAGATTAGGAGTACCTTTAAGGTGTCTAAGAATTCTTTTAACGGCTTTAAGGTGAGACAACTTAGGATTAGCTTGAAACCTCGCATAAAGTCCTACGCTAAACATGATATCTGGTTTGGTTGCGGTAAGATAGAGCAAGCTACCTATCATTCCCCTATATGTCTTTTGATTAAAACTTTCTTCACTTTCATCTATGTCTAACTTGGTGGAAGTACTTATTGGAGTGTTGATAGCTTTTGAACCATCCATATTAAATCGTTTTAATAATTCTAATGTATATTTGGATTGATTAAGGAATATGCTATTACTAAGTTGTTTAATTTGTAATCCAAGAAAGAAGGTTAATTCTCCCATTAAACTCATCTCAAATTCATGACTCATACACTTGGCAAAAGATTCACATAGTGATTCATTCAAAGAACCAAAAATAATATCATCAACATAAATTTGAACAATAAGAAAATTATTTTTAAAATATTTAATAAACAATGTAGTATCAACCTTGCCTTTAGTAAAATTATTTGAAATTAAAAAAGAACTAAGCCTCTCATACCAAGCCCTAGGGGCTTGTTTTAGTCCATAGAGAGCCTTAGTTAATTTAAACACATGATTAGGAAGAAGAGAATTTTTGAATCCGGGTGGTTGATCAACATATACTTCTTCAGAAATAAAGCCATTTAAAAAAGTACTTTTGACATCTATTTGAAATAGTTTAAAATCATTACCACTAGCATAGGTAAGGAGCATCCTGATGGCTTCTAATCTTGCCACAGGAGCGAAGGTCTCTTCATAATCAATACCTTCTTCTTGGTTGAAACCTTTGGCCACTAATCTAGCTTTGTTTCTAACCACAATACCATATTCATCTTGCTTGTTTCTAAAGACCCATTTAGTATCAATAACTAAATAGTCATTAGGTCTAGGAATAAGCTTCCATACCTCATTCATCTCAAATTGATTTAACTCTTGTTGCATTGCGATGACCCAAGAATCATCTTTCAAGGCATCATCAATGCATTTTGGTTCAACTTGAGAAAGAAAAGCGGCATGGGCACAAAAATTCTTAAATGAAGAATGAGTTTGAACCCCTTTAGATGTATCTCCTATAATTAACTCCTTGGGATGGGCATCTACATACTTCCATTCCTTGGGTAAGAAAATTTGGGAAGAAGATGCATCCAAGTTGTCATTTTGAGGAGAGGGTTCATTCAAATTCAAATCATTAAAACCAAGATCATCATCAAAATCTTTTTTCTTAGATTTAGAAAATTCATTAAAAACCACATGAATAGATTCCTCTATAACTAAGGTTCTTTTGTTGAAAACCCGAAAAGCTTTAGAAATAGAAGAGTAACCAAGAAAGATGCCTTCATCGGATTTAGCATCAAATTTTCCTATGACATCCTTTTCATTCAAGATAAAGCATTTGCAACCGAAAACTTTAAAGTAAGAGACATTGGGTTTTTTATTATTCTATAATTCATATGGAGTCTTAGATAGGGATGGTCTTACTAAAACTCTATTCATAACATGGCAAGCCGTGTTCACGACTTCGGCCCAAAAATATTTTGGTAAATTATATTTATTTAACATGATTCTAGCCATTTCTTGCAAATTTCTATTTTTCCTTTCCACTACTCCATTTTGTTGAGGATTCCTTGGAGTAGAGAAGTTATAGTTATATCCGTTTATTTCACAAAAATTTTGGAAGTCATGGTTTTGAAATTCACCATCGTGATCACTCCAAATTGATAAAATCGGAAACCTTTTTCATTTTGAGTGAGTTTACAAAATTTAGAGAAACATTTAAAACAATCATTTTATGAGCCAAGAAATTGGTCCAAGTGTGTCTACTATAGTCATCCATAATTACGAAGGCATATTTGCTACCTCCTAAGCTTGTTATGTCAATTGGTCCAAATAAATCCAAATGGATCAATTGCAATGGTCTAGTGGTGCTAATTTGATTTTTTGATTTGAAACTAGTTTTTATTTGTTTTCCTAGTTGACATGCATCATATACTTTGTCCTTGACAAACTTCATATTGGGGATTCCTCGTACTAACTCTCTAGATGAAATCTTAGATATTAGTTTCATGCTTGCATGGCATAATCTCCTATACCAAAGCCAAGCATCATCATTCAAAACTGAAAAATATATTTCATTACTTAATTCATCAATATTTATGGTGTAGACATTATTTTATTTTAAAGCAATCATGGATATGTCATTGTTTGGTTTTTCAATGATGCAAACATTAGATTCAAATCTAGCAACATAACCTTTATCGCATAATTGACTAATGCTTAAAAGATTATGTTTTAAACCATCAACTAGCAACATATCATCAATTGAAAAACTTGATTTGCTACGTATGGTTCCCTTGCCAATGATTTTACCCTTGTTGTTGTCTCCGAAGGTGACATACCCTTCTTCTCTGCTAGTGAGTATAGAGAAATGAGATGGATCTCCGGTCATGTACCTTGAGCATCCACTATCAAGATACCATTTCTTGCTCCTAGCTTGTAAGTTTGTCTACAAATGAGGATGGTTTTTAGGTACCCATTTGATTTTGGGTGCTTTATAAATTGAACTACTTAATTTGTAATTCAACATTGAATTGTTTATGGTTCCTTTAGGAACCCATATCAATTTTTGTAGACTAATTTTCTTGAATGGACATTTGTAAACAACATGTCCAGTTTTATCACAAAAATTACATTTCAAATGGGGTGATACATGCAATGTGGGTCCTTTAATGAAGGTGGTGAGATTTTGGTGAGATCCACTCACAAATCCGATTCCACTTTTATTTCCGACGTAACCCTTGTTAGCAAGGATCATGTCTAAGCCCTTGCTACCGACCTTAAACTTGTTTAGGGTCTTTTTGAGTAGCAAATTCTCATTTTTTATTACTTCTAAGTGTTCACACTTAGAGCATGGGGGTAGAGAAGGAGTTTGGAGACTATTGAACTTATTTTGCAATAAAGCATGCTCTTTCTTTAATAAATTAAACTTTTTGCTAATAGTTCTACATTCAGCAAATAACTCATGAAAAGCGATAGAAAGTTCATCAAAAGACAATTCTTCATTAAATAACTCACTAACCTCTTCTCCTAAGGCCATTAGCACGAAGTTAGCCTCCTCTTTGTTGCTTGCTTCTTCAACCTCGGAGTCACTTGAATCATCCCATGTAGCCTTCAATGCTTTCTTCTTCTTGGGTTGCTTCTTGGCTTGGGGACATTCATATTTGAAGTGCCCCGGCTTCTTGCACTCGTAGCAAATAACTTGGTCCTTTTTATGTTCAAGTTTATTTTTTGTGTCATTTTTAAATTTATTCTTTCTTATGAACTTTTTGAATTTTCAAGTTAAAAGTGCAATGTCATTATCACTGTCCTCATCACTTGATATTCTTTTCAAGTGATCTTCTTGTGTTCTTAGTACCATATCCTTTCTGTTCTTTGGAAGGGGGTTATCGAGCTTTTCATGAGCATGACACGTCATTTCGTAGGTCATTAGAGACCCAATAAGTTCTTCAAGAGGAAAAGTCTTAAGGTCCTTGGCCTCTCGAATGACCGTAACTTTTGGATCCCAACTCTTTGGAAGGGATCTCAAAATCTTAGTTACTAGTTCAAAGTTAGAAAAACCTTCACCGAGTGCCTTAAGTCCATTGATGACATCCGTAAAGTAGGTGTACATGTCTCCAATGGACTCACTTGGTTTCATTCGAAAAAGTTCATAAGAATGCACAAGAATATTGATTTTGGACTCTTTCACTCGGCTAGTGCCTTCATGAGTGATATCAAGAGTATGCCAAATATCAAAAGCCGATTCACAAATTGATACGCGATTAAATTCGTTTTTGTCTAGTGCACAAAACAAGGTATTCATAGCCTTTGTGTTTAAAGCAAAAACCTTCTTCTCTGATTCATTCCAATCGCTCATCGAAAGAGAAGATTTTTGAAAACCATTCTCAACGATATTCCAAAGCTCAAAATCCATAGAAATAAGAAAGATCCTCATACGGGTCTTCCAATACGTATAATCCGACCCATTAAACATTGGCGGACATGTAATGGAATGACCTTCTTGCATACCGGAATAGGCCATCTCTCTTGGGTTTTAGACCAAATATGAGAGTGAATCCGCTCTGATACCAATTGTTAGGATTGGACAAGCACTAAGGGGGGGGGGGTGAATTAGTGCAGTGGATTAAAATCGTAAGCTTGAAACCGATTTCGGTAAAAGGCTAGTTCGTATGAAAACTTCGATCCGACGAAAGATGACTTGGTTGAAGTTGCTTGAGTAAAGGTAATGAAAAACTGAATGGTTTGCAGCCAAGTAAAGAGATGAAATAGAAATTTAAACACACACATTCAAGACGCTGCGATGTACAGTGGTTCGGTCAAAGTGACCTACATCCACTTCCGAAGCCTTCTCCAATGAGGCTCCCAACTTCCACTAGTAAATCCTTTTGAAGAGGAAGGACCAAACACCTCTCTTATAACCCTTTTACAAGAAGTTCACACTCTTACAGATTTTCCAAAAAGAAAGAAGGAGGTGAACACAAGCTATTGAAAATAAGACTTTTGCAAGACTTTAGCTCAATTTCTAACTCTCAAAAGGGTGCCCTTTCAGCTAAGAAAGGAGGGGGTATTTATAGATCCAAAGTGGATTCAAATTTGGGCTCTAAATTTGAAATCAGTTTGAATTTCCCGGTGCTGGCGGTGCTATCGCCTGTCAGGGGTGGTGCTACCACCTGTCAGTCGCCAGACTGATAGTGCACAAGCGGTACCACCGCCCAAGGTAGGCGGTACTATCACCATTGCACATAGATGCTGGGCGGTACTACCGCCCCAGGTTGGGCGTTACTACTGCACAGCACTCGGCTGCTAGGCGGTTCCACCACCCGGCCCATTCAGCATTACTGAATGGGCCTTGTTCAAGGCCCAAAAAGGCCTAGTAAGAGCCCGGTTGGCCCTTACCAGATTTGAGCAGGATTAATTTGAAATCGTTGCCCTAAGTACGTGCCAACTACGAAATTGAAACATAATTAATAGTGATTTGAACTGACATTCTTCAAGTCTTATTCCGGTAAGCTTTACGATGAGACTTCAGCGGTCTTTCGATACTTCCCTCGGATTTCTTCCGACGGATTCCCAGCATGCTCCCGGCTTGTATGGCGCGCTCAATGAGTCTTCGACAAGCTTCCGAACCTTCTCGGCAAACTCCACAAATCCTTCGACGATCTTTGCAGCGATCTTCCGAAAACTTCGGTATGTCCCTGATTCGATCTCGGTTGGTTCTGACAATACTTCTAATGATCCTTCGGACTTCCGATGAACTCTTGAACACCTGACGGACTTGACCTCGGTAAATCACTTTATGTTTCTAACCCATCGTAGTTAATCCTGCACACTTATCTTGATAATATAGATTAGCATAAATATTTTACCAATTGATTTTATCATCAAAATTCGAGATTCAACATATATATGGATATGATACAATATGCCTCAGCGATAGTATCTATCATGTATGCTATGCTATGTACCAGACCTGATATAGCACATGCTTTGAGTGTCACGAGCAGATATCAAGCAGATCCGAGCTTAGAGCATTGGAAAGTAGTAAAATGTATCCTTAAGTACTTGAGAAGGACTAAAGATCTTTTACTGGTATATAGAGGTAGTAGCCTCAGGGTTGATAGCTATATGGACTCGAGTTTCCAGTTCGATGTCGATGATAGCAAGTCTAATTCAGAGTATGTGTTCACCCTGAATGGAGGAGCAGTATGCTGGAAGAGTTCTAAGTAAGACACTACTCCTGACTCGACCACAGAGGTGGAATACATTGCTTCGACAGAGGTAGCAAAGGAGGGAGTCTGGATGAAGAAGTTTATCACAGACCTAGGAGTCGTCCCGAGCAGCGAGGAGCCGATTCCCTTATATTACAACAACTACAGGGTGATTACTCAAATAAGGGAACCCGAGTCTCATCAAAAGTGTTCTAAGGAGGTTCTAGCTTATTAGAAAAATCATGGCCCAAAGAGATGTAGCATTGGAAAGAGTTCCATCCAAAGATAATATTGCAGATCCACTGACAAAGCCTTTGACTCAAATTATTTTTGAGTGTCACAAAGGTCTGATGGGGATCAGACATGTTGGTGATTGGCTTTAGGTTAAGTGGAAGATTGCTAGTTATAGGTGCCTACAAGCCAATCACATGAGTGATTGCACCTGTAACACGCTGCGTCAATCTCTTTGCTTATAATTATTGGCATTATCTCATATTATCTTGATGTATATTGTGATGTCCTTGGATCTGTGCAATGGGAATCGGATTGTAATGAGATCACGATAATGAGACCGATTTACCTTTAAACACAGACCCTAAATTATCCTGGTCATAGGTTACTCGAGAAGAACATCGAGATAAACGGATAGACTGGTGTGCTGTATACCCGTCCATATGATGGAGGTGGCTGGTCTCATATTTACTCGTGTGGGGACACTAAGGGTATAATGTAGGTGCTCATTGGAGAATGAGTTCACTGATTAATCCGCCTACGAAATATTGGATGGTTATTGATACCTCATGTGAGGCAGCAATTCCATAATCCCAATAGTGTATCTGGTCCTTAGACTTGAGATACCAAGGATGTCCTATATGAGTACTCCACTCTTTGATACCAGACTTATAGGTTTGGAAAATTTCAGATCTAGTATAGCCGGTCATTGGGAGTGGTAGCCAACCTTACGAGGGCTATTTAGTGTCAATAGAGGATCATCTACTTTCGGTATCATGAGAGGAATATCCCATGTATTTTTGCTCGAACAAATCCTTGGCCAAGGTTATTCGAAGTGAGAGAGAAAGAGTTCTCCGAGAGAATCCAACAAGAGCAAGACTCGAGGAGAGAACATATGGGCCTGATAGCACCATGCCCGGTATAGAGTTTCTGGGATATTAGATGGATGAGGGACTATAGATACATGGTAATTGAGGACAGATAGGTCCAAAGGATTAGATTCCCCTGTATCGTCTAGGGGTTGCATCGTAGTGGCCTGGTACTTCCGCAGTCGATGAATTAGGTGAATTATTATAGAGATAATAATTCACTAAGTCAGAAAGAGTTCTAGTAAGTATGACTCACGGCCAGCTTGATATTGGGCCTAGAGAGTCACACATATATGGTAGGTTTTGTGACGAGTAGAGTTTCGGATATGAGATATCCGCTGAACCCCCTATCTTATTGGATATCCAATAAACCCCTGAATTATTGGATCCTAAGATGAGATCCAATAATTGCTAATAAGAGATTATTGGGTAGAGACCCACTAATCCAAGAGCCTTGGGTAATTGGATGGAGATCCAATACCCAACAGGGCAAGATCTACTAGGGTTTACATGGGGCCTCTATAAATAGGAGGGAACCAAAGCTCTATAGGCTAAGGGTTTCTTTTGGTAGTCACCTTCTATTCTCCTCTCCCTAGAGAGATGCATCATCGCAGTCCCTGCCGTGTGGATACCGCTATAGAGGAGGACGCTTGACCTCCTTCATCCTGTCATAGACATTTTATAAATGGCTTGTTCGGTGTAATGCTTATGCATGTCCGTGTCCCTTTTTAGTTTGTTCGAACTTGTAAAGCTTGTAAAGGGCTCGCCAAAGGCGAAACGCCCCATTTGAGTGAGTTTGGCAGCCATTGTCAGCTTGTACAGAAAGTTTGTGTCATGTGGACACTTGTACTAGATTTAAGTCTATAGTGGACCAATTTATGCCTTTGTTGTGTAACCATTCTGAGCTTGTGATGTCCATGGTTGGAATTTGCATTGTTTATAAAGTGTTTGCTCAAAGAGTGGCTTGTGGATCCCGTGTGAAGCGCTTTCGTCTTCCCGTCTTCTCTTTTGCAGGTCCTAAGGGATCGTGGGAGGTCGGGGAGGCTGACCTTTGCAGATTGACACGCAATGGTGCTGCACGACTTAGGCAAAACCAGCTAAGTCCGTGATAGATGGTATCAGAATGGGACAAGCCCACTTAGAAACACTTAGCATGCAAACGTGGGGGACCTAGCTGGGCTACGTTGAGGGCAGCCAACATGCGCGACCGTTTGGGAAATGGACCTAGAGTTGTAGGGGAAGGAGTCGCTCAGAGGAGCGGGCATCTGAGTATGGCATTCAGAAGAATGGCCAACCCTTCAGATAAGAGGCACCACGAGGATAATAAGCTAAGAAGAATTGCGTAGCGCACAAAGGGCGGGATGGTTGTGTTCGAGCAGTGGCTCGACATTGGCACCCAAACTTGATGATTCTCGAGGCAAGCAGAGTGCTTGGTAAAGAATGAGACTATGCAAGGTGGAGTGGGTTGTTCAACAATCGAAAGAGTTGTGCAAAGCTCACAGAGGTGAGGGGAGTTGCAAACTCAAGGAATTCGATACTCATGCAAGGCCTTGCATGCGGACGATAGATTGTTCGTGGCCATCTCAAGGCGGCCAAAGGTCAGTGCCATGGAGCATTGAAACTTTCTCTTCGGCATGTGCAGGATACTTTCGTGAGAGGCTGAAGTGTGCAGCAGATTCAGCATATTGCTAGACCCAGAGGGGTGCAGTGCGAGCTGTATTGGCGAAGTATCGTAATCTAGCAAGTGCATTTACGAAGGTAGAATTGGGCATAGTTTGTTCAGCAAAGACGGAGTAGTCCAAGGGGATGGTGGTCTCCTAAACTTCCAGAGGGAAGGATGCAAAGAGAGAAGTTGCTCCAATGGGGCAGATATCCAGGAGGGATAAGCCCTGGTTCTCCAAAGGGAGAATCATGTGCAATGAATCGCACCGGTTGAGGAGTACGTCAAGACAAAGCTTGATAGATCGAGTAAGCAGCGAGGAGTCATCGCATGATCTCGTAAGTGGTGATGCGTTGGTGGACGCATAGCGAGATTAAGTGGGGGAGCGACCCAAGGCAACATAAAGCGAAAGCACACTTGGAACCAATATGGAGATTGGACTCAATAGAGGGCTGACCCGTGAAATGGTGGACGTGAGGGCTACTATTAACGCAATGCAAATCAAGAAGTGGAGCAACTTGGGGGATAACTTGGTGATGTACCCAAGCCACATGAAGAGAGTTGGCATAGAAGATAGAACATGGAGCGGAGGCTTGAAACTTTCCTTAGACAGAGGTCAAGGGCATGGACTCTTGCAGAGACAAGAGTAGGATCATGTCATTCCATGGGTTCTCTATTCTGATGGAGCAGACTCATATTGCATGGTGCTAAAGATGAAGGGAACTTCAAGGCATATGCACCTCATCTCGGTGTAGCATTTGACAGAGGAATTAAGGTGATACAACTTGCAGTGGTGAAGTTGGTGTTAGAAGGCCTTGGCACGGGGCAAAAGGATGCAGAGGTAGATACTCTTGAAGAATATGCCATAGTGTTGCTATTCGAGTTGCCATGAGGAAAGTGGTGCGTAACGGAGATTATGCTGGTAGGGGCAGAGTCTCAGGACCCAAACAATGGTGCACCAATTTCAGCGAAGTCAGGGGACTTTAGAGGAGCTGCTAGGCGATGGACTATCCTAGAGCTAGGCTTCGTCTGAGTGTGACCCGGGAGCGGGTGGACGAAGGTCGATTGCCAAAGGAGCGAACAGAATTGAAGGTGGCTAAGGCCCTGCGATGTGTTGGCGTAGTCCACACATGGAGATATCGCAGTTCGAGTTCATACCACAGGGATCAGAATGCAAGGAGATGTCACCAGGAGGTGACATGATGCAGCGGATCATGGTGGAATGGTTCGTGGTAAGTCGACACACACAGTGAGTCCCATGGGGGGGGGACTAGATCATGCAGATGTATGATCAGGAGCACGACTGGGAGCTCCACTTGTGATGTCCATGGTTGGAATTTGCATTGTTTATAAAGTGTGCTCAAAGAGTGGCTTGTGGATCCCGTGTGAAGCACTTTCATTATCCCGTCTTATCTTTTACAGGTCCTAAGGGATCGTGGGAGGTCGGGGAGGTTGACCTTTGCGGATTGACATGCAATGGTGTCGCACGGCTTAGGCAAAACCAGCTAAGTCTGTGACAGATGGTATCAGAGCAGGACAAGCCCACTTAGAAACACTTAGCATGCAAACGTGGGGGACCTAGGTGGGCTGCGTTGAGGGCAGCCAACATGCGTGACCGTTTAGGAAATGGACCTGGAGTTGTAGGGGAAGGAGTCACTCAGAGGAGCGGGCATCTGAGTTTGGCATTCAGAAGAATGGCCAACCATTCGCACAAGAGGCACCACAAAGCGAAAGCACACTTGGAACCGATATAGAGATCGGACTCAACAGAGGGTTGACCCGTGAAATGGTGGACGTGAGGGCTACCATTAACGCAATACAAATCAAGAAGCGGAGCAACTTGGGGGATAACTTGGTGATGTACCCAAGCCGCATGAAGAGAGTTGGCATAGAAGATAGAACATAGAGCGGAGGCTTAAAGCTTTCCTTAGACAGAGGTCAAGGGCATGGACTCTTGCAGAGACAAGAGTAGGATCATGTCATTCCATGGGTTCTCTATTCTAATGGAGCAGACTCATCTTGCATGGTACTAAAGACGAAGGGAACTTCGAGGCATATGCACTTCATCTCGGTGAAGCATTTGACGGAGGAATTAAGGCGATACAACTTGCAGTGGTGAAGTTGGTGTTATAAGACCTTGGCATGGGGAAAGAGGATGCAGAGGCAGATACTCTTGAAGAATATGCCACAGTGTTGCTATTCGAGTTGCCATGAGGAAAGCGGTGCGCAACGGAGATTGTGCTGGTAAGGGCAGAGTCCCAGGACCCAGACATTGGTGCGCACCAATTTCAGCGAAGTCAGGGGACTTCAGAGGAGCTGCTAGGCGATGGACTGTCCTAAAGCTAGGCTTCGTCCGAGTGTGACCCGAGAGCAGGTGGACGAAGGTCGATTGCCAAAGGAGCGAACAGAATCGAAGGTGGCTAAGGCCCTGTGATGTGTTGGTGGAGTCCACACATGGAGATATCACAGTTCGAGTTTATACTACAAGGATCAGAATGCAAGGAGATGTCACCAGGAGGTGACATGATGCAGCGGATCGTAGTGGAGTGGTTCGTGGCAAGTCGACACACACAGTGAGTCCCATGGGGGGGAGGGACTAGATCATGCAGAGGTATGATCAGGAGCGCGATTGGGAGCTCCACTTCGGTGAACAATACGACGACAAGAAGAGCTATAGATTCAAGCAGTGAATGCCATAGTACCGCAGAGGCAGGTCTTCTGTGCGTGCATCGAATGCTGCATTGAATGAAAACCTTAGGCATCAGCTTATGGGGGCTGTGCACTATCGAGGAAGAAGTTCAGATGCAAGTACCAGTGAGTCCCATGGGAGGACTAGATCATGCAGAGGTATGATCGGAGCGGCTAAAGAGTTGGACTGCTTCAGAGCTCATATTCGCTTAAGGGAGCCTAGCAAGTCAGAGGACAAGGTCAAGTAAGCGAACATTGTGACCAATAAAGCTAAGGAGAGCAGAAGTGGTGCAAACCCTACAACATGAATGGCTGTGGCCATACATGGGAGTTGCAGTTTGTCTTTCCAGAGACCAAGTGGAACTGCTCAGAGAACACAGAGGTGTCAAAGCAGGTAGTCAAAATAGGGCGAGAAAGCAATGACGAGTCCAAAGGGACTCAGATACCCAAGATCAATCATTGGTTAGATTGAAGGTGGACTCGGAGGAGTGCCGTAGTGCCACAGAGGCAGATCTACCGATCATGAAGAAGGGACACAGATGCGAGACAATGGATAGTAGTGCCATAGGCAATGCAGTGCCATGGTACCGCAAAGGCGGGACTTCCGGGGAGCCATCGATCCCTTGCTCTCATAGAGGGAGAGCGCTTAGTCGTGATATGGGCCGTGGAGGAGGAGAATGCATTGGCAAACTCCATGTACCAAGACAAGGCTGAAGGGCAAAGGCTAGAGAACTTCGTAAGACCGGTGTCAATAGACTTTTCATCAAGATAGCCATGAGTGAAGGACTTCGGGTCGATGCAAGAGTGCATGACCAAGGATCAGAGCAGGCAGTACGCGGTGCTATACCTTTGCTACTTAGAGGAGTCGATGGCAGAAATGATGGAGAAGGCGGTACAATCCTAAAGGCGACCAAATCTATCAGAGACTTACTCCAAGTTGGAGTGATAACTTCTTGCATTCCAGAAGTTTAATGACAATGAGAAGGTGAATCATAGTAGCTGACTCAGCGCAAGGATTGCAAACACTTCAAGTGCTTCGGAAGTGTGAGCTAAGAGCAGGCGAAGTCTAGTAACCAGCTTGACGCATGAAGTACAACCTCGAGGAGGAGGGCGAAGTCAAGTAACCTTTGCCTTCTCAACTCCCAAGAGAATGGGTGAAACTGAGTACCCCAGCTCTCTTAGTTATCTAGTAGAGAAGCTCTGTACAAATTTGAAGACCCTTCGAAGAGACTAATGGAAGATAATAGTTGTCAAGTCCTCACCAATGGTGATCAGTGCTATTGAAAGTAGATTTGCCGCTTCATTTCCCAATTGAATGCCAATCGAAAGTGGAAGTGATACGAACCTACTTGGGCAAGACAACTAAGTGGAATAAGATTCAATGGACAAATTTTACGGAGGAAGGACCTGAGAACTTTAAAGGTTGTGAGGTGATGCTCGTTAAAGCTCCAACAAGCATCTATCCAGTTCAAGAGATAAGAAGAATTTGAAGACTAGCGCATATCAAAGATAGTCTTTTCCCTTCATTAGATGAATCTACAAGAACCAGCAAGGATCAGCACAACTCTACCAACCCCACACCAGAGTCAGAGTCATTGGCAAGTTGAAGCAGCATGATGGATTAAAGTTCGACGACTCAACAATAACAAGCGGAGAACAATTGGGAGCCAAGGGGCGCATCGCAGCAGGAGCAGAAGATCAAAGATCCAATAAAGAAAAGAAGTTACAGCATCAGCAAAGTCTTCGACGAGGATGTCGAAGGAATAAGTGGGGCAGAATGTCACAGGCATTTTGTAAATGGCTTGTTCGGTGTAATGCTTATGCATGTCTGTGTCCCTTTTTAGTTTGTTCGAACTTGTAAAGCTTGTAAAGGGCTCGCCAAAGGCGAAACGCCCCATTTGAGTGAGTTTGGCAGCCATTATTGGCTTGTACAGAAAGTTTGTCATGTGGACACTTGTACTAGATTTCGGTCTGTAGTGGACCAATTTATGTCTTTGTTGTGCAACCGTTCTGAGCTTGTGATGTCCATGGTTGGAATTTGCATTGTTTATAAAGTGTTTGCTCAAAGAGTTGCTTGTGGATCCCGTGTGAAGCGTTTTCGTTGTCCCGTCTTCTCTTTTGCAGGTTCTAAGGGATCGCGGGAGGTCGGAGAGGCTGACCTTTACGGATTGACACGCAATAGTGCCGCACGGCTTAGGCAAAACCAGCTAAGTCTGTGATAATCCTATCCTACAGATCTGCAAGGATTTAGGGATATACGATCTCCCTAGGTATTTTCTTTTACACATGCAGTTTTTCGCGGATTTGTTTTGATACATCGATCTTCGCACAACGATGGAAACTTTCTATAAGAAATCTGAGGTTTTGTTTTCTATTCTTCTGCTATGCAAATGATGTCGCTCCCCTGAAGGATTTCCCAATAGGATAATCACAGGGTAAGGAGATGCACCGATGCACACATAGATCTTGATGTGAGTGATTAGGCCCACTGGTTCAAGCTTGATCACATTAGGATGTGGTCCATGGTCATCTGGTGTGATTGCTCATGTGATATGTGATCTGTTATACACCTGCTAGATATATATATATATGTATATATATTTACATATGATGTAGATATATATTAAATATGTATGTGTGTGACATCTCATATTAGGAGATCGAATCTAAAATCCCCTCTTCGATAATATTAAGTCGGTAAATGTGAGACAATTAGATTGACCCACGTGGTGTTCCATCATTATAAGTAGGAATCGATTCCTGGTGTATGTTGAGTTGGTCAAGTCACTCGAGACTCACTTATATCATGATTCGCTATCTTATCTATGACAAAGAGATGCCACCAGTGACCCGAGAACATGGTATGCTTGGTCGAGTCCCTCGAGGGTATATCATTGAATCAGACTCCAATTATAACGATGGTGATGACTTAACTGAATATCATGGTTGGTTGAGTCTCTCGAGCCATGGTGGTTCAGAGGCTGAACAGGATGGGAATCATAAGGAGTTATGATCGGCAAGAGTTTCCTAGGCTTAGTGTGATTAGTCAAGTCTCTTGAGGTTACACTAAGATGTTAATTAGATCTCGATCCCCACTAGAAGTCTGCTAGAGACTTTTGTTTCACGTGCTGAGGGTGTCATATGACTCGCTAGAAAAATAATAGGAGCACATTAAGATAGAAGTCCATATCTTGATTATTTATATTTTTATAAAATCTGCATATTATTTATTTTTGTTGCATCTTTATTTTTTAGAAAATATCGCTATTAGATTCTCTATAGGGCATACTTGATGCCAACCATCTCATTAGTCTAAACTATACAGATTAGCTCCATAAATTGAGAATGGTTATTATAGTGGAGAAAATCATGTATATCCTTGATATAGCAATACCTACGCCCAAGAAAGGGGCAAGTGAGTATGAGATCGCTTGCTACGTGAAGTATACAAATGACTCCACTCTTGCTCAGTGTTATATGTTAGGCTCCATAACTCCCGAGTAATAGAGATAACATAAAAAGATGGATGACAGATCCGTACTCCTGCATCTCTATAAATTGTTTGAGGAACATGGAAGAACTCAATGATATGAGATATCGAAGAGTCTCTTTCACAGTAGGATGACTGAGGGACACTGGTTCAGAACTGTATCCTTAAGATGATTGAGTGGATAAAGAAACTCGTAAGTCTAGGAATGGTCCTAGAGGATAACCTGTTTGTGGATCTTGTGCTTCAGTCCATACTCGTTTCCTTTTTATAATTCTCTATGCTGGTAAGACTAGAAAAAAAGGAAGACAGAGAAGCCCTTGAGAAGGGCAAAGGGCAAGGGTAGACCAGGTAAAGCAAAGGTTGCTAAGAAGACCCAAAAAAGGACAAAAGCTAATGCTTTCACTACAGCAAAGACGGGCATTAGAAGAGGAGCTGCAAAGAGTAAATTGCAGAAAAGGCAAAATAGAAGCTTAAAGAAGCTTCAGATATGCATTCATGATTAGTCTCTATCTGTAGACTCATATAATAACACATAGGTATTGGATACCGATTGTGTTTATTATGTCTACAATTCATTGTAGGTTCTGGTAAGACCTAGGAGATTGATGAGAGGCAAAATAGACCTCAAGATGGGCAATGGGGCAACAGTTGCTATTATTGCTATTAGTGAGGTCACTTTACATTTGCCTGGTGGAGCTACTATTGCATTAGATGCATGTTATTTTGTTCTCTCTATCATCAAAAATATTATTTCCATTTTATGTTTGACATTGAATGGTTATAAAGTAGTTTTTAAGAATAATAGTTATTCAATTATTGAGAATGATGAGATCATCATGAGAGGAACATTGCATAATAGTTTGATTATATTAGACATTACTCCATATATCATGAATATAAGCATGTCCAAGAGGAAACGAGATGAGGTGAATAGTACAAACCTATGGCATTATAGGCTAGGTCATATCTGTAAGGGAAGGATTCAAAAGTTGCTGATAGATGGATACATAGATCCATTTGACTATGACTCATATGCAACTTACAAACATTGCCTTCATGGAAAGATGACCAACTCTCCATTTAGTGGAACTGGAGAGGGAGCCACTGAGTTGTTGGAACTCATATATAATGATGTATGTGGCTATAGGTGGTTATTCCTACTTCATTACTTTCACTGACGATTTCTCTAGATACGGATATATGTACTTAATGAAATACAAGTTTGAAGCCTTCGAGAAATTTAGAGAGTAAAAAAATGAAGTAGAGGTTCAAACTTTTCGATCAGATCGAGGAGGTGATTATTTGAGTACAGAATTCACCGAATTCTTAAAGGACTATGAGATTCTATCCTAATGGATACCTCCTTATACACCCTAGCTCAATGGTGTATCTGAAAAGAGGAATCACTATTATTTGACATGGTGTAGTCCATGATGAGTTTCACTGATCTACCCATCTCATTCTGGGTATATGCCCTAGAGTCCGTAGCTTACTTTTTAAATAGAGTTCCAACAAGGTCGGTAATGTCTACACTATATGAGATATGGAAAGGGAAGCCCGATCTTAAGGTTATTAAGATTTAGGGCTGCCCTGTTGACGTTAAGAGACATAAGCTCGATAAGTTGAAATTTAAGATGGAATGGTACAAGTTCCTGGGATACCCTAAGAAAACTTGTGGGTATTATTTATATCACCCCAAGGACCAAAAGGTCTTTATAGCTAAGAGAGTAGTGTTTCTTGAGAATGAATACATTCTTGGTGAAGATAGTGGGAGGGTGATAGAGTTAAGCAAGGTTGGAGAACCTAGCTCAAGCACCATTTCACAACTAGAGTTTATTCAGGTACCTAGCACACAAGTTTTGACTTTATATAGGTTCAGTAAAGTATCTCATCCTCTTGAGAGATATGTGGGACATATTAGAAGAGAGGATGTTGAGGATATTGATTCTCAGACCTATGAGGAGTCTATTACGAGTATAGACTCCGAGAAGTGGCAAGAAGCCATGAATTCAAAAATGGATTCCATGTACTCCAATAAGGTTTAGAACCTGATTGATGTACCTGAGGGTATCGTACCCATTGGCTGTAAGTAGATCTTTAAGAAGAAGATCAGAGTAGATGGAAAAGTAGAGACCTATAAAGTAAGGCTAGTGGCTAAAGGGTATCGTCAAAACCAAGGTGTTGACTCTAATGAAACCTTCTCACTTGTAGCCATGCTAAAATCCATCTGAATTCTATTGACTATTATAGTATACTATGATTATGAGATCTGGCAGATGGACATGATAACTGTGTTCCTTAATGGCAACCTCGAGGAGGTGTATATGATACAACTTGAGAGATTCGTATTCAAGGATAGTCTAGATAAGGTGTGCAGGTTGTTTGGGCCCATCTACGGACTAAAGCAAGCTTCCCAAAGTTGGAACATAAGATTTGATGAGGTGATCAAATCTTATGATTTTGTTAAGAATGAAGATGAGTCTTGTGTGTATAGGAAGGTAAGCGGGAGTGCTATCACCTTTTTGGTGTTGTTTGTGGATGACATCCTAATCATTGGTGTTGAATCTTGGATTTTGATGATGAAACTAATTGAGTGTGATTTGTGGTCTAACTGCGTGTTGAGTTACGCAGGTCTACTTTCGATCAGGATTAGACAGTTGACGCTAGAGGAATTGATGTTGCACCGGAGGTGATCACGTCAGGATATTGGATGTCGAGCCGAAGGTTCGGTCGACTATCGGCAGGAGGCTTCGTACATCGGGCATCGGGCCAAGAAGAGCGTGTTATGCCAAGGATATCGAGATTGCGGAGGTCAATCGCCGATTGGGCAATGGACCACAAGAGAGGACGATGTGCCGAAGGATCGGACGAGGCGCCGACCAATGACGTACCGGGCAACTGAATGTCAATTCGTGTTGTAATAACTGTCTAGATCGAAATAGAGTGTTTGTTGTTTATGTGCAGGAGTAACTACGATAAGGATGAAGACGCAAAGCGAAACAAAGGGTTTAAGTCAAGTGTGATGGATCATTGGGAGTTCGAGTGTTCGATGGAAGTCTGAAGATTCGTTGGGAGTCTTTCAGGGGCGGCCGAGAACGAGTAGGGAGCTTGCCGAAGGGTTTTCGAAAGTTCGCCAGGAGGTTCGTCGGAAATTCGCGGAGCTTGCCAAGAAAGATCGGAGCTTGACAAAGAAGCTCGGGGGAACTCGCCAAGATCATTGTGAAGTCCGAAAGCATGCCGTGAGTCCACGGAATGGTTTTCGAAGGTTTGTCGGAAGACCGTCGGAAGTTGACCGGAAGCTCGCCGGAAGAAGTTGTCATGTGGACTTTGTAATAGCTTAGGAAACATCTTTAAAATTCGTAGTTAGCACGTATTTTGGGTTAGGATTAGATAACCCAAAGTGGGGGCCCATTAGCCCTTGATTAGGATGAGTTTGGGCCAAAATTTTGGCCCAAACCGAACCAGCTACGTGCATGCTATCAGAGTAGCCGGCTACTACTATAGCCGGCTATTGTAGCCAAACTCTTATGTGCGGTAGCACCGCTTGCCTGGGGCGATAGTACCACCCCTCGCTATCGTAAAGCGGTAGTACCGCTTTGGTGAAGCGTAGCACCGCCTAGTGCGTGGAAAGCCAGCGTAGCACCGCTTTGGGGTGAAGCGATAGAACCGCTTGGGTGTGTCGATCTGCCAAGATCGACAAAGACCGAAAAACTCAAAAGATTCAAATTTTTGGCTCCATGTTTTGGCTCCAAATTTGAATCACTTTGAGGCTTATAAATACCCCTTCCTTTTCAGCTGAAAAACTCAACCCTTAGAGAGTTAGATTTTGAAAATAAGTCTTGGGAAAGTCTTGTTCTTCATTTGCTTAAGTGTTCACCTCATTCTTCTTGTGAAATCTTGTAAGAGTGTGAACCACTTGTAAAGGGTTGTAAGAGGGGTATTTGATCCTTCCCCTTCAAAGGATTTGGTAGTGGAAGAAGGGAGCCTCATCGGAGAAGGCTTCGGAAGTGGATGTAGGTCACTTTGACCGAACCACTATACATCGCTGCGTCTTGATTATGTGAGTGGTTAAATTTCTGTTTTACTTTGCTGCCAGCCTTTACTTTACTTACTCAACTTCCTTATCATCTTATTACGTATGCTTTAAAGTTAAAACAGAATCTTTCCGGGTTCAAACGAAACGTTGCATTCATTCATACGAAGTTTCCAAAGCTTGTTTTAAATCGCTAAAAATCTATCGTTTTATCCGCTGCACTAATTCACCCCCCCCTCTTAGTGCCGCTCGATCCCTAACAATTGGTATCAGAGCCACGTTCTTTCTCTTTCGGATTTACACCCGTGAGAAATGGCTCTAAATGGTTTTCAAGAGGGCTTTTCGGTTTTTCGTCCACCGTTCTTTAACGGTTCGGACTACACATATTGGAAAACTCGAATGAGAGTTTTCATGCTTTCAATGGATTTGGATTTGTGGAACATCATCGAAAATGATTTTCAACTTCCCTCTAAACCGACGAACGAATGGTCGGACTTAGAGAGAAAATCTTTTTCTTTAAATGCAAAGGCTATGAATGCCTTATTTTGTGCTTTGAACAAGAATGAGTTCAATCGGATTTCTATGTGCGAAACGGCTTTTGACATTTGACGAACTCTTGAAATCACGCATGAGGGAACTAGTAGAGTTAAAGACTCGAAAGTAAACCTCTTGTTGCATGATTTTGAGCTCTTCCAAATGACACCAAGCGAATCTATCGATGACATGTACACTCGCTTCATGGATGTCGTCAATAGCTTGAAAAGTCTTGGTAAAAGTTTTTCGGATTTTGAACTCACTAACAAGATCTTAAGATCCCTTTCAAAATGGTGGGATCCTAAAATAACGGCGATTCAAGAATCAAAGGATCTAAATAATTACTCTATTGATGAACTCATTGGGTCCTTAAAGACCTATGAAATGGAACATGATGAATATGATAAACATGATGAGCACATGAACAACCTTCTAAAGAACAAGAAGGTTTTGAACTCCGAACTATGAAATGCCACTTGAGTAATGACTCAAGTGAAGAGGACAATGAGGACATTGAACACATAACAATGAATGTTAACAAGTTCATTAAACAAAAATTAAAAAATACAAATGAACTTGAATGAAGAAAGAGGCCAAAGAAGAAGAAGAAGGCTTGGAAAGAAGAATCAAAGAAAGAAGAAGCAAACTACGCTTTCATGGGCTTCGACAATGAGGTAAGTAACTTGACTTCCTTGAATTATTTTGAAATTACATGATGATTTCCATGAATGCTTATCTTAGTTAGTAGGAATTTTTTTTTATGTTTTTCTTGTGTTTTTAGAAATGAAAAAAATTCGAAATTATACTATGCTTTTCTTTATAGTAGTTTTGAAAAGTAAAAATATGAATGATGCAAGATTTGTGATAATGCTTAGGATTAATCCATGCATGTGTATCTTGATGATTTACATTGTCTCCAAATATGATGCTTGATGATTTTATATCATGAATGAGCTTTTGAAGTAATAAAGTGTCATATTGTGATGATGAAACATATTTTTCGAATTTATAAATAGATGCATGATTTTGGCAAAAATTTGAACATGGCCTTTTAACATAAAAATTGAAAGTGTGCTATCATTTTTACATATTTGGTCTTGACGATTTTATGACTAAGCTTGTGTTTTATTTTGATACATGTTTTCATAAAAATTTTGAATATGCTCACATCAAATTGCTTAAAATGAAAATGTATTTTTTTCTCATTCTATTGAGATGAATGAATTCATGTTATGAGTCTTGTGAATCTCATAAAAATAAACATGATGAATATTTTAAAAATGTGCCTCATGTTTTCAGTCTTAATGATTTCTCTTGAAACATGCTCTTTGGACCTATATGAAAAACATGTGTATACTTATATGAACGTCAAATCACTTGAAATGGAACACATAAAAAAATGAGAAATTACACTATCATGATGCTTTACGTGTAATGCTTTTGATCTTAATGGGCTAAATGACAACTTGTATTTCAAATTTATACAATGATGGCTTCCATATAAATATTTGAACATACATTATGAAATCATCATTGAAATGAAAATATTAGAAGTTTGTTATCATGCTTAATGACTTTGTGATATTATATCTTGATGACAAACTTATGTTTTGGTTTTAAAATTTGATACTCATCTTTTGAAACATGAAACATATTATCATGATAAATTGAATCTCATGTCTTGGAATAATATGTTGCATTTATGCCTTGACAATTTTTATGATAAAGTTTGATTTTCAATTTTTGATGAAAGGCAAGTGATAAATTTATTTATGATATTTTATAAATCATTAGAATTACGAATGAGATTTTGATGATATGGTAATGACTTTATTCATGATTTTAATCTCAAAAATAATAATTTAATTATGAGTCTTGAGTTGATAAATTGAGCTTGAATGATTTTTCTTTTAATGATTCTTGAATCTTCTAGAATTATGACTTGTTAAGATATATTTAATGCTTGAATCAAGTTCTAAAAGATTTCATTTTGCTATAAAGAAATTTTATTGAAATCATGATCTTGACAACTATGACTTGAAACTCTTTATAAATCAAGATCTTTTACCATGCTCCTTCCGTCTTATCAACAGAAAATTCTTTAAATGAAATGTAACTTGTCTTTTTATTTCTCGGAATTTAATACTTAAATTTTTATGAATTCGTGTCGTGATTCTTATGAAATATGATCATGGTAAAAAATTCTTATGTATGAATCAAGATCTTGTGTTTGATCTCCTAAGACTTCCACTTGTTATTTCCTAAAAAGGAGATTTGTCAAAATGATTCATGAACCTTTTGATTTATGACTTTTGGATTCATGACTCAAGATTGAAGATTGAAACATTATATGCTAAAATTGATTCTTTTTATTGTTTCAATACTTCCTTGAATGCCTTATGTGATGATTGAAAATTTGATAAAAAAAAATGTGCTTAATATTTGAATCATTTATCATGGCTTAAAAATGAATGAAAAGAAAATATGTTGGCACTTGTAATCATGATTTGATCCTTAATATTGATATGCTTTCATATATCATGATTCTTGGTTGTATGACATTTATCTTGAATTAAAAATTGATAAATATGAATCTAGATCTTGCTAAAATGAAAAGTAATAAATCATGGATGATATCTTTTGATTTTGATTCTTGTTGAATTTACATATTGATATCCTTCATGACATGATTTCTCATGTTTTAATACCATCTTGTATGCATCTTGGAAAAAAATTGAAATATTGATTGATGCAAAATTATTGCATTGAAATATTATTCATCCCTTCTTTTCGATAGTGACAAAGGGGGAGTTAGCTTGCTAGCTTATGTATCACAAGTGAAAGTGGCAAACATAGCTAGCTAGAACTTGCAAAAGGCAAAACTTGCACTTCTCAAAATGAGAAGAAAGAAATTACAAAGTTGCATTATTTTTTAACTCATGAGCTTACAGTTTTAAAATGTTATAAATTTTACGAAAATTACTAGCTCATTGCAAACAAAAAGTTGATGGCTTGCAAAAGGTAAACTTAGTTGCAAAAGAGAAAAATTGAAAGGCAGCTAGTTTGCGTATCGCAAAGTATGCTAGCTTATCATTATTGCTTGCTTGCTTGTTATAAATTTCCCTTATACCATGATTTGTTTATGACTCCCTTGAATTCATGACTTGATATGTTAAAAATTCATGATGGAAATTTATTATTTTGTCATGATGGAAGCATTCATGTAAAGGGAAAAGAATTGTATTCTTCCCTTCTTTTTGACAAAATCAAAGGGGGAGAAAATTTATTGCTAGCTTGTGCTTAAAAAAAAAATTTTGCTAGCTTGAACATTGAGAAGTAAAGAGTTGCTATCTCAAGAGAGGCAAAAATCTTGCTCAATTTCACTTCTTCAAAATTGCTTACATTTTTTTTTATTATTACAAATTATTGTTGAATCTCATGCAAGATTATTTGAAATATTTGATCCTCCCTTTCTTTTTGATGCTAACAAAGGGGGAGAAAGTTTTTAGCTCGAACATTGCAAAAATTTGCCATCTTGATTCCTATTTTGCAACTTCATGAGAAGCTAAGAATTGTTATATCAAAGGATGCAAATATTGCTATCATGGGAAACAAGGTGCCTACTTGCACATCTCAAGAAGCAAGTGAAAATTACCATCATTGCCCATCCTTGAAACTTGCTATAATTGAATGGTATTATTTGATGTTGTATTGCAAAAATATTGTATGATGTGATAAATAGCTAGTGTGTTGTAAAAATTTGTATATCTTTTAAACTAGCTATGATGTTACTTCTCCTTTTTGTTGATGACATAGGGGGAGAAGTAGATTGATGACTTCATGCATTGTATTGAGTATTTTATATATTTGCATGATTGTTTGATTAATTCTCATAATATTATGATGAATGTTGCTTGGATTTGGGATAATCCAAGTATTCTATCAATGGCATATTGATAGGGGGAGTTTGGTTAAACTCAGGGAGTTGTGGTTAACTCGTCGGTCATCAATTAGTTGTCATCATCAAAAAGGGGGAGATTGTTGAATCTCGGATTTTGATGATGAAACTAATTGAGTGTGATTTGTGGTCTAACTACGTGTTGAGTTACGCAGGTCTACTTTCGATCAGGATTAGACAGTTGACGTTGGAAGAATTGACGTTGCACCGAAGGTGATAACGTCAGGATATTGGATGTCGAGCCGGAGGTTCGGTCGACTATCGGCAGGAGGCTTCGTACATCGGGCATCGGGCCAAGAAGAGCGTGTTACGCCAAGGATATCGGGATTGCGGAGGTCAATCGCCGATTGGGCAACAAACCGCAAGAAAGGACGATGTGCCGAAGGATCAGACGAGGCGCCGACCAATGACGTACCGGGCAACTGAATGTCAATTCGTATTGTAATAACTGTCTAGATCGAAGTAGAGTGTTTGTTGTTTATGTGCAGGAGTAACTACGATAAGGATGAAGATGCAAAGCGAAACAAAGGGTTGAAGTCAAGTGCGATGGATCATTGGGAGTTCGAGTGTTCGATGGAAGTCTGAAGATTCGTTGGGAGTGCTGCCGGAACTGGCCGAGAACGAGTAGGGAGCTTGCCGAAGGGTTTTCGGAAGTTCGCCGGGAGGTTCGTCGGAAGTTCGCGGAGCTTACTAAGAAAGATCGGAGCTTGCCAAAGAAGCTCGGGGGAACTCGCCAAGATCATCGTGAAGTCCGAAAGCTTGCCGTGAGTCCGCGGAATGGTTTCTGAAGGTTTGTCGGAAGACCGTCGGAAGTTGACCAGAAGCTCGCCGGAAGAAGTTATCATGTGGACTTTGTAATAGCTTAGGAAACGTCTTTAAAATTCGTAGTTAGCACGTATTTTCGGTTAGGATTAGATAACCCAAAGTGGGGGCCCATTGGCCCTTGATTAGGATGAGTTTGGGCCAAAATTTTGGCCCAAACCGAACTAGCTACGTGCATGCATGCTACGTGCATGCTCATCAGAGCCGGCTATTGTAGCCAAACATCTTGTAGCAAAGCAGTAGCACCGCCTACCTGGGCGGTAGTACCGCCCCGACTCTGTAAGCTAGCGGTAGTACTGCGCTGGTCGAAGCGTAGCACCGCCTAGTGCGTGGAAAGCCAAGCGGTAGCTTTGCTGGATGGGGCGGTAGAACCGCTGGGTGTGTCGATCTGCCAAGATCGACAAAGACAAAAAAAACTCAAAAGATTCAAATTTTTGGCTCCATGTTTTGGCTCCAAATTTGAATCACTTTGAGGCTTATAAATACCCCTTCCTTTTCAGTTGAAAAACTCAACCCTTAGAGAGTTAGATTTTGAAAATAAGTCTTGGGAAAGTCTTGTTCTTCATTTGCTTAAGTGTTCACCTCATTCTTCTTGTGAAATCTTGTAAGAGTGTGAACCACTTGTAAAGGGTTGTAAGAGGGGTATTTGATCCTTCCCCTTCAAAGGATTTGGTAGTGGAAGAAGGGAGCCTCATCGGAGAAGGCCGGAAGTGGATGTAGGTCACTTTGACCGAACCACTATACATCATGCGCGCCTTGATTATGTGAGTGGTTAAATTTCTATTTTACTTTGCTGCAAGCCTTTACTTTACTTACTCAACTTCCTTATCATCTTATTACGTATGCTTTAAAGTTAAAACGCAATCTTTCCGGGTTCAAACGAAACGTTGCATTCATTCATACGAAGTTTCCAAAGCTTGTTTTAAATCGCTGAAAATCTATCGTTTTATCCACTGCACTAATTCACCCCCCCTCTTAGTGCCGCTCGATCCCTAACAATTGGGAATGATATAAGAATGCTCTCCACAATAAAGGCTTGGCCATCTAGACGCTTCTTCATGAAGGACTTAGGGGAAGCATACTATATATTGGGATTCGGATTTATAAAGATAGATCCAAGAGGATGCTTAGCTTATCCTAGTCTAGGTATATAGGCATCATTGTTAAAAAGTTTGGCATGAAAAATTTCAAGAGAGGTCTCATACTGATGAGACATAGGCTATCACTTTCTAGGAGTATGTCCCCAAAGACTCTTGAAGAAAGAGCACACATGGATAGGATATCCTATGGCTTAGCGATAGGGTTTATCATGTATGCTATATTATGTACCAGGCATGATATAACACATTCTCTAAGTATCACAAATAGATATCAAGCAGATCTAAGCTTAGAGCACTAGAAAGCAGTAAAGTGTATCCTTAAGTACTTGAGAAGGATTAAGAATCTTTTATTGGTATATAGAGAAAGTAGCTTCAGGGTTGAGGGCTACACAGACTCGAGTTTCCAATCTGACGTCAATGATGGTAAGTCTAATCCAGGGTATGTGTTCACCCTAAATGGAGGAGTAGTATGCTGGAAGAGTTCCATGCAAGATACTACTATTGACTCGACCATAGAGGCGGAGTACATTACTACGGTAGAGGCAACAAAGGAGGGAGTCTAGATAAAGAAGTTCATCATAGATCTGGGAGTCGTGCTAAGCAACGAGAAGCTGATTCCCTTGTATTGTGATAACTATAGGGTGATTGCTCAAATAAGGGAACCCGGGTCTCATCAGAAGTGTTCTAAGGAGGTTCTAGCCTATTAGAGAGATCGTGACCCGAAGAGATGTAGCAGTGGAAAGAGTTTTATCCGAAGATAACATTGCAGATCCACTAACAAAGCCATTGACTCAAATTATCTTTGAGCATCATAAAGGTCTGATGGGGATCAGACACACAGGTGATTGACTTTAGGTCAAGTAGGAGATTGCTAGTTATAGGTACCTTACAAGCCAATCACGTGAGCAATGGCATCTGTAACATGCTACATCAATCTCTTTGTTTATAATTACTGGCATATTCTCACATTATCTAGATGTATATTGTGATGTTCTTGGATCTATGCAATGGGAATCGAATTGTGATGAGATCACAATAATGAGACCGATTCACCTTTAAACATAGACCCTTAATAATCTTGGTCATAGGTTACTTGAAAGGGATATCGAGATAACCAAACAGATTAGTGTGTTGTATACCCATCCATATGATGGAGGTGGTTGGTCTCATAGTTACTCGTGTGGGGACACTAAGGATATAGTATAGGTGCTCATTGGAGAATGAGTTCACTAATTGATCCACTTACAGAATGCTGGATGGTTATTGATACCTCACATCAGATAGTGATTCTGTAGTCCCAGTAGTGTATCTAGTCCTTAGACTTGAGATACTAAAGATGTCTTGTATGAGTACTTCATTCTTTGATGTCGAACTTACAAGTTTGGAAAGTTCCAGATCTGGTATAGCCGGTTCTCGGGAATGGTAGTCAACCTTACAAAGATAATTGAGTGTCAATAGAGGATCATCCACTCTCGGTGTCATAAGAAGAATATCCCATGTGTTCTTACTCAAGCAAATCCTTAGCCAAGGTCATTCTGATTGAGAGAGAAAGAGTTCTCCGAGAGAATCCGATTAGAGTGAGACTCGATTGGAAACTGTATGGGCCTGACTGCACCATACCTGATATACGGTCTTTGGGATATTAGATGGATTAGGATTGGATTCCCCTGTATCGTTTGGGGACTACGACATAGTGGCCTAGTACATTCGTAGTCGATGAGTCGAGTGAATTATTATAGAGATAATAATTCACTGAGTTAGAAGGAGTTTTGATAGGCATGACTCACGACTAGCTTGATATTGGGCCTAGAGGATCACATACACATATGGTAGGTGTTACGACGAGTAGAGATTCAAATATGAGATATTTGCTGGAGTCCCTATCTTTTTGGATATACAATAAGCCCTTGTATTATTGGATCCCATGGATGAGATCCCATAATAGCTAGATTATTTAGTAAAGACCTATTATTCTAAGAGGCTTAGGTAATTGGATTAAGATCCAATACTCAATAGGGTAGGATCCATTAGGGTTTTTAGGGGGTCTCTATAAATAGGAGGAAACCAAAGGTCTATATGTTAGGGTTTTTTGGTGGCCACCTCCTGTTCTCCTCTCCCCAAAGAGGAGCATTGTCGTAGTCCCTACTATGTGGATACCACTAGAGAGGAGGGTGCTTGACCTCCTTCATCCTCCCCACGGATTTATAGGAATCTCAAAGATATATGATCTCCCTAGGTACTTTCTTTTTACACACGTAATTTTTGAATTCACGGATTTATTTTTACGCACCAATCTTCACACGACGACGGAACCATTTTGCGAAAATCTAAGATTTTTGTTTTCTATTCTTCTGTTGTGCATGTGATGTCGCCCTTGAATTTTTCAACATTTACACCCAAAAGAAATGGCTCTTTTCACCTTTTAAGATGGTTTATCTATCGTTCGTCGTCCTATATTTAATGAGATGGACTACACATATTGAAAAACTTGAATGAGAGTTTTCTTTCTTTGGATTTGGATTTATGGAACATTATCGAAAATAGTTTTCAAACACTCTCTAAACCCATGAATGAATGGAATAATGTTGAGAAAAAAATATTTTTGTTAAAGGCAAAGGCTATGAATGCCTTGTTTTGTGCTTTGGATAAAAATGAATTTAATCAGATTTGTACTCGTGAAACAACTTTTGACATTTGGCACACTTTTGAAGTCACACATAAAGGCACTAGTAGAGTTAAAGACTCAAAAATAAATCTCTTAATGTACGATTTTAAACTTTTTCAAATGAAACCAAATGAAACTATTGGTGATATATACATTCGTTTCACGGATGTCGTCAATAGTTTAAAAAGGCTTGGTAAACATTTTTCGAGTTTTGAACTTGTAAACAAGATTCTAAGATCCCTTTTAAAAAGGTGGGATCTGAAAGTAACCGTTATTCGAGAGGCAAAAGATTTAAATAATTTTTCATTAGAAGAATTTATCAGGTCTTTGATGGCCTATAAAATGATATCTTGAAACATGGTGAACATGAGAACTACCTTCCAAAGAACAAGAAGGTAATTGCACTTAGAATGAAAGAAGACCACTTGAGTGATAACTTAAGTGATGATGATGAGAACCTTGAACTTTTGATAATAAAATTTAAAAAATTTATAAAACAAGAATTAAAGAACAAAAATAAACTTGAAAAGAAGAAGATGCCAAAGAAGAAGAAAGAACTCAAGGACAAATTGAGAACATTCGAAGACGAAGTTGTGAATTGTGCTTTGACGACTTTCGACAACAAGGTAAGCAGCTTAACCAAAACTCCTTTGATTTATTATGAGATTACTTGATGTTTTTCATGAGATGCTTAATTTAGTTTGTAGGATATAAAAAAAATAAAAATATATCATGTTTTTCTTTCTAGTGATTGTTTAAATATATTGAACATGACAATTGCATGCTTCATGATAAAGAAATAAAATGTTGAAATAAAATGTAATGCTTGTACATCAATCAAGAATAATCTTATGTATGTCTTAAGAAGCATTAATGTTATCATGATGACTTTGAATTGTTTTTCAGTTTTAAACATGATGCTTGATGATTTTATATCATGCATGAGTATTTGAAGTAATGATAACTTGAACTCCTATGTTTTGAAAGAATGTGTTTTTGGTCTTGATGACGAAACTTGTATTTTGAATTTATACGATGATGGCTTTCGTATGAAATATTTGAACATACTTATATGAAATCAATTGCATAAAATGAAACACGAAAAAAAGGAAAATGTATTATCATGATAAATCAAATTTTTGTTTGAAGATGACGTATGATTGACATATTATATTTTTAGCCTTAATGATCTTTATGACAAAATTTGCCTTTCAGAACATTGATGCTTGTTTCTATTTAGCATTAAAAGATAAAGGCATGCTTGTATGAAATAAATCATAAAAAGGAAATGCATGTTTCTTGAAATTTTTCTATCTCTAAAGTTTTTGATTTTTGGATAAAAGACAAATGATGAATCCATGTATATTATATTTTGTGAATCTCTTGAACTATGAAAATGATTTTGATGATTTGAGCTTGAATGAGCATTATCATAATCATGATCTTAACTTCTTGATCCTAACAATTGAGATTCTTCTTGTGAATCAAGATCTTTTTAAGAGAAGTTTTTATCTATATCGTGATCTTGATGACTTGAGATGTCTTATGCTTGAATCAAGAATTTTTCTCCTATGTTTCCTCTTGTTAATTACTAAAAAAGAGAACCTTCCAAATGAATCATAATCTTGATACTTCTAAAAAGAATATTCATGAATCTTGAACTTGATCTTGCTAAAAAGAATATTTATGAACCATGAATGATATCTTTATTGATTTTTCATATTTATATCATTCATGACATGATTTCTTTGTATTTATGGCTTGTATGCCTTATGTGATGATTGAATCATTGATCTATTCTTTTTATTATGGCTTGAAAATGGATGTAAAGAAATTTTTTTTTATTGTATTCTTTCCTCCCTTCTTTTTGACAATGATAAAGGGGGAGTTAGCTTGCTAGCTTATGCATCACAAGAGAAAGAAATATTGCTAGCTAGAATATTGCAAAGGTACCAAAATTGTTAACTTGAAAAGAAAGGCAAAGCTTGCACTTCTCAAAAGAGAAGAAAGAAATTACAAAGTTGCATATTTTTCTTTAACTTGTTAGCTTGCATGTTTAAAGTGATATAAATTTTACAAAATTACTAGCTCATTGCAAACAAAAATTTGCTAGCTTATAAAGGCAAAATTTTTTTTTAGTAAGTCATAAAGGCAAAACTTAGTTGTACTTCTCAAAAAGAGAAGAAACAAAAGGTGTTAGCTTGAAATATTACAATGAGAAGCAAAGTGCTATCTTGCCTATTGTAAGAAGAAAAAGTACAAACTTGAAAATTTGTAATCTTGCACATCCTTAAAATGATGATTTGGTGATCATTGATGTTGTAAATTGATGTAAATCTAGCTTGTATGTTATAAAAACTTGCATATCCTTAAAACTAGCTAAATGCAACTTCTCCTTTTTTTTTTGATGACAAAGGGGGAGAAGTATATTGATGATTTCATGCATTGTATGATGTATTGAATATTTTGAAATATTGCATGATTTTTTTGATGACATGTTGCTTGGATTTTTTGAAATCCAAAGGTTCTATCAATATAGCAAATTGATAGGAGTTAAGGTTAACTCCATCATCAATTGGTTACCATCATCAAAAAGAGGAAGATTATTGAATCTCGGATTTGGATGATGAAACCAATTGATTGTGATTAATGATCTAACTATGTTTTGAGTGACGCAAGTTTGCTTTTAATTAGGATTAGACAATTGAAGCAGGATGAATCGATGTCGCACCAAAGGAAATATGTTAGAAGATTGGATATCGAGTGAAGGATCGATCGACATATCGGCAGAAGGTTTCAGACAAAGAATTCAGGTATCAGGCCAAGAAGAGCGGAGTTGCACTAAGGAGATCAAAGTTGTAGAGGACAACAACCGATTGGGCAATAGGCCACAAGAGAGAATGATGCACCGAAGAATCAGATGAAGTGTTGATGGACTAATAACATGCCAGGCAACTGTTATGATCTTGTTATTTTTAAAATTTTTAAATAATATTTATTGAGTTATGTATAGTACAGGAACAGTCGAATAGGGGTTTATTTACTATTTATTTATTATAAAGAGTCCAAGTCCTGGTGGACTCTAGGTGGAACTCTATAAATAGGGTTGCATTTGTTTATTTTCATCAAGCAATGAAGGCAATGAAAAAGTTGTCTTAGCCGTTTGGCAAACCCTAGGAGGTTGATCCCCTTGAAGCGATTAAAGGAG
Source organism: Musa beccarii (assembly GCA_024322285.1). NCBI lineage: Eukaryota > Viridiplantae > Streptophyta > Magnoliopsida > Zingiberales > Musaceae > Musa > Musa beccarii. Next base: position 56,430,438 of record CM044398.1, read on the forward strand.
GCTGATCCCCTCAAAGTGATCAAGCAGGCCAATCCCCTCGAAGCAATCATTTATCCCCTTTTCTTCCATTTTTTTTGCTTCTCCTCCACTTCTTTCGTTTCTTCCATGATAAAACCCTAAGGGATCTTATCATTTGGTATCAGAGTGACGATCCTCGATGTTCTCACTGCAATTTCACCATAGCAATCATTAAAAGAAAAATAGAGAGAGAGAAAAGAAAGAGAGAAAAGTTGAAGCCTGCAGCCATGCAAAGATTGAAAAGATTGAAGCCGCTGCTTCACCATCACCATTGCTATCCCCGGCCAACGATCTCTCCCCTGCTCTTCCCACTCCCCCCCCCTCACAGCGACCGAAACAAATCTCTGCATCCTCTACCGCAAGTGTTGGTTGCCATCACAAAATCCGCAACCGTCCATGACTACTGTAGTCGCCCACGATCGTGCGATCATCCCACTAGCTGTTGTTATGCAAGAAAGGCCGTCGCTGCTTCTTGACCCATGAACCCCCACCACTACTCCCCTGCTTCTCGGCTACCACCCATTACCGTTGCTGTCCCCCTTAGCTAGCAATCTCTTCCCCCTCGTTGCCTTAGCTGCAGCAATCTACAACCATAATCGCCCCTATTTTATGGTGAAACAGAGCAGAAGAATGTAGCCGTGCACCCCCTCAACCATTGCTTCAATCGACGGCCATGCATCCCCCTCTGTCGCTACTTCAACCAGTGGCCATGCAACCCATCATCGTCGTTGTCCCCTCCGACCAGTGATCACTTCCCCTCGCTACCTCAGCCACAGCGATCTCTTCCCCCTCGCTGCCTCAGCCGTAGTGATCTATAGCCACAATCGCCCCTATTCTACGGTGAAATAGAGCAGAAGAGCACAGTTGCTGCTTCAATCGATGACCACACACCCCCCTCTGCCACTGCTTCAACCGGTGGCCATGCAACCCATCGCCATCGCTGTCCCCCCCAGCCAACGATCTCTTCCCCCTCCTTGCCTCAGCCGCAATCACTCCTGTTCTGCAGCAAAATAGAGCCGAAAAATGTAGCCACACACCCCCTCAACTGCTGCTTCAACTGGCGGCCACGCACCCCACCACGACCATCACCGTCACCGCCCCTATTCTGGAAGTAGTAGGCTGCTTTTAGGCCACACACCCCACTCTCAGACTAGCAACCCCCTGCTTCGAAGCTTCGACCCATCATCGTCCGTCCCAAACCACCCCCCCTGCATAGCCAGCGATCTCTTCCCCCTCACTGCCTCTGCCACACCGATCCACAGTCGTAGCCGCCCTTGTTCTATAGTGAAATAGAGCTCTTTCCATGACCATCACAAGCACCAGTTGCCTCCACAAACTCCACAACCACCACGACTATTATAGCCGCCCACGACCGGTACCGGCCTCCCATGATACTGCAGCCTTCTCCCCACAATGCTGCCATGGCACTGCTACCTTTTTCCCATGAACGCTGCCTTCCAACTTTTTTTCGATTGCACCATCGCAATCTCAACCCCGGTTACTCGATGATCACCTCTTTGCATCGCAGCACCTGCAGCAACACCACACGCAGCATGCAGTAACAAAAATTTTCCTCCTCGTAGTGACCGTAGCAAGCCTTTACGCTGCCCTCAGCATCAGCTTCTTCGACAGCTTCACACTAACAATACTAAATTACAGATCTACAGTCTTACACAATGGCTATCGACAACTCAGTAAAGACCCAAATTGAAGCATTAGAAACTAGATTTGAGAATCGACTACAGGAGATCCTTAATGAATTCAAAAGGAGCCTACTAGAGAATTTTAGTATGTTCAACAAGATGGATAGCTCATTAAAATTCGTCAGACTTCTACAGTATTAGAATATCAAGATAGATTCAAACGATTGTCAATCAAGCCACAGATTGGTTTAAATGACAGGTAGTGTATACCTTTATCGAAGGGATTAATCCAGATATCATATGTGAAGTTAAGGCTCGACAACCCTGCACTATGATAGCTACAATTTTATTTGCATGACTATATGAGGAAAAAATCAATCAGGAAAATCATTAAAACAGAAGTGACCACAAACAAATGATCAGCGAGCCACCTAGTAAGGAGCACCGATGTAAACAAGGGCAACTTTTGGTAATTGAACCAATTAAGGAGGAACCAAAAGCTGACAACGTTGACTCTGATCATGAAGGTATAGATTCTGATAAAGATGTTGAACCTATTACATATACAATGCATGTATTAGCTGGCTATTTTATCCCACAAAGTATGAAAGTTGAAGAAATTTCGGAACATCAACTTGTTATAGTTCCAATTGATACCGGTAGCACTAATAATTTCATGGACAGTAAGGTTGCTGACCGATTGGCCTACTATATTGAAGACTATGATAAATTCGAAGTAAAGGACACTGATTGATGAACTTTAACTTGTGATAGCAAATGTTCAAAGATAAAACTAATTATATAAGGCCAAAAACTATTATTGGATTTCTTTTTGCTACCCTTGGAAGATGTTAGGACTCTAGCTAGGAGAGTCCAAATCTGTTGGGACTCTAGTTAGGAGAGTCCTAATTTAGTTTCATTGATAAGGGCATTCATATAAATCCTATCTAGCCGACCTCTATTAAAGAGGTGAAGAGGCCGGTTAGGATAGGGTTAGGTTGCTTCTTAGAAAAGGAGTCCTATTAGAGAAAGAGTCCTATTAGAAGTAGGAGTTCTATTAGGAAAAGAGTCCTATTAGAAGTAGGAGTCCTATTAGGAAAAGAGTCCTATTAGAAGTAGGAGTCCTATTAGGAAAAGAGTCCTACTATTAGAAGTAGAAGTCCTATTAGGGAAAAAGTCCTATTAGAATTAGGAATCCTACTAGAGAAGGAGTCATAATTAGAAGTTGGTTAGAAGTAGGAGTCTTGAGTAAGAGTCCTATTAGGAGTTGGGGCTTAGAAGCCCTATAAATAGCCATGTATTCATCCTCTTTTAATGAATGAATAGATCAATCTTTTAGCAGCCTTTAAGCAGCAACTTGGAGGAAGGAACCCCTATAGAGTTCCAAGGAGGCCGATCCTCTATAGAGATCAACCCCAAGCTTAGAATCCGTGGAGGGTTCTAACACTTGGTATTAGAGCAGCGTTCTTGGCATCTCGCTACCCTTCCACAGCCATCCACCAGCCCTCCACAACCATGCAGAGCAATTCCCACAATTGCTTAGAAGATGATCGCTGAATTCCGCCGTCATCTCCACCACTGTAGATCATCCTTTGATCTTCCCGTGAATTGCAACAGGTTCTGGTTATCTACCTTACTGCTGCTGTAATTTAGTTATCCTTATTCAAAAAATCCAAAAAATTCGTTCCTATAATGCTGCATAAACTTTTCGTCGGAAAGTTTTCATCTCTACAACGAAAGTCGCACTGCAGAATTTCAGTTGCATAGCACTGTCTTTTTGATCTTGCTACTGCGTTTTTTCTATCCAAATCTCTATGAAATTTTTACGCCAGCTTTGACACTTCCTAACAGTGGTTTTCCCTTTGGTTTTGTCTAAAAATTCTCAATATAAACCACTTATCTTTTACGTCCAAGCTGCTGCACTTTAGACGTAAAAATCTGCTATAATACCTCTCCGTGATTCTCAATTTTGCCAAACCTCTTGCTGTTGTTTGTTCCTATGAAATTTTTGATAGTATTACCTCTTCCTTATCAGTAGATCTCCTTTGAGTTTACTTGAATCTCTTTTGAAAATTTCTGGAAAAAATTACATCTTTACTGTTGGAATTTTTTCGGTGAAAAATCTAGTATTGCACCTTTGTCCTTTTTTCTTCTCCGTAACCTACCAAACCCTAGCCACCTTACTGCCACAAGCCAAGACATCTTTAGGGCATCCCTCTAGCCTCAAGACACAGCCATCATAACCTAGTTTCATAACCCTAACAACATCAAAAGCTACAGCCCAAAATAGTAAACTATTACAACTGAACCTTTCAATCACCGATCTATTGTCCGAACCTTCCACCACCCCATGCCATTAACCCGTCAACAGAAAAAAGACAAGGGCATCTCTGATCTACAGACATATGCTATGGCTTCTCAAGATCCAATTGATGCCAAATTTGAAGTATGGAAATCTTGGATAGAATCACGGCTTGAATCGTGCTTGGAAGACAAATTGCGCGCTTTGTTTGCAGAATTCAGAATTGGACAACCATCGAGTCCAACCAAACTACAGCAAGGAGAGAATTTAGAAAGGACCCCAGAGAAGGAGGGACAGCCCTCGGACATGCTTCAGCCACGCATGAGGGTGGACTTCCCACGATGGGAAGGAGACCCAGCGGGGTGGATTTCGCGTGCAGAATGTTACTTTTGCTACTACCGAACGTCGGATAATGCTATGGTGGAGATTACTGTCATCCACCTTGAAGGAGATGCTATTCATTGGTATAATTGGCTGGAATATAATCATGGGGCTCTGACATGGAATCAATTTAAGAATGCGCTACTGAACCATTTCGGACCTACGGAGTATGAAAATATCGACGGCCAACTCGCAAAGATTTGACAAACCTCTACGATTCAAGAGTACCAAACCAGGTTTGAGAAGCTATCCTACCTTGCTCGTGATTGGACTGACCATCAATTGTTAGGAACATTTATCGAAGGACTCAAGCCAGAGATAAAAGGGGAAGTTAAGGCGCGACAGCCCCGTACCGTGATGGCTGCGATTTCTTTTGCCCGAATACAGGAAGAATGACTCAACCAAGATGCTCGGAGGATGAGAACCACTCCTAGAACCTCAACATATAAACCTCTTCTGCTCTCAGCCATCCTTCACTGCCCAAAAAATTGACAAGAGAAGAACTACGTGACCGATCAACAAAGGGTCTTTGTTGGCATTACGACGAGCCGTGGAACCACGATCATCGTTGCAAAAGGGGCCGCCTCCTATTGATTGAACCTCTTGAAGACATGGAGGAGGAGGTCCAGGAGCATGAGGAAGAGGTCACGAATGAAGAATGACAGCCAATTGATATTATAATGCATGCCCTTGCCGATTACGCGAACCCGCAAACAATGAAAGTGGGAGGATTTCTGAAGCAACAACCGATCACTGTTCTTATTGACACCGGGAGCACTAATAATTTTATGAACAGCAAGGTTGCTGTCTGGATGGCCTTACCTATTGAGAATTGTAGCAGGTTCGATGTTAAAGTCGCAGATGGATGAATTTTGAAGTGTGATCGTAAGTGCCCACGGGTGAAACTGTTGCTACAGGACCAAGAGATAATTGAAAATTTTTTCCTCCTCTCTCTTGATGATTATGAGGCCGTGCTTAGCATCGAATGGTTGACGACATTAGGTGATGTTTCTTAGAATTTTTTGAAATTAATTATGTAATTTTACAGCAAGGGGAAACAGGTGATACTGTACGGGAAACATGGGGGCGACGTAACGATAATTTGCACACAATGAATGGAGAAAGTTTTGCACAAAGCATGCAGCAGCTTTTTGGTATAACTTAAGCAGCAATCTAAGGGAGAGCCAACCAAATTTGAAGATCCAAACCTACTTCCCTTGCTTGCTGAATTTTCAGATATTTTTGACGAACCACGCAACCTATCTCCTAATCGCTGGCATGATCATCGTATACCGATTCTTCTAGGGAAACCTCCAGTAAATACTCGACCATATCGGTATCCACATCTCCAGAAAGATGAAATAGAAAGGATTGTAAAAGAGATGCTTGAAACAGGAGTTATTCGGCCAAGTTGCAGCCCCTACTCTTCACCAGTGCTCCTTGTACGAAAGAAAGATGGAACATGGCGAATGTGCGTTGATTACCGAGCTCTCAATGACATAACCGTCAAGGACAAGTATCCTATTCTAGTAGTAGATGAATTGCTTGATGAATTAAAGGGAGTACGAGTCTTCACAAAGTTGGACCTTCGATCCGGGTATCATCAAATACAAGTGTGCGAAGAAGACATACCGAAAACTGCCTTTCGAACGCACAACGGTCACTATGAATTTCTGGTAATGCCCTTTGGTCTCACCAATGCTCCCTCCACCTTCCAGCGCCTTATGAATGATATTTTCCGGAGTTATCTTCGAAAGTTTGTGCTAGTTTTCTTTGATGATATCCTTATTTACAGTCCTTCTCTTGAAAGTCATATTCAGCACTTACGACTTGTTTTGACAATTCTGCGAGAATATGTTCTTTTTGTCAAAAAAATGAAGTGTAGCTTTCTTCAACAAAAGGTGAAATATCTTGGGCATATCATATCAGAGGAAGGGGTGGTAGTGGACCCCTCTAAAATTGAAGCAATGCAGAACTGGCCAACCCCGAGGAACATAAAATCACTGCGCGGCTTTCTCGATTTAACAGGTTACTACCGTAAGTTCATGAAAGACTATGGAAAGATCAGTGCACCCCTTACTTCCTTGCTAAAAAAAGATGCTTTCCAGTGGTCGGACAAAGCCACCACTGCCTTCGACGAACTTAAAGTTGTAATGATAACAACGCCAGTACTAGCATTACCCGACTTTGACAAGACTTTTATTATTGAAGCTGATGCCTTCGGAGTAGGAATTGGTGCTGTACTAATGCAAGATGGCCGACCCCTCGCTTGTACCAGTGAGGCATTATCTCCTTCCCATCTCAAGATGACTATTTACGATAAGGAGATTCTCGCGATTGTGCATGCGGTGGCCAAATGGAGACTGTACTTGATCAAGCGATGCTTTCAAATCAAGACCGACCATAGAAACCTAAAATATTTCTTGGAGCAGAAGATATCTTCTCCTGAGTGACAAAAATGGGTAACAAAGCTTCTTGGATATGATTATGAAATAACTTACAAAAGGGGGAAAGAGAATGTTGTTACAGATGCACTTTCACGATTACCCGAGCAAGCTGAATTTTCAACCGTTTCACTTTCAACTAGTGACTTCCCTGAGGATATTAGGAGGGAATGGCAAGATGATCCGAATACCAGAGCATCTATGAAGCTTTCACCTCGGTTCTATGGATCCTACCAGATTTTGGAGCACATCGAAATAGTAGCATACAGATTGGACTTACCCGCCAGCCCTCGAACCCATCTAGTCTTCTATGTGCCATGTTTGAAACTCATGTTGAGACAAAACGAGATAGTTCAAAGCCATCTACCAAATATGACTACTCAAGGAGAGCTCCAGACCCAACCAAGCACCATTATTGATCGACGGATCGTGACTCGACGATGACGACCCGTTATTGAAGTGCTAATATAGTGGGCGAACCTACCAACAGAAGATGCCACTTGGGAGAACTATGATGACTTGAATATCGAACTCTCAAAATTCATAGAGCGTCAGCCACGAGGACAAGGTTGATTTGAAGAGGGCGGATCTGTTAGGACTCTAGCTAGGAGAGTCCTAATCGATTGGGACTCTAGTTCGGAGAGTCCTAATTTAGTTTTATTGATAAGGGCATTCATGTAAATCCTATCTAGCCGACCCCTATTAAAGAGGTGAAGAGGCTGGTTAGGATAAGGTTAGGTTGCTTCTTATAAAAGGAGTCCTATTAGAGAAAGAGTCCTATTAGAAGTAGGAGTTCTATTAGGAAAAGAGTCCTATTAGAAGTAGGAGTCATATTAGGAAAAGAGTCCTATTAGAAGTAGAAGTCCTATTAGGGAAAAAGTCCTATTAGAATTAGGAATCCTACTAGAGAAGGAGTCCTATTTATAAGTTGGTTAGAAGTAGGAGTCTTAAGTAAGAGTCCTATTAGGAGTTGGGGCTTAGAAGACCTATAAATAGCTATGTATTCATCCTCTTTTAATGAATGAATAGATCAATCTTTTAGCAGCCTTTGAGCAGCAACTTGGAGGAAGGAACCCCTATAGAGTTCCAAGGAGGCCGATCCCTTATAGAGATCAACCCCAAGCTTAGAATCCACGGAGGGTTCTAACAGAAGACTTCAAAGTGGTGATCCTAAAGGGAAAACATAGAAGTAAGGCCATAGTTGCTACTATCTATCGGATGAAGAGGGTTTTGCAGAAGATTGTAATAACTACTACACTAAAAGGCCAACATGTTGCTTACACTATCAAAAGGTGGGCTCGTACTTGATCAATGAGTTATGATGCGTCGCAGATACCTTGTGCTAAAAGAAAAGCTCCCAGAATTTGATGTTGCTTAGACTTGATGACAAGGTTGATTTGAAGGAGGTGGAACTGTTACGATCCTTTTATTTTTTAAATTTTTAAATAATATTTATTGAGTTATATGTAGTATAGGAAGAGTCGAATAGGGTTTATTTAATATTTATTTAATATTAAGAGTCCAAGTCCTAGTGGACTCTAGGTGGAACTATATAAATAGGGTTATATTTGTTTATTTTTATTAAGTAATGAAGGCAATGAAAAAGTTATCTTAGCCATTTGGCAAACACTAGGAGGTCGATCCCCTCGAAGCGATTCAAGAAGGCCAATCTCCTCAAAGTGATCAAGGAGGTCGATCCCCTCGAAGCGATCATATATCTCATTTTCTTCCACTTTTTTTGCTTCTCCTCTACTTCTTTCATTTCTTCCATGATAAAACCCTAAGAGATCTTATCAGCAACAAATTTGATTTACTTTGTAATAATTGTCTAGATCGAAGTAGGATTAGGTTTAATTAAGTTGGAATTGGGCCAACTCAATTATGGGCCAACTAGACCCAAATCAAGGCTATGTTGGGATGGATGAAAGGCCTAAATAATGCCCTGGTGTCACGTCAGGTAGTAGCATATCCAAGGTTGGCGGTGGAGCTAGCTGAAGGCTCAACCTCCAAAGCTGAGTCTGGGCAGTGGTATCGCCCAGTGTTAGTGTGTCTGGGCCATGGTACCACTAGACTAGGGCTATGGTACTACCCAGTACACTATCAGCCCAGTGTGCCAAGTGGTGGTACCACCAGATTGGGCGGTGGTATCGCCCAGTGGTAGAAAGCTTGGGCAATGGTACCGCCTATCACTGGCGGTGGTACCGCCAGTACCCGAAAGACCCGGGATGAGATTGATTTTGGCTCTAAGTTTAAATCTTTTTGGAGCCTATAAATACTCCTCTCATTGCAGGTTAGAATACACAAGCACAGAAAGTTTAAAAGTGAGAAAATGCTATAGAAATCACTTGAGAAATCCCCTCCTCTAGTCTTTACTTGCTTTTGGTTTAAAAGAGAGGAGTGAGTGTTTGTAAAGGTTCTATCCTAAGCTTGTCAAAAGGAGAAAGTACTGTAAGGGTATTTGATCTTTGCCCATTAGAAAGAAGATCGTTAGTAGATGCTGGTGGCCTCGAGTGAAGAGGAATCGGGAGTGGACATAGATCGGGATGACCGAGCCACTATAAAATTTGGTTTGCATTTAATTTATGCTTTTCATTCATGTTTCAAACCACTTTACTTACTGCTCTACTTCCTCATCGCCTACAAATGTTTTTAAGTTAGAGCTTTTCTGATACGATTTCATCGATACGGCTTTCATCATACAAAATGGTTTTCTAAAATAAAGTTTTATGAAATTGATGTAATATTTACCGCTACACTAATTCACCCCCACCCCCACCCCCTCCCACCCCCCGCTCTTAGTGCCAGACTCGATCCTAATACTATAAGAGAGGATGAATGAGGTTAAGTGTCCTCCACTCTAGTTGTAATCTACATGGTAATGGCTGCGAAGACGTATCTCAAATTACTACACAAGTCTCCTTGCTATGCACACCACGCAACCAAGAAGGGGTCAGCCTGATAGAACCCCAGAAAAATTCTATGCAGATAGATCTTTGAGGGGGATTAACCCTTGGAACGTTATAGGAGTTTTACCCTCCTAGTAGTCGGCCTAGTGGCTACAATTGTAGATGAATCTTGTTATTCCAAAGAGATTGAGGCTACATGCTTATATAGGGCTCCAAACCCTAGCCCTATGGGCTGCTTTCTAAGTGAACTATCCATTTTGCCCTCAACCTTAGCTGATCGGCCCAATAAAGGGGGGCGGAGGCTAAGAAGCCCAAAGGCCCAAATGTAAACCATAGCCACTCTTCTTTATAAGATAGAGATAGCTAGGTAGGGGTTTATTACACTCTTATAGGGCTTTTATTAGCTGCTACTTGGTTGAGTATGACCCAACCTAGCTAGGGTCCTATCAAGCCCACCCTTTTCAAATCAGCCTTGTCCTCAAGGCTGAGGTTCCATGAACTCAAGGAACTAGGTCTTCAGCTCCTCATATGATTCCCATGTGGTGTCTTCAAATGGTAAATTATTCTAATGCACTAGTACTTCAGTAAAGGGATGTTGACGACACATCAATGGTGTTGGGCAGTTGGATCTATGGTGACTCATGTTCTCCCAACTTAGGCTTCAAGCATGACACGTGAAAAACAAAGTGAATTTTGGCATCCTCAGGTAATTGAAGTCTATACGCCACAGCTCCAATGTGCTCTGTGATCTGATATGGACTATAGAAATATGAAGATAGCTTCATGGAGGCTCGTGTATTGATAGAGAGTTGCTTGTATGGCTGTAGGCAAAGATAAACCCAATCTCCTACTGAAAATTCTCTTTCGCTTCGTCGTGTGTCAGCTTGTTGCTTCATTCTGGCTTGAGCGGTAGAGAGATTATCCTTTAGTAGTTGTAGGAGTATATCACTGTCAATTAAATCTTGGTCGACTTGATCTACCTTGACTGAGCCAATTACATACTTTGTAATCACAGGAGTCGACCGACCATACAATGCTTCATATGGAGTACATTTTTTAGATGAATGATACGTAGTATTAAACCACCATTCTGCCCAAGGGAGCTATTTTTTCCACTCCTTCGGTCGGTCACTAGCGAAACACCGAAGGTACGTCTCTAAACACCTGTTCACCACCTCTATTTGGCCATCAGTTTGTGGATGATATGCTATGCTCATCTTGAGTTTAGTGCCCTATAACTGAAATAACTTGGTCCAAAATTTACTAGTGAAGACCCTGTCACGATCACTTACAATGGACCTTGGCATCCCATGTAGTTTAATAATATTTTCTATGAAAATCTGAGCAAAACTAGCAACAGTGTAGGGATTTTGTATAGTATAAAAATGAGCATATTTCGTGAGTTGATCAACCACCATGAGGATTATGCTTTTACATTTGGAAGGTGATAGTCGGTGTTGAATCTTGAATTTTGATAATAAAACTAATTGATTATGTTTTATTGTCTAACTGCGTTTTTAGTTACGGATGTCTACTATCGATCAGGATTAGACAGTTGACGTTGGAGGAATTGACGTTGCGCAGGGTGATCACGTCAGGATGTTGGATGTCGAGCTGGAGGTTCAGTCAACAATCGACATAAGGCTTCATACGTCGAGCATCGGGCCAAGAAGAGCATGTTGCGCCAAGGATATCGGGGTTGCGAAGGTCAACTGCTGATTGGGCAATGAAATGCAAGAGAGGATGATGCGTCGAAGAATCGGACGAAGCGCCGACCAATGACGTGCCGGGCAACTGAATGTCAATTCGCATTGTAATAATTGTCTAAATCGAAGTAGAGTTTTGGTTTGTGTGTGCAGGATTAACTACGATAATAATGAAGATGTAAAGTGAAACAAAGTGCCGAAAGACAAGTGTGATGGATCATTGGGAGTTCGAGAGTTTGATAAAATTCTGAAGATTCATCGGGAGTTCTGCCGGAACTAGCTGAGAACAAGTAGGGAGCTTGTCGAAGGGTTTTCGGAAGTTCACTGGAAGGTTCATCGGAAGTTCGTGGAGCTTACCAAGAAAGATCGGAGCTTGCCAAAGAAGCTCAGTGGAACTCGCCAAGATCATCGTGAAGTCTAGGAGCTTACCGGGAGTCCACAGAATGGTTTCCGAGGGTTCATCGAAAGACCGCCGAAAGTTCGTCGGAAGAAGTCTTGACATGTTGGACTTTGTAATAGCTTAGGAAATGTCTTTAATTTTATAGTTAGCATGTTAATTTGAGTTAGGATTAGGTGTTAATCCTATAACCCAAGTAGGGGCCAATTGGGCCTTGTTTTGGACTGGATTGGGACGAGTTTAAGGCCTAACCAGTGAGCTGGAAGAGCCCAGGCGGTAGCACCGCTCAGTGGCCGAGAGCCCGGGCAGTGGCACCGCTGGCTGTGGCGGTGGCACCGCCCAGTACTGCCAGCACCGGGAAAACCAAGGCAATTCAAATTTGGGCTCCAAATTTGAATCCTCTTGAGGCCTATAAATACCCCTCTCATTCATGGTTGAAAAGGGGTCTAGAATTGAGAAAGAAAAAGGGAAAACTCTTATCAAAATCTTCTCTCTAAGCTTTAAGTGTGTTCTAGTCCAAGAGAGGGGTGAGAGGCCTTGTAAGGGTTACCTCTTAAGCTCGTCAAAAGGAGAGAGTTGTAAGGGAGTTGATCCTCACCCGTTGGAAGGAGGATAGCTATTGGAAAGCCGGTGGCCTCAAGCGAAGAGGAATCAGGAGTGGATGTAGGTCGGATGACCGAACCACTATAAAAATGATTTGCGTTTATGCTCTAGCATTTACCTTTCTACAAATCGCCTTTTCTTTGCTACTCAACTTACTCATCACTGCCTTCTTCTTCTCTAAACACTCCCTACTTTAAGCACTTTCCATTATGCTTTAACCGAAATTGGTTTTAGTCAAAAATGTGATTTCTATCGTATGAAGTTTCGGAAGTTGTTTTAAATTGTAAAAATTTATCGTTCTTTACCACTGTACTAATTCACCCCCCCTCTTAGTGTGACTTGATCCCTAATAATTAGTATCAGAGCCTTATTATTTCTCATTCGGATTTACACCCGTGAGAAATAGCTCTTCATGGCTTTCAAGAGGGCTTTTCGGTTGTTCATCCTCCATTGTTTAACGGGTCAGACTACACCTATTGGAAAACTCAAATGAGAGTTTTCTTGCTTTCAATGGATTTGGATTTGTGGAATGTTGTTGAAAACCATTTTTAACTTCCCTCTAAACCGACGAACGAATGGTCGGATTTAAAGATAAAATCTTTTTCTTTAAATGCAAAGGCTATGAATGTCTTATTTTACGCTTTGGACAAGAATGAGTTCAATCGGATTTCTATGTGCGAAACGGCTTTAGACATTTGGCGAATACTTGAAATCACGCACGAGGGAACTATGATTCGAGGAAAATGTGATCGCTGATGCTCTCTCTAGAAGGTGATGGAGGCTATGATTCGAGGACGAATCCTTTTCAGGAAAGGGGGAATGATATGAACCAGATCAAGCTAGTCAAGACTCAATCAACATTCTATGATTGCAAGAAGATTCTAAAATGGCCAACGTGATCATAAAGAGAGAAGGACAAATTTGAAGACCTCAACTTGAAGAATAAAAGTCCATTCAGCTATGTTTACCAAAATTCATGAATTAGGAATATAAATGTTATTTAATGCATTCATTCTCTTTGTACATTCCTCATACTATATAAATGAGGTTGACTCTCAGTGTAAGACAATTTGGGAAGTATAACAATTCTTCAACACCGGTGAGTGTTTTGTTTTTAAGTTCTTGCATGAACTTTAGAACTTATCAGGCTTTTCTGCTTGTGGCGTTCAAACCAAATCTTTGCTTTTCCTTTGACTTATCAGACTTTTAGTTTGTGGCGTCTTAAGGGAATTCAAAGTGCTATTCTAGTTATTTCATCAATTTTCTATTGATAAGTAATTAGAATAGTTTCCCTTACTTCATTCTTGAACGATCCGCCTTGTTTTCAATTCGTTGGAGGGTGTCAATTTGCATTCCATATGTATCATAGCTCTTTAGCTATCGGGGTGTATGGTTGCTAAGTTGATGATTTCCATCAAAAAAAGTACCGGAAAACAAGTGTGATGGATCGTTGGGAGTTCGAGAGTTCGATGAAAGTCTGAAGATTCGTTGGGAGTGTTGCCGGAACTAGCCGAGAATGAGTAGGGAGCTTGCCGAAGGATTTTTGAAAATTCGCCGAAAAGTTCGTCAGAAGTTCGCGGAGCTTACCAAGAAAGATCGGAGCTTGCCAAAGAAGCTCAGTGGAACTCGCCAAGATCATCTTGAAGTCTAGGAGCTTGCTGGGAGTCCATAGAACAATTTTTGAGGGTTCGTCGGAAGACCATCGGAAGTTCATCGGAAGCTCACCAGAAGAAGTCTTGACTTGTCGGACTTTGTAATAGCTTAAGAAATGTCTTTAATTTCATAGTTAGCACATTAATTTGGGTTAGGATTAAGTGTTAATCCTATAACCCAAGTAGGGGTCAATTGGGTCTTGTTTTGGACTAGTTTGGGCCGAGTTTAAGGCCCAACCAGTGAGCTAGAAGAGCCCAGGCGATGGCACCGCCCAATGGCCGAGAGCCCAAGTGATAGCTCCATCTAGCATTAAAGAGCCTAGGTAGTGGCACTGCCCAATACCACCAGCACCAGGAAAACCAAGACAATTCAAATTTGGGCTCCAAATTTGAATCCTCTTGAGGCCTATAAATACCCCTCTCATTCATGGTTGAAAAGGGGTCTAGAATTGAGAAAGAAAAAGGGAAAACTCTTATCAAAATCTTCTCTCTAAGCTTTAAGTGTGTTCTAGTCCAAGAGAGGGGTGAGAGGCCTTGTAAGGGTTACCTCTTAAGCTCGTCAAAAAGAGAGAGTTGTAAGGGAGTTGATCCTCACCCGTTGGAAGGAGGATAGCTATTGGAAAGCCGGATGGCCTCAAGCGAAGAGGAATCAGGAGTGGATGTAGGTCGGATGACCGAACCACTATAAAAATGATTTGCGTTTATGCTCTAGCATTTACCTTTCTACAAATCGCCTTTTCTTTGCTACTCAACTTACTCATCACTGTCTTCTTCCTCTCTAAACACTCCCTACTTTAAGCACTTTCCATTATGCTTTAATCAAAATTGGTTTTAGTCAAAAATGTGATTTCTATCGTATGAAGTTTGGAAGTTGTTTTAAATCGTAAAATTTATCGTTCTTTACCGCTGCACTAATTCACCCCCCCCTCTTAGTGTGACTTGATCCCTAATAATTAGTATCAGAGCCTTATTATTTCTCATTCGGATTTACACCCGTGTGAAATAGCTCTTCATGGCTTTCAAGAGGGCTTTTCGGTTGTTCATCCTCCATTGTTTAACGGGTCAGACTACACCTATTGGAAAACTCAAATGAGAGTTTTCTTGCTTTCAATGGATTTGGATTTGTGGATTGTTGTTGAAAACCATTTTTAACTTCCCTCTAAACCGACGAACGAATGGTCGGATTTAAAGATAAAATCTTTTTCTTTAAATGCAAAGGCTTTGAATGCCTTATTTTACGCTTTGGACAAGAATGAGTTCAATCGGATTTCTATGTGCGAAACGGCTTTTGACATTTGGCGAATACTTGAATCACGCACGAGGGAACTAGTAGAGTCAAAGACTCGAAAGTAAACCTCTTATTGCATGATTTTGAGCTTTTTCAAATGAAACCAAGCAAGACTATCGGCGACATGTACACCCGTTTCACGGATGTTCTCAATAGTCTAAAAGCTCTTGGTAAATATTTTTCAAACTTTGAACTCACTAACAAGATCTTAAGATCTCTTACAAAAAAGTGGGATCCTAAAATAACGATGATACAAGAAACTAAAGATTTAAATAATTATTCTATTGAAGAACTCATTGGGTCTTTAATGACCTATGAAATGACATTCTTGGAACACAATGAACTCGATGAACACATGGACCACCTTCCAAAGAACAAGAAGGATTTGACACTTTGGACTATAAAATGCCACTTTAGTGATGACTTAAGTGATGAGGACAATGTTGAGAATGTTGAACTTTTGACATTAAAATTTAAAAAGTTCATTAAACATGAGTTAAAGAACACAAATGAAAAGAACACCAACTCTTGCTATGAACGTAAGAAACCGGAATACTCCAAAGATGAGCACACAAAAATGAAGAAGAGGAAAGCGCATAAAAAGGATGAAGATGCAAACTATGCTTTGACGGTCTTCGACTACAAGGTAAGCAACTTAACTCCCTTGAATTATTTTGAAATTACATGATATTTTTCATGAGTGCTTTTTTTAGTTGGTAGGAAATAAAAATTATTTTTGAAAATTATATTATGCTTCTTTTTAGCAATTTTAAAAAATTAAAAATTGATCATAAAAATTATATTGTTAAAGTTTCATGCATGTTATGATTCAAAATTATGAATGATGCATGCAACATTATGGATCATAATTACATGATGTGTGATAATACAATTTTATGCATATGCTTTTCGTATCAATTTTGACTTTAAACATGATACATATCTATGTATGAATTTCTTGAAAATCTTTTGATGATAGATGTTTGTATCATACTTATGATTTAAAATCTTCTATTTTCGATAAATGGTTTTGGCTTTAACAAAATTTGTTTTGGATTTATATGATGGTGGCTTTCGTATGATGACTTGAATATACTTATATGAAACATATAAAACACATAAAAAGGAAAGCATATGATCATGATAAATTCATGAATCTTGAAGATTTTATATTACTTTTGATTTCAAACTAGATGCATGAGTTTTGACATAAAATTAGTTGTCATGATAGTCATATATTTTATGATAATGCTTGCACACACCAAATAGGATTAAAAGATAGAAGCAAGCATATTGATGATTTCACTTTCAACATAATGCATGACATTTTACATAAAAATTAAAAATTTGCTATCATTTTTTATGTATTTGGTCTTGACAGTTTTATGACGAAACTTATATCTTATTTTTTTAATGTTGAAACATATTTTCATAAAAAACTCGCGCACACCTTATGAAATCATCCTTGATAATGATGAAATGAAAATATTAAAAGGATATTATCATACTTGGAAGTTATGAAATCATGTTTAATGATTTGTTTTAAGAAATTTGCCTTTTTCACTCTTGAATGTGATACTCATTTTTATTATAGACAAAGGCATGCTTACATGAAGTAAATCATAAAAAGAAAATGCATGATCTTGAAAATTTTTCTATCTCTAGAGTTTTCAATTTTTGATGAAAGACAAGTGATGAATTCATTTATGACCTTGTATGAATCTCTAAAGTAATTTTGATGAAGAGCTTGAAGTTGACGAATTGAATTTAAATTTTTACTCATGACTCTTCTCTTGATCTCTTGGAATCATGACTTTTTGAGATGTTTATAACGCTTGAATCAAGTTTTAAAAGATTTCATTTTTCTATAAAGATATTTTATTGAAATCATAATCTTAACAATTATAACATGAAGTTCTTTATATATATCAAGATCGTTTATCATGCTTCTTCCGGTTATCAAAAGAAAAATTTTTATATAAAATGCAACTTGTCTTTTGATTTCTCGGAACTTATATACTTGAATTTTTATGAATTTATGATCTTGATATCTTTAATGATGAATCATTATTAAAAGGGCATGTCACATGAATTATGTTCTTGTTGATTCTCTTAAGCTTTGATGTTATATCTTTCATGACTTAGAAATGACATGATTATTTTGTCTTGCATGCCTTATGTGATGATGAAAATTAATATGCTTTATGATGAATCATGAATCATGACTTGATCTATGATATTGATATATTTTTATCATGATCCTTGATTGTATAATTCTTTTACTCTATTAAAAGGATTTGTCAAATGAATCATGTCCTTGTTAAATTTTTCTTGATATCATGACATGATTTCTTTATATGGCTTGAATTTTTTTATTTTTTTGCAATTGAGTCCTCCACTTCATTTTGACAATAACTTAGGGGGAGCTAGCTTGTTGGCTTGAATATTGAATTCATATTCATGACTTGAATTTTGATGATAGAAACATTTATGTCAATATTTGTTTCTATTATCTTATTTTTCATTTTGATGAAAAAGGAAATCAATTACAAAATTGCATCCTCCTTCTTTTTGAGAATAATAAAGGGGGAGAAAAATTGCTAGCTTGAAGCAAAATTACTAGCATGGAGAAAACTTGCTAGCTTGAGTATCACAAAAAAATAAAAGTGGCAAAAGTAGCTAGCTAGAACTTGTAAAGAATTGCAATCTTGCAATCAAAAGAGAAGCAAAGAAGTGCTATCTCAAAAGAAGCAAAATGCAATACTAGAAAATTTGCATTCCTACACTTGCCATGCTTTTATGCATGTATGTTGTAATTTTTTGCTTGTATATTTAAAGTGATAAAATGCTTACACAAATTGATTGCATATCGCAAAGGAAGCAAAGAAGGTGCAATTGCATATATTTGAATACAATTTGCTTGCACTTCTCAAAGGAACATAAAAAAACTTGCTATCATGAATACAATCACTACAAGTGCTATCTTGCCTATCATGAGAAACTTGCCATGATGTATGTTGAATATCCGGATTGATAGCTAGTATGATTATAAAATTTGTATATCTTTTAAACTAGCTATGCTGCAACTTCTCCTTTTTGTTAATGATATAGGGGGAGAAGTAGATTGATGACTTCATGTATTGGATTGAATATTTTATATATTTGCATGATGGTTTGATAATTCTCATAATTTGTGATGAATGTTGCTTGGATTTGTGATAATCCAAGGTTTCTATCAATGGCATATTGATAGGGGAGTTTAAACTCAGGGAGTTTTGGTTAACTCGTTAGTCATCAATTAGTTGTCATCATCAAAAAGGGGAGATTGTTGAATCTCAGATTTTGATGATGAAACTAATTGATTGTGTTTTATTGTCTAATTGCATTTTGAGTTACGAGGTCTACTATCGATCGAGATTAGCGGTTGACGCTGGAGGAATTAACGTTTGCGCCGAGTGATCACGTCAGGATATTGGATGTCGAGCCGGAGGTTGGTCGATAATCGAAAGAAGGCTTCATACGTCGGGCATCGGCCAAGAAGAGCATGTTGCGCCAAGGATATTGGAGTTGTGGAGGTCAACCGCCGATTAGGCAATGAAAGCGCAAGAGAGGACGATCGTCGAAGAATCGAATGAAGTGTCGACTAACGACGTCTTCGGGTAACTAAATGTCAATTCGCATTGTAATAATTATCTAGATCGAAGTAGAGTTTTGGTTTGTATGTGCAGGATTAACTACGATAATGATGAAGACATAAAGTGAAAAATGATATGAACGAGATCAAGCTAGTCAAGACTCAATCAACATTCTATGATTGCAAGAAGATTCTAAAATGGCCAACGTGATCATAAAAGAGAAGGACAAATTTGAAGACCTCAACTTGAAGAATAAAAGTCCATTCAGCTATGTTTACCAAAATTCATGAATTAGGAATATAAATGTTATTTAATGCATTCATTCTCTTTGTACATTCCTCATACTATATAAATGAGGTTGACTCTCGATGTAAGACAATTTGGGAAGTATAACAATTCTTCAACACCGGTGAGTGTTTTGTTTTTAAGTTCTTGCATGAACTTTAGAACTTATCAGGCTTTTACGCTTGTGGCGTTCAACCCAAATCTTTGCTTTTCCTTTGACTTATCGGACTTGTTAGTTTGTGGCGTCTTAAGGAAATTGAAGTGCTATTCTAGTTATTTTATCAATTTTCTATTGATAGGTAATTAGAATAGTTTCCTTACTTCATTCTTGAAGCGATCCGCCTTGTTTCAATTCGTTGGAGGGTGTCAATTTGCATTCCATATGTATCATAGCTCTTTAGCTATCGGGGTGTATGGTTGCTAAATTGATGATTTCCATCATTTGCATATCGAGCACGGCTCAAGTTTGAGGTTTGCTTATCCATTTATTTGTTATCTTTTAACTTTTCCTGTTCTCTTATCACGATATCCATAATTGCTATTCTTCCTTTCTTCTTATTATTGTGTTTCTTGTGCTATCATCTGTTTTTTTTCATTTTTTTCCCCTCACTTTATCGTCAAAAAAAAGAAAGAGAAACAGAAAGTTAAAAAAAAAATGAGAGAGAGAAAATCAAAAGTAAAAAAAAAGAGAGGAAATCAAAGATCAAAAAGAAAAAAAAAAGAGAGAGGAGAAGATCAAAGGTAAAAAAAAAAGGAAAAAAGAAAGAGATCGAAATTTTAAAAAAATGAGAGAGAGAAAATCAAAAGTAAAAAAAAAAAGAGAGGAAATCAAAGATCAAAGAAAAAAAGGTAAGGAAAATGTGATCACGATGCTCTCTCTAGAAGGTGATGGAGGCTATGATTCGAGGACTAATCCTTTTCGGAAAGGGGAATGATATGAACCAGATCAAGCTAGTCAAGACTCAATCAACATTCTATGATTGCAAGAAGATTCTAAAATGGCCAACGTGATCATAAAGAGAGAAGGACAAATTTGAAGACCTCAACTTGAAGAATAAAAGTCTATTCAGCTATGTTTACCAAAATTCATGAATTAGGAATATAAATGTTATTTAATGCATTCATTCTCTTTGTACATTCCTCATACTATATAAATGAGGTTGACTCTCAGTGTAAGACAATTTGGGAAGTATAACAATTCTTCAACACCGGTGAGTGTTTTGTTTTTAAGTTCTTGCATGAACTTTAGAACTTATCGGGCTTTTCTGCTTGTGGCGTTCAAACCAAATCTTTGCTTTTCCTTTGACTTATCAGACTTTTAGTTTGTGGCGTCTTAAGGGAATTCAAAGTGCTATTCTAGTTATTTCATCAATTTTCTATTGATAAGTAATTAGAATAGTTTCCCTTACTTCATTCTTGAACGATCCGCCTTGTTTTCAATTCGTTGGAGGGTGTCAATTTGCATTCCATATGTATCATAGCTCTTTAGCTATCGGGGTGTATGGTTGCTAAGTTGATGATTTCCATCAAAAAAAGTACCGGAAAACAAGTGTGATGGATCGTTGGGAGTTCGAGAGTTCGATGAAAGTCGAAGATTCGTTGGGAGTTGTTTTAACTAGGCCGCCGAGAATGAGTAGGGAGCTTGCCGAAGGATTTTGAAAATTCGCGAAAAGTTCGTCGAAGTTCTGGAGCTTACCAAGAAAGATCGGAGCTTGCCAGAAGAAGCTCAGTGGAACTCGCCAAGATCATCTTGAAGTCTAGGAGCTTGCTGGGAGTCCATAGAACAATTTTTGAGGGTTCGTCGGAAGACCATCGGAAGTTCATCGGAAGCTCACCAGAAGAAGTCTTGACTTGTCGGACTTTGTAATAGCTTAAGAAATGTCTTTAATTTCATAGTTAGCACATTAATTTGGGTTAGGATTAAGTGTTAATCCTATAACCCAAGTAGGGGTCAATTGGGTCTTGTTTTGGACTAGTTTGGGCCGAGTTTAAGGCCCAACCAGTGAGCTAGAAGAGCCCAGGCGATGGCACCGCCCAATGGCCGAGAGCCCAAGTGATAGCTCCATCTAGCACTAAAGAGCCTAGGTAGTGGCACTGCCCAATACCACCAGCACCAGGAAAACCAAGACAATTCAAATTTGGGCTCCAAATTTGAATCCTCTTGAGGCCTATAAATACCCCTCTCATTCATGGTTGAAAAGGGGTCTAGAATTGAGAAAGAAAAAGGGAAAACTCTTATCAAAATCTTCTCTCTAAGCTTTAAGTGTGTTCTAGTCCAAGAGAGGGGTGAGAGGCCTTGTAAGGGTTACCTCTTAAGCTCGTCAAAAAGAGAGAGTTGTAAGGGAGTTGATCCTCACCCGTTGGAAGGAGGATAGCTATTGGAAAGCCGGTGGCCTCAAGCGAAGAGGAATCAGGAGTGGATGTAGGTCGGATGACCGAACCACTATAAAAATGATTTGCGTTTATGCTCTAGCATTTACCTTTCTACAAATCGCCTTTTCTTTGCTACTCAACTTACTCATCACTGTCTTCTTCCTCTCTAAACACTCCCTATTTTAAGCACTTTCCATTATGCTTTAATCAAAATTGGTTTTAGTCAAAAATGTGATTTTTATCGTATGAAGTTTCGGAAGTTATTTTAAATCGTAAAAATTTATCGTTCTTTACCGCTGCACTAATTCACCCCCCCCTCTTAGTGTGACTTGATCCCTAATAATTAGTATTAGAGCCTTATTATTTCTCATTCGGATTTACACCCGTGTGAAATAGCTCTTCATGGCTTTCAAGAGGGCTTTTCGGTTGTTCATCCTCCATTGTTTAACGGGTCAGACTACACCTATTGGAAAACTCAAATGAGAGTTTTCTTGCTTTCAATGGATTTGGATTTGTGGATTGTTGTTGAAAACCATTTTTAACTTCCCTCTAAACCGACGAGCGAATGGTCGGATTTAAAGATAAAATCTTTTCTTTAAATGCAAAGGCTTTGAATGCCTTATTTTACGCTTTGGACAAGAATGAGTTCAATCGGATTTCTATGTGCGAAAACGGCTTTTGACATTTGGCGAATACTTGAAATCACGCACTAGGGAACTAGTAGAGTCAAAGACTCGAAAGTAAACCTCTTATTGCATGATTTTGAGCTTTTTCAAATGAAACCAAGCAAGACTATCGGCGACATGTACACCCGTTTCACGGATGTTCTCAATAGTCTAAAAGCTCTTGGTAAATATTTTTCAAACTTTGAACTCACTAACAAGATCTTAAGATCTCTTACAAAAAAGTGGGATCCTAAAATAACGATGATACAAGAAACTAAAGATTTAAATAATTATTCTATTGAAGAACTCATTGGGTCTTTAATGACCTATGAAATGACATTCTTGGAACACAATGAACTCGATGAACACATGGACCACCTTCCAAAGAACAAGAAGGATTTGACACTTTGGACTATAAAATGCCACTTTAGTGATGACTTAAGTGATGAGGACAATGTTGAGAATGTTGAACTTTTGACATTAAAATTTAAAAAGTTCATTAAACATGAGTTAAAGAACACAAATGAAAAGAACACCAACTCTTGCTATGAGTAAGAAACCGGAATACTCAAAGATGAGCACACAAAAATGAAGAAGAGGAAAGCGCATAAAAGGATGAAGATGCAAACTATGCTTTGTGGTCTTCGACTACAAGGTAAGCAACTTAACTCCCTTGAATTATTTTGAAATTACATGATATTTTTCATGAGTGCTTTTTTTAGTTGGTAGGAAATAAAAATTATTTTTGAAAATTATATTATGCTTCTTTTTAGCAATTTTAAAAAATTAAAAATTGATCATAAAAATTATATTGTTAAAGTTTCATGCATGTTATGATTCAAAATTATGAATGATGCATGCAACATTATGGATCATAATTACATGATGTGTGATAATACAATTTTATGCATATGCTTTTCGTATCAATTTTTGACTTTAAACATGATACATATCTATGTATGAATTTCTTGAAAATCTTTTGATGATAGATGTTTGTATCATACTTATGATTTAAAATCTTCTATTTTCGATATATGGTTTTTGGCTTTAACAAAATTTGTTTTGGATTTATATGATGGAGGTATGATGACTTGAATATACTTATATGAAACATATAAAACACATAAAAAGGAAAGCATATGATCATGATAAATTCATGAATCTTGAAGATTTTATATTACTTTTGATTTCAAACTAGATGCATGAGTTTTGACATAAAATTAGTTGTCATGATAGTCATATATTTTATGATAATGCTTGCACACCAAATAGGATTAAAAGATAGAAGCAAGCATATTGATGATTTCACTTTCAACATAATGCATGACATTTTACATAAAAATTAAAAATTTGCTATCATTTTTTATGTATTTGGTCTTGATAGTTTTATGACGAAACTTATATCTTATTTTTTTAATGTTGAAACATATTTTCATAAAAAACTCGCGCACACCTTATGAAATCATCCTTGATAATGATGAAATGAAAATATTAAAAGGATATTATCATACTTGGAAGTTATGAAATCATGTTTAATGATTTGTTTTAAGAAATTTGCCTTTTTCACTCTTGAATGTGATACTCATTTTTATTATAGACAAAGGCATGCTTACATGAAGTAAATCATAAAAAGAAAATGCATGATCTTGAAAATTTTTCTATCTCTAGAGTTTTCAATTTTTGATGAAAGACAAGTGATGAATTCATTTATGACCTTGTATGAATCTCTAAAGTAATTTTGATGAAGAGCTTGAAGTTGACGAATTGAATTTAAATTTTTACTCATGACTCTTCTCTTGATCTCTTGGAATCATGACTTTTTGAGATGTTTATAACGCTTGAATCAAGTTTTAAAAGATTTCATTTTTCTATAAAGATATTTTATTGAAATCATAATCTTAACAATTATAACATGAAGTTCTTTATATATATCAAGATCGTTTATCATGCTTCTTCCGGTTATCAAAAAAAAATTTTATATAAAATGCAACTTGTCTTTTGATTTCTCGGAACTTATATACTTGAATTTTTATGAATTTATGATCTTGATATCTTTAATGATGAATCATTATTAAAAGGGCATGTCACATGAATTATGTTCTTGTTGATTCTCTTAAGCTTTGATGTTATATCTTTCATGACTTAGAAATGACATGATTATTTTGTCTTGCATGCCTTATGTGATGATGAAAATTAATATGCTTTATGATGAATCATGAATCATGACTTGATCTATGATATTGATATATTTTTATCATGATCCTTGATTGTATAATTCTTTTACTCTATTAAAAGAATTTGTCAAATGAAGTCCTTGTTAAATTTTCTTGATATCATGACATGATTTCTTTATATGGCTTGAATTTTTTTATTTTTTTGCAATTGAGTCCTCCACTTCATTTTGACAATAACTTAGGGGGAGCTAGCTTGTTGGCTTGAATATTGAATTCATATTCATGACTTGAATTTTGATGATAGAAACATTTATGTCAATATTTGTTTCTATTATCTTATTTTTCATTTTGATGAAAAAGGAAATCAATTACAAAATTGCATCCTCCCTTCTTTTTGAGAATAATAAAGGGGGAGAAAAATTGCTAGCTTGAAGCAAAATTACTAGCATGGAGAAAACTTGCTAGCTTGAGTATCACAAAAAAATAAAAGTGGCAAAAGTAGCTAGCTAGAACTTGTAAAGAATTGCAATCTTGCAATCAAAAGAGAAGCAAAGAAGTGCTATCTCAAAAGAAGCAAAATGCAATACTAGAAAATTTGCATTCCTACACTTGCCATGCTTTTATGCATGTATGTTGTAATTTTTTGCTTGTATATTTAAAGTGATAAAATGCTTACACAAATTGATTGCATATCGCAAAGGAAGCAAAGAAGGTGCAATTGCATATATTTGAATACAATTTGCTTGCACTTCTCAAAAGAACATAAAAAAACTTGCTATCATGAATACAATCACTACAAGTGCTATCTTGCCTATCATGAGAAACTTGCCATGATGTATGTTGAATATCCGGATTGATAGCTAGTATGATTGTAAAATTTGTATATCTTTTAAACTAGCTATGCTGCAACTTCTCCTTTTGTTAATGATATAGGGGAGAAGTAGATTGATGACTTCATGTATTGGATTGAATATTTTATATATTTGCATGATGGTTTGATAATTCTCATAATTTGTGATGAATGTTGCTTGGATTTGTGATAATCCAAGGTTTCTATCAATGGCATATTGATAGGGGGAGTTTGGTTAAACTCCGGGGAGTTTTGGTTAACTCCGTTAGTCATCAATTAGTTGTCATCATCAAAAAGGGGGAGATTGTTGAATCTCAGATTTTGATGATGAAACTAATTGATTGTGTTTTATTGTCTAATTGCATTTTGAGTTACGTAGGTCTACTATCGATCAGATTAGACGATTTTGACGCTGGAGGAATTAACGTTGCGCCGAGTGATCACGTCAGGATATTGGATGTCGAGCGGAGGTTGGTCGATAATCGAAAGAAGGCTTCATACGTCGGGCATCAGGCCAAGAAGAGCATGTTGCGCCAAGGATATTGGAGTTGTGGAGGTCAACCGCCGATTAGGCAATGAAACGCAAGAGAGGACGATGCGTCGAAGAATCGAATGAAGTGTCGACTAACGACGTGCCGGGTAACTAAATGTCAATTCGCATTGTAATAATTATCTAGATCGAAGTAGAGTTTTGGTTTGTATGTGCAGGATTAACTACGATAATGATGAAGACATAAAGTGAAAAAATGATATGAACCAGATCAAGCTAGTCAAGACTCAATCAACATTCTATGATTGCAAGAAGATTCTAAAATGGCCAACGTGATCATAAAGAGAGGACAAATTTGAAGACCTCAACTTGAAGAATAAAAGTCCATTCAGCTATGTTTACCAAAATTCATGAATTAGGAATATAAATGTTATTTAATGCATTCATTCTCTTTGTACATTCCTCATACTATATAAATGAGGTTGACTCTCAGTGTAAGACAATTTGGGAAGTATAACAATTCTTCAACACCGGTGAGTGTTTTGTTTTTAAGTTCTTGCATGAACTTTAGAACTTATCAGGCTTTTCTGCTTGTGGCGTTCAACCCAAATCTTTGCTTTTCCTTTGACTTATCAGACTTGTTAGTTTGTGGCGTCTTAAGAAAATTCAAAGTGCTATTCTAGTTATTTTATCAATTTTCTATTGATAGGTAATTAGAATAGTTTCCCTTACTTCATTCTTGAACGATCCGCCTTGTTTCAATTCGTTGGAGGGTGTCAATTTGCATTCCATATGTATCATAGCTCTTTAGCTATCGGGGTGTATGGTTGCTAAATTGATGATTTCCATCATTTGGTATCAGAGCACGGCTCAAGTTTGAGGTTTGCTTATCCATTTATTTGTTATCTTTTAACTTTTCCCTGTTCTCTTATCACGATATCCATAATTGCTATTCTTCCTTTCTTCTTATTATTGTGTTTCTTGTGCTATCACTGTTTGTTTTTCATTTTTTTCCCCTCACTTTATCGTCAAAAAAAGAAAGAGAAACAGAAAGTTAAAAAAAAATGAGAGAGAGAAAATCAAAAGTAAAAAAAAAGAGAGGAAATCAAAGATCAAAGAAAAAAAAAGAGAGAGAGGAGAAGATCAAAGGTAAAAAAAAAGGAAAAAAAGAAAGAGATCGAAATTTTAAAAAAAACGAGAGAGAGAAAATCAAAAGTAAAAAAAAAAGAGAGGAAATCAAAGATCAAAGAAAAAAAAAGGTAAGGAAAATGTGATCGCTGATGCTCTCTCTAGAAGGTGATGGAGGCTATGATTCGAGGACGAATCCTTTTCAGGAAAGGGGGAATGATATGAACCAGATCAAGCTAGTCAAGACTCAATCAACATTCTATGATTGCAAGAAGATTCTAAAATGGCCAACGTGATCATAAAGAGAGAAGGACAAATTTGAAGACCTCAACTTGAAGAATAAAAGTCCATTCAGCTATGTTTACCAAAATTCATGAATTAGGAATATAAATGTTATTTAATGCATTCATTCTCTTTGTACATTCCTCATACTATATAAATGAGGTTGACTCTCAGTGTAAGACAATTTGGGAAGTATAACAATTCTTCAACACCGGTGAGTGTTTTGTTTTTAAGTTCTTGCATGAACTTTAGAACTTATCGAGGCTTTTACGCTTGTGGCGTTCAAACCAAATCTTTGCTTTTCCTTTGACTTATCGGACTTTTAGTTTGTGGCGTCTTAAGGGAATTCAAAGTGCTATTCTAGTTATTTCATCAATTTTCTATTGATAAGTAATTAGAATAGTTTCCTTACTTCATTCTTGAACGATCCGCCTTGTTTTCAATTCGTTGGAGGGTGTCAATTTGCATTCCATATGTATCATAGCTCTTTAGCTATCGGGGTGTATGGTTGCTAAGTTGATGATTTTCATCAAAAAGTACCGGAAAACAAGTGTGATGGATCGTTGGGAGTTCGAGAGTTCGATGAAAGTTTGAAGATTCGTTGGGAGTATCATTAGGAACTAGCCGAGAATAAGTAGGAGCTTTCAGAAGGATTTTTGAAAATTCGTCGAAAAGTTCGTCAGAAGTTCGTGGAGCTTACCAAGAAAGATCGGAGCTTGCCAAAGAAGCTCAGTGGAACTCGCCAAGATCATCTTGAAGTCTAGGAGCTTGCTGGGAGTCCATAGAACAATTTTTGAGGGTTCGTCGGAAGACCATCGGAAGTTCATCGGAAGCTCACCGGAAGAAGTCTTGACTTGTCGGACTTTGTAATAGCTTAAGAAATGTCTTTAATTTCATAGTTAGTTAGCACATTAATTTGGGTTAGGATTAAGTGTTAATCCTATAACCCAAGTAGGGGTCAATTGGGTCTTGTTTTGGACTAGTTTGGGCCGAGTTTAAGGCCCAACCAGTGAGCTAGAAGAGCCCAGGCGATGGCACCGCCCAATGGCCGAGAGCCCAAGTGATAGCTCCATCTAGCATTAAAGAGCCTAGGTAGTGGCACCGCCCAATACCACCAAACACCAGAAAACCAAGACAATTCAAATTTGGGCTCCAAATTTGAATCCTCTTGAGCCTATAAATACCCCTCTCATTCATGGTTGAAAAGGGGTCTAGAATTGAGAAAGAGAAAAAAGGAAAACTCTTATCAAAATCTTCTCTCTAAGCTTTAAGTGTGTTCTAGTCCAAGAGAGGGGTGAGAGGCCTTGTAAGGGTTACCTCTTAAGCTCAAAAAGAGAGAGTTGTAAGGAGTTGATCCTCACCCGTTGGAAGGAGGATAGCTATTGGAAAGCCGGTGGCCTCAAGCGAAGAGGAATCAGGAGTGGATGTAGGTCGGATGACCGAACCACTATAAAAATGATTTGCGTTTATGCTCTAGCATTTACCTTTCTACAAATCGCCTTTTCTTTGCTACTCAACTTACTCATCACTGTCTTCTTCCTCTCTAAACACTCCCTACTTTAAGCACTTTCCATTATGCTTTAATCAAAATTGGTTTTAGTCAAAAATGTGATTTCTATCGTATGAAGTTTCGGAAGTTGTTTTAAATCGTAAAAATTTATCGTTCTTTACCGCTGCACTAATTCACCCCCCCCTCTTAGTGTGACTTGATCCCTAATAATTAGTATCAGAGCCTTATTATTTCTCATTCGGATTTACACCCGTGTGAAATAGCTCTTCATGGCTTTCAAGAGGGCTTTTCGGTTGTTCATCCTCCATTGTTTAACGGGTCAGACTACACCTATTGGAAAACTCAAATGAGAGTTTTCTTGCTTTCAATGGATTTGGATTTGTGGATTGTTGTTGAAAACCATTTTTAACTTCCCTCTAAACCGACGAACGAATGGTCGGATTTAAAGATAAAATCTTTTTCTTTAAATGCAAAGGCTTTGAATGCCTTATTTTACGCTTTGGACAAGAATGAGTTCAATCGGATTTCTATGTGCGAAACGGCTTTTGACATTTGGCGAATACTTGAAATCACGCACGAGGGAACTAGTAGAGTCAAAGACTCGAAAGTAAACCTCTTATTGCATGATTTTGAGCTTTTTCAAATGAAACCAAGCAAGACTATCGGCGACATGTACACCCGTTTCACGGATGTTCTCAATAGTCTAAAAGCTCTTGGTAAATATTTTTCAAACTTTGAACTCACTAACAAGATCTTAAGATCTCTTACAAAAAAGTGGGATCCTAAAATAACGATGATACAAGAAACTAAAGATTTAAATAATTATTCTATTGAAGAACTCATTGGGTCTTTAATGACCTATGAAATGACATTCTTGGAACACAATGAACTCGATGAACACATGGACCACCTTCCAAAGAACAAGAAGGATTTGACACTTTGGACTATAAAATGCCACTTTAGTGATGACTTAAGTGATGAGGACAATGTTGAGAATGTTGAACTTTTGACATTAAAATTTAAAAGTTCATTAAACATGAGTTAAAGAACACAAATGAAAAGAACACCAACTCTTGCTATGAACGTAAGAAACCGGAATACTCCAAAGATGAGCACACAAAAATGAAGAAGAGGAAAGCGCATAAAAAGGATGAAGATGCAAACTATGCTTTGACGGTCTTCGACTACAAGGTAAGCAACTTAACTCCCTTGAATTATTTTGAAATTACATGATATTTTTCATGAGTGCTTTTTTTAGTTGGTAGGAAATAAAATTATTTTTGAAAATTATATTATGCTTCTTTTTAGCAATTTTAAAAATTAAAAATTGATCATAAAATTATATTGTTAAAGTTTCATGCATGTTATGATTCAAAATTATGAATGATGCATGCAACATTATGGATCATAATTACATGATGTGTGATAATACAATTTTATGCATATGCTTTTAAGTATCAATTTTGACTTTAAACATGATACATATCTATGTATGAATTTCTTGAAAATCTTTTGATGATAGATGTTTGTATCATACTTATGATTTAAAATCTTCTATTTTCGATATATGGTTTTTGGCTTTAACAAAATTTGTTTTGGATTTATATGATGGTGGCTTTCGTATGATGACTTGAATATACTTATATGAAACATATAAAACACATAAAAAGGAAAGCATATGATCATGATAAATTCATGAATCTTGAAGATTTTATATTACTTTTGATTTCAAACTAGATGCATGAGTTTTGACATAAAATTAGTTGTCATGATAGTCATATATTTTATGATAATGCTTGCACACCAAATAGGATTAAAAGATAGAAGCAAGCATATTGATGATTTCACTTTCAACATAATGCATGACATTTTACATAAAAATTAAAAATTTGCTATCATTTTTATGTATTTGGTCTTGACAGTTTTATGTTTGAAACTTATATCTTATTTTTAATGTTGAAACATATTTTCATAAAAAACTCGCGCACACCTTATGAAATCATCCTTGATAATGATGAAATGAAAATATTAAAAGGATATTATCATACTTGGAAGTTATGAAATCATGTTTAATGATTTGTTTTAAGAAATTTGCCTTTTTCACTCTTGAATGTGATACTCATTTTTATTATAGACAAAGGCATGCTTACATGAAGTAAATCATAAAAAGAAAATGCATGATCTTGAAAATTTTTCTATCTCTAGAGTTTTCAATTTTTGATGAAAGACAAGTGATGAATTCATTTATGACCTTGTATGAATCTCTAAAGTAATTTTGATGAAGAGCTTGAAGTTGACGAATTGAATTTAAATTTTTACTCATGACTCTTCTCTTGATCTCTTGGAATCATGACTTTTTGAGATGTTTATAACGCTTGAATCAAGTTTTAAAAGATTTCATTTTTCTATAAAGATATTTTATT
Source organism: Musa beccarii (assembly GCA_024322285.1). NCBI lineage: Eukaryota > Viridiplantae > Streptophyta > Magnoliopsida > Zingiberales > Musaceae > Musa > Musa beccarii. Next base: position 56,461,593 of record CM044398.1, read on the forward strand.
GAAATCATAATCTTAACAATTATAACATGAAGTTCTTTATATATATCAAGATCGTTTATCATGCTTCTTCCGGTTATCAAAAGAAAAATTTTATATAAAATGCAACTTGTCTTTTGATTTCTCGGAACTTATATACTTGAATTTTTATGAATTTATGATCTTGATATCTTTAATGATGAATCATTATTAAAAGGGCATGTCACATGAATTATGTTCTTGTTGATTCTCTTAAGCTTTGATGTTATATCTTTCATGACTTAGAAATGACATGATTATTTTGTCTTGCATGCCTTATGTGATGATGAAAATTAATATGCTTTATGATGAATCATGAATCATGACTTGATCTATGATATTGATATATTTTTATCATGATCCTTGATTGTATAATTCTTTTACTCTATTAAAAGGATTTGTCAAATGAATCATGTCCTTGTTAAATTTTTCTTGATATCATGACATGATTTCTTTATATGGCTTGAATTTTTTTATTTTTTTGCAATTGAGTCCTCCACTTCATTTTGACAATAACTTAGGGGGAGCTAGCTTGTTGGCTTGAATATTGAATTCATATTCATGACTTGAATTTTGATGATAGAAACATTTATGTCAATATTTGTTTCTATTATCTTATTTTTCATTTTGATGAAAAAGGAAATCAATTACAAAATTGCATCCTCCCTTCTTTTTGAGAATAATAAAGGGGGAGAAAAATTGCTAGCTTGAAGCAAAATTACTAGCATGGAGAAAACTTGCTAGCTTGAGTATCACAAAAAATAAAAGTGGCAAAAGTAGCTAGCTAGAACTTGTAAAGAATTGCAATCTTGCAATCAAAAGAGAAGCAAAGAAGTGCTATCTCAAAAGAAGCAAAATGCAATACTAGAAAATTTGCATTCCTACACTTGCCATGCTTTTATGCATGTATGTTGTAATTTTTTGCTTGTATATTTAAAGTGATAAAATGCTTACACAAATTGATTGCATATCGCAAAGGAAGCAAAGAAGGTGCAATTGCATATATTTGAATACAATTTGCTTGCACTTCTCAAAGGAACATAAAAAAACTTGCTATCATGAATACAATCACTACAAGTGCTATCTTGCCTATCATGAGAAACTTGCCATGATGTATGTTGAATATCCGGATTGATAGCTAGTATGATTGTAAAATTTGTATATCTTTTAAACTAGCTATGCTGCAACTTCTCCTTTTTGTTAATGATATAGGGGGAGAAGTAGATTGATGACTTCATGTATTGGATTGAATATTTTATATATTTGCATGATGGTTTGATAATTCTCATAATTTGTGATGAATGTTGCTTGGATTTGTGATAATCCAAGGTTTCTATCAATGGCATATTGATAGGGGGAGTTTGGTTAAACTCCGGGGAGTTTTGGTTAACTCCGTTAGTCATCAATTAGTTGTCATCATCAAAAAGGGGGAGATTGTTGAATCTCAGATTTTGATGATGAAACTAATTGATTGTGTTTTATTGTCTAATTGCATTTTGAGTTACGTAGGTCTACTATCGATCAGGATTAGACAGTTGACGCTGGAGGAATTAACGTTGCGCCGAGTGATCACGTCAGGATATTGGATGTCGAGCCAGAGGTTCGGTCGATAATCGAAAGAAGGCTTCATACGTCGGGCATCAGGCCAAGAAGAGCATGTTGCGCCAAGGATATTGGAGTTGTGGAGGTCAACCGCCGATTAGGCAATGAAACGCAAGAGAGGACGATGCGTCGAAGAATCGAATGAAGTGTCGACTAACGACGTGCCGGGTAACTAAATGTCAATTCGCATTGTAATAATTATCTAGATCGAAGTAGAGTTTTGGTTTGTATGTGCAGGATTAACTACGATAATGATGAAGACATAAAGTGAAAAAATGATATGAACCAGATCAAGCTAGTCAAGACTCAATCAACATTCTATGATTGCAAGAAGATTCTAAAATGGCCAACGTGATCATAAAGAGAGAAGGACAAATTTGAAGACCTCAACTTGAAGAATAAAAGTCCATTCAGCTATGTTTACCAAAATTCATGAATTAGGAATATAAATGTTATTTAATGCATTCATTCTCTTTGTACATTCCTCATACTATATAAATGAGGTTGACTCTCAGTGTAAGACAATTTGGGAAGTATAACAATTCTTCAACACCGGTGAGTGTTTTGTTTTTAAGTTCTTGCATGAACTTTAGAACTTATCAGGCTTTTCTGCTTGTGGCGTTCAAACCAAATCTTTGCTTTTCCTTTGACTTATCAGACTTGTTAGTTTGTGGCGTCTTAAGGAAATTCAAAGTGCTATTCTAGTTATTTTATCAATTTTCTATTGATAGGTAATTAGAATAGTTTCCCTTACTTCATTCTTGAACGATCCGCCTTGTTTCAATTCGTTGGAGGGTGTCAATTTGCATTCCATATGTATCATAGCTCTTTAGCTATCGGGGTGTATGGTTGCTAAATTGATGATTTCCATCATTTGGTATCAGAGCACGGCTCAAGTTTGAGGTTTGCTTATCCATTTATTTGTTATCTTTTAACTTTTCCCTGTTCTCTTATCACGATATCCATAATTGCTATTCTTCCTTTCTTCTTATTGTTGTGTTTCTTGTGCTATCATCTTTGTTTGTTTTTATTTTTCCCCTCACTTTATCGTCAAAAAAGAAAGAGAAACAGAAAGTTAAAAAAACGAGAGAGAGAAAATCAAAAGTAAAAAAAAAAGAGAGGAAATCAAAGATCAAAGAAAAAAAGAGAGAGAGGAGAAGATCAAAGGTAAAAAAAAGGAAAAAAAGAAAGAGATCGAAATTTTAAAAAAAATGAGAGAGAGAAAATCAAAAGTAAAAAAAAAAGAGAGGAAATCAAAGATCAAAGAAAAAAAAAAGGTAAGGAAAATGTGATCGCTGATGCTCTCTCTAGAAGGTGATGGAGGCTATGATTCGAGGACGAATCCTTTTCAGGAAAGGGGAATGATATGAACCAGATCAAGCTAGTCAAGACTCAATCAACATTCTATGATTGCAAGAAGATTCTAAAATGGCCAACGTGATCATAAAGAGAGAAGGACAAATTTGAAGACCTCAACTTGAAGAATAAAAGTCCATTCAGCTATGTTTACCAAAATTCATGAATTAGGAATATAAATGTTATTTAATGCATTCATTCTCTTTGTACATTCCTCATACTATATAAATGAGGTTGACTCTCAGTGTAAGACAATTTGGGAAGTATAACAATTCTTCAACACCGGTGAGTGTTTTGTTTTTAAGTTCTTGCATGAACTTTAGAACTTATCAGGCTTTTCTGCTTGTGGCGTTCAAACCAAATCTTTGCTTTTCCTTTGACTTATCAGACTTTTAGTTTGTGGCGTCTTAAGGGAATTCAAAGTGCTATTCTAGTTATTTCATCAATTTTCTATTGATAAGTAATTAGAATAGTTTCCCTTACTTCATTCTTGAACGATCCGCCTTGTTTTCAATTCGTTGGAGGGTGTCAATTTGCATTCCATATGTATCATAGCTCTTTAGCTATCGGGGTGTATGGTTGCTAAGTTGATGATTTCCATCAAAAAAAGTACCGGAAAACAAGTGTGATGGATCGTTGGGAGTTCGAGAGTTCGATGAAACGTGATCATAAAAGAGAAGGACAAATTTGAAGACCTCAACTTGAAGAAGATTCGTTGGGAGTGTTGCTATATAAATGAGGTTGGAACTAGCCGAGAATGAGTAGGAGCTTTGAAGGATTTTGAAAATTTCAAAGTGCTATTCTAAAAAAGTTCGTCGAAGTTCAGCGGAGCTTACCAAGAAAGATCGGAGCTTGCCAAAGAAGCTCAAAGTGGAACTCGCCAAGATCATCTTGAAGTCTAGGAGCTTGCTGGGAGTCCATAGAACAATTTTTGAGGGTTCGTCGGAAGACCATCGGAAGTTCATCGGAAGCTCACCAGAAGAAGTCTTGACTTGTCGGACTTTGTAATAGCTTAAGAAATGTCTTTAATTTCATAGTTAGCACATTAATTTGGGTTAGGATTAAGTGTTAATCCTATAACCCAAGTAGGGGTCAATTGGGTCTTGTTTTGGACTAGTTTGGGCCGAGTTTAAGGCCCAACCAGTGAGCTAGAAGAGCCCAGGCGATGGCACCGCCCAATGGCCGAGAGCCCAAGTGATAGCTCCATCTAGCACTAAAGAGCCTAGGTAGTGGCACTGCCCAATACCACCAAACACCGGAAAACCAAGACAATTCAAATTTGGGCTCCAAATTTGAATCCTCTTGAGGCCTATAAATACCCCTCTCATTCATGGTTGAAAAGGGGTCTAGAATTGAGAAAGAAAAAGGGAAAACTCTTATCAAAATCTTCTCTCTAAGCTTTAAGTGTGTTCTAGTCCAAGAGAGGGGTGAGAGGCCTTGTAAGGGTTACCTCTTAAGCTCGTCAAAAAGAGAGAGTTGTAAGGGAGTTGATCCTCACCCGTTGGAAGGAGGATAGCTATTGGAAAGCCGGTGGCCTCAAGCGAAGAGGAATCAGGAGTGGATGTAGGTCGGATGACCGAACCACTATAAAAATGATTTGCGTTTATGCTCTAGCATTTACCTTTCTACAAATCGCCTTTTCTTTGCTACTCAACTTACTCATCACTGTCTTCTTCCTCTCTAAACACTCCCTACTTTAAGCACTTTCCATTATGCTTTAATCAAAATTGGTTTTAGTCAAAAATGTGATTTCTATCGTATGAAGTTTCGGAAGTTGTTTTAAATCGTAAAAATTTATCGTTCTTTACCGCTGCACTAATTCACCCCCCCCTCTTAGTGTGACTTGATCCCTAATAATTAGTATCAGAGCCTTATTATTTCTCATTCGGATTTACACCCGTGTGAAATAGCTCTTCATGGCTTTCAAGAGGGCTTTTCGGTTGTTCATCCTCCATTGTTTAATGGGTCAGACTACACCTATTGGAAAACTCAAATGAGAGTTTTCTTGCTTTCAATGGATTTGGATTTGTGGTTTGTTGTTGAAAACCATTTTTAACTTCCCTCTAAACCGACGAACGAATGGTCGGATTTAAAGATAAAATCTTTTTCTTTAAATGCAAAGGCTTTGAATGCCTTATTTTACGCTTTGGACAAGAATGAGTTCAATCAGATTTCTATGTGCGAAACGGCTTTTGACATTTGGCGAATACTTGAAATCACGCACGAGGGAACTAGTAGAGTCAAAGACTCGAAAGTAAACCTCTTATTGCATGATTTTGAGCTTTTTCAAATGAAACCAAGCAAGACTATCGGCGACATGTACACCCGTTTCACGGATGTTCTCAATAGTCTAAAAGCTCTTGGTAAATATTTTTCAAACTTTGAACTCACTAACAAGATCTTAAGATCTCTTACAAAAAAGTGGGATCCTAAAATAACGATGATACAAGAAACTAAAGATTTAAATAATTATTCTATTGAAGAACTCATTGGGTCTTTAATGACCTATGAAATGACATTCTTGGAACACAATGAACTCGATGAACACATGGACCACCTTCCAAAGAACAAGAAGGATTTGACACTTTGGACTATAAAATGCCACTTTAGTGATGACTTAAGTGATGAGGACAATGTTGAGAATGTTGAACTTTTGACATTAAAATTTAAAAAGTTCATTAAACATGAGTTAAAGAACACAAATGAAAAGAACACCAACTCTTGCTATGAACGTAAGAAACCGGAATACTCCAAAGATGAGCACACAAAAATGAAGAAGAGGAAAGCGCATAAAAAGGATGAAGATGCAAACTATGCTTTGACGGTCTTCGACTACAAGGTAAGCAACTTAACTCCCTTGAATTATTTTGAAATTACATGATATTTTTCATGAGTGCTTTTTTTAGTTGGTAGGAAATAAAAATTATTTTTGAAAATTATATTATGCTTCTTTTTAGCAATTTTAAAAAATTAAAAATTGATCATAAAAATTATATTGTTAAAGTTTCATGCATGTTATGATTCAAAATTATGAATGATGCATGCAACATTATGGATCATAATTACATGATGTGTGATAATACAATTTTATGCATATGCTTTTCGTATCAATTTTTGACTTTAAACATGATACATATCTATGTATGAATTTCTTGAAAATCTTTTGATGATAGATGTTTGTATCATACTTATGATTTAAAATCTTCTATTTTCGATAAATGGTTTTTGGCTTTAACGAAATTTGTTTTGGATTTATATGATGGTGGCTTTCGTATGATGACTTGAATATACTTATATGAAACATATAAAACACATAAAAAGGAAAGCATATGATCATGATAAATTCATGAATCTTGAAGATTTTATATTACTTTTGATTTCAAACTAGATGCATGAGTTTTGACATAAAATTAGTTGTCATGATAGTCATATATTTTATGATAATGCTTGCACACCAAATAGGATTAAAAGATAGAAGCAAGCATATTGATGATTTCACTTTCAACATAATGCATGACATTTTACATAAAAATTAAAAATTTGCTATCATTTTTTATGTATTTGGTCTTGACAGTTTTATGACGAAACTTATATCTTATTTTTTTAATGTTGAAACATATTTTCATAAAAAACTCGCGCACACCTTATGAAATCATCCTTGATAATGATGAAATGAAAATATTAAAAGGATATTATCATACTTGGAAGTTATGAAATCATGTTTAATGATTTGTTTTAAGAAATTTGCCTTTTTCACTCTTGAATGTGATACTCATTTTTATTATAGACAAAGGCATGCTTACATGAAGTAAATCATAAAAAGAAAATGCATGATCTTGAAAATTTTTCTATCTCTAGAGTTTTCAATTTTGATGAAAGACAAGTGATGAATTCATTTATGACCTTGTATGAATCTCTAAAGTAATTTTGATGAAGAGCTTGAAGTTGACGAATTGAATTTAAATTTTTACTCATGACTCTTCTCTTGATCTCTTGGAATCATGACTTTTTGAGATGTTTATAACGCTTGAATCAAGTTTTAAAAGATTTCATTTTTCTATAAAGATATTTTATTGAAATCATAATCTTAACAATTATAACATGAAGTTCTTTATATATATCAAGATCGTTTATCATGCTTCTTCCGGTTATCAAAAGAAAAATTTTTATATAAAATGCAACTTGTCTTTTGATTTCTCGGAACTTATATACTTGAATTTTTATGAATTTATGATCTTGATATCTTTAATGATGAATCATTATTAAAAGGGCATGTCACATGAATTATGTTCTTGTTGATTCTCTTAAGCTTTGATGTTATATCTTTCATGACTTAGAAATGACATGATTATTTTGTCTTGCATGCCTTATGTGATGATGAAAATTAATATGCTTTATGATGAATCATGAATCATGACTTGATCTATGATATTGATATATTTTTATCATGATCCTTGATTGTATAATTCTTTTACTCTATTAAAAGGATTTGTCAAATGAATCATGTCCTTGTTAAATTTTTCTTGATATCATGACATGATTTCTTTATATGGCTTGAATTTTTTTTATTTTTTTTTGCAATTGAGTCCTCCACTTCATTTTGACAATAACTTAGGGGGAGCTAGCTTGTTGGCTTGAATATTGAATTCATATTCATGACTTGAATTTTGATGATAGAAACATTTATGTCAATATTTATTTCTATTATCTTATTTTTCATTTTGATGAAAAAGGAAATCAATTACAAAATTGCACCCTCCCTTCTTTTTGAGAATAATAAAGGGGGAGAAAAATTGCTAGCTTGAAGCAAAATTACTAGCATGGAGAAAACTTGCTAGCTTGAGTATCACAAAAAAATAAAAGTGGCAAAAGTAGCTAGCTAGAACTTGTAAAGAATTGCAATCTTGCAATCAAAAGAGAAGCAAAGAAGTGCTATCTCAAAAGAAGCAAAATGCAATACTAGAAAATTTGCATTCCTACACTTGCATGCTTTTATGCATGTATGTTGTAATTTTTTGCTTGTATATTTAAAGTGATAAAATGCTTGCACAAATTGATTGCATATCGCAAAGGAAGCAAAGAAGGTGCAATTGCATATATTTGAATACAATTTGCTTGCACTTCTCAAAGGAATATAAAAAAACTTGCTATCATGAATACAATCACAACAAGTGCTATCTTGCCTATCATGAGAAACTTGCCATGATGTATGTTGAATATCCGGATTGATAGCTAGTATGATTGTAAAATTTGTATATCTTTTAAACTAGCTATGCTACAACTTCTCCTTTTTGTTAATGATATAGGGGGAGAAGTAGATTGATGACTTCATGTATTGGATTGAATATTTTATATATTTGCATGATGGTTTGATAATTCTCATAATTTGTGATGAATGTTGCTTGGATTTGGGATAATCCAAGGTTTCTATCAATGGCATATTGATAGGGGGAGTTTGGTTAAACTCCGGGGAGTTTTGGTTAACTCCGTTAGTCATCAATTAGTTGTCATCATCAAAAAGGGGGAGATTGTTGAATCTCAGATTTTGATGATGAAACTAATTGATTGTGTTTTATTGTCTAATTGCATTTTGAGTTACGTAGGTCTACTATCGATCAGGATTAGACAGTTGACGCTGGAGGAATTAACGTTGCGCCGAGTGATCACGTCAGGATATTGGATGTCGAGCTGGAGGTTCGGTCGATAATCGAAAGAAGGCTTCATACGTCGGGCATCAGGCCAAGAAGAGCATGTTGCGCCAAGGATATTGGGGTTGTGGAGGTCAACCGCTGATTAGGCAATGAAACGCAAGAGAGGACGATGCATCGAAGAATCGAATGAAGTGTCGACTAACGACGTGCCGGGTAACTAAATGTCAATTCGCATTGTAATAATTATCTAGATCGAAGTAGAGTTTTAGTTTGTATGTGCAGGATTAACTACGATAATGATGAAGACATAAAGTAAAAAAAGTACCGAAAAACAAGTGTGATGGATCGTTGGGAGTTCGAGAGCTCGATGAAAGTCCGAAGATTCGTTGGGAGTATTGCCGTAACTGGCCGAGAATGAGTAGGGAGCTTGCCGAAGGATTTTCAAAAATTCACCGAAAAGTTCGTCAGAAGTTCGCGGAGCTTACCAAGAAAGATCGGAGCTTGCCAAAGAAGCTCAGTGGAACTCGCCAAGATCATCTTGAAGTCTAGGAGCTTGCTGGGAGTCCACAGAACAATTTTTGAGGGTTCATCGGAAGACCATCGGAAGTTCATCGGAAGCTCACCAGAAGAAGTCTTGACTTGTCAGACTTTGTAATAGCTTAAGAAATGTCTTTAATTTCATAGTTAGCACATTAATTTGGGTTAGGATTAAGTGTTAATCCTATAACCCAAGTAGGGGTCAATTGGGTCTTGTTTTGGACTAGTTTGGGCCGAGTTTAAGGCCCAACCAGTGAGCTAGAAGAGCCCAGGCGATGGCACCGCCCAATGGCCGAGAGCCCAAGTGATAGCTCCATCTAGCACTAAAGAGCCTAGGTAGTGGCACCGCCCAATACCGCCAGCACCAGGAAAACCAAGACAATTCAAATTTGGGCTCCAAATTTGAATCCTCTTGAGGCCTATAAATACCCCTCTCATTCATGGTTGAAAAGGGGTCTAGAATTGAGAAAGAAAAAGGGAAAACTCTTATCAAAATCTTCTCTCTAAGCTTTAAGTGTGTTCTAGTCCAAGAGAGGGGTGAGAGGCCTTGTAAGGGTTACCTCCTAAGCTCGTCAAAAGGAGAGAGTTGTAAGGGAGTTGATCCTCACCCGTTGGAAGGAGGATAGCTATTGGAAAGCCGGTGGCCTCAAGCGAAGAGGAATCAGGAGTGGATGTAGGTCGGATGACCGAACCACTATAAAAATGATTTGCGTTTATGCTCTAGCATTTACCTTTCTACAAATCGCCTATTCTTTGCTACTCAACTTACTCATCACTGCCTTCTTCCTCTCTAAACACTCCCTACTTTAAGCACTTTCCATTATGCTTTAATCAAAATCTATTTTAGTCAAAAACATGATTTCTATCGTACGAAGTTTCGAAAGTTGTTTGAAATCGTAGAAATTTATCGTTCTTTATCATTGCACTAATTCAACCCCCCCCCCCCCTCTTAGTGCCACTCGATCCCTAACAGGCAGAGACTTTGTCCAACCATTGGAAGACATCTTTTTTTAGTAGAGAAGTGAGGGAGGCACTGATCTTCCCATAGTCTTTCATGAATTTTCGGTAGTAGCCCGTTAGTCCAAAGAACCCGTGCAACAATTTCACGCTTGTAGGTTTCGGCCAGCCCTGCATTGCTTCGATTTTTGTTGGGTCTACCACCACTCCTTGTTCTTATATTTTGTGCCCAAGGTACTCTGCTTTTTGTTGGAGAAAGCTATACTTTGATAGCTTAACAAAAAAAGTATTCTCCCGAAGGATCGTTAGAACAAAACCACAAGTGCTGAAAGTGAGTCTCAAGAGAAGGGCTGTAAATGAGAATATCATCAAAAAATACCAACACAAATTTATGAAGAAAGCTCCAAAAAATATCATTCATGAGACTTTAGAAGGTTGAGGGAGCATTAGTGAGTCCAAAAGGCATTACCAGGAATACATAATGGTTGTTATATATGCGGAAAGCAATTTTTGGAGTGTCGTCTTCACATACCCAAATTTGGTGGTAATCGGATCGAAGGTCTAACATCATGAAGACTTGAGCTCCTTTTAACTCATCAAGAAGTTTATCCACCATTGGTATTGAGTACTTATCCTTGATGGTGATGCCATTTAGAGCTCAGTAGTCAATGCACATCCACCAAGTTCTATCCTTCTTATATACAAGAAGCACCGGTGAGGAATAGGGGCTGTAGCTTGGCCGAATCACCCCTGTTTCAAGTATCTCCTTTACAATCTTCTCAATTTCATCCTTCTGGAGGTAAGGATAGTGATACAGCTGAGTGTTCACTGGTGGTTTGCCTGGAAGAATTGAAATTTGGTGGTCATGTTGTCGAGTAGGGGAAAGACCGCGCGGTTCAGCAAAAACGTCATCAAATTCAGTGAGCAATTGGGTGAGATTTTGATCTTCAATTTATATTTTCTTCCCCTCTAGTTGCTGTTGGAGATGCATCAAAAAGTCACTATTTATCTTGCGTAAAACTTTCTCCATTCGTTGGGTCAATACGGTGGTTACGTTGCTTCCGTGCTTCCCGCGTAGGATGACCTGTTTGCCTTTGCAGTAGAATTTCATAATTAATTTGAAAAAGTTTCAAGAGATGTCACCTAGCATCGTTAGCCATTCTATATCTAGCACAGCATCATAATCATCAATTGGTTGGAGGAAGAAGTTGGCGATAATTTCTTGGTCTTATAGTAATAGTTTCACCTGCGGGCATCTTTGGTCGTACTTTAGGATTCGGTCGTCGGTGACCTTTACATCGAACTTGCTGCAACCTTCGATATAGAGTGTCATCTTAGCAGCAGCCTTACTGTTTAGGAAGTTATTAGTGCTGCCTGTGTCGATGAGAACAGTGATCGGTTGTTGTTTGAGAAAGCCTCCAACTTTCATCGTTTGCGGGTTTGAGTAGCCGGCTAGTGCGTGTATCATAAAGTTGGTCGATTGTAGCTCTTCTTTCACATCTTCTTCTTCCTATTCAAGGATCTCTTCTGACTGTTTAGTGACCTCTTCTTTGCTCTCTCCTTGATGTGATTTTTTCGGGCTCGGTGATCGGCCCAAACTGAGTTCGGCAAAGAGAGTCTGAATCTTATCCTCTATTCGCATCTCGAAGGCTTCAAATTTAGCATTGATTGCCTCCTCATATGCCATAGTATATGCTTCCATATCTGTAATATTAAGATCTCTCTTTTATTGCTGGGTTAAAGGCATGTATTGGTTGAGGGAAGTGATGGCCGAAAGGGTTGATGGATGTAGGCTACGGTTTAGGCTTGTTTTATGATAATTTTGGGTGTAGTTTGGGGGTGTGGTATGTTGGAGTTTTAGGGCTGTGATAGTAGTGGATGAAGGTTGGAAAGAGGGTTTTAGATCTGTGGTAGATGAAAGCAAAGGTTTGATAGAAATTGGTAGAAATTGCTGCAGATATGTGCTGTCTCGTATAAGCAGAATTATCGTCAAAGAAATAGCAGTTTCTCGACAAAATTTTCAACAAAAACCCTAAGATTTGAGGAGGGGATTTGATAGCAATTTCTCAGTTTAGATAATAGCAATGATGATAAATTAGATCAAGAAAATTTCAGTAGCAAATCAGTAGAAGTTGCTGCAGATATGCGCTATCTTGTAAGAGTAGAATTGTCATAGAAGAAACATCGGTTTCTCAATAAAATTTTTAGCAAAAACCCTAAGATTTGAGGAGGGGATTTAATATCAAATTCTTGGTTTAGATAATAGCAATAGTGACAAATTGGATCAAAAAAATTTCAGAAGCATAATAGCAAGAAAATTGGTGCAAGTTGTGATGGTAGAATTCTCATCAAAAAATTTCAACGGTTTACGACAAAAATTTGCAGCAACACAGGAACATTTCAGAGATAAATTCCACAATAGATCAATCATAGATAAAAGCTAAGATGATCTATGAAGTGCACAAGAAATTTCATTCAAAAAGGATAGCAAATAGATCGGTTTAAAGGTAGCAATATGCGGTTGAAATTTTCTGTAGCAATCCTTCATTTGCAAAGATGATAACTATTACAACGAAAGGAATTTAGAGCAAGGGATAGATAGCAAGACTTCTTTTTGGTATATTGAATGGAAAATTATAGCAGCAAAAGGTATTGGTGATAGGAGAATACCAGATCTCTGATGCAATTGGAGGTGGCGGTAGTAGATTGATTTGATCAACGATAAAAGATGACGGTGGAGACGACGACATCAAGAGAAATTATGGAAATTGTTTGGTTGATGGTGGGTGGCAGGGATGGCAGCAAAAGCAGCAAGTTTGCTGCTCTTATATCAAATGATAGAACCCCAAAGGAATTCTATGTAGATTGATCTTTGAGGGGAATCAACCCTTGGAATGCTATAGGAGTTCCACCCTCATAGTAGTTGGCCTAGTGGCTGCAATTGTAGATGAATCTTGTTATTCCAAAGAGATAGAGGCTACATGCTTATTATAGGGCTTCAAACCCTAGCCCTAGGGGCTGCTTCCTAAATGAACTACCCATTTTACCCTCAACTTTAGCCGACCGGCCCAGTAAAGGGGGGTAGTGGCTAAGAAGCCCAAAGACCCAAATGTAAACCCTAGCCACTCTTCTTTATAGGATAGAGGTGGCTAGGTGGGGGTTTATTATACTCTCATAGGATTTTTATTAGTTGCTACTTGGTTGAGTAGGACCCAACCCTGCTAGGGTCCTATCATGGCCCTTCTTGCTGTCCACATGCCCCAACTAAGGGCTGCTGACTGAGGAGAAGAGATGGAGAGGAGAATAGAAGGTAACAACTAAAAGAGCCATAGCCTATGGGCTTTTGGTTCTCTCCTATTTATAAAGGTCGCCTATCAACTTAACCCTAATGAATCTTGCCCTATTGGGTATTGGATCTCCATCAAATTATCCAAGTCTTTGAAATTAGTAGATCTCTACCCAATAATCTCTCATAGCCTTTTATTGGATCTCATCCATAGGATCCATTAATTTAAGGGCTTATTGGATATCTAATAAGATAGAGGCTCCAACGAATATCTTATATCTGAACCTCTATTTGTCGCAGCACCTACCAAATATGTATGACCCTCTAGGCCCAATATCAAGCTGGCCGTGAGTCATACTTGTCAGAACTCCTTCTAGCTCAATGAATTATTATCTTCAGAATAATTCACTCGACTCATCAACTACAAATGTACAGGCCACTACGTCATTTTCCTTAGACGATATAGGGGAATCCAATCCTTTGAACCTATCTATCCTCAGTTACCATGTATCTATAATTCCTCATCCATCTAATATCCTAAAGATCATATTCTGGGCATGGTGCTGTCAGGCCCACACAAAATCTACTCATGTCTCGTTCTAATTGGATTCTCCCAAAGAACTCTTTCTCTCTCAATCTAAATGATTATGACCAAAGATTTGCTTAAGCAAGAACATATGTGATATTCCTTTTATGACACCAAGAGTGGATGATCTTCTATAAATATTCAATAGCCCTCATAAGATTAGCTATTACTCCCGAAGACCAATTGTGCTAGATTTGAAACTTTCAGACCTATAAGTCCGGTATCAAAGATTGGAGTACTCATACAAGACATCCTTGGTGTCTCAAGTCTAAAGACCAAATATACTACTGAGACTACGGAAACGCTATTTGAAAATAAGGTATCATCAACCATCCAGCATTCCGTAAGTGGATCCATTAATGAACTCATTCTCCAATGAGCATTTGCACTATATCTTTAGTGTCCCCACATGACCAGCTATGAGACTAGTCACCTTTATCATATGGATAGGTATACAGTACACTGGTCTGTCCAGTTATCTCGATGTCTCTCTCGAGTAACCTATGACTGGGATTATTTAGGGTATGTATTTAAAAGCGAATCACTCTCATTATCATGATCTTATCACGATTTGATTCTCATTACATAGATCCATGAACATCATAATATATAAAATATACAATATAAAGTGATAAAAATATCAAAATAATAATAAGAAAAAAAGTGTGCAACATGTCACATGTGCCATCACTCACGTGATTGGCTTGGATAGCACTTATGACTACCACTAGCGAAAAGGGCCTTAGCCTATGGGCCTTTGGTTCCCTTCTATTTATAGAGGTCCTTTGTCAACTTAACCCTAATGGATCCTACCCTATTGGGTTCTGGATCTCTATCCAATTACCCAAGCCTCTTACATTAGTAGATCTCTACCAAATAATCTCTCACAGGCTATTATTGGATCTCATCTATAGGATCCAATAATTCAGGGGTTTACTGGATATCCAATAAGATAGGGGCTCCAGTGGATATCTCATATCCGAACCTCTACTCATCACAAAACCTACCATATGCATGTGACTCTCTAGGCCTAATATCGATCTGGCCATGAGTCATATCTGTCATAACTCCTTCTAGCTTAGTGAATTATTATCTCTATAATTTACTCGACTCATCGAATTTGGGCATACTAGGCCAATACGCCATAGTCCCTAGATGATACAAGGGAATCCAATCCATTGGACTTATTTGTCCTTAGTTATCATGTATCTATAATCCCTTATCAATCTAATATCCCAAAGACTATATACCGAGCATCGTGGTATTAGGCTCATATGGTTTCTACTCGAGTTTTGCTCTAATCAGATTCTCCCGGAGAACACTTTCTCTCTCAATCTGAATGACTAGCCAAGGATTTGCTTGAGCAAGAATATATGGAATATTCCTCTTATGACGCCAAGAGCGAATGATCCTCTATCGACACTCAATTGTCCTCGTAAGGTTGGTTGCCACTCTCAATGAGTGACTATGCCAGATTTGAAACTTCCAGATCTATAAGTCCGCTATCAAAGAGTGGAGCACTCATATAGGACATCGTTAATGTCTCAAGTCTAAGGGCTTGACATACACTAGGACAATAAAATCATTGTCTAATAGTGTGGTATCATCAACCATCCAGCATTCCGTGAGCGGATCAATAAGTGAACTCATTCTCCAATGAGTACCTGCATTGTATCGCTAGTTGTTAGGATCAAGTTGGCACTAAGAGGGGGGGAGGGTGAATTAGTGTGTGTGTAAAAAGACGTTTACGATTCAGAATACTTTTGGCTTGATAAAAATCGTATCGAAAAAGCATTAAACTTCAAAAATACTCATAAGCAAGTAAGGCAGTATGCAGTATAACCAAATATCAAAGAAGAAAAGGAAGAGAGTTCACACCAAATTTATAGTGGTTCGGTCGTTGTAACCTACATCCACTTCTGATTTCTCCTCCGTCGAGGTCACCAGCTTCCATTATTGATCTTCCTTCAATGGGCGAAGATCAACTACCCCTTTTACAGATTTTTTCTCCTTTTAACAAGTTCAGGAGACAACCTTTTACACTTTGCTCACTCCTCCTAAAACCGATTTCTAAGCTAGAACAAGAGGATATGAACTCTCAAAGAATTACAATAACGTTTTCTCTTAGATGTCAGAATTTTTGTTCACTTTGCTGTGCCTCACAAGCAAAAAAGTATGGGGTATTTATAGGCCTTAATTAGCTTCAAAAAATGGAGCCAAAAAAGGTCTCATCTTGGATTTTGGGGTACTAATGATACCATCGCCTATGCTGGGCAGTACCACCACCAGTACTCTTTGACACTAGACAATATCATCACTTAGTTTGATGGTACTATCGCTAGACAGAGTCTCAGCTATTAGACCTGGGCGATACTACTGCTTGCTTAGGCAGTACTACTGCCAGGCAACATTAACTACCGATGGTACCACCGCCCAATCCTCCTAGGAGACTGAGCCCAGTTTAGGCAATACTACCACCACCAGTACTCTTTAACACTGGACGATATCATCACTTAGTTTGATGGTACTATCGCCAGACAGAGTCTCAGCTATTAGACCTGGGCGATACTACTGCTTGCTTAGGCAGTACTACTGCCAAGCAACATTAACTACCGATGGTACCACAACCCAATCCTCCTGGGAGACTGAGCCCTAGGTGGTTCCACCACCCAGTCCTAGCGGTGCCACCTCTAGCCTGGTTCTATGTCATTGTTTAGGCCATCAATTCGGCCCAAACCAGTCCTAATGCGGGTCCAATTGGCTCCTAACTGAGTTAGTAGAATTACCACTCAATCCTAACTCAAACTAAGTCCTAACTATGATAATTAAGATATTAACTAAGCATTTTATGTTTGGTATGTCAATTGTTCTTCTAGAAAAATCCCAACAAGCTTCCGGTGATCTTCTGGTGGACTTTTGACGGACTCTCAATGATCTTCCGGTGGACTCGTGGCAAGCTCTTGAACTCTCGATAATCTTCTTGGTAAACTCCCAACAAATTTCTCGATGAGCTCTCGACGAACTTCTCGATGAACTCCCGATGAACTCTCGACAGACTCCTGACGAATCATCCAATCATTGACTCCAGCACAACATCTGCTTTATGCCTTATTCATGATCGTAGTTAATCCTATAACACTTTTCTCAACATATGGATTAGATCAATAATTTATTATCGATTTCATCATTAAAATCTATGATTCAATAATCTCTCCCTTTTTTATGATGACAATCAATTGATAACAGAGTTAACCTTCCCCCTATTTATATGTCATACTTGAGAAAAGACAAACTTGAATTCACAACCTTTCAATTCAAGCTTTAACCAATTTTGATCAAAAATTTCATACATTTTGCATCATTATAGTTTCAAGTTATCAAGGTATAAGATGCATAATTTCATGTATAATACTATAAACTAATCAACTTGGAATGATTTACGTGATACTAAACAATCATCACTTCATGCATGATACCAAAATTTATCATTTCAAACATTTATTATGATACCATTTCAAATATTTAAGCATGATACCAAGCATGATACAAAATATTATGATTCCAAGCATTCATCATTTCTCCTCCTTTGTCATCAACAAAAAGGAAACATGCAAATATTTTGACACCATTACACCAAAACATTCGACATGCAAGATAGTTTTACATAATTTTATGCAAGTTTAGGAAAAAATGGAGTTAAGCAAAAGATAACAACGTTTGTTACTTTAAATCAGCAAGTTAGTAAAATCTTTGCAAGATAGCAACTTTTACTTTTAGATGTGCAAACAAGCACTTCTTTTACTAGCACTTCTCTTTAGCTTTGAAGTAGGCAAGCTAGCAAAGATGAAATTAACCAAAAATTTCTGCAAGATAGCAACTTTTGCTTCTTGAAATGGATAAGCTAGCGCTCCTCTGTGGTTCCTTTTTTGAGATGTACAAGCACTTGTTGGTATCTCCCTTTGTCATATGAAAAAAAAGAAGAAGAAGATGGGAGGAATTCATTCATCACAAGAAAAATCAAGTTATAAGAATTGAAAATCCATAAATCAAACTTCTACTTTGCGTAAATAGAGAGCGAAAATATTCATCACATAATTGATCAAGATATGTATATTAAGCTTTCATGAATCAAATCACTATTTTTGTAAATGGAAAGAAGAAGGATTTATGATCATCATACAAGAATTAATAGGAAAAGCTCATCAAATGATGGAACAAGTGTATCAAAAATCCATGCAAGAAGGTGATAGGAAATGATCTCAATAAAAACTCAATTTTCAAAAGTAAAAAAAAATCCAAAGAATGTATAAGAAAACTCATGCATTCGAAAGATTTAGCATGCCTAATTCTCTTCTAATAAAATCAAATTGTTCCTCATTTAAAGGTTTTGTAAAAATATTAGCTAATTGATGTTTTGTATCAATAAATTCTAAAGATATATCATGGTTATTAACATGATCTCTTATAAAATGATGCCTAATATCAATATGTTTAGTTCTAGATTGTTGAATGAGATTTTTTGTTAAACATATTACATTAATGTTATCACATTTTATAGAGATATTTTTTAAGTCAATTTTATAATCTTCTAATATGTTTTTCATCCATATAACTTGTGCACAACATGCACTTACTACTATATATTTGGCTTCGACCGTAGATAGTGCAACTAAATTTTGTTTCTTGGAAGACTAAGAGACAAGTGCATTACCTCAGAATTAACATATTCCAGATGTGCTTTTTCTATCTATTCTATATCCATCAAAATCAGCATCAGCATAAGCAGTTAATTCAAAGTTCTCAGATTTTGGATAACATAATCCTAGATTAGGAGTTCTTTTTAGGTATCTAAAAATCCTTTTAATAGCTTTAAAGTGAGATAGCTTAGGATTAGATTGAAATCTAGTATAAAGTCCAATACTAAACATAATGTCAGTCTAGTTACGGTGAGGTATAACTACCTATCATACCCCTATAATTTTTTTTATTAAAGTTTTCTCCATTATCATCCATATCTAACTTAGTGGAAATACTCATTGGTGTATTGATAGCCTTTGAACTATCCATATTAAATTGTTGTAGCATATCTAATGCATATTTAGTTTGACTAAGAAAAATTCCATCACTTAGTTGCTTGATTTGTAAACCTAAGAAAAAGGTCAATTCACCCATTAAGCTCATTTCAAACTCTTGGCTCATACTTTTGGCAAAAGATTTGCATAAAGACTCATATGTGTAACCAAAAATAATATCATCAACATAAATTTGAATAATAAGAAAATTTTTTTTAAAATTTTTAATAAATAATGTACTATTGACCTTGTTTTTTAAGAAATTATTTTGGATAAGAAAGGAACTAAGTCTCTCATACCAAGCCCTTGGGGCTTGTTTCAATCCATAGAGAGCCTTAGATAACTTAAACACATGATTAAGAAAAAGAGCATTCTCAAATCCGGGTGGTTATTCAATATAAACTTCTTCGGAAATAAAGTCATTTAAAAAAGTATTTTTAACATCTATTTGAAATTACTTCAAAATTATTACAAGCATAGGCAAGGAGCATCCTTATGGCTTCTAATCTTGCCACAAGAGTGAAGATTTTTTCATAAGCGATATCTTCTTCTTGTTTGAAAACTTTAGCCACTAATCTAGCTTTGTTTTTAACTATGATATCAAGTTCATCTTGCTTGTTTCTAAAGATCCATTTAGTACTAATCACTAAATGGTCACTAGGTCTAGGAACAAGCTTTCACACCTCATTTCTCTCAAATTGATTTAACTCTTCTTGCGTTGCGATAACCCATGAATCATCTTTCAGGGCCTCATCAATGCATTTTGGTTCCATTTGAGATTAAAAGGTAGTGTTAGCATAAAATTTTTTAAAGGAAGAGTGAGTTTGAGCATCTTTTGATGTGTCTCCTATGATTAGCTCCTTAGGATGAGCATTTACATACTTCCTTTCCTTAGGTAATAATACTTTTGAAGAAGATGCATCCAAGTTGCTAGTGGGAGAAGAGGTTTCATTCAAATTTAAAGCATCAAAATGAAAATCATCATCAAAATTATTTTTCTTAAATTTAAAAATCTCATTAAAAATAACATAAATAGATTCTTTTATAACCATAGTTCTTTTATTAAAGACACAAAATACTTTAGAGATCGAAGAATAACCAAGAAAAATACCTTCATCAGATTTTGCATTAAATTTTCCTAAGGCATCTTTTTCATTTAAAATAAAACATTTACAACCGAAAACATTGAAATACAAAACATTGGGTCTTTTGGGTTAGGATTAAGTCGACACTAAGAGGGGGGTTGAATTATTGTATACATTAAAAGACATTTGTGATTTAGAATACTTTTGAGTTGATAAAATTGTTTTGAAAAAGTATTTAACTTTGAAAATATTCGTAAAGCAAGTAAAGCAGTATGCAGTATAACCAAATAGCAAAGAAGAGAAGGAAGAGAGTGTATACCAAATTTATAGTGGTTCAGTCATGTTAGGAAATCTGCGGTGACATCATATGTGCAGCGGAAGAATAGAAACAAAAATAATAGATTTCTCACAAAAAAGATATTCTTATCATCATGCAAATGTTGGTGTGCAAAAACCTATGAAATAAAAAAATTACGGATAAGAAAATTACCTAAGGAGATCATATATCCCTGAATTCCTATAGATGTGTAGAATTGGATGAAGGAGTTCAAATGTCCTCTTCTCTATCGATAATTCACATGGTAGGGGCTGCGATGACGCTCCTCAAATCGTTACCCAAATCTCCTCGTAGCGCGCACTATGCGATAAAGAAGGGGCTAGCCCTTCTTGCTATCCACATGCACTAAATTAGGACTGCTGGCTGAAGAGGAGAGGGGGAGGAGAATAGGAGGTGGCTGCTAGAAAACCTTCGCTTATGGGCCTTTGGTTCCCTCCTATTTATAGAGATCCATTGTCAACTTACCCTAATGGATCTTGCCTTATTAGGTATTGGATCTCCATCCAATTACCTAAGCCTCTTGGATTAGTGGGTCTCTACCTAATAATCTCTTATTAGCTCTTATTGGATCTCATCCTTGGATCCAATAATTTAGGGGCTTAATGGATATCCAATAAGATAGGGCTCTGGTAGATATCTTATATCCGAACCTCTACTCGTCGCGACACCTACCATATATGTGTGATCCTCTAGGCCCAATATCGAGTTAGTTGTGAGTTATATTTGTCAGAACTCCTTCTAACTTAGTGAATTATTATCTTTATAATAATTCACTTGACTCATCGACAACGAACGAACTAGGCTACTACGTCGCAGTCCCCAAACGATACAAGAGAATCTAATCTTTTGGATCTATCTATTCTCAGTTACCATATACCTATAGTCCCTCATCCATCTAATATCCTAGAAACACTATACCGAGTATGGTGCTATCAGACCCATATGGTCTCTTCTTGAGTCTTGCTAACCTTAGCCAAGGTTTGTTTAAGCAAGAACATATGAGATATTTGTCTCATGATACCGAGAGTGGATGATCCTCTATTGACCCTCAATAGCCCTTGTAAGATTATCTACCACTTCCAATGACTGACTATACTAGATCTGGAGCTTCCAAACCTATAAGTCTGGTATCAAAGAGTGGAGTGCTCATGCAGGATATCCTTGGTGTCTCCAGTCTAAGGACCAAATACACTACTAGGACTATGAAATCACTATTTGACAATAAGGTATCATTTGCCATCCAGTATTCCATGGGTGGATCAATCAGTGAACTCATTTCTCCAATGAGCACCTATATTATATCCTTAGTATCCCCACACGAGCAGCTATAAGACTAGCTGCCTCCATCATATGGCTAAGTATACAACACACCAGTCTGTTCGATTATCTCGTTGTCCTTCTCGAGTAACCTATGACTGGGATTATTTAGGATCTGTGTTTAAAGGTGAAGCAATCTCATTATTGTGATCTCATCATGATCCGACTCTCATTATATAGATCCATGGATATTACAATATATGCAACATATAAGATAAAGTGATAAAATATCAAATAATAATAAGCAAAAAAGAATGCTTATCAAGTCATACGTGCCATCACGCACGTGATTGGCTTGCAGAGCATTTATGACTAGCAATCTCCCACTTAACCTAAAGTCAATCATTTTGAAAGGGATGCTATGATGGAAATCTGTGATAACATCATATGCGCAGTAGAAGAATAGAAACAAAAATCACATATTTCCCATAGAAAAAAAGGTTCTTATTGTTGTGCAAAAGTTGGTGCGCAAAAAACCCATGAAACCAAAAAACTACGTGTAAGAAAATTACCTAGGGAGATCATATATCCCTGAATTCCTATAGATCTGTAGGACTGGATAAAGGAGTTCAATTGTCTTCTTCTCTAGTGATAATCCACATAGCAGGGGCTGCGATGACACTACTCAAATCATTGCCCAAATCTCCTCAAAGCGTGCACTACGTGATCAAGAAGAGGTCGGCCCTTCTTGTTGTCCACACGCCCCAAACTGGGGCTGCTAGTTGAGGAGGAGAGAGGGAGAATAGGAGGTGGTTGTCAAAAAACCTTAGCTTATGGGCCTTTGGTTCCCTCCTATTTATACAGGTCTCTTGTTAACTTAACACTAATGGATCTTGCCCTATTGGGTATTGGATCTCTATCCAATTACCCAAGCTTCTTGGATTAGTGGGTCTCTACCCAATAATCTCTTTTTAGCTCTTATTAGATCTCATCCTAGGATCCAATAATTTTTGGGCTTAATAGATATCCAATAAGATAGGGGCTCCGACGGATATCTTATATCTGAATCTCTACTCGTCGCGATACCTACTATATGTGTGTGATCCTCTAGGCCCAATATCGAGCTAGTCGTAAGTTATACTTATTAGAACTCCTTCTGATTCAGTGAATTATTATCTCTATAATAATTCACTTGACTCATCGATTGCGGACGTACTATGCCACTATGCTACAGTCCCCAGACGATATAGGAGAATTCAATCTTTTGGACCTATTTGTCTTTATTTACCATGTACCTATAGTCCCTCATACATCTAATATCCTAGAGACCCTATATGGGCATGGTGTTATCAGGCCCATACGGTCTCTCCTCGAGTCTCACTCTAATCAAATTCTCCCGGAGAACCCTTTCTCTCTCAATCCGAACAGCCTTGGCCAAGGATTTGTTTAAGCAAGAACATATGGGATATTCCTCTCATGATATCAAGAGCGGATGATCTTCTATTGATACTCAATAGCCCTCGTAATATTGGCTACCACTCCCAACGACCAACTATACTTGTGTTAAGACCCTTTAGGGTTTTAACGTAGAAAGAGGAAGAAGCGGATGAAAAGGGTTTGATCTCTTCGAGGGGATCGGCCTCTTAGGTTTAGCCAAAAGATTGAATAATTTTTCATTACTCGAAAGAAACAATTACATCCCTATTTATAGAGCCCACCAGGACTCGGACACTTAATAATTAAATATTAAATAAATATATTATTCAAGCTTAGGAAATAAAAGGTTCGTAATAGTTTCACCCTCATCAAATCAGCCTTGTCCTCAAGGCTAAGTTACATCAAATTTGGCATAAGGTATCTACGACGCATTCAACTCGCTGATCAAGTAAGTACGACCTCCACTTTTTGATGGTGTAAGCAACAGGTCGGACATTAGTTGGTGCTTTCCCGAGTATTATTGGAATCCGATGATCATGATGTCAAAGAGGTGGGAGTCCTTGTGGTTCTATAAATACATCTGCAAACTCTTTAAGTAATGATTCAATACTTTTG
The DNA here is from genome assembly GCA_024322285.1 of Musa beccarii. NCBI lineage: Eukaryota > Viridiplantae > Streptophyta > Magnoliopsida > Zingiberales > Musaceae > Musa > Musa beccarii. Next base: position 56,485,386 of record CM044398.1, read on the forward strand.
GTTGGAATGTGCCCTACTATTTCTTGATCTATGCATTGTAATGGTACCAGGAAACCAGTGTGTCTCCCAAAGAACATTCTCCAACCGATGGCTAGTGACAGTGCCGATCTTACTTTCGTTTCGGCCCTTTAGAATCACCTGCTTTTCATTAACAAAAAACTTCATTATTAGTTTAGAAAAATTCTAGGAAACATTACCCAAGGTTGATAGCCATTCGATTCCTAGCACCACTTCATAGTCTTCTAAGGTAAGTAAAAAGAAATCCATAAGTAACTCTTGACCCTGCATAGTGAGCTTTATCTTTGAGCATTTGCTATTATAGGTTAGAATCCGTCCATCAGTAACCTTTACTTCAAATTTATCATAGCCTTCGATGTGGTAGGATAATCGGATAGCGATCTTTTTGTCCATAAAATTGTTGGTGCCACCCGTGTCAATCAAGATAGTGACAAGCTGATGTTTTAAAGTTCCTGTAACTTACATTGTTTGTGAGTTAGAGTAGTTGACCAATGCATGCACTGTGTATGTGATAGGGTCAATATCTTCATTAGTTTCTATACTTTCTTGGTCGGAATCTAACTCTTCTACTTCTAATTCCTCCAATCATTAGGAGTTTTCCTTGTCTGCAACGTGCTACTCACTCCATCTTTCATCACAATACGAACACAACCCTTTTGCTGATCTTTTCTTGATCTCTTCTCGAGTATTAAGGTTGTGGCTAGGAATAGATAGGGCTGGTGGCATGCTGATCATTTGTTTGTTATTACTTCTGTTTTGACGATATTCCACACTGATTTTTTCCTCCTGTATGCATACAAATGAAATTGCAGCTATCATTATACGGGGCTGGCGGGCCATAACTTCACATCTGATGTTTGGATTAAGCCCTTCAATAAAGGTACCCACCAGTTATTGTTCAGACCAATCTCTAGCTTGATTCAATAATCGCTCAAATCTGCCCTAATATTCCAACACTGTAGAAGTCTATCGAATTTTTACAAGCTATCTATCTATATTCTCGTACTCAAATGGTCCAAATTGAACAAGAAGCCCACTCTTGAATTGCTCTTATGAGAGAACTCTGTGGCAAGTTTCATACCAGTCATACCACTGAAGTGCATTACCGTCTAACTGGATAGAGGCTATTTCCACTTTGGATTCTTCTGGGGTTCTGTTAAAATGAAAGAATTTCTCTACCCTCGAAATCCAACTGGTCGAGTCTCCATCTTCCCATCTTGGAAAGTCCACCTTAATGCGTGGATAGCCAGAGTCATATTCTCGGGGCCCCTTTCTCGTATCTCCAGATCTGTTCATCGTAGAGCTTGAACTTCCATCGTGTTACAATTTACAAAAATCCTCCAGCAAACTACTTCTAAATTCATCAAGAATCTTCTATAGTCAGTTCTCAATTCTGGTTTCTAATGCTTCCATCTGTGCCTTTACTGAGTTGTCGGTAACCATTGCGTAAGATTATAGATCTATAATTTCTCGTTCTTGCTTCTGATGTTTAGTTAAGGGCATCAGCACTGTAGGCGTGAATTGTGGCAAGTGCAGCGTTGAGGCTTGCTGCGGTCGCTATGAGGAGGGAAATTTCTGTCACTACGTGCTGCGTGTGGTGTCATTACAAGTGCTATGATGCAAAGAGGCGATTGTCGAGTAGCCGAGGTTGAGATTGTGGTGGTGCGGTTGAAAAAAAAATAGAAGGCAACATTCATGGGAGAGGGCAGCAGCATAGAGGTAGCGTCATGGGTGGCTACAGTAGTCATGGTGGATGCGGAGTTTGCGGAGGTAGTCAAAGCTTGCAGTGATCGTAGGAAGAGTCGCCACGAGGAGGGGGATCGACAGCGCTGCCCTATTTTTATCGCACCGCACGCTGGTTGCAGCGGCTGCGGTTGAGGCCAGTAGTGAAGAGGGGTGCATGGCCTTCGGTTGAAGCAGTGGCTGAGGGGGGTCACGGCTGAGAAGCAGGGGTAGTGGGGTGAGAGGGTCGGGCAGCAGCGGTGGCCCTCCGCGTGCTGTAGCAACCGGAAGTGTTTGCTACCGAGGTTAGGTCGCAGGAGTGGTGGCACGGCTAGATCAGCATTGTCGAGGGAGCGATCGGGTTGGGATGGTCCGCAAGCCATGGGGGAGCGGCGACGGTCCCTCTCGGTCTGCAACAACTAGGGCTGCTAGTCAAAGAGCAATGATGGAGGCACGTGGATTGGAAATAGTGATGGTTGCTACCATGATCGGTGGCTGCGATGGTGATGGTCGCGGAAGGGAAGAGCAGGGGCAGCGGGGGAGTGCACAGGCCAAGAAGTAGTGGCGGTCCAAATGCGAGGCCGTCGGTTGCAGTAGAAGTGGAGGGGAGAGGGGGCAGAGATCATTGGTCACAGAAGTGCGGTGGCTACCGGCAGGAGATCAGGGGCATATCAAGTCAACTGTGCCATCACTCACGTGATTGACTTGCAGGGCACTTATGACTAACAGGTCTTAAGACTTATGTCCACTTTCGATTCTGCCTCCATCGAGGTCATCAACTTCCACTATTGATCTTCCTTCAATGGGCGAAGATCAAGTGCCCTTTTACAGATCTTTTCTCCTTTTAACAGGTTTAGGAGGCAACCATTTACACTTTGCTCACTCCTCCTAAAATAGATTTCTAAATTAGAACAAGAGGAAGTGAACTCTCAAGGGATTATAATAGTATTTTTATTTAGGTCTCAGAATTTTTGTTTTCTTCCCACAAACAAAAAAGTATGGGGTATTTATAGGCCTCAATTGGTTTAAAAAATGGAACCAGAAAAGGTCTCATCTCGAATTTTTAGGGTACTAGTGGTACCACCGCTTGTTCCAAGCAGTACCACTACCAGTACTCTCTGACACTAGGTGGTACCATCACCTAGTATGACGATACTACCTCCAGACAAAGTCTCGGCTACTGGACTTCCTAGTTATAGGTGCCCTATAAGCTAATCACATGAGTGATGACACCTGTAACACACTACGTCAATCTCTTCACTTATGATTATTGATTTTTTCTCATATTATTTGGATATATATTGTGATGTCCTTGGATCTATGCAATAGGAATTAGATCATAATGAGATCACGATAATGAGATCAATTCACCTTTAAACATAGATTCTAAATAATCCTGGTCATAGGTTACTCGAGAGGAACATCGAGATAACCGGATAAACTGATGTATTATATTCCCGCCCATATGATGGAGGTGGCAAGTCTTATAGCTACTCGTATAGGGATACTAAGGATACAGTGTAGGTGCTCATTGGAGAATGAGCTCACTGATTGATTCACTTACGGAATACTGGATGGCTATTGATACCTCATGTCAGACAGCGATTCCATAGTCCCAATAGTATATCTGGTCCTTAGACTTGAGATACTAAAGATACCTTGTATGAGTACTCTATTCTTTGACGTCGAACTTATAGGTTTGGAAAGTTCTAGATCTAGTACAACCAGTTCTCGGGAGTGGTAGCCAACCTTACGAAGGTAATTGAGTGTCAATATATTAGAACCCTTGTGGATTCTAAGCTTGGGGTTGATCTCTTTAGGGGATCGACCTTCTTGGATCTCTATAGGGGTTCCTTTCTCTAAGTTGCTACTCAAAGGCTGCTAAAAGGATTGATCTATTCATTAAGAAAAGAGGTGAATACATGACTATTTATAGAGCTTCTAAACCCCAACTACTAATAGGACTCCAACTCCTAATAGGAATCCAACTCCTAATAGGACTCCTACTCAAGACTCTTACTTCTAATCAACTCCTAATGCTTCTCAAAGAAGCAACCTCCAAACTAATCCTAACTTAGCCAGCTTCTTTACCTCTTTAGTAGGGGTCGACTAGTTAGAATTTACATGAATGCCCTTAGGATTTACATGTTTACCTTTTTCAATGAAACTAAATCAGGACTCTCCCAGCTAGAGTCCTAACAGACCCGTCCTCTTCAAATCAACCTTGTCCTCAAGGCTGATGCTCTATGAATTTTGGGAATTTGATCTTCAAGTCGTCATAGTTCTCCCAAGTGGCATCTTCTACTGGTAGGTTCGCCCATTATATTAGCACTTCAATAGTGGGTTATCGTCATCGAGTCACGATTTGTCGATCAATAATGGCACTCGGCTGGGTCTGGAGCTCTCCTTGGATAGTCATATTTGGTAGGTGGCTTTGGGTTGTCTCATTTTGTCCCAACTTGAGCTTCAAACACGATACATGGAAGATTGGATGGATTCGGGAGTTGGCGGGTAAGTCCAATCTGTATGCTATTGCTCCGATGCACTCCAAAATCTGGTAGGGTCTATTGAACCAAGGTGAAAGCATCATGGATACTCTGGTCTGGATTGATGTTTGCTTGTATGGCTGGAGCTGTAGGAAGACCTAATCTCCTATTGAAAATTCTCTTTCACCTTTGTATTGATCATATTACTGTTTTATCCTTGCTTGAGCTTTTCCTTCTGATGAGGGAAGCCCTTCGATAAAGTCCAATGATATATCAGTCCATATTGAGTTTGAGATGGATAGAAGTTACGGCTTTCTGGGACTAGCCACTGTCTCGCATTTATGTCATTGACATATATCACATTATGCTACAAATTCAGCAATAATATTTTTCATCCTTACCCAATAAAAATTTTACTTAAATATCTTATTGGTTCTAAGAAACCCAGAGTGCCTGACTGCATGCATAGAATGTATCTCTTGAAGGATAGTTTTTATGCAAGTAAAATTTAGCACAAGAATAATGCGTCCCTTATAGCGCATTTCTTTTGAGTCCCAACTATAATGAGCCATGGAGCTTGGTACTTTAATTTTTTAATGATATTATTAGTCTCTGGATCAACTTTCCATTCCCTCCTAATATCCTTAAGGAAGTTGCTGGTTGAAAGTGAAACGGCCGAAAATTCAGCTTACTCAGGTAGTCGCGAAAGCACATCTACAATAACATTCTCTTTTTCATTTTTGTAAGTTATTTCATAATCATATCTAAGAAGCTGTGTTACCTATTTTTGTTGCTCGAGGGAAGATATCTTCTACTCTAAGAAATATTTTAGGCTTTTATGATCGGTCTTGATTTGAAAGTGCCACCCGATCAAGTACGATCTCTATTTGGCCACCGCATACACAATCGCGAGCATCTCCTTGTCGTAAATAGTCATCTTGAGATAGGAAGGAGACAATGCATTACTAGTATAAGTGAGTAGATGGCCATCTTGTATTAGTACAGCATCAATTCCGACTCCGGAGGCATCAGTTTCAATAACAAAAGTCTTGCCGAAGTCAGGTAGCACTAGTATGGGTGTTGTCGACATTACGGCTTTAAGTTCGTTGAATGCGATGGTGGCTTTGTCTGACCATTGAAAAGCATCTTTTTTTAATAAGCAAGTAAGGAATGCACTGATCATTCCATAGGTTTTCATGAACTTGCGGTAGTAACCTATTAAATCGAGAAAGCCGCACAGTGATTTTATGTTCCTCGGGGCCAGCTAGTTCTGCATTGCTTCAATTTTGGAGGGGTCCACTGTCACACCTTCCTCTATTATGATATGCCCAAGATATTCTATCTTCTATTGAAGAAATTTGTACTTTGATTTTTTTACAAAAAGAACATGTTCTCATAAAATCGTCAAAACAAATTGTAAGTGTTGAAAATGACTTTCAAGAGAGGGCTGTAAATAAGAATATCATCGAAGAAAACTAGCACAAACTTATAAAGATAACTCTAGAAAATATCATTCATAAGGCTCTAGAAGGTGGAGGAAGCATTGGTGAGACCAAAGGGCATTACCAGAAATTCATAGTGGTTGTTGTGCGCTCGAAAAGCGATTTTCGGTATGTCTTCTTTGCACACTCGTATTTAATGATACCCAGATCGAAGGTCCAACTTTGTACAGACTCATGCTCCCTTTAATTCATCAAATAATTCATCTACTACTGGAATAGGGTACTTGTCTTTGATGGTTTTGCCATTGAGAGCTCGGTAATTAATGCATATTCACCATGTTCTGTCCTTCTTACGTACGAGGAGCACCGGTGAAGAGTAGGGGCTGTAACTTAGTCGAATAACTCTTGTTTCAAGCATCTCTTTTATAATCCTTTCTGTTTCATCTTCTGGAGATGTGGATATTGATATAGTTGAGTATTTACTAGGGGTTTGCTCGAAAGAATCAGTATACGATGATCATGCCAACGGGTAGGAGGTAGGCTGTGCGGTTTGTCAAATATATCTAAAAATTAAGCAAGCAAGGGAACTAGGTTTAGGTCTTCAAATTCAATTGACTCTCCCATAGATTGCTGCTCAAGTTATACCAAAAAGCCACTGCATACTTTGTGTAAAACTTTCTCCATTCATTGTGTGCAAATCGTCATTATGTCGCCCCTATGTTTCCCGCATAGTATCACCTATTTCTCCTTACTATAAAATTTTATAATTAGTTTCAAAAAATTTCAGGAAACATTACCCAATGTTGTTAGTCATTCGATGCCTAGCATAGCCTCATAATCATCAAGAGGGAGGAGGAAGAAATATGCAATTATCTCTTGGTCCTATAGCAATAGTTTCACCCACAGGCACCTACGATCATACTTCAAAATTCATCCGTTGGTGACCTTAACATCAAACCTACTGTAATTTGTTAGAACCCTTATGGATTCTAAGCTTGGGGTTGATCTCTTTAGGGGATCAACCTCCTTCGAACTCTATAGGGATTCCTTCCTCCAAGTTGTTGCTCAAATGCTACTAAAAGGATGTTCTATTCATGATGAAAAGAGGGTAAATACATGGCTATTTATATGGCTTCTAAACCCCAACTCCTAATAGGACTCCTACTCAAGACTCCTACTTTTAATCAACTCCTACTTCTAATAGGACTCCTTTTCTAATAAGACTCCTACTTCTAATAGGACTCACTTCTCTAATAAGACTCATTCTCTAATAAGACTTTTACTTCTAATAGGACTCCTTCTCTAAGAAGCAATCTCCAGACTAATCCTAACCTAGCCGGCCTCTTCACCTCCTTAATAGGGGTTGGCTAGATAGAATTTATATGAATGCCCTTAGGGTTTACATGTTTGCCCCCTTTAATGAAACTAAATTAGGACTCTCCTAGCTAGAGTCCTATCAGACCTGCCCTCTTCAAATCAGCCTTGTCCTCGAGGCTGACGCTATATGAATTCTGAGAATTTGATCTTCAAGTCATCATAGTTCTCCCAAGTGGCATCTTTGTTAGGATTTGAGTGGCACTAAGAAGGGGGGGGGGGGTGAATTAGTACAGCGAATTAAAACTTATAAATTTGAAACCGATTTTGGAGATAGTTGGTTTGTAAAAAATTTTGATTCAACAAAAGAAGTTTCAGCTAAAAATAGTTCGAGTGAATGTAAATGAGAGTAGGAAGAAGAAGACCGAATGATTTTGCAACTAAGTAAAGGTAAGATGCAGAAATTTAAAAGCTCACACATTCAAAGTAAGTAGCGATGTATAGTGGCACGGTCAAATGACATACATCCACTTCTGAAGCCTCATTCGATGAGGCTCCCAACTTTCACTATCAAACTTCTTTGAAGGGGAAGAACCAAACATCCCTCTTACAAACTTTTATAAGTGGTTCACTCTCTTACAGATTTTTGACAAAGAGAAAGAGGGAGGTGAACACTTCAGCTATCGAAATAAGATTTTGCTATAGATTTGACTCAGTTTTCAACTGCTCTAAAAGGTGCTTTACCAGTAGAGGAAAGAGGGGTATTTATAGACTTAATTGGCTTTCAAAAATGAAGCTAAAAAGAGTCACATCCTGAATTTTTGGGTACTGGTGTTACCATCGCCTGTTAACCCTACTTTGTCAGTGTACTAGGCAGTACCACCACCCAGACTAGCAGTACCATCACCTGACAAAGTCCTCAAGCCCTACGAACTGGTGGTACCACTTCCTGTCAGGCAATACCACCACTGACTTGGGGCGGTACTACCGCCTAGACCATTTGGGAAGTTGTTCCTAGGGCGATGCCACTGCTAGACTTGGTCCAGAACTTCTGAATGGGCCTTGAATCCGACCTAATTCAGTTTAGACAAGGCCTAGTTGGCCACTACCAGGGTTAAACAAGACTATTACCTAATCCTTACCCTAATTATGTGCTAACTATAAAATTTAGACATAATTCTAAGCAAAGACTAAATCAGCAACTTTGAGTTTTCTTCCAGCGAGCCTTCGGCGAACTTATGATGGACGTCCGACGCACCCTCGGATTTCTTCCGGCGGACTCCAGCAGGCTCCTGGACTTGTGGCAAGTTCGACGAATCTTTGGTAGGTTTCCGAACCTTTTCAGTGAACTCCGCGAACCTCCAACGTTCTTTCCGGCAAACTTCTGAAACCTTCAGCAAGTCCCCGATTCTTTCTCGGTTGGTTCCGGTAGTACTTCCGATGATCCTTTGGACATCCAGTGGACTCTCGAACTCCCAACAACTTGACTCCGGTAATTTGCTTTATGTCTTCATGCTATCATAGTTAATCCTGCATACTTATCTCAATAATATGGATTAGATCAAATAATCGATCAATTGACTTCATCATCAAAATCTGAGATTCAATAATCTCCCCCTTTTTGATGATGATAATCAATTGATGACGGAGTTAATCTTAACTCCCCTTATCTATATGTCATATTATGAGAAAGAAAACACTCGAATTCAATTTCCTTAAATTCAAGCCAAAACCGATAAGTTCCATCTGTTTAACTTATCGTCATGCTTCACAAACATGATCTTTCATCCATAAATATGAAACTTTATATTTTACACAATATCAAGGTATGACACCAATTTTTAAGTCGAATGATAGACATTTATCATTTCGATAAGAGATACCAATTCTAGTTTGAAATATAACATGGATCAAATGATATCGATACAAATGCAAGTCATGATATCATTAAATGATACATCATCAAATAATAATTTTTCATATCAATAAAGTATACCAAATTTTAAACATGATATAATAATAATTTTTTTAAAAAGGTTTAACATGTTAAGCATTTACGATACATGTGATACATTGCGATACGATACAAATTTTATTACGATGCTTTAAAGGACATTAACCAATTTTTGATTATAAAGTATGGCAAAAGCGATACCAATTGCAATATAAAATATATAAGATATTTTTCATTCCATCATATTGCAATACAAAACATAAAAAAAAACTTTCATTTGCGATTCATGTGATACATTGCGATACGCTTTGCGATGATTTTAGAGACATCAACCAATTTTCAATTATAAAGTATGACAAAAGAGATACCAATTGCAATATAAAATATATAACATATTTTTTATTCCATCATATTGCAATACACAACATATAAGTCATTATGATACAATGCATATGTCATTTGTTAAATTATTTGTCATATTCTTCTCGATGCATGCAAGACATTTTATCAAGTCACGTTCTTACCACAAATAAACACAACTTACCAAAAAAAGATATTTTATCAAGTCATTTGCATATGTCATCAATTTATTTGTACATTCTTCTCCTCCTTTGTCATCAACAAAAAGGAGGTGAAGTAGTCATCATAAGGTATCATATCAAAAAAAAAAATGTAAGAGCAATCATTTATTAAGAATATCAAACACATTTGATACATGAGGCTTAGAAAATAAAATATGTCACAAAAAATGTTTTGACCATTATTTTAATTCATTTATGAAATCCGAAAAATGATCAATCATCATTTATCAATCTATGAAGGATTCATAAAAGGATGAAAGGCTTAAGATGCAATTTTGAAAATCCAAGAATAAAATCATAAAGTGGAAGGATAGATCATTAAAGCCATTCATTAAACATCTCATATCACTTTTAAGATAAAATCTGAGAGAAAAAAATGTTAAAATTTATAAAGCTTTATCTTGGCATTTATGAATTCATGAAGTGAAACATATCAACATCAGAAATTTCATAGAAAGATTCAATTTGGCATTCTCATAGAAATCATGAGGTGATAGATATTAAGTCTTAAAACATCGAATTAGCACAAGAATAATAATCCAAAATGAACATTTAAGAGCTTAATTTTTAAGCAAATTTCATGACATTAATTTATGCATATGTTAAGCTTCATGTGAAATGCAAGTTATGAAATTTCTTTAGTTATGCTTAAAGGAGGTGGAGGGAGTATAAAATCAATTTTACTATATCATTGAGATCCATCATTCAAAGAAGGAGGAGAACAACATCATGATACAAATCATCCAAAATATTGCAACATCATGAAGGCTTCATCAAGATTAAAAATATTATGATCGAGAGATAAAAATGAGAGCTCCATTCAAATATGATATTGAAGAGATGTCATCAAAAATCCAAAAATAATAATATCAAGGTGAGACTATCAAAACTGAAGTTTAAAATTTTCAATAAAAGAATATATAACATCATCATGCATTAGGACAATTTAACATACCTAATTCTCTTCTAATGAAGTCAAATTGCTCTTCATTTAGGGGTTTTGTGAAGATGTTCTCTAATTGGTGTTTTGTATCAATAAATTCTAGAGTGACATCATTATTATTGATATGATCTCGAATAAAGTGATGCCTAATGTCAATATACTTAGTTCTAGAAAAAAAATGGTCCAAATTTTTTACTTACAAAAAAAAAATGCTTAGTTCTAGAGTATTGAATTGGATTTTTGGTTAGACAAATAGCACTTGTGTTATCATATTTTATGGGAATGTTCTTTAAATGAATTCCATAGTCTTCTAACGTATTTTTCATCTAAACAACTTGTGCACAACATGCACTTGCAGCTATATATTCAGCTTTCACCATAGATAGTGCAACCAAATTTTATTTCTTAGAAGTCCAAGAGATAAGTGCATGTCCTAAGAATTGGCATGCTCCGGATGTATTTTTTTTATCTATTCTACATCCACTAAAATCCTCATCTGCATAGGCTTTAAAATCAAAGTCATCGAATTTTGGATATCATAATCCTAATTTAGGAGTACCTTTAAGATATCTAAGGATTCTTTTAATGGCTTTAAGATGAGACAACTTAGGATTAGCTTGAAATCTTGCACAAAGTCCTACACTAAACATGATATCCGGTCAATCTACGGTGAGGTAAAGCAAACTACCTATCATTCCCCTATATATTTTTTTTATCAAAATTTTCTTCACTTTCATCCATATCTAACTTAGTGGAAGTATTCATAGGAGTGTTTATAGCTTTTGAACCATCCATGTTAAATCATTTTAATAATTCTAATATATATTTAGATTGATTAAGAAATATACCATTACTAAGATGTTTAATTTGCAATCCTAGAAAGAAGGTTAGTTCACCCATTAGACTTATTTCAAATTCATGACTCATACATTAGGCGAATGATTTACATAATGATTCATTAGTAGAACCAAAAATAATATCATTAACATAAATTTGAACAATAAAAAAATTATTTTCAAAATGTTTAACAAACAATGTAGTATCAACCTTGCCGTTAGTAAAATTATTTGAAATTAGAAATGAGCTAAGTCTCTCATACCAAGCCCTTGGGGCTTGTTTTAAACCATAGAGAGCCTTAGTCAATTTAAACACATGATTAGGAAAAGAAGAGTTTTCAAACCGGGAGGTTGTTCAACAAACACTTCTTTGGAAATAAAGCTATTTAAGAAAGAACTTTTGATATCCATTTGAAATAATTTAAAATTATTACTACTAGCATAGGCAAGGAGTATCCTAATGGCTTCTAATCTTGCCACAAAAGTGAAGGTCTCTTCATAATTGATACCTTTTTCTTGGTTGAAACCTTTGGCCACTGATCTAGCCTTGTTTCTAACCATGATGCCAAATTTGTCTTGCTTGTTTCTAAATACCCATTTAGTACCTATAACTAAATGGTCACTTGGTCTAGGAACAAGCTTCCATACCTCTGTCGGTGAATGTGTCTACAAAAAAGGATGGTTTTTAGGTACCCATTTGAACTTGGGTGCCTCAAAAATTGATCTACTAAACTTATCATTGTTCATTGAGTTCCTTATCATTCCTTTAGGAACCCATATCAACCTATGGGGGCTAAGTTTCTTATATGGACATTTGTAAGCAACATGTCCAGATTTACAATAAAAGCTGCATTTCAAATGAGATGATACATGTAGTGTTGGTCCTTTAATGAAGGTGGTTTGAGTTCGATGAGATCTACTCACGAATCCAATTCTACTTCTTTTTTCGATGTGACCTTTGTTTACAAGGATCATGTCTAAGCCCTTGCTACCGACCTTAAACTTGTTTAGGGTCTCTTTAAGTAGCAAGTTTTCATTTTTAATTACCTCTAAGTGTTCACACTTAGAGCATGGGGGTAAAGAGGAAGTTTGAAGATTATCAAGCTTATCTTATAATAAAGCATGCTCCTTCTTTAATAAATTGAACTTCTTACTAATACTTCTACACTCATCAAATAATTTATGGAAAGCATTCAAAAGTTCATTGAAAGATAAATCTTCATTAAATAACTCACTTACCTCATCTCCTAAAGCCATTAGCGTGAAGTTGGCCTCCTCTTTGTTGCTTGCTTCTTCATCCTCGGAGCTACTTGAGTCATCCCACGTTGCTTTTAGAGCTTTTTTCTTCGTTGGTAGCTTCTTCTTGGCTTGGGGGTATTCACTTTTGAAGTGCCTCAGCTTCTTGCATTCGTAATATATGACTTGGTCCTTTTTCGGTTCAGGTTTATTTTTAGTGTTGTTTTTAAATTTATTCTTTCTTATAAATTTTTTGAATTTTCGTGTTAAGAGTACAATTTCATTATCAAGGTCTTCATCACTTGAAACTTCCTTCAAGTGGTCTTCTTGTGCTCTTAATGCCATATCCTTCCTATTCTTTGGAAGAGGGTTCTCTAGCTCATCATGAGTATGGCATGTCATTTCATAGGTCATCAAAGATCCAATGAGTTCTTCGAGAAGAAATGTTTTAAGATCCTTGGCCTCTTAAATGGTCGTGACTTTTGGATCCCAACTCATTAGAAGGGATCTTAAAATTTTAGTTACAAGTTTAAAATTAGAAAAACCTTTGCCAAGTGCTTTGAGTCCATTGACGACATCCATGAAACGGGTGTACATGTCTCGATGGACTCACTTGGTTTCATTCAAAAAAGTTCATAAGAATGCACCAAGAGATTTATTTTGGACTCTTTCACTTGGCTAGTGCCTTCATGAGTGATTTCAAGAGTATGCCAAATATCAAAAGCCAATTCATAAATCAAAACTCGATTAAACTCATTTTTATCAAGTGCACAAAACAAGGCATTCATAGCCTTTGCATTTAAAGCAAAAACCTTCTTCTCTGATTTATTCCATTTGCTCATTGGAAGAGAAGATTTTTGAAATCCATTTTTGATGATATTCCAAAGCTCGAAATCCATGAAAATTAAAAAAATCTTCATACGAGTCTTCCAATAGGTGTAATCCAACCCATTAAACATAGGCGGACGTGTAATGGAATGACCCTCTTGCATGCTTGAAAAATTCATCTCTCTTGAGTTTTAAACCAAATGAGAGTGACCAGGCTCTGATACCAATTGTTAGGATCTGAGCGGCACTAGGGGGGGTGAATTAGTGCAACAGATTAAAACTTGTAAACTTGAAACTAAATTTGGAGATAGTTGGTTCGGAAGGAAATTTTGATTCGATGAAAGAAGTTTCAGCTAAAAATAGTTCAAGTGAATGTAAATGAGAGTAGGGAGAAGAAGACCGAATGATTTATAGCTAAGTAAAGGTGAGAAGTAGAAATTTAAAAGCTCACACATTCAAAGTACATAGCGATGTATAGTGGTTCGGTCAAATGACCTACGTCCACTTCCGAAGCCTCCTTCTATGAGGCTCCCAACTTCCACTATCAAACTTCTTTGAAGGGGAAGGACCAAACACCCTTCTTATAAACTTTTACAAGTAATTCACTCTCTTATAGATTTTTGACAAAGAGAAAGAGGAAGGTGAACACTTAAGATATCAAAATAAGATTTTGCTATAGCTTTGACTCAGTTTTCAACTGCTCTAAAAGGTGCTTTACCAGCAGAGGAAAGAGGGGTATTTATAGACTCAATTGACTTTCAAAAATAAAGCAAAAAAGAGTCACATCCTAGATTTCCGAGTACTAGCGGTACCACCGCTTGGTACTAGCGGTACCACCGCTTGTTCACCCTGTTCTGTCAGTGTACTGGACGGTACCACCACCCAAACTTATGGTACCACCGCTTGATAGGGTCCTCGGGCTCTATGATCTAGCGATACCATCGTTGGTAGGTAATAACTACCAGCGATACCACCATTGACCTGGAGCGATACCATCGCCCAGACCATCTAGGAAGTTGTTCTTGGGGTGGTGCCACCACCCCAGTCTAGCAGTGCGACCACCAGACCTAGTCCAGAACTTCTGAATGGGCCATGAATCCGGCCCAATTCAGTTTAGACAAGGCCTAGTTGGCCCCTACAAGGTTAAATAGGATTATTACCTAATCCTTACCCTAATTACGTGCTAACTATGAAATTTAGACATAATTCTAAGGAAAGACTAAGCTAGTAGCTTCGAGTTTTCTTCCGACGAGCCTCCGGTGAACTTCTGGCGGACTTCCGATGCACCCTCGGATTTCTTCCAACAGACTCGAGTAGGCTCCCGGACTTGTGGCAAGTTCGATAAATCTTTGGTAGGCTTCTGAACCTTCACGGTGAACTCCGTGAACCTCCGATGATCTTTCTGGCGAACTTTCGAAACCTTCGGTAAGTCCCCAATTCTTTCTCGGTTGGTTCCAACAATACTTCCGACAATCCTCCGGACATCCGATGGACTCTCGAACTCCCAACAACTTGACTTCAGTAATTTACTTTATGTCTTCATGCTATCTTAGTTAATCCTACACACTTATCTCAATAATATGGATTAGATCAAATAACCCATCAATTAACTTCATCATCAAAATCCAAGATTCAACAATCTTCTGCTGGTAGGTTCACCCATTATATTAGCACTTCAATAGTGGGTCGTCATCATCGAGTCACGATCCGTCGATCAATAATGATACTCGACTGGGTATGGAGCTCTCCTTAGGTAGTCATATTTGGTAGATGGCTTTGGGCTATCTCATTTTATCCCAACTTGAGATTCAAACATGACACATAGAAGACTGGATGGATTCAAGAGTTGGCGGGTAAGTCCAATCTGTATGCTACTACTCCGATGTGCTCCAAAATTTGGTAGGGTCCATAGAACCAAGGTGAAAGCTTCATAGATGCTCTGGTCTGGATTGATGTTTGCTTGTAAGGCTGGAGCCATAGGAAGACCCAATCTCCTACTGATAAATTCTCTTTTGCCTTTATGTTGATCATATTATTGTTTCATCCTTGCTTGAGTTTTTCCTTATAATGAGGGAAGCCCTTCGATGAAGTCCATTGACATATCAGTCCATATTGAGTCCGAGATGGGTAGAGGTTGTAGCTTTTCGGGACTTGCCACTGTCTAGCATTTATGTCGTTGACATACATCACATTATGCTATAAATTCTACAATAATATTTTTCATCACTACCCAATAAAAATTTTGCTTAATTCGCTTATAGGTTCTAGGGAACCTGGAGTGCCTGGCCATAGGTGTGGAATGCATCTCTTGAAGAATGGTCTTTATGCAAGTAGAATTTGGCACAAGCACAATGCATCCTTTATGGCGTAAGTCTTTTGAGTCCCAACTGTAATGAGCCACGGAACTTGGTGCTTCCTCTAATTTTTTTATGATCTTACTAGTCTTTAGATCATCTTTACATTCCCTCCTAATATCCTCGAGGAAGTCGCTGATCGAAAGTGAAACGATAAAAAATTCAACTTTCTCGGATAGCCGTGAAAGCGCATCTGCGACAACATTCTCTTTCCCTTTTTGTAAGTTATTTCATAATCATATCCAAGAAGCTTTGTTACCTATTTTTGCTGCTCGGGGGAAGATATCTTCTGCTCCAAGAAATATTTTAGGCCTTTATGGTTAGTCTTGATTTGAAAACGTTGCCTGATCAAGTATGGTCTTCATTTGGCCACTGCATACATAATCGCAAGCATCTCCTTGTCATAAATAGTTATCTTAAAATGGAAAGGAGATAATGCTTTACTAGTATAAGTAAGGGGGTGGCCATCTTGCATTAGTATAGTACAAATTCTAACTCTGGAAGTATCGACTTTAATAATAAAAGTCTTGCTGAAGCCGAGTAGCGCTAGTACGAGTGTTGTCATCATTGCGGCTTTAAGCTTGTCGAAGGCAAATGTGGCTTTGTTCATCCATTGAAAAACATCTTTTTTAGCAAGGACGTAAGGGGTGCACTGATCTTTCTATAGTTTTTCATGAATTTGTGGTAGTAGCCTATTAAACCGAAAAAACTGCATAGCGATTTTATGTTTCTCGAGGTTGGCCAGTTCTATAATGCTTCAATTTTAGAGAGGTCAAACACCACACCTTCCTTTGATATGATATGCCCAAGATATTCCAACTTCTATTGAAGAAAGCTGTACTTTGATTTTTTGACAAAAAGAACATGTTCTCGTAAAACCATCAAAATAAGTCGTAAGTGCTGAAAATGACTTTCAAGAGAAGGACTGTAAATAAGGATATCGTCGAAGAAAACTAGCACAAAATTACAAAGAAAACTCCAATAAATATCATTCATAAGGCTCTGGAAGGTGGAGGGAGCATTGGTGAGACCAAAGGACATTACCATATATTCGTAGTGGCTGTTGTGCATTCGAAAAGCGATTTTCGGTATGTCTTCTTCGCACACTCGTATTTGATGATACCCAGATCGAAGGTCCACCTTTATGAAGACTCGTGCTCCCTTTAATTCATAAGCAATTCATCTACTACAGAATAGGGTACTTGTCCTTAACGGTTATATTATTGAGAGCTCGGTAATCAATGCACATTCATCATGTTCCGTCCTTCTTTCATACTAGGAGCACCAGTGAAGAGTAGGGGCTGAACTTGCCCGAATAACTCCTATTTTGAGCATCACTATTACAATCCTTTCTATTTCATCCTTCTGGAGATGTGAATACTAATATGGCTGAGTATTTACTGGAGGTTTGCCTAGAAGAATCGGTATACAATGATCATGCCGGCATGTAGGAGGTAGGTTGCACGGCCCGTCAAATATATCTGAAAATTCAGCAAGCAAAAGAAGTAGGTTTGGATCTTCAAATTTGTTTATCTCTCTCTTAGATTTCTGCTCAAGTTGTACCAAAAAGCTGCTGCTTGCTTTGTGCAAAACTTTCTCCATTCGTTATGTGCAAATCGTCGTTACGTCACCCCCACGTTTCCCACGTAGTATCACTTGTTTTCCTTTATTGTAAAATTTCATAATTAGTTTCAAACAATTCTATAAAACATCACCTAATATTTTTAGCCATTCGATGTTGATCACGGCCTCATAATCATCAAGAGGGAGGAGGAAGAAATCTGCAATTATCTCTTGGTCCTGCAGCAATAGTTTCACACGCAAGCACCTACGATCACACTTCAAAATTCATCCGTCAGCGACCTTAACATCAAACCTGCTGCAATTTTCAATAGGTAAGGCCATCCAAACAGCAACTGCTATTCATAAAATTATTAGTGGTCCCGGTGTCAATAAGAATGGTGATCGATTGTTGCTTCAGAAGTACTCTCACTTTCATTATTTGCGGGTTCGTGTAACCGGCAAGGGCATGCATCGTAATCTCAACCGACTGCTGTTCTTCATCCGTGACCTCTTCCTCATGCTCCTGGACCTCCTCCTCCATGTCTTCAAGAGGTTCAATCAGTAAGAGGTGGCCCCTTTTGCAGTGATGATTACGGTTCTATGGCTCGTCGCAATGCCAACAAAGGCCCTTTGTTGATCGGTCATGTAGTTCTTCTCTTGTCAATTTTTTTGGCAGCGAAGGATGGTTTGGAGTAGAAGGAGGTTTATATGCCATGGGCCTAAGAGAGGTTCTCATCCTCCGAGCATCTTGGTTGAGCCATTCTTCTTGTATTTAGGTGAAAGAAATCACAACTATCACGGTATGGGGCTGCCGCACCTTAACGTCCCCTTTTATCATTGGCTTGAGTGCTTCGATGAATGTTCCTAAAAATTAATAATCAGTCCAATCATGAGCAAGGTAGGATAGCTTCTCAAACTTGGTTTGGTACTCTTGAATCATAGAGGTTTGTCGAATTTTTGCGAGTTGGCCATCGATATTTTCGTACTTCGTAGGTCTGAAACGGTTTAGCAGTGCGTTCTTAAATTGATTCCACATCAGAGCCCCATGATTGTATTCCAGCCAATTGTACCATTGAATAGCATCTCCTTCAAGGTGGATGATAGCAATTTCCAACATAGCATTATTCGTCATTCGGTAGTAGCGAAAGTAACGTTCGATGCACGAAATCCACCCCCACTGGGTCTCCTTCCCATCGCGGGAAGTCCACCCTCATGCATGGCTAAAGCATGTCCGAGGGCTGTCCCTCCTTCTCTGGAGGCCTCTCTAAACTCTCTCCTCACTGAAATTTGGTTGGACTCGGTGGTTGTCCAATTCTGAATTCTACAAACAAAGTGGGCAATTTGTCCTCTAAGCACGATTCAAGCCACTAGTCAATCCGAGATTCCAATGCTTCAAATTTGGCATCAATTGGATCTTGAGAAGCCATAGCATATGCCTATAGATTAGAGATGTCCTTGTCTTTTTTCTGTTGATGGGTTAATGGCATGAGGTGGTGGAAGGTTCGGATAATAGATCAGTGATAGAAGGGTTCAGCTGTAATGGTTTACTGTTTTGGGCTACAATTTTTAACGTTGTTAGGGTTATGTAAATAGGTTATGATGGCTGTATCTTAGGGCTAGAGGGATGCCCTAAAGACATCTTAGTTGGTGGCAGCAGGGTGCTAGGGTTTGGTAGGTTATGGAGAAAAAAAAAGTACAAAGGTGTAGCACTAGATTTTTCACCGAAAAAATTCCAATAGTAAGGATGCAATTTTTCCCAGAAATTCTCAATAGAGATTCAATTAAAACTCAAAGGAAATCTACTAAAAAGGAAGAGTAATGGTGTTAAAAATTTTGTAGAAGAAAACAATAGCAAGAGGTTTGGTAATATTGTGGATCACGAAAAGGTACTACAGTAGATTTTTATGTCTAAAGTATAGCAGCTTGGACATAAAAGATCAGTAGTTTATATTGAGAATTTTTCAATGAAACCAAAGGAGAATCCACTGTTAGGAAGTGTCAAAGTTGTCATAAAAATTTCATAGAGATTTGGGTAGAAGAAACACAATAGCAAGATAAAAAAAACAGAGCTATGTGGCTAGAATTCTGCAATGCATCTTTCGTTGTAGAGATGAAAACTTTGCGATGAAAAGTTTATGCAGCAATATAGGAATGATTTTTTTAGATTTTTTGAATAAGGATAACTAAATTGCAGCAGCAGTAAGGTAGGAAACTAGAACCTGGTGCCATTCATGGGGAGATCAAAGGATGATCCGTGATGGTGGAGATGATGGCGGAATTCAATAATAATCTTTTAAGCAATTGTGGGAATTGCTTTGGATAGTTGTGGAGGGTTGATGGGTGGCTATGGAAGGGCAGTGAGATGCCAAGAATGTTGCTTTGATACCAAGTGATAGAACCCTTGTAGATTCTAAGCTTGGGGTTGATCTCTTTAGGGGATCAGCCTCCTTGGAACTCTATATGGGTTTCTTCCTCTAAGTTGCTGCTCAAAGGCTGCTAAAAGGATGATCTATTCATGATGAAAAGAGGGTGAATACATGACTATTTATAGAGCTTCTAAACTCCAACTCCTAATAAGACTCCTACGCAAGACCCTTACTTCTAATCAACTCCTACTTTAATATGAGTCATTCTCTAATAGGACTCCTACTTCTAATAGGACTCCTTCTCTAATAGGACTTTTACTTATAATAGGACTCCTTCTCCAAGAAGCAACCTCCAAACTAATCCTAACTTAGCCTGCCTCTTCACCTCTTTAATAGGGGTTGGCTAGATAGGATTTACATGAATGCCCTTAGGATTTACATATTTGCCCCCTTTCTTGAAACTGAATTATTACTCTCCTAGCTAGAGTCCTAACTGAATTAGGACTCTCCTAGCTAGAATCCTAACACAATTCTTAATAGGTAAGGCCATCCAGACAGCAACCTTCTGGTTTATAAAATTATTAGTGCTCCTAGTGTCAATAAGAATGATGATCGGTTGTTGCTTCAAAAGTCCTTCCACTTTCATCGTTTGCTGGTTCGTGTAACCGGTAAGGGCATGCATCATAATATCAATCGGCTATTGTTCGTCATCTATGACCTCTTCCTCATGCTCCTAGACCTCCTCCTCCATGTCTTCAAGAGGTTTAATCAGTAGAAGGTGGCCCCTTTTGTAGCGATGATTACGGTTCCACGGCTCATCGTAATGCCAACAAAGACTAGTTGGGAGCAGAAGGAGGTTTATATGCCACAAGCCTAGGAGAGGTTCTCATCCTCTAAGCATCTTGGTTGAGCCGTTCTTCTTATATTCGGGTGAAATAAATCGCAACCATCACGGTACGGGGCTACTGCGCCTTAATCTCCCCTTTCATCTCTAGCTTGAGTCCTTTGATGAATGTTCCTAACAATTGACGGTTAGTCCAATCACGAGCAATGTAAGATAGCTTCTCAAACTTAGTTTTGTACTCTTAAATCATAAAGGTTTGTCGAATCTTTATGAGTTGGCCGTCGATATTTTCATACTCCGTATGTCCAAAATGGTTCAGTAGTGCATTCTTAAATTGATTCCATGTCGGAGCTCCATGATTGTATTCTAACCAATTGCACCATTGAATAGCATCTCCTTCAAGATGGATGACAGTAATTTCCACCATAAAATTGTTAGAATCTGAGCGGAACTAAGAGGGGGGGGGGTGAATTAGTGCAACGAATAAAAACTGTACTTTTAAATTCGATTTTGGAAAGAGTTGTTCATCGTGAAATTTTAATCCGACAAAAAAGATTTTGGCAAAGTGATTCAAGTGAATGCTATCGAAAGTAGAGAGGAGGAAATCGAGAGATCACAACAAGTATAGAATGAAGTGCAGAAAGTTAAAACTCATACATTAAGAGAAGTATGCAGCGATGTATAGTGGTTTGGTCAAATGACCTACGTCCACTTCTGAAACATCCTTCGATGAGGTTCCCAACTTCTACTATCAAATCTTCTTAAAGGGGAAGGACCAAGCACCCCTATTATAAACTTTTACAGGTGGTTCATACTCACAGAATTTTGACAAAGTAAAACATGGGAGGTGAACACTTAAGTTATCGAATGTGATTTTGCTATAGCTATGACTTAGTTTTTATCACTTCTCAAAATGTGTTTAGCCAGTTGAGAAGAGAGGGGTATTTATATACTCAATTACTTCAGAATTAGAGCAAAAAAGAGTCACATCCCAGATTTCTGAGTACTGGCGGTACCACCGCTAGTTGACCCTGCTCTGTCAGTAAATTGGGTGGTACCACTACCCAATCTGGTGATATTACCACCTGACAGGGTCCTCGATCTTTGTGGACTAGCGGTACCACTACCCAGAGTACTTGAGAATTAGTTCTCAGGTGGTGCCACCGCCCCAGTCTGGCGGTGCCACCACCAGACCTAGTCCGGCACTACTGAATGGGCCTTGAATCCGATCTAATTCAGTCCAATTAAGGCCCAATTGGCCCTTACTAGGGTTAATCAAGATTATCACCTGATCCTAAGTCTAATTACATGCTAACTATGAAGTTAAAAACATATTCTAAGTAAAAACTAAACCGGCATATTGAGTTTTCTTCCAACGACCTTCCGATGAACTTTCGGTGGACTTCCGACACACTCTCGGATTTCTTTCGACGGACTCCCAACAAGCTCCTAGACTTTATAGCGAGTTTCACGAATCTTTGGCAAGCTTCTGAACCTTCTCGGTGAGCTCCGTGAACCTTTAATAATCTTTCTAGCGAACTTCTAAAACCTTCGGCAAGTCCCTAATTCATTCTCATCTAGTTCCAACAACACTTCCAATAATCTTTCGGACTTCTGGTAGACTCTTGAACTCCTAACATACTTGACTTCGGTAATTTGTTTTATGTCTTCATTGCTATCGTAGTTAATCCTGCATACTTATCTCAATAATATGGATTAGATCAAATAACCTATCAATTGACTTCATCATCAAAATCTGAGATTCAACAAGAATTATCCAGCATTCGGTAGTAGCGAAAGTAACATTCGACGTGTGAAATCCATCCCGTCGGGTCTCCTTCTTCCCATCACAGGAAGTCCACCCTCATGCGTGGCTGAAGCATGTTCGAGGGCTATCCCTCCTTCTCTGGAGGCCTCTCTGAACTCTCTCCTCACTAAAATTTGGTTGGACTCAGTGGTTGTCCAATTCTAAATTCTGCAAACAAAGTGTGTAATTTATCCTCCAAGCACGATTCAAGCCACGATTCAATCCAAGATTCCAATGCTTTAAATTTGGCATCAATTAGACCTTGAGAAGTCATAGCATATGCCTGTAGATCAGAGATGCCCTTGTATTTTTCCTGTTGATAGGTTAATGGTATGGGGTGGTGGAAGGTTTGGACAATAGATCAGTGATAGAAGGGTTCGACTGTAATGGTTTACTATTTTGGGCTACGATTTTTGACACTGTTAGGGTTATAAAAGTAGGTTATGATGGCTGTGTCTTAAGGCTAGAGGGATGCCCTAAAGACGTCTTGGTTGGTGGCAACAAGGTGGCTAGGGTTTGGTAGGTTACGGAGAAGAAAAAGGACAAAGGTGCAGCACCAGATTTTTCACTGAAAAAATTCTAGTAGTAGAGATGCAATTTTTCTCTAGCAATTCTCAACAGAGATTCAAGTAAAACTTAAAGAGAATCTACTGGTAAAGGATAGGTAATACTGTAAAAAATTTTATAGAAGGAAACGATAACAAGAGGTTCAACAAAATTGAGGATCACAGAAAGGTACTATAGCAGATTTTTACGTCTAAAGTGTAGCAGCTTGGACGTAAAAGATCAGTGATTTATATTAAGAATTTTTTAATGAAACCAAAGAAAAATCCATTGTTAGGAAGTGTCAAAACCATCGTAAAAATTTCATAGAGATTTGGATAGAAAAAATATAGTAGAAAGATCAAATAAATAATGCTATGCGGTTGGAATTCTATAGTGCATCTTTCATTATAGAGATGAAAACTTTGTGATGAAAAGTTTATGCAGCAATATAGGAATAATTTTTTTAGATTTTTTGAATAAGGATAACTAAATTGTAGTAGCAGTAAGGTAGGAAACCAGAAGCTATTGCAATTCACAAGAAGATCAAAGGATGATCAGTGGTGGTGAAGATGACGGTAAAATTCGGTGATGATCTTTTATACAATTATGGAAATTGCTTTGGGTGGCTATGGAGGGCTAATGGATGGCTGTGGAAGGGCAGCGAGATGCCAAGAATGTTGCTCTGGTACCAAGTGTTTGAACCCTTGTGGATTCTAAACTTGGAGTTGATCTCTTTAGGGGATTGACCTCCTTGGAACTCTATAGGGGTTCCTTCCTCCAAATTGCTACTCAAAGGCTGCTAAAAGGATTGATCTATGCATTAAGAAAAGAGAGTGAATATATGGCTATTTGTAGGGCTTCTAAACCCCAACTCCTAACAAGACTCCAACTCCTAATAGGACTCCTACTTCTAATCAACTCACAATGCTTCTCTAAGAAGCAACTGCCAAACTAATCCTAACCTAGCCGGCCTCTTCACCTCTTTAATATTAGTCGGCTAGATAGAATTTACATGAATGCCCTTAGGATTTATATATTTTTTCCCTTTAATAAAACTAAATTAGGACTCTCCTAGCTAGAGTCCTAACACAATAGAGGAAAATCCACTCTTGGTATCTTAAGAGGAATATCTTATATGTTCTTGCTTAGGTAAATTCCTAGCCAAGGTCATTCAGATTGAGAGAGAAAGAGTTCTCTAGGAGAATCCGATTAGAGTGAGACTCGAGTGGAAATCATATGGGCCTAATAGCACCATACCCGATATATGGTCTCTGGGATATTAGATGGATGAGGGACTACAAGTACATGATAACTGAGGACAGATAGGTCCAAAGGATTAGATTTCCCTATATCATTTGGGGACTGTGACATAGTGGCCTAGTACATCAACAGTCGATGAGTCGAGTGAATTATTATGGAGATAATAATTCACTTAGTTAGAAGAAGTTCTAATAAATAAGACTCATAGCCAACTCGATATTGGGCCTAGAGGGTCACACATATATGGCAGGTGTTGCGATGAGTAAAGGTTCGGATATGAGATATCTATCGAAGCCACTATCTTATTGGATATCCAATAAAACCCTGAATTATTAGATCCCATGGATGAGCTCCATTAAGAGCTAGGTTATTGGGTAGAGACCCATTAATCTACGAGGCTTGGGTAATTGGATGGAGATCTAATACCCAATAGGGCAGGATCCATTAGGGCTTATAAGGGGATATCTATAAATAGGAGGGAACCAAAAGTCCATAGGCTAGGGTCTTCTTAGTAGCCACTTTATTCTCCTCTCTAGAGAGGAGCACCGTTGTAGCTCTTGTTGTGTGGATCAACGCTAGAAAGGAGGACACTTATCCTCCTTCATCACCCCATAGATCTATAGGAATTCAGGGATATACAATCTCTCTAGGTACTATCTTTATTACATACGTAGTTTTTTGATTCACGGATTTATTTTTACACGTCGATCTTCGCATGACGATGGAACCTTTTCATAGAAATCTAGGATATTTTATTTTTTTATTCTTCTGTTATGCATGTGATGCCGTCCTTGGATTTCCCAACAGTGGTATTAGAGCCAGGTTGTTTGTGCAAAGATCAGAATTTAAACTGCATGTGTTATGAATTAGAGAGACTTTTTATGCCAAAATCATTAACACAAAAGTGAAAAAAGGGCAGCAACTATTGTTGCCCTTATTGCCCTTGACTACCATTTGCATGTAGGCGGTGGATGGCTTACAGGCCACAGGCAAGCGGCACCCATAGTCTACAGCCTACATATGCATGGGCACTACATCTGCCAATAGGGAAAAAGGGGCGGGCAACGCCTACGAAGGTAGCGCCGCCTACCGGCGTTGTGCTAGCAGGGCCGGAGCCTACGAGTGCTGGGCCTTCGGGCAGGCCCCCTTACAGGCTCTATGCCTGCAAGGGGGTGCCACCACCACCCCACGGGCAAGGGCAACGCCCCGTCACTCTCCGCATAGTGGCCGCCACCGGCAAGGTGGCGACGGTCGCAACGTTGCAACAAAGTTGGGGATTAGGGTTTTCGAGCAAAAGATAGTTTTGCCCCTAGGAATTTTAAAAATTTTAATTTTGTCCCTTTTGGCCAAATGATCGAAATACCCTTTATAATTTGAAAATTTTCTTTTATGTCCCTGATTTAAAAAAATATTAGTTAATTAAATAGTTTAATTAACTATTATTATTTATCTATAGTCTTGCCAGTGACGGTCGCAACGCTGCAACAAAGTTGGGAATTAGGGTTTTTAAGCAAAAGATAGTTTTGCCCTAGGAATTTTAAAAATTTTAATTTTGTCCCTTTTGGTCGAATGATCGAAATACCCTTTATAATTCAGAAAATTCTCTTTATGTCCCTGATTTTAAAAAACTATTAGTTAATTAAATAGTGTAATAAACTATTATTATTTATCTATAGTCCACCATGATGATGATGTGTACATATGATATATGATGTGGCCAGATAATCATGGACCGTGTGATATGTGTACATATGATAATAATTGTTATTAGGGCCTACGAGCCTTTATTTTTCTAGTTTATTATTAGGTCTACATACCTATAATTATATTGTAACTAGATGAGAAGGCACAGCGAGAGCGTAGAAGCGATAACGAGACCCACAAGATCGAGACGGACGATCACGATGCATAGTGATTCATTGAGATACAGACGAAGTCGACAAGTTAAGATGGACGATCACAAGAAATGGAGATGTACCGACGCACACATAGATCTTGATGTGAGTGATTGGGCCCATTGGCTGAGGCTTGATCACATTAAGATGTGGTCCATGATCATCTAGTGTGATTGCTCATATGATGTGTGATTGGTTATACACCTACTAGATATATATATATATATTTGTATGCAATGTAGATAAATATTAAATATGTATATGTGTGACACGTTATATTAAGAGACCAAATCAAAAATCCTCTCTATCGATAATATTAAGTCGGTAAACGTGAGGTAATTAGATTAACCCACATGGCCTTCCATCATTATAAATAGGAACCGATTCCCGGTATAGGTTGAGTTGGTTGAGTCCCTCGGAACTCACCTATATCGTGATTCGCTATTTTATCTATGACATAGAGATGTCACCGGTGACCTGAGGACAAGGTATGCTTGGTCGAGTCCCTCGAGGGTATATTATCGAATCAGACTCATCTTATAATAATGATAATGACTTAACCGAACATCATGGTGGGTTGAGTCCCTCGAGGTCATGGTGGTTCGGAGGCCGAACAGGACAGAAATCATAAGGAGTTATGATCGGTAGAGTTGCCTATCTTTTGGGCTTAATGTGATTGGTCGAGTCCCTCGAGGTTACACTAAGATGCTGATTGGATCTCGATCCCCACTAGAAGTCTGTTGGAGACTTTCGTTTTATGTGTTGAGGGTGTCACGTGACTCGCTAGAAAAATAGTGGGAGCACGTCAAGATAGAAGTCCATATCTTGATTATTTATATTTTTATAAAATCTGCATGTTATTTATTTCTGCTACATCTTTAATTTTTAGAAAATATCACATTAGACCCTCTACATGACATACTTGATACTAACCACCTCACTCATCAAAACTATGCGGATTGGCTCCATAACTTGAGAATAGTTCTCATAGCAGAGAAAGTCATATATGTCCTTGATATAATGATGCCTACGCCCAAGAAAGGGATAAGCGAGGATGAGATCGCTCACTATGTAAAGTACACAAATAATTCTACTCTTGCTCAATGTTACATATTAGGCTCCATGACTCCCGAGTTACAGAGACAATATGAAAAGATTGATGTCAGATCCATACTCCTACATCTCCGTAAATTATTTGAGGAATAGAAAAGAACTCAATGATATGTGATATCAAAGAGTCTCTTCCATAGTAGGATGACTGAGGGGATACTAGTTCAGAACCATATCCTTAAGATAATTGAGTGGATAGGAAAACTTACAAGTCTAGGAATGGTCCTAGAGGATAACCTGTGTATGTATCTTATGCTTCAGTCCCTGCTTGAGTCCTTTTCACAATTCTCTATCCTGGTAAGACCAGAAAGAAAAGAAATATAGAAAAGTCCCTTGAGAAGGGCAAAGGACAAGGGCAGACCCAGTAAAGCAAAGGTTGCTAAGAAAATTCGAAAAAGGATAAACGTTAGTGATTCTATTACGACAAAGACGGGCACTGGAAGAGGAACTACAAAGAGTACATTATAGAAAAAGTGAAACAGAAGCTTAAAGAAGCTTCAGATATGCATTCATGATTAGTCTCTATTTGTCAAACTCATATGATAACACATAGGTATTGAATACCAATAGTGTTTATCATATCTATAATTCATTGCAGGTTCTGGCAAGACCTAAGAGATTGATGAGAGGCAAGATGGACCTCAAGATAGACAATGAAGCATGAGTTGCTACTATTACTATTAGTGAGGTCACCCTATATTTGCTTGGTGGAGCTACTATTGCATTAGATGCATGTTATTTTATTCTCTCTATCATCAAAAATATTATTTCCACTTTATGTTTGACATTGAATAGTTATAAAGTAGTTTTTAATAATAATAGTTGTTCAATTATTAAGGATGATAAGATCATCATGAGAGAAATATTGCATAATAGTTTGATTATGCTAGACACTATTCCACATATCATGAATATAAGTGAGTCCAAAGGGAAGCGAGATGAAGTGAATAGTACATACCTATGGCATTGTAGGCTAGGTCATATCCACAAGGGAAGGAATCGAAAGTTGCAAATAGATGGATACCTAGATCCATTTAACTATGAGTTATATGCAACTTGCAAACCTTGCCTTTGTAGAAAGATGACTAAATCTCCATTTAGTGGAACTAGAGTGAGAGCCACAGAGTTGTCGAAACTCATATATAGTGTGATGTATGTGGTCATATGTCAACTTAAGCCATAGGTGGTTATTCTTACTTCATTATTTTCACTTATGATTTCTCTAGGTACAAACACATGTACTTGATGAAGTACAAGTCTGAAACCTTCGAGAAATTCAAAGAGTATAAGAATGAAGTAGAGGTTCAAGCTGAAAAAAGTATCAAGACTCTTCGATCAAATTAAGGAGATTAGTACTTAAGTACAGAGTTCACCTAGTTCCTCAAGGACCATGAGATTATATCCCAATGAACACCTCCTTATATACCCTAGCTTAGTGGTGCATTTGAAATGAGGAATCGTACACTGTTAGCCATGGTGCAATCCATGATGAGTTTCACTGACCTACCCATCTCATTCTAGGGGTATGCCATAAAGTCCATAGCTTATCTTCTGAACATAGTTTCAACTAATTTGATAGTGTCTACACCATATGAGATATAGAAAGAGAAGCCCGATCTTAAGGTTGTTAAGATTTTGGGTTGCCCTACCCATGTTAAGAGACATAACCCCAAAAAATTAGAATCCAGGACGGAATGGTGCAAGTTCATGGGATACCCCAAGGAAACTTGTGAGTATTATTTCTATCACCCTAAGGACCAAAAGGTCATTATAGCTAAGAGAGTAGTGTTCTTTGAGAAGGAACACATTCTTGGTGGAAACAGTGAGAGCATCATAGAGTTAAGCAAGGTTGGAGAACCTAGCTCAAGCACCATTCCACAGCCAGTGTCTGTTCCGGTACCTAGCACATAAGTTCTGACTTTACGTAGGTTCAGAAGAGTATCTCATCCTCTTAAGATACATGTGAGACATATTAGAGGAGAGAATGTTAAGGATATTGATTCTTAGACCTACAATGAGGCTATTATGAGTATAGACTCCGGGAAATGGCAAGAAGCCATGAATTCAAAGATGGATTCTATGTACTTTTACAAGATTTGAAACCTAGTGGATGCATCCAAGGGTATCGTACCCATTGGTTGCAAGTGGATATTCAAGAAGAAGATCGGAGTAGATGGAAAGGTAGAGACCTATAAAGTAAGGCTAGTAGCTAAAGGATATCGTCAAAGCCAAGGTGTTGACTATGATGAAACTTTCTCACCCATAACCATATTAAAATCTTTCTGGATTCTATTGGCTATTGTAGCATACCTTGATTATGAGATATGGCAAATGGATGTAAAAAATTGTATTCCTTAATGGCAACCTTAAGGAGGAGGTATATATGATATAGCCTGAGGAATTTGTGTCTAAGGATAGTCCAGATAAGGTGTGCAAGTTGCTTAGGTTCATCTATGGACTGAAGTAAGCTTCCTAAAGTTGGAACATAAAATTTGATGAGGGATCAGATCTTATGACTTCGTTAAGAACAAAGATAAGTCTTGTGTATATAGGAAGGTAAGTGGGAGCACTATCACCTTTTTGGTGCTGTATGTGGATGACATCCTAATCTTTGGGAATGATATAGGAATACTCTCCATCGTAAAGGCTTGGCTATCTAGATACTTCTTTATGAAGGACTTAGGGGAAGCATCTTACATATTTGGGATTCAGATCTATAAAGATAGATCCAAGTGGATGCTTGGCTTATCCTAGTCTAGGTACATAGATACCATTGTCAAAATGTTTGGCATGAAAAATTTCAAGAGAGGTCTAATACTGATGAGACATAAGCAATCACTTTCCAGGAGTATATCCCTAAAGACTCTTAAAGAAAGGGCACACATAGATATGTTACCCTTTGCCTCAGCGATAGGATCTATCATGTATGCTATACTATGTACCAAGCCTGATATAGTGTATGCTCTGAGTGTCACGAGCAGGTATCAAGTAGATCTAGGCTTGGAGCACTGGAAAGCAGTAAAGTATATCCTTAAGTACTTGAGAAGGACTAAGGATCTTTTACTAGTATTTGGAGAAAGTAGCCTCAAGGTTGAGGGCTATACGGACTTTAGCTTCCAGTCCGATATCAATGATGGTAAGTCTAATTCAAGGTATATGTTTACCTTGAATGGAGGAGTAGTATGCTGGATGAGTTTCATGTAAGATACTACTACTGACTTGACAACAAAGGTGGAGTACATTGCTGCGACAGAGGCAACGAATGAGAGAGTCTAGATAAAGTAGTTCATCACATCTGGGAGTCATGCTGAGCAGTGAGGAGTCGATTCCCTTATATTGTGATAACTAAGGGGTGATTACTCAAATGAGGGAACCTGAGTATCATCAGAAGTGTTCTGAAAAGGTTCCAACTTATTAGAGTGATCGTGGCCTAAAAAGGTATAGTAGTGGAAAGTGTTCCATTTGAAGATAACATTGCAGATTCATTAACGAAGCCATTGTCTTAGATTATTTTTAAGCATCATAGAGGTCTGATAGGGATCAGACACATAGGTGATTGACTTTAGGTCAAGTGGAAGATTGCTAATTATAGGTGCCCTATAAGCCAATCATGTGAGTGATGGCACATGTAACATGCTACTCAATCTCTTCGCTTATGATTATTGGTATTTTCTCACATTATTTGGATATATATTGTGATGTCCTTGTTGAATTTCGGATTTTGATAATGAAACTAATTGAGTATGTTTTGGTTATCTAACTATGCTTTGAGTCACATAGGTCTACTCTCGATCAGGATTAGAGAATTAAAGTAGGATGAATCAACGTTACGCTAGAGGAAAACACGTCAGGAAATTGGGTGTCTAACTGGAGGTCCGATCGACGAACGATAGAAAGCTTCAGATAAAGAAATTGAGCATCGAGCCAAGAAGAGCGGAGTTACACCAAGGAGATCGGGGTTGTGGAGGTCAATAACCGATTGGGCAACATGCCACAAGAGAGGATGATGAGCTGAAGAACCAGACGAAGCATCGACCAATGACGTGCCGGGCAGCAGAATGTTGATTCACTTTGTAATTGTCTAGATCAAAATAGGGTTAAAGCTTAATTAGTGTGTAGGATTAACTACGATATCGATGAAGGCATAAAGCAAAATGAATTGTTGGAGTTAAGCACGATCGAATCGTTGGAAATTCGAGAGTCCGTCGGAAGTTTGAAGGTTCGTCGAAAGTGCTACTGGAATTAGGTTGAGAATGAATCGGGAGCTGGCCGAAGGATTGTTGGAAGTTCGCTAGAAGGTTCATCAAAAGTTCATGGAGCTCACTGAGAAAGATTGAAGCTTGCCAAAGAACACTCATCAGAACTCGCCAAGATCGTCTGAAGTCCAAGAGCTTGCCGGGAGTCCACCGGAAGATGTCCGAGAGTTCATCGGAAGTCTGTCGAAAGTTTGCTAGAAGCTCACCGAAAGAAACCTTGACGTGTTGGATTTAGATTTACTTAGAAAATATCTTTAATTTTATAGTTAGCACATAATTAGGATTAAGATTGTGAGGTAATCCCGTTAACCTTGGTAGGGGCCAATTGGGCTAGTTAATGGACTGGATTGGGCTAGATTCAAGGCCCAACCAGTTGTTGGACCATGTCTGGTAATGGTACCACTAGACTAGGGCAATGGAACTACCTGGGTTTAATTCCCTAGGTGATCTGGATGGTGGTATCACCCAAGGTCAGTGTACCTAGGCGATAGTATTGCCTAGTACACTGACAAGATCAGTTTACCTAGGTGATAGTATCGCCTAGTACATTGACAAGGTTAGTATGCCCAGGCGATTGTACTGCCTAGACTAGGTGGTGGTGCCGCCTAGTGTCAGAGTCAACTAGTGTTGGTACTACTAGTGACAAGCGATGGTACCAACAATACCATGAAAATCTAGGGTGATTCAAATTTGGGCTCCAAATTTGAATCCTCTTGGGGTCTATAAATACCCTAGGTGTTCTTGCTTGGGATAGCAAGAATGGTGTAAGAAAACTAAGGGAAAACTCTATAATTCTTAGTAGAAATCCCTCCTTCGAAAGTTTAAAAATTATTCTTAAGAGAAGTGGTTGAGGGGAGTCTTGTAATTAGAGTTTGTAAGAGGGGTTAGTCTTTGCCCATCGGAAGGAAGACTACTAGTGGAAAGTCGATGGCCTCATGAGAAGAGGAATCGGGAGTGGACGTAGGTCGGATGACCGAACCATTATAAAAATGGTTTGCATTTACTTCTTGTCATTTACATTTCTACAAACCTTCTTTACTTGTTGCTCCACTTCCTCATCTCCTTCTTACGAATAATTTCAAGTCCAAACACAATAGAAATCGATTTTCATTGAAACATGATTTTTATCAAACGGGGTTTTCTTAAATCATCGAATTTGTCATATTTTACTATTGCACTAATTCACCCTCCCCTCCTCTCTTAGTGCCGAACTGATCCTAACAATCGGATCATAATGAGATCATGATAATAAGACTGATTCACCTTTAAACACAGGCCTTAAATAATTTTGGTAACAGGATATCATATTGAGATTTCGATTCAACGAAGATGACTTAGTTGAAGTAGCTTGAGTAAAGGAGATGAAAACTGAACAATTTGTAGCTAAGTATAGAAATGATTCAGAAATTTAAACACTCACACATTCAAGAACACCACGATGTATAGTGGTTCGGTCAAGTGACCTACATCCACTTTCGAAGCCTTCTCCGAAGAGGCTCCCAACTTCCACTAGCAAATTTTTTTAAAGGGGAAGGACCAAACACCCCTCTTACAACCCTTTTACAAGTGGTTCACACTCTTACAGATTTTTCAAAGAGAAAGAGGGAGGTGAACACTAGCTATCAAAAATAAGACTTTGCCAAAGCTTTTGCTCAATTCTAACTCTCAAAAAGGGTGCTCTTTCTGTTGAGAAAGGAGGGGTATTTATAGACCCTAAGAGAATTTAAATTTGGGCTCTAAATTTGAATTCATTTTGGGCTTCCCGGTGCTGATGATGCCACCGCCTGTTAGTTGTCAGACTGACAATGTACTAAGCGGTTCCACCACCCAAAGCAGCAGTGCCACCGCCCATGTTCTTGGGTGCTGGGCAGTGCCACCGCCCTAGCCTTGGCGATGCCACCGCCCAACTTTCGGCCACTGGGCGGTGCCACCGCTCAGCACTTTTCAGCACACTAGTTTAGGCCTTAAACTCGGCCCAAACCAATTCGAAACAAGGCCCAATGGGCCCCTACTTGGGTTA
Organism: Musa beccarii; assembly: GCA_024322285.1. Classification (NCBI taxonomy): domain Eukaryota; kingdom Viridiplantae; phylum Streptophyta; class Magnoliopsida; order Zingiberales; family Musaceae; genus Musa; species Musa beccarii. Next base: position 56,518,767 of record CM044398.1, read on the forward strand.
TAGGATTAACACCTAATCCTAACCCAAATTACATGCTAACTATGAAATTGAAACATAATTCAAGTGATTTAAATTGATATTCTTCAAGTCTTCTTTCGGTGAGCTTTCTGGCAAAATTCCGGTGGACTTCTGACACTCCTTCAGATTTCTTCCGTCGGACTCCCAGCAAGCTCTTGGATTCCATGGCGAGTTCAACGTGTCTTCGGTAAGCTTTCGAACCTTCTCGGTGATCTCTGTGAACCTCCGACGATTTTTTCAGTGAACTTCCAAAACCTTCGGCAAGTCCTTGATTCTATCTCGGTTGGTTCTGACAGCACTTTCGACGATCCTTCCGATGACCTCTTGAACTCCTAGTGAACTTGACCTTAATAAATTGCTTTATGTTTTCATCCCATCGTAGTTAATCCTACACACTTATCTCAATAATATGGATTAGAACAAATAATTCACCAATTGACATCAACATCAAAATTTAAGATTCAACAATCTCTCCCTTTTTGATGATGATAATCAATTGATGATGGAGTTAAACTTAACTCCCCCTATCTATATGCCATATCATGAGAAAGTAAAAACACTTGAATTCAATCTTTTGAATTCCAGCCGAAACCAATAAGTTTCATTTATCGTCAAGCTTAATAAACATGATTTTTCATCCATAAATATGAAACTTCATATTTTTCACAATGTCATGGCATGATATGCATTTTCTAGTCGAATGATAGACATTCATCATTTCGACAAGTGAAACTAATCACAAATTGAAATAACACAAGGATCAAATGATATTAATGAGGTGCACAAAATCAAGGCATGATATCAAATGAAATAATAGCTTAAAAAATTTAAGCATTTGAGATATATTGCAATACATTACAATGCTTTATAGCAATTAATTATTGATTTCAAAGCATAGCAAAAGCAATTTGTAATATAAACAATGTAAGTTATTGTGATGAGATACGATACATATAAGTCATTTTTCATTCCAATATATTGCTACATATAAGTCATTTGTCATCCATTTTACATTTTTCTCCCCCTTTGTCATCAACAAAAAGGAGGTAAAGTAGCCATCACAAGGTATCATGCCATAAAAAAAAAAAATGAGTGATCAATTTTCAAGCATATGATAAATGAGTTGAATATAATGCAAAATATGTCATCCTTGACGGAGAAATCCGAAAAATGTTTGGATCATTTTTATTCATGTTCATGAGATCTGAAAGAAAACATTAAAGTGTCAAAATGCTCATGAAGAATTCATACATGAAGAATATAAGACTCAATTTTTTGATTGAGAATTCATAGAATTGTGAAAGGATAGATCATTAAAGTCATTCATCAAGGATTTCATATTTTAAGATAAACTCCATGAGAATGAGATGTCAAAACTCATAAAACTTCAACGAATGAAATATATCAAAAATTTGAAGGAAAAACTTCGACGTGGTATTCTTGTAGTGATTCATGAGGAGGAAGTCATAAAACCTTGAATCATACCGATTAGCACAAGAATAAAAATTGAAAATAAACATTTAAGAACTTAATTTTGCACAAATTATGTAATTAATTTATGAATATGTTAAGCTTCATATAAAATTCAAGTCATGAAATATCTTTAGTCATAATTAAAGGAGGGTATAAAATCAGTTTTTACTACATCATTAGTATCCACTATTTAAAGGAGCAAAACAACATCATGAGAGCTTTCATCAAGATTATGATCGAAAGATAAAAATGAGAGCTTCATGATATAAAGATGTCATCAAAATGCAAAAATATAATATCAATATGAAACTATCAAAACTAAAAATTTAATCATTTCATCAAAAGTCATGACATAACTCAAAAATTCATCAATAGGAAGATCAAAATGTCAAGATGATATTGTAAATATATCATTCAAAAATGAAGGTGATATTAAGATGAGACAATCAAAACCGAAGTTGGCAAATTTCGGAAAAGAAACATACAACATCATGCATTTGAACAATTTAGCATGCCTAATTCTCTTTTAATGAAGTCAAATTGTTCTTCATTTAGGGGTTTTTTGAAGATGTTTGCTAATTGGTGTTTTGTATCAATAAATTCTAAAATGATATTATTATTATTGATATGATCTCGTATAAAGTGATACCTAATGTCAATATGCTTAGTTCTTGAGTGTTAAATTGGATTTTTGGTTAGACAAATAGTGCTTGTATTATCACATTTTATGAGGATGTTCTTTAAATAAATTTCATAGTCTTCTAACGTATTTTTCATCCAAACAACTTGTGCACAATATGCACTTGCAGTTATGTATTCAGCTTTCGTCGTAGATAGTGCAACCGAATTTTGTTTCTTAGAAGTCCAAGAAATAAGTGCATATCCTAAAAATTGGCATGTTTCGGATGTGCTCTTTCTATCTATTATACATCCACCAAAATCTGCATCCGCATAGGCTTTTAAATCAAAGTTATCAGATTTTGGATATCATAATCCTAGATTAGGAGTTCCTTTCAGATACCTAAAGATTCTTTTAACAGCTTTAAGGTGACATAACTTCAGATTAGCTTGGAATCTTGCATATAGACCTACACTAAACATGATATTTGGTCTAGTTGCAGTGAGGTAAAGTAAGCTGCCTATCATTCTCCTATATGTTTTTTGATCAAAATTTTCTCCACTTTCATCCAAGTCTAACTTTGTGGAAGTACTCATTGGAGTGTTGATAGCTTTTGAACTATCCATGTTAAATCATTTTAACAATTCTAATGTATACTTTGTTTGATTAAGAAATATATCATCACTAAGTTGTTTATCTTGTAATCCTAAAAAGAAGGTTAATTCTCCCATTAGACTCATTTCAAATTCATGACTCATACACTTGGTAAATGATTCACATAGTGATTCATTCGAAGAACAAAAAATAATATCATCAACATAAATTTGAATAATAAGAAAATTATTTTCAAAATATTTAATAAATAATATAGTATCAACCTTGCTTTTAGTAAAATTATTTGAAATTAAGAAAGAACTAAGCCTCTCATACCAAGCCCTAGGGGCTTGTTTTAATCCATAGAGAGCTTTAGTTAGTTTAAACATATGATTGGGAAGAAGAGAATTTTCAAATTCGGGTGGTTGTTCAACATACACTTCTTCGGAAATAAAACCATTTAAGAAAGCACTTTTGACATCTATTTGAAAAAGCTTAAAGTTATTACTACTAGCATAGGCAAGGAGCATTCTAATGGCTTCTAATCTTGCCACAGGAGCGAAGGTCTCTTTGTAATTGATACATTCTTCTTGGTTGAAACCTTTGGCCACTAGTCTAGCCTTGTTTCTAACCATAATACCATATTCATCTTGCTTGTTTCTGAAGACCCATTTAGTACCAAAAACTAAATGATCACTAGGTCTAGGAACAAGCTTCCATACCTCATTCCTTTCAAATTGATTCAATTCTTCTTGCATTGCGATAACTCGAGAATCATCTTTCAAGGCATTGTCAATGCACTTAGGTTCTGAGAAAGAAAAGCGGCATGGGCATAAAAATTTTTAAAAGAAGAACGAGTTTGAACCCCTTTCGATATATCTCCTTTAATTAACTCCTTGGGATGGGAATCTACATACTTCCATTCCTTAGGGAAGGAAATTTGGGAAGAAGATACATCTAAGTTGCTATTTTGAGGAGAGGGTTCATTTAAATTCAAACCATCAAAACCAAAATCATCATCAAAATCTTTCTTCTTAAATTCAAAAATTTCATTAAAAACTAAATGAATAGACTCTTTTATAACTAATGTTCTTTTGTTAAAAACACAAAATGCTTTAGAAATGGAAGAGTAACTAAGAAAGATGCCTTCATCGGATTTAGCATCGAATTTTCCTAAAGCATACTTTTCATTTAAAATAAAGCATTTACAACTAAAAACTTTAAAATAAGAAACAATAGGGTTTTTGTTATTCCATAATTCATAAGGAGCCTTGGATAGAGATGGTCTTACTAGAACCCTATTCATGATATAACAAGCCGTATTAACGGCTTCGGCCCAAAAGTATTTAGGTAAACTATGTTCATTTAACATAGTTTTTGTCATTTCTTATAAATTTCTATTCTTTCTTTCTACTACTCTATTTTGTTGAGGATTTCTTAGAGTAGAGAAGTTGTGGTTATACCGGTTAGATTCACAAAAATTTTGAAAGTCATGGTTTTGGAATTCTCCACTATGATCACTTCATATCGTTGAAATCATGAAACCCTTTTCATTTTGAGTAAGTTTACAAAATTTAGAAAAACATTTAAAGCAATCACTCTTGTGAGCCAAAAAATAGGTCCAAGTATATCTACTATAGTCATCTACAATGACAAATGCATATTTGCTATCTCCTAGACTTGTTGTGTTGATTGGTCCAAATAAATCCATATAGATCAATTGTAATGGTTTAGAGGTGCTTATTTGATTCTTTGATTTGAAGGTAGTTTTATTTGTTTTCCTAGTTGATATGCATCACATACTTTGTCCTTAACAAACTTGATGTTTGGAATTCCTCGTACTAGTTCTTTAGAAGAAATTTTAGATATTAGTTTCATGCTTGCATGACCTAATCTCCTATGTCAAAGCCAAGCATCATCATTTAAAATGGAGAAGGACATTTCTTTACTAAGTTCTTCAATGTTAATGGTGTAAACATTATTTTGTTTTAACGCAATCATGGATATGTTGTTGTTTGGTTTTTCAATGATGCAAGCATTAGATTTAAATCTAACAATATAACCTTTATCACATAATTGACTAATGCTCAAAAGATTATGTTTTAATCTATCAACTAGTAATACATCATCAATTGAAAAACTTAATTTGTTACCTATGATTCTCTTGCTAATGATTTTACCCTTGTTGTTATCTCCGAAGATGACATACCCTTTTTCTTTGCTAGTAAGCATAGAGAATTGAGATGGATCTCCGGTCATGTGCCTTGAGTATCCACTATCAAGATACCATCTCTTGCTCCTAGCTTGTGATGGTGAATGGTTCTACAAAAGAGGATGGTTTTTAGGTACCCATTTGATTTTGGGTGCCTCAAATATTGATCTACTAACTTTGTCATTTAGCATTGAATTATTTATGGTTTCTTTAGGAACCCATATCAATTTATGTGGACTAATTTTTTTAAATGGACATTTGTAAATAACATGTCCGGATTTATAACAAAAATTACATTTTAAATGAGGTGATACATGTAATGTAGGTCCTTTAATGAAGGTGGTAGGATTTCGGTGAGATCCACTCACAAATCCAATTTCACTTCTATTTCCGACGTGATCCTTATTTGCAAGGATCATGTCCAAGCCCTTGCTACCGATCTTAAACTTGTTTAGGGTCTCTTTAAGTAGTAAGTTTTCATTTTTTATTGCTTCTAAGTGTTCATGCTTAGAGCATGGGGGTAAAGAAGGAGTTTGGAGATTATCAAACTTATCTTGTAATAAAACATGCTCTTTCTTTAATAAATTTAACTTCTTACTAATAGTTCTATATTCATCAAATAATTAATGAAAAGTGATAGAAAGTTCATTAAAAGATAACTCTTCATTAAATAACTCACTAACCTCTTCTCCTAAGGCCATTAGCGCAAAGTTGGCCTCCTCTTTGTTGCTTGCTTCGTCATCCTCGGAGTCACTTGAGTCATCCCATGTAGCCTTCAATGTCTTCTTCTTCTTGAGTTGCTTCTTCTTGGCTTGAAGGTATTCATATTTGAAGTGCCCTGGCTTCGTGCATTCATAACATATAACTTGGTCCTTTTTGGTTCAAGTTTATTTTTGGTTTCATTTTTAAATTTATCCTTTTTAATGAATTTTTTAAATTTTCTAGTTAAGAGTGCAATGTCTTCGTCAAAGTCCTCATCAATTGATGTTCCTTTCAAGTGGTCTTCTTGTGTTCTTAATGCCATATCCTTCCTGTTCTTTGGAAGGGGATTCTCAAGCTCTTCATGAGCATGGCACGTCATTTCATAGGTCATTAGAGACATAATAATTTCTTCAAGAGGAAAAGTTTTAAGATCCTTGGTCTCTTGAATGGCCGTAACTTTTGGATCCCAACTCTTTGGAAGGGATCTTAAAATTTTAGTTATAAGTTCAAAATTAGAAAAACCTTTACCAAGTGCTTTGAGTCCATTGATGACATCCGTGAAGCGGGTGTACATGTCTCCGATGGACTCACTTGGCATCATTCGAAAAAGTTCATAGGAATGCACAAGAATGTTGATTTTGGACTCTTTCACTCGGCTAGTGCCTTCATGAGTGATCTCAAGAGTACACCAAATATCAAAAGCTGATTCACAAATCGAAACGCGATTAAATTCATTTTTGTCGAGAGTGCAAAACAAGACATTCATAGCCTTTGCATTTAAAGCAAAAGTCTTCTTCTCCGATTCATTCCATTCGCTCGTCAGAAGAGAAGATTTTTTAAAACCATTTTTGACGATGTTCCAAAGCTCAAAATATATGGAAAAAAGAAATATCCTTATATGAGTCTTCCAATACATATAATCCGACCCATTAAACATAGGCGGACGTGTAATGGAGTGATCCTCTTGCATGCTAGAATAAGTCATCTCTCTTGGGTTTTAAATCAAATATGAGAGTGAACCTTGCTCTGATACCAATTGTTAGGATCAGAGAGGCACTAAGAGGGGGGGGGGTGAATTAGTGCAGCAGATTAAAACTCGTAAGTTTGAAACCGATTTCATAAATAGCTAGTTCGTATTGAGATTTCGATTCGAAAAAGATGATTTAGTTAAAGTGGCTTGGGTAAAGGAGATGAAAACCGAACGATTTGTAACTAAGTATAGAAATGATTCAGAAATTTAAACACTCACATATTTAAGGACACCACAATGTATAGTGATTCGGTCAAGTGACCTACATCCACTTTCGAAGCCTTCTCCGATGAGGCTCCCAACTTCCACTAGTAAATCTTATTGAAGGGGAAGGACCAAACACCCCTCTAAGAACCCTTTTACAAGTGGTTCATGTTAGGATCAAAAGGCACTAAGAGGGGGGGGTGAATTAGTGCAGCGGATTAAACTCGTATTCTTGAAACCGATTTCGCAAAGAAACACAAGTTCGTGGAAGAATTTGATTCGACGAAAGAGAACTTGAAAGTAATTGCTTGTGAAAAGGAATTAACTAAGAACTTGCAGCCAAGAAATAAAGTGATTTTAGAAATGTAAACACTCACTCATTTAAGGAGACAATGATGTATAGTGGTTCGGTCAAATGACCTACATCCACTCTTGAAGCCTTTGCAATGAGGCTCCGCTCTTCCACTAGCAAGTCCTTTGAAGGGGAAGGATCAAACACCCCTTTTTACAACCCTTTACAAGATGTTCACACTTGTACAAGATCTCTCAAGAAGAAGAAAAGGTGAACACTTAGCAAAGAATACAACACTTTTCAAAAACTCTTCAAAAGCTCAAGACTCAAACTTTTTGCTCAAAGGGTGACCCTTTCAATTGAGAAAGGGGGTATTTATAGATCCAAAAGTGGATTTAAAATTGGGCTCCAAATTCCAAGTGAATTTGGAGTCCCAGATTGGTGGTCAAAGCGGTGCCCGCTTTGTCGAAGCGGTGCCACCGCTGTGTCGATCTTTGATCGACGTGATGGCGGTGCACCGCTTGGCAGCGGTGCTACCGCTCGATCCGGTGGCGAAGCGGTGCCACCGCTCAGCCGGGATCAGCGGTGCCACCGCTCGCCTGGTGATCGAAGCGGTGCCACCGCTTTCGGCAGCGGTTCCACCGCCGTCGATGAATGGGCGGTGCTACCGCGCTTGCATAAAGCGGTTCCACCGCTCAGTGTGTGTGCAGGGCGGTGCTACGCTTCAGTGGGCGGTTCCACCGCTTCAGTATGTTCCACCGCCCTGTGCTTGGGCGGTTCCACCTCTTGCCCCCATTCGGACAGAGTTGAATGGGGCCTGTTTGGTCCTCAACTTGACACAGAGTGGCCGGTTGGCTCTCTATGAATTTTGGGCAGGATTTATTTCTTAAATCCTTGCTCTACTCATGTGCAAATTTACGAACATAACTTAACGTGATTTGATCGGACACCCTTCAAGTCAACTTCCGCGAGTACTACGGCGAGATTTAGGCAGCCTCCGATGCTTCCCTGATTGTCGCTGGTCTCCCAAAGATACTCCCAAGCAAGCCCAACTAGTCTTCGGCTGGTTTCGAATTTTCCGGAAGTTCCGCGAACCTTCGACGATCTTTGAAATGGACTTTCGAGAACTTCGACAAGTCCCGAGTTGATCTTGGATGGTTCCAAGCAACTCTTCCGAAAATCTCTCTGACTTCCGATGAACCACCGACGGACTTGGCCTTGATAAATCACGTTATGTTTTCCATCGTAGTAATTCCTGCACACTCATCTCAACAAAGAGATTAGTACAAATATTTCACCATTTTGATTTCATCATCAAAATCCGAGATTTAACAATCTCCCCTTTTGATGATGACAATCAATTGGTGATGGAGTTATTCTTAACTCCCCTATGTATATGCCATAAAGAAAAATCGCTTGAATTCAATTTTTGAATTCAACATAATTAATTTTAATTTCAAGATTTCAAACTAGACATCAAGGATATCAATGAAGTATACATATAAAAAGAAAGCATGATATCAAGAACCCAACTAAGTTTAATTTGACAAAAGATATCATATAGCAATACACATATCATTTCTCCCCCTTTGTCATCAACAAAAAGGAAACGAGGGAATTATAACAACAAGGAGGGTCGAAAAACATCACAAATGTGGAAAAGGAAATCAGAAAGCCGAAAACCATTCCACAGTGGCCGAAAAAATGTATCATGAAGTTAAGACAATATAGATGTCACGATGTAAGGAATACAACATACATGTCAACATACAACATAAGTTTACATCGTTCAAAAAGAAAACACAGCAAGCTACTCCTCAGGAGGAATGCCAAGATGCCTATACATGTGATCGATCTTTAAGTTCATCTTCCGCATTTCCTTCAAAATTTCAATTTGCTGTAGTTTTACTTCATTTAACTCTCTCATGATCGGGTCAGTAGTAGATGGAGCAGAAAATGTCACTAATGTAGCTGCAACAAAAGGATCAGGAGGAGGAGATTCATTTCCCCTAAGGACTGGTGTTTCTGGATGGTCTACGGTCGGGGGAGGTATATCACATCTCCTAGGTTGCCTAACCCCTATTCCATGCTCGACAAGACATCTAAGTCGTCTCAGTAGTTTAACATTAATAACATTAAATTTTTGATTTGTATTGCTTCTTCATCGGTGGAATGCAGATGTTATGGGCATGCAATAGTCTAGTTATTAAACCTCCATATGGTAACATTGATCCTTTAGAAAGGACCTCTATCATGTGCTGCCTGATTAGGTAACCAAAACAGAAATGTTGTCTAGTCATAATCCAATATAAGGTACCTAATTCAAGTGAAACTGATCTCATCATGATGAAAGCTTAGGAATAATAATGTTTATCAGAATGTGATGCAAAATTTAGAGTTAAAAGGTAATAGATGTTCACAACTCTTGGGAATTATTCCTAAATTTGGGTTTGCAAACACAGTTTCTAAAGCTTCGAGTGAGTGGCACCAATCTGTGTCCATATCCCATTTTCCCTAAAATAACATCCTAGCTCTTTTCAACAATTCCAATTAATGAGCATATAGTATTATCACATATTTGAATCTCATTACCTAGAAGATAAGTTGACAAGCCATCATCATCAAGATTAAATTAGCATAGAACAACTTAACTAAACGTGGATAAATAGGTTCAATAATTTGCAGAATAGGTAAAGCCTCTAAGTCTGCAAACCACATGAAAGGTTCTAAGTTTCCTAATTGATTCAAATCAACATACTTTCCTTTGTGAATGGGTCTAGTACCAAATTCAGAAAATCTAAGGGAGGCTTCTTGTGATTTAAACAAGGATTGGTCAAATGAATCTACCTCCATCCTTTTTCCTTTGTCTCTTGATGTTCTTCTAGGAGCCATTTCTATTCATGAATAATCGAAAATTAATTGAAGAAAGGAATGAAGCTTCACAAGAAAATGAAAGAGAAATAATTCTGTTTTTACCTTAGATTGCTTCTTTGAGATGTAGGAAGAATGAATCACGATAAAATCTCCTCCTTAGGCTTCTAGATAGGAAGAAATCACACCAATTTGAAGTTTAGAGGAGTTTAGAAGAGTGAGGAGAGGCGGTATGCAGATTAGGGGAGGCGGTTCTACCGCCGGCCCTAATACATTTTATAGGAGGGTGTTCGGGCGGTTCCATCGCTTCAAAGAAAGTGTTCCACGCCGTTCCACCGCTGTGGTCGACTACCCAGCGGTTCCACCACCATCAAGATCTGGCGGTGCTACGCCGTAGCACAAAACCACTTCGGATTTTAATGTTTTTCCACCTCTCCTTTTTTTTTTTTTTTTTAAAAAAAATCTCAAAGATGGGATGAAGTCAAAAGAAATAAATCCATGGACAATCCGAATCAAATTGATGGACATCATAGTTTAAACATAATTTCAAGAAAAAGATATCAAAAAAAAGGTTACTTACTTGGACAGTTTAGCATGCCTAATTCCCTTCTAATAAAATCAAATTGTTCCTCATTTAAAGGTTTCGTAAAAATATCCGCTAATTGATGATTTGTATCAACAAAATCAAGAGTGACATTTCTACTACTTACATGATCACGTATAAAGTGATGCTCGATGTCAATGTGCTTAGTGCGAGAGTGTTGGATTGGATTTTTAGTTAGACAAATTGCACTCGTGTTATCACACTTTATAGGAATATTTTTAAGTAGATTCCATAGTCCTCTAGTGTATTTTTCATCCAGATAACTTGTGCACAAAGATGCACTAGCAGCTATATATTCAACCTGCTTTGTAGATAGTGCAATCGAATTTTGTTTCTTGGAAGTCCAAGAAACAAGTGCATGTCCTAGAAATTGGCATGTTCGGATGTGCTTTTTCTATCTAGTTTACATCCACCAAAATCCGCAGATCTGCATAAGCTTTCAAACTAAAATTTTCAGATTTTGGATACCATAATCCAAGATTAGGGGTCCCTTTAAGATATCTAAGAATCCTCTTGACCGCTTTCAAGTGAGATAGCTTAGGATTAGCTTGGAATCTTGCACATAGCCCTACACCGAACATGATATCAGTGTCAGTTGCGGTGAGATAAAGCAGCTACCTATCATGCCCCTATAAGTTTTTTGATCAAAGCTTTCTCCATTTTCATCCATATCTAATTTAGTGGAGGTGCTCATAGGAGTGCTAATTTCTTTTGATCCATCCATATTGAATCGTTTTAACAATTCCAATGTGTATTTTGATTGATTTAGAAATATACCATTACTTAGTTGCTTGATTTGAAGTCCTAAAAGAAATTTAGTTCTCCCATTAGGCTCATCTCAAATTCATCACTCATATCCTTAGCAAATAAATCACATAGTGATTTATCACAAGATCCGAAAATGATATCATCAACATAAATTTGAACAATAAGAAAATTGTTTTCAAAATGTTTAATAAACAATGTAGTATCAACCTTGCCTTTAGTGAAATTATTTGAAATCAAGAAAGAACTAAGCCTCTCATACCAAGCCCTAGGGGCTTGTTTAAGACCATATAAGGCCTTAGTTAGCTTAAATACATGGTTAGGAAATAGAGAGTTTTCGAATCCGGGTGGTTGTTCAACATAAACTTCTTGAAAATGAAACCATTTAAAAACGCACTTTTGACATCCATTTGAAATAATTTAAAATCTTTACTACTAGCATAGGCAAGGAGCATCCTAATGGCTTCCAATCTTGCCACCGGAGCGAAGGTTTCTTCATAATCGATACCTTCTTCTTGGTTGAAACCTTTGGCCACTAGTCTAGCCTTGTTTCTAACCACGATACCGCATTCATCTTGCTTGTTTCTAAAGACCCACTTAGTACCAATAACTAAGTGGTCATTAGGTCTAGGAACAAGCTTCCATACCTCATTCCTCTCAAATTGATTCAATTCTTCTTGCATTGCGATAACCCAAGAATCATCTTTTAGGGCATCAACAATGCATTTTGGTTCAACTTGAGAAAGAAAGGCAGCATGGGCACAAAAATTTTTGAAAGAAGAGCGAGTTTGAACCCCTTTCGATGCATCTCCTATAATTAACTCCTTGGGATGAGCATCTACATACTTCCATTCCTTTGGTAAGGAAGTTTGGGAAGAAGATGCTTCCAAGATGTTATTTTGAGGAGAGGGTTCATTCAAATTCAAATCATCAAGACCAAAATCATCATCAAAATCTTTTTTCTTAAATTCGGAAATCTCATTAAAAACCACATGAATAGATTCTTCTATAAGTAAGGTTCTCTTGTTGAAAACACGAAAAGCCTTAGAAACGGAAGAATAACCAAGAAATATGCCTTCATTGGATTTTGCATCGAATTTTCCTAAGGCATCCTTTTCATTCAAAATAAAGCATTTGCAACCAAAAACTTTAAAGTAGGAAACATTGGGTTTTTTATCATTCCATAATTCATATGGAGTTTTGGATAGGGATGGTCTCACTAGAACTCTATTCATCACATAGCAAGCCGTATTCACGGCTTCGGCCCAAAAATATTTTGGTAAATTATATTCATTTAACATGGTTCTAGCCATTTCTTGCAAACTTCTATTTTTCCTTTCTACTACTCCATTTTGTTGTGGATTTCTTGGAGTAGAGAAGTTGTGATTGTATCCGTTTGTTTCACAAAAATTTTGGAAGTCATGATTTTGAAATTCTCCTCCATGATCACTTCGAATTGATGAGATCATAAAGCCTTTTTCATTTTGAGTGAGTTTACAAAATTTAGAGAAACATTTGAAGCAATCACTTTTATGAGCCAAAAAATAGGTCCAAGTGTATCTACTATAGTCATCCACAATTACAAAGGCATATTTGCTACCTCCTAGGCTTGTTATGTCAATTGGTCCAAATAAGTCTAAGTGGATCAATTGCAATGGTCTAGTGGTGCTTATGTGATTTTTTGATTTGAAACTAGTCTTTATTTGTTTTCCTAGTTGACATGCATCACATACCTTATCCTTAACAAATTTCGTGTTTGGGATACCTCTTACTAAATCTCTAGATGAAATCTTAGAGATTAGTTTCATGCTTGCATGGCCTAGCCTCCTATGCCAAAGCCAAGCGTCATCATTCAAAACCGAAAAACACATTTCATTACTTAATTTATCAATATTTATTGTATAGACATTGTTTTGTTTTAAAGCAATCATGGATATGTTGTTGTTGGGTTTTTCAATAATGCAAACATTGGATTCAAATCTAACAACATAACCTTTATCACATAGTTGACTAATACTTAAAAGATTATGTTTTAAACCATCAACTAGTAACACATCATCAATTGAAAAACTCGATTTGTTACCTATGGTTCCCTTGCCAATGATTTACCCTTGTTGTTGTCTCCGAAAGTGACATATCCTTCTTCTTTGCTAGAGAGCATAGAGAAATGAGATGGATCTCCGGTCATGTGCCTTGAGCATCCACTATCAAGATACCATTTCTTGCTCCTAGCTTGTGAGTTTGTCTACAAAAGAGGATTGTTTTTAGGTACCCATTTGATTTTGGGTGCCTTACAAATTGATCTACTTATTTTGTAATTTATCATTGAATTGTTTATGGTTCCTTTAGGAACCCATATCAACTTTTGTGGACTAATTTTCTTGAATGGACATTTGTAGGTAACATGTCCCGTTTTGTAACAAAAATTACATTTCAAATGGGGTGATACATGCAATGTAGACCCTTTAACAAAGGTGGTGGGATTTTGGTGAGAACCTCTCACAAATCCGATACCACTTCTATTTCCGACATGACCTTTGTTAGCAAGAATCATGTCTAAGCCCTTGCTACCGACCTTAAACTTGTTTAGGTCTCTTTGAGTAGCAAGTTCTCCTTTTGTTGCATCTAAGTCTTCACACTTAGAGCATGGGGGTAGAGAAGGGTTTTGAAGACTATTGAATTTACTTTGTAATAAAGCATGCTCTTTCTTAAGTAAATTGAACTTCTTACTAATAGTTCTACATTCATCAAACAACTCATGAAAAGCCATAGAAAGTTCATCGAAAGATAACTCTTCATTAAGTAACTCACTAACCTCTTCTCCAAATGCCATTAGAGCGAAATTTGCCTCCTCTTTGTTGCTAGCCTCTTCAATCTCGGAGTCACTTGAATCATCCCATGTGGCCTTCAAGGCTTTTTCTTCTTGAATTGCTTCTTCTTGGCTTGAGGGCATTCATTCTTGAAGTGTCCCGGCTTCTTGCATTCGTAGCAAATGACTTGGTCCTTTTGTGTTCAAATTTACTTTTGTGTCATTTTTGAACTTGTTCTTTCTTATGAATTTCTTAAACTTTCGAGTTAGAAGTGCAATGTCATTGTCACTATCCTCATCACTTGATGTTCCTTTCAAGTGGTCTTCTTGTGTTCTAAGTGCCATATCCTTCCTGTTCTTTGGAAGGGGGTTCTCAAGCTCTTCATGAGCATGGCACGTCATCTCGTAAGTCATTAGAGATCCAATAAGTTCTTCAATGGGAAATACTTTAAGATCCTTGGCCTCTTGAATGGCCGTGACCTTTGGATCCCAACACTTTGGAAGGATCTTAAAATCTTAGTTACCAATTCAAAATTCGAAAAACCTTTACCAAGAGCTTTAAGTCCATTGATGACATCCGTAAAGCGGGTGTACATGTCTCCAATGGACTCATTTGGTTTCATCCGAAAAAGTTCGAGGAATGCACAAGAATGTTGATTTTGGACTCCTTCACTCGGCTAGTGCCTTCATGAGTGATTTCAAGAGTGCGCCAAATATCAAAAGCCGATTCACAAATGGAAACCCGATTAAACTCATTCTTATCAAGTGCACAAAATAAGGCATTCATAGCCTTTGCATTGAGAGCTTAAAATCTTCTTCTCCGACTCATTCCATTCACTCATCGGAAGAGAAGATTTTTGGCCATTTTCGACAATGTTCCAAAGTTCAAGTCCATGGAGATAAGAAAATTCTCATACGAGTCTTCCAATACGTATAATCCGACCCATTGAACATAGGTGGACGAGTAATGGAGAGACCCTCTTGCATACCGGAGTAGGCCATCTCTCTTGGGTTTTAAACCAATATGAGAGCAAACCTTGCTCTGATACCAATTGTTAGGATCAAAAGGCACTAAGAGGGGGTGAATTAGTGCAGCGGATTAAACTCGTATTCTTGAAACCGATTTAGCAAAGAAACACAAGTTCGTGGAAGAATTTGATTCGACGAAAGAGAACTTGAAAGTAATTGCTTGTGAAAAGGAATTAACTAAGAACTTGTAGCCAAGAAATAAAGTGATTTCAGAAATATAAACACTCACTCATTTAAGGAGACAATGATGTATAGTGGTTCGGTCAAATGACCTACATCCACTCTTGAAGCCTTTGCAATGAGGCTCCGCTCTTCCACTAGCAAGTCCTTTGAAGGGGAAGGATCAAACACCCCTTTTTACAACCCTTTACAAGATGTTCACACTTGTACAAGATCTCTCAAGAAGAAGAAAAGGTGAACACTTAGCAAAGAATACAACACTTTTCAAAAACTCTTCAAAAGCTCAAGACTCAAACTTTTTGCTCAAAAGGGTGACCCTTTCAGCTGAGAAAGGGGGGGTATTTATAGATCCAAAAGTGGATTTAAAATTGGGCTCCAAATTCCAAGTGAATTTGGAGTCCCCAGATTTCTGGTGGTCAAAGCGGTGCACACCGCTGTCGGCGGTGCCACCGCTGTGTCGATCTTTGATCGACGTCGATGACAGCGGTGCCACCGCTTCAGCAAAGCGGTGCTACCGCTCGATCCGTGTGAGGCGGTGCCACCGCTCACCAGCGGTTCCGCCGTCGATGGCTGAGGCGGTGCTATCGCCTGCATAAAGCGGTTCCACCGCTGTGTGTGTGTGTGGGGGTACCACCGCTCAGTTGGCGGTTCCACCGCCCAGGCTTGGGCGGTTCCACCTCTTGCCCCCATTCGGACAGAGCTGAATGGGGCCTGTTTGGTCCTCAACTTGACACAGTAGTGGCCTGGTTGGCTCCTACTGAATTTTGGGTAGGATTTATTTCTTAAATCCTTGCTCTACTCATGTGCAAATTTACGAACATAACTTAACGTGATTTGATCGGACACCCTTCAAGTCGACTTCCGGCGAGTACTATGGCGAGATTCGTGCAGGCCTCCGATGCTTCCTCTGATTGTCGCGGTGGTCTCCCAAAGATACTCTAAGCAAGCCCAACTAGTCTTCTACTGGTTTCGAATTTTCCGGAAGTTCCGCGAACCTTCGACGATCTTTGAAATGGACTTTCGAGAACTTCGACAAGTCCCTGAGTTGATCTTGGATGGTTCCGGCAACTCTTCCGAAAATCTCTCGGACTTCCGATGAACCACCGACGGACTTGGCCTTGATAAATCACGTTATGTTTTCCATCGTAGTAATTCCTGCACACTCATCTCAACAAAGAGATTAGTACAAATATTTCACCACTTGATTTCATCATCAAAATCCGAGATTTACCAGTTCACACTCTTATAGATTTTTCAAAGAGAAAGAGGGAGATGAACACTAACTATCGAAAACAAGGCTTTGCCAAAGCTTTTGCTCAATTCTAACTCTCAAAAAGGGTGCTATTTTTGTTGAGAAAGGAGGGATATTTATAGACCCCAAGAGGATTCAAATTTGGGCTCTAAATTTGAATTTATTTTGGGTTTCCCAATGCTGGCGGTGCCATCACCTGTAAGTGGCGGCGCCATCACCTGTAAGTGGCGGTGCCATCACCTATAAGTGGCGGTGCCACCGCCTGTCAATTGTCTGACTGATAATGTACTGGGCGATTCCACCGCCCAACGTAGTGGTGCCACCACCCATGATCTCGGGTGCTGGGCGGTGCCACCGCTTGGCTTTCGGCCATTGGGCGGTGCCACCACCCAGCACTTTTCAGCACACTAGTTTGGGCCTTAAACTCGACCTAAACTAGTTCAAAAAAGGGCCCAATGGGCCCCTACTTAGGTTATAGGATTAACACCTAATCCTACCCCAAATTATATGCTAATTATGAAATTGAAACATAATTCTAAGTGATTTAAACTAACATTCTTCAAGTCTTCTTCTGGTGAGCTTTCTAGCGAAATTCCAGTGGACTTCCGACACTCCTTCGGATTTTTTCTAGCAGACTCCTAGCAAGCTCCCGGATTCCATGACGAGTTCAATGAGTCTTCGGTAAGCTTTCGAACCTTCTCAGTGATCTCTGTGAACCCTCGACGATTTTTTCGGTGAACTTCTAAAACGTTCGGCAAGTCCCTGATTCTATCTCGGTTGGTTCCGGTAGCACTTTTGACGATCCTTCCGGTGACCTCTTGAACTCCCAATGAACTTGACCTTAGTAAATTACTTTATGTTTTCATCCCATCGTTGTTAATCCTGTATACTTATCTTGACAATATGGATTAGAACAAATAATCCACCAATTGACTTCATCATCAAAATCTGAGATTCAACAATAGCTACTCATGTGGAGACACTAGGGATACAGTGCAGGTGCTCATTGAAGAATGAGTTCACTGATTGATCCATTTATGGAATGCTAGATGGTTATTAATACCTCACGTCAGATAGTGATTTCGTAGTCCCAGTAGTATATCTAGTCTTTAAGCTTCAGACACAAAAGATGCCTTGTATGAGTACTCCATTCTTTGACTTCAGACTTACAATTTTAGAAAGTTCTAGATCTGGTACAAGTTCTCAGGAGTGGTAGCCAACCTTACGAAGGTAATTGAATGTCAATAGAGGATCATCCACTCTCGGTATCATAAGAGAAATATCTCATATGTTCTTGGTCAAGTAAATCCCTCGCTAGGGTCATTCAGATTGAGAGAGAAAGAGTTCTCTGGGAGAATCCGATTAGAGTGAGACTCGAGCGAAAACCGTTTGGGTCTTACAACACCATGCCTAATATACGATCTCTGGAATATTAGATGGATGAGGGACTATAGGTACATGGTAACTGAGGATAGATAGGTCCAAAGGATTGGATTCCCCTGTATCGTTTGAGGATTGCAGCGTAGTGGCCTAGTACATCTGTAGTCGATGAGTCGAGTGAATTATTATGGAGATAATAATTCACTGAGTCAGAAGGAGTTCTAATAAGTAAGACTCACAGCCAGCTCGATATTGGGCCTAAAGGGTCACACACATATAGTAGGTGTTACAACAAGTAGTGGTTCGGATATGAGATATCTGCCAGAGCCCCTATCTTATTGGATATTCAATAAGCTCCTATATTATTAGATCCTATAGATGAGATCCAACAAGAGCTAGATTATTGGGTACAAACTCATTAATCTAAGAGGCTTGGGTAATTGGATAGAGATCCAATACCCAATAGGGCAGGATCCATTAGAGTTTATAGGGGACCTCCATAAATATGAGGGAACCAAAGGTCCATAGGCTAGGGTCTTCTTGGTAGCCACCTTATATTCTCCTCTCTAGAGAAGAGCATCATCGCAGCTCCTACCGTGTAGATCACTGCTAGAGAGGAGGATGCTTGACCTCCTTCATCCACCTCAGGGATCTACATGAATTCAAGGATATACGATCTCCCTAGGTATTGTCTTTATTACATACGTAGTTTTCTGATTCATGAATTTATTTTTATGCATCGATCTTTGCACGACGATGGAACCTTTTCATGAAAATCTAGGATGTTTTATTTTTTTATTCTTCCATTGCACATGTGATGTCACCCCTAGATTTTCCAACAGGGCCTAGGCGGTACCATCGCCTGCCTAAGTGGTGCCACCACTTGGCAGCATTAACTGCCGGTGGTACCATCACCTAGTTTGGGTGGTACCACTACCCAGACCTCCTGAAAGACTGAGCCCTAGGCGGTGCCACCACTAGATAAATTCTAGGTCACTATTTGGGCCATTAGTCTAGCCCAAACCAATCTTAATTCTGACCCAATTGGCTCTTAATTGAGTTAGTGGGATTATCTCCCAATCCTAACTCAAACTAAGTCCTAACTATGATAATTAAGACATTAACAAAGCAAATTATGTCCAGTATGTCAAATGTTCTTCCAACAAAATCCTGACAAGCTTCTAGTGATCTCCCGACAAACTTCCGACTAACTCTCGGTGATCTTCCAATGGACTCTCGGCAAGCTCTTGAACTCTCGACGATCTTCTCAGCAAACTCCCGATGAACTTCTCGGTGAGCTCCTGATGAACTTCTCAGTGAGCTCTAGTGAACTCCCGATGAATCTTTTCGGTGAGCTCCCAACTAATCGTCCAATCTTTAACTCTGGAACAACATCTGCTTTATGCTTTATTCATGATCGTAGTTAATCCTGTAACACTCTTCTCAACATATAGATTAGATCAAAAATTTATCAATTGGCTTCATCATCAAAATCTGAGTTTTAATAATCTCCCCCTTTTTTATGATGACAACCAATTGATGATGGAGTTAAACTTAACTCCCCCTATCAACATGCCATACTTGAGAAAAGACAAACTTAAATTCACAAACTTTAAATTCAAGCTTTAACTAATTTTGATAAAAAAAATTTCATACATTGTGCATTATTATAGTTTCAAGTTATCAAGGTGTAACATGCACAATTTCATGTATGATATTAGAAACTAATCAACTTAGCAATCATCACTTCATGCATGGTACCAAAATTTATCATTTCAAACATTCATTATGATACGATTGCAAACATTTAAGCATGATTATGATTCATTATTCAAGTATGGTACTAAGCATGATACCAAACATTTAAGCATGATACAAAAAATTATCATTTCAAACATTCATTATGATACCATTTCAAATATTTAAGCATGATAGCAAGCATGATAATAAATATATGATACTAAGTATTCATCATTTCTCCCTCTTTATCATCAACAAAAAGAAAATGTACAAAAATTTTGACACTGTCACACCAAACATTTGACATGCAAGAATGCTAGTACTTCTCTTAGCAACTTTACACAATTATATGCAAGCTTAGCAACTTCTGCTAGTACTTCTCTTTGGATGTGCAAGGTTCTTCTTGAGACGTACAAGCATTTGTTGGTATCTTTCCTTTGTCATATGAATAAGAGAAGAAGAAGAAGAAGAAGAAGAAGAAGAAGAAGAAGGGAGGAATTCATTCATCACAAGAAAAATCAAGCTACAAGAATCAAAAATTCATGAATCAAACTTCTACTTTTGTAAGATTTATCATGCCTAATTAAATCATATAGTGTTACAATCATCATAATATTAAGAAGTGCATCATAATATTGATAAAACACAACATCATAGAGTATACTAAGATAAGAAGTACAACATAAGGAGTACAGAAAGAGTTCTTCCTCCTCAACAGAAAGAAAGAAGAAATATACAAGCTATTCATCTGGTGGTAAACTAAAATGTCTAAACAAAGTATTAAGTTGACGACGAATTTGCTACATTTCGATTAAGATATGATCTTAACGTATTTCAATTTGATCCAATTGAGTCACTATAGGGTCGGCAGATGAGGAGGGTGCTAGATCCGTTAGAGGTACTATCTCAAAGGGACTAGTAGGAGGAGATTGATTTCTCCTATATACAGGTGTTTCAGGTTCTGGTTCAAGTGGATGAGGATTAGTTCTTCTATGTAGTTTAGCCCAAATGTCATTTCTTATTAGACATCTTAATCTTCTTAGAAGGTTTCTATTGATCACATTAATTCTATCTAGCTTTATAATTTCCTCATCTGGTGAAATCACAATATCATGTGTATGTATTAGTCTAGTGATTAAACCATCATATGGAAGTATCATATCTTTCGTTGATAATTCAATCATATTCTATCATATTAGATATCCAAAACAATTATCATGTCCTGCCATAATCCAATATATTGTTCCTAATTTCATTTGACTAACTTCATCATGATGGTGTTGTTTTGGAAGTAAAATACTTATCATGATGTGATGAAGCACTTTTGTATTAAAGGGTAGCAAATGTTCATAACTTTTTGGGACGATAGACAAATTTAGGTTTCTAAAAATAATACCTAAGGCTTTGGAGTATGTGATTCCAACTGATTCTATGTCCTATTGTCCTCTAAAGTAGCAACCTTTTTTTTTCTAAGGAATTCCTATCAGGTTGCAAAATACGCTATCCATAATGGGTATGTGATGCCCTAGGAGGTAAGTCGACACCCTATCGTCTTCATCTATATGCAAATTGTTATAAAATAATTGAATAAGTCTAGGATAAATGGGTTCACTAATTTGTAAGATGGGAAGGACATCTAAGTTTGTAAACCATTGAATTGGTTCCAAATTCCGTAACTCTTCTAGATCTACATGTTTTCCCTTATGTACACTTCTAAATTCAAAGGTTGAAAATTTAAGGGCATTCTCATTGGAATCAAAGAGTATAGGGTCATCAGTTTCATCAAATCTCTTCTTCTCTTTATCCCTTGAGGATCTTCTAAGTGCCATAAATCTACATGTATTTGTTGAATCTCACATTTTGATGATGAAGTCAATTGATAGGTTATTTGATCTAATCCATATTATTGAGATAAGTGTATAGGATTAACTACGATAGCAATGAAGATATAAAGCAAATTGCCGGAGTCAAGTACGTTGGGAGTTCGAGAGTTCGCTAGAAGTCCAAAGGATTATCAAAAGTGCTACCAGAACTGGTCGAAAATGGATCAAGGACTTGCTGAAGGTTTTGAAAGTTCGTCGAAAGGTTCATCAGAGGTTCACGGAGCTCATCGAGAAAAATCAGAAGCTTGCCAGAAGATTCATCAGACCTCACCATAAAGTCCGAGAGCCTATTGGGAGTCCGTCGGAAGATATCCAAGAGTGTGTTAGAAGTCCACCGGAAGTTCGCTATAAGCTCACCGAAAAAAGACTCGAGATCACCGAATAATAATTTACTTAGAAATTTGTTTCAATTTTGTAGCTAGCACATAATTAGAGTTAGGATTAAGTGATAATCCTAATCAACCCTTGTAGGGGCCAACTGAGCCTTAAGTGGACTGAATTGGGCTAAATTTAGGGCCCATTCAACAGTGCTGGACCAAGTTTGGTGATGGCAACACCAGACTAGGGTGGTGGCACCGCCCCGGGAACTAGTTCGCAGGTAGTCTGGGTGGTGGTACCGCCCTAGGTCAACAGTGGTACCGTTGACAATTATTACCTATCAGTGGTGGTACCGCTTGACAAGCGATGGTACTATCCCTCCACAAAGTCCAAGGACCCTATCAAGTGATAGTATTGTCAGACTACGCAGTGGCACGACCCAGTACACTGATAAAGTAGGGTCAATAGGCGGTGGTACCGCTAATACCCAAAAATCGAGGATGTGACTCTTTTTTGCTCTAATTTGTTGAATCTCAGATTTTGATGATGAAGTTAATTGATAGGTTATTTGATCTAATCCATATTATTGAGATAAGTGTGTAGGATTAACTATGATAACATGAAGACATAAAGTAAATTACTTGAGTAAAGTACGTTAGGAGTTCGAGAGTCCACCGGAAGTCCGAAGGATCATCGAAAGTACTGCTGGAATAAGCCAAGAATGAATCGGGGACTTACCGAAGGTTTCGGAAGTTTCGTTGGAAGATCGTCAGAGGTTCGCAGAGCTCACCGAGAAGGTTCGGAAGCTTGCCAAAGATTCATCAAACTCGCCATACAGTTTGGGAGCCTGCTAGGAGTCTGTTGGAAGAAATCCAAGGGTGTGTCAGAAGTCCACCGGAAGTTCACCGGAAAGCTTGCCGGAAGAAGACTTGACATTGCCAGTCTTAAATTTGCTTAGAATTATATTTCAATTTCGTAGTTAGCACATAATTAGGGTAAGAATTAGGTGATAATCCTGATTAACCCTAGTAGCTGCCAATTGGGCCTTATGTAGACTGAATTGGGCCGGATTCATAGCCCATTCAATAGTGCCGGACTAGGTCTAGTAGTGGCACCCCTAGACTGGGGTGGTCGCACAACCCCGAGAATAGGTCCCTAGGTGTTATGGACGGTGGTACCACCCTAGGTCAGTGATGGTACCATTGGTAGTTATTACCTGCCAGCGGTGGTACCGCTAGTCCATAGAGCCTGAGGACTCTGTCAGGTAGTGGTACCGCCCAGTACATTGACAAAATAGGGTCAACTGGTGGTGGTACCACCAGTGCTAGGCAGTGGTACTACTAGTACCAGAAAATCCAAGATATGACTCTTTTTTACTCCATTTTTTAAGCCAATTGAGTCTATAAATACTCCTCTTTTCTCAACTGGTAAAGCACCTTTTGAAAAGTGAAAAAATTGAGTCAAAGCTTTAGAAAAATTATGTTCGATAGCTTGAGTGTTCACCTCCCACTTTTTCTTTATCAAAATTCTATTAGAGTATGAACAACTTGTAAGAGTTTGTAAGATGGGTGCTTGGTCCTTCTCCTTTAAGAAAATTTGATAGTGGAAGTTGGGAACCTCATCAGAGGAGGTTTCGGAAGTGGACGTAGGCCATTTGACCGAACCACTATACATCACTGCGTACTACTCTGGATGTATGAGTTTTAATTTCTACATCTTGTCTTTCCTTAGCTATAAATCTTTCGATCTCCTTCTCATGACTCTCAATACCATTCACTCGAATCACTTTGCTCAAGTCTCTTTCGTCGGATCAAAATTTCTAAATGAACAACTCTTTCCAAAATCGTTTTAAATTTACAAGTTTTATCCACTGTACTAATTCACACACCCCCCCCTCTTAGTGCCGCTCAGATCCTAACAATTAGTATCAGAGCTTGGTTACTCTCATTTGGTTTAAAACCCAAGAGAGATGGCTTATTCTAGCATGGAAGATTGTCATTCCATTACACGTCCGCCTATGTTTAATGGGTCAGATTACACTTATTGGAAGGCTCGTATGAATATTTTTTTGATTTTCATGGATTTCAAACTTTGGAATATTGTTGAAAATGGATTTTAAAAATCTTCTCTTTTCACGAATGAATGGAATGAATAAGAGAAGAATATTTTTGTACTTATTGCAAAGGCTATGAATGCCTTGTATTGTGCATGATAGGACCCTAGCAGGGTTGGGTCCTACTCAACCATGTAGCAGCTAATAAAAACCCTGTGAGAGTATAATAAACCCCACCTAGCCACCTCTATCCTATAAAGAAGAGAGGCTAGAGTTTATATTTGGGTCTTTGAGCTTCTTAGCCACTGCCGCCCTTGTTACTGGGCCGGCCCGCTAAGTTTGAGGGCAAATTGAGTAGTTCACTTAGGAAGCAGCCCTGGGTTTAGAGCTCTATAAAAGCATGTAGCTTCCATCTCTTGGGAATAAGAAGAATCATCTACAATTGCAGCCGCCAGGCTACTTGGAGGGTGGAACTCCTATAGTGTTCCAAGGGTTGATCCCCCTCAAAGATCAATCTACATAGAATTCCTCCGAGGTTCTATCATTTGGTATTAGAGCAGCGATCTTGCTAATTTTGCTGCCATCCCTGCTGCCCACCATCAACCAATCAATTCCCACAATTGCTCTTGACGTCATCGTCTCCACCTTTATCTTCTGCCGTAGATCAAATCAATCTACTGCCGTCGCTTCCAATTGCATCAAAAATTTGGTATTCTTTTATCACTAATACCTTTTGCTACTGCAATTTGCCATTCAAAATACCAAAACAGAAAAAAAAAGGTCTTACTATCTATCCCTTGCTACAAATTCCTTTCGTCGCAAAAGTTATCATCTTTGCGAACGAAGGATTGCTGCAGAAAATTTCAACCGTATATTGCTGCCTTTAAACCGATCTATTGCTATCCTTTTTGAACGAAATTTCTTGAGCACCTCATAGATCATCTTGGCTTTCATCTGAGATTGATCTATCATGGAATTCATCTCTGAAACATTACTGTGTTGCTGCAAGTTTTCATCGTAAATTGCTAAAAATTTTCGACAAGAATTCTGCTATCGCAACTTGCACCAAATTCTTTGCTATTATGCTGCCAAAATTTTCTTAATCCAAGTTGTCAGCCTTGCTATTATTTAAACTGAGATTCTGCTATCAAATCCCCTTCTCAAATTTCTGGGTTCTCGCTGGAAATTTCATTGAGAAACCGTTGTTTCTTTGACGACAATTCTGCTCTTACAAGACAGTGCATATCGACAGCAACTTCCATTGAATTCTGTCAAATCTCTACTGCCATCTACCATAGATCTAAAACCCTCTTCCCTAACCTTCATCCACTATCATCTCAACCCAAAACTCCATCAAATCGCAGCCCCAAACCGTACCTAAAATAGCCATAAACAAGCCTAAACCACAGCCTACATCCACCAATTCACAAACCCTTTCGGCCACCACTTCCCTCAAACAATACATGCCTTTAACCCAAAAACAAAAGAGAGATCTTAATATTACAAATCTGGAGGCATATACTATGGTATCTGTGGAGGCAATCAATGCTTAGTTCGAAGCCGTCGAGACGTGGATGGAGGAGAAGATTTAGACCCTCTTTGCCGAACTCAGTTTGGGTCGACCACCGAGCCCAAAGAAATCACATAAAGGAGAGAGCTCTGATAGAAGAGATGACTTCTAGAAGAGGGGAAGTTCTATGATCGATCCCTACTACCCATGCAGGAGGATGGACTTTCCTAGATGGGAATAAGGAGACTCGATTGGGTGGATCTCACGCGCGAAGCGATATTTTCGGTACCACAAAACCATGGATGCATCTATGATGGAAATTATAGCTATACATCTTGAAGGGGATGCCACATAGTGGTTTGATTAGTTTGAACACACTCATGGAGTCTTCTCATGGCAACAATTCAAAGAAGGACTGTTGATCCACTTCGGACCAACAGATTACGAGAACATCGATGGACAACTAGCGAAGATCCGACAAACCTCCACCATTTAGGAGTATCAAACCAGGTTTGAATGGTTATCTAATCAAACTCATGATTAGTTTGAAAAACAACTATTGGGAATATTTATTGAGGGCTTGAAGCCAGAAATCTGGGGAGAAGTTAAAGCGCGACAACCATACACGCTTATGATAGCCATCTCTTTCGCACGACTTCAAGAGGAGCGATTGAACCATAAAGCCCGGAGGACTAGGGTCACTCCCCGACTAGTAGTACCAAAGCCCTCAACCCCCCCTACTATCAGCCGAGCTCCTACACCAAAAAAGTTAATAAGAGAAGAGCTTCGAGAGCGATCTACAAAGGGGTTATGTTGGCACTGCGAAGAGCCATGGAGCCATGAGTATCGTTGTAAAAAGGAAGAATTCTTGTAATCGAATCAGTGGAAGAATAGGTCATTGAATAGCCAGAAGAGAGCCTTAAACATGAGGAAGGAGATGCAGAAGAAGAACCATAATCAACCAACTTTATGGTACACGCGTTAGCAGGCTACTCAAATCCACAAATGATGAAAGCTGGAGGCCTTCTCAAATAACAACCGATCACCGTTCTCATCGATACGGGCAGCACAAATAACTTCCTAAATAGTAAAGTCACTACACGGATGGTGCTCCACATCGAAGGCTGCAGCAAGTTCGATGTAAATGTTGCCGATAGTCGAATCCTAAAGTGCGACCAAAGATGCCCGTAGGTGAAACTATTATTACAAGACCAAGAAATTGTTGCTGACTTCTTCCTCCTACCAATTGATGATTATGAGGCTGTGCTGAGCATAGAATGGCTGACAATACTAGGTGACGTCTCTTGGAACTTTTCTAAATTAATTATGAAATTCTACTGCAAGGGCAAATAGGTCACCCTATGCGGGAAGCACGGAAGCAATGTAACCATCGTTTCGACCCAACGAATGGAGAAAGTTTTACATAAGTTAAATGGTAGCTTTTTGATGCATCTCTAGCAGCAATTAGAGGGTAAGAAAATAGAAATTGAAGATCAAAATCCCACCCAATTTCTTACTGAATTTGATGATGTTTTTACCGAACCATGCGGTCTTCCTCCTACTCGGCAACATGACCACCGAATTCCAATTCTTCCGGGCAAACCACCAGCGAACACTCAGCCATACCACTATCCTCACCTCCAAAAGGATGAGATTGAGAAGATCATAAAGGAGATGCTTAAAACATGGGTGATTCGGCCAAGCTACAGCCCGTATTCCTCACCGATACTACTTGTACGCAAGAAGGACGGAACTTGGTGGATATGCATTGACTGCCGAGCTCTAAATGGTATCACCATCAAGGATAAGTACCCAATACCAGTGGTGGATGAACTTCTTGATGAGTTAAGAGGAGCTCGAGTCTTCACGAAGTTGGACCTCTGATCCGGTTGCCATCAAATTTGGGTATGTGAAGACGACATCCCAAAAACAGTTTTCTGCACTCATAATGGCCACTATGAATTCTTGGTAATACCTTTTGCACTCACTAATGCTCCTTCAACATTCTAAAGTCTCATGAATGATATTTTTTGGAGCTTTCTTCATAAATTTGTGCTGGTATTTTTTTATGATATTCTCATTTACAGCCCTTCTCTTAAGACTCACTTTCAGCATTTGCGGTCTATTCTGACGATCCTTCGGGAGAATACTCTTTTTGTTAAACTATCAAAGTGTAGCTTTCTCTAAGAAAAAATAGAATACCTTGGGCACATAATATCAGAAGAAAGAGTGGCAGTAGACCCAACAAAAATCGAGGCAATGCAGAGCTGGCCGAAACCTATAAATATGAAATTACTACGTGGGTTCTTTGGACTAACGGGCTGCTACCGAAAATTCATGAAAAACTATGGGAAGATCAATGCACCCCTCACTTCTCTACTGAAAAAAGATGTCTTCCAATGGTCAAATGAAGCTTCCGCTGCCTTTGATAAACTTAAGACAGCCATGACGATGATGCCGATGCTAGCATTACCAGATTTCAGTCGACCCTTCATCATTAAGGTCGATGCATCTGGAGTCGGAATTGAGGTTGTTCTCATGCAAGAGGGTCGACCGCTTGCATACACCAGCAAGGCGTTGCCTCCCTCCCATCAAAAAATGTCTATCTATGATAAGGAGTTGCTTGTCATTGTACACACAATAACAAAATAGAGACCCTACCTAATCGGTCGACGATTTCAGATTAAAACCGACCATAGAAGCCTCAAGTACTTTTTGGAGCAGAAGATATCATCCCCGAAGCAGCAAAAATGGGTAACCAAACTTCTAGGATTTGATTATGAAATTATTTATAAAAAGGGGAAAGAAAATGTTGTTGCAGATGCGCTCTCACGGCTACCTGAGCAAGCTGAATTATCAACCATCTCTCTTCCTACCACCAGCTTCCTTGAGGACATTAGGGAGGAATGGAAGAAGAACTTAGAGACCAGCAACATCATTAAAAAATTGGAGGAGGATCCAAGCACAATAGCTCACTATACCTAGGATTCGAGGGATCTACGCTACAAAGGTCGTATTGTGCTTATACCCGACTCCTCTTGCATCAAAGTCATTCTGCATGAAATACGCCCCATACCTTCAGTAGGACACTCTGGATTTCTGAGAACCTACAAAAGAGTGAAGCAAAATTTTTATTGGAAAGAGATGAAAAAATTTATTTATGAATATGTGGCACAATGTGATGTATGTCAACAGCAAAAGGGCGAAATAGTGGCGAGTCCAGGGAAACTACAACCGCTACCCATACCGGACTCAGTGTAGACTGACATCTCCATAGATTTTATGAAAGGGCTATCACCTTCCAGAGGTAAAAGCACAATCCTCATGGTGGTTGATCGACTTACGAAATATACTCATTTTTGTGTTATACGAAATCCCTACACTACTGCTAGTATTGCTCAGATTTTCATAAAAAATATTATTAAATTGCATGGGATGCCAAGGTCTATTGTAAGTAATCGTAATAGGGTCTTCACTAATAAATTTTGGACCAAGTTATTCCAGTTGTAGGGCACCAAACTCAAGATGAGCACAGCATATCACCCACAAACTTACAACCAAATAGAGGTGGTGAATAGGTGTTTAGAAACGTACCTTTGATGTTTCGCCAGCGACCAACCGAAAGAGTAGATGAAGTGGCTCCCCTGGACCGAATGATGGTATAATACTATGTATCATTCATCTATAAAATGTAGCCCATATGAACCATTGTATGGTTGGTCGGCCCTTGTGATTCCAAAGTATGTAATTGCCTCAGCTAAGGTAGATTAGGTTGACCAAGATCTAATTGACAAGGATGAACTCTTACAATTGCTAAAGGATAATCTCTCTACAGCTCCCGACACATGACGAAGCGAAAGAGAATTTTCAGTAGGAGATTGGGTTTATCTTCGTTTATAGCCATACAAGCAACTCTCCATTAATACACGAGCCTCCATGAAGTTATCTCCATGTTTTTATGGGCCCTATCAGATCATAAAGCATATTGGAGTTGTGGCGAACAGACTTAAATTACCTAAAGATGCCAAAATTCACCCTATCTTCCATGTGTTATGCTTGAAGCCCAAGTTGGGAGAACACGAGTCACCCCAGATCCAACTACCCAACACTACTGATGATGGAAATATTCAAGCCCAATCACAAGCCATCCTCGACCGCAGAATCGTGATGCATCGTCGACGTCCTTATACTGAAGTACTAGTATATTGGACTAATTTACCACTCAAAGATACCATATGCGAATCATATGAGGATCTGAAGACCCAGTTCCCTGAGTTCATGGAACCCTAGCCTTGAGGACAAAGTTGATTTGAAGAGGATGGGCTTAATAGGACCCTAGTAGGGTTGGGTCCTACTCAACTATGCAGCAGCTAATAAAAATCCTGTGAGAGTGTAATAAACCCCACCTAGCCGCCTCTATCCTATAAAGAAGAGAGGCTAGGGTTTACATTTAGGTCTTTGGGCTTCTTAACCGCCGCCCCCCTTGTTACTGGGCCGGCTCGCTAAGATTGAGGGTAAATTGGGTAGTTTACTTAGGAAGCAGCCCCTGGGGCTAGGGTTTGGAGCTCTATATAAGCATGTAGCCTCCATCTCTTGGGAATAAGAAGAATCATCTACAATTGCAGCCACCAGACTACTTGGAAGGTGGAACCCCTATAGTGTTCCAAGGGTTGATCCCCCTCAAAGATCAATCTACATAGAATTCCTCTGGGTTCTATCAGTGCACTTGATAAAAATGAGTTTAATCATGTTTTGATTTGTGAATCAGCTTTTGTTATTTGGTGTACTCTTGAAATCACTCATAAAGGCACTAACTGAGTGAAAGAGTCCAAAATCAATCTCTTGGTGCATTCTTACGAATTATTTTAGATGAAACCAAGTGAGTCCATCAGAGACATGTACACCCGTTTCACAGATGTCGTCAATGGACTCAAAGCACTTGGTAAAGGTTTTTCTAATTTCAAACTTGTAACTAAAATTTTAAGATCTCTTCCAAAGAGTTGGGATCCAAAAGTTACGGCCATTCAATAGGCTAAGGATCTTAAAACTTTTCCTCTCAAAGAACTCATTGGGTCTTTAATGACCTACGAAATGACATGATGAGCTAGAAAACCCCCTTCCAAAGAACAGGAAGAATATGATATTGAGAACATAAGAAGATCACTTGAAAGAATCTTCAAGTGATGAGAACCTTGATGATGAACTTACACTCTTAACTCGAAAATTTAAAAAAATTATAAGAAAGAATAAATTTAAAAATTACACTAAAAATAAACTTGAACTAAAAAAGGACCAAGTTATATGTTACGAATGCAAGAAGCGGGGGCACATCAAAAGTGAATGCCCCCAAGCTAAGAAGAAGCAACCAAAGAGGATGAAAGCTCTAAAGGCAACATGGGATGACTCAAGTAGCTCCGAAGTTGAAGAAGTAATAAAAAAAGAAGAGGCCAACTTCGTGCTAATGGCTTTAGGAGATGAGGTATGTGAGTTATTTAATGAAGATTTATCTTTCGATGAACTTTCAATTGCCTTTCATGAATTATTTGATGAGTGTAGAGCTATTAGAAAGAAGTTTAATTTATTGAAAAAGGAGCATGTTATCTTACTAGATAAACTTGAAAGTCTTGAACTTGATACTTCTTCTTTACCCCCATGCTCTAAGTGTGAACACTTAGAGGCAATCAAAAATGAAAACTTGCTACTTAAAGAGACCCTAAATAAGTTTAAGGTCGGTAGCAAGGGCTTAGACATGATCCTTGCAAATAAGAGTCACATTGGAAAAAAAAGTGGTATTAGATTTGTGAGTAGATCTCACCGAACTCTAACCACTTTTATTAAAGGACCCACACTATGTGTATCATCTCATTTGAAATGTAATTTTTGTTGCAAATCCAAACATGTTACTTATAAATATCCGTATAAGAAACTTAGCCCACATAGGTTAATATGGGTTCCTAAAGGAACGATAAGGAACTCAATGAACAATGATAAGTTTAGTAGATCAATTTATGAGGCACCCAAGTTTAAATGGGTACCTAAAAACCATCCTCTTTTGTAGGCACATTCACCCACACAAGCTAGGAGCAAGAGATGGTACCTTGATAGTGGATGCTCAAGGCACATGACCGGAGATCCATCTCAATTCTCTAAGCTCACTACCTAAGATGAAGGGTATATCAATTACAAAATCATAGGTAAGGGAACTATAGGTAACAAATCAAGTTTTGTAATTGATAATATGTTATTGGTAGATAGTTTAAATTATAATCTTTTGAGCATTAATCAATTATGTGATAAGGGATATATTATGAAATTTGAATCTAATGCTTACATTATTAAAAAATCACACAACAACACATCTATGATTGCATTTAAACAAAATAATATCTACATCATAAACATTGATGATTTTAGTAATGAAATGTGTTTTTCGATTTTGAATGATGATGCCTACATTTGGCATAGGAGATTAGGTCATGCTAGCATAAAACTAATCTCTCAAATCACATCTAAAGAAGTTGTAAGAGGCATTTCCAATATTAAGTTCATTAAAGACAAAGTATGTGATGCTTGTTAACTAGGAAAACAAATAAAAACTAGCTTTAAACCAAAGAATTGTTGAATCTCGGATTTTGATGATGAAGTCAATTGGTGAATTATTTGTTATAATCCATATTGTCGAGATAAGTGTACAGGATTAACTACGATAAGATGAAAACATAAAGTGATTTACCGAGGTCAAGTTCGCCGAGAGTTCGAGAGTTCATCGGAAGTCCGAAGGATTGTCGGAAGTGTTGTCGGAACTAACCGAGATAGAATCAGGGACTTATCGAAGGTTTCGAAAGTTTGCTAGAAAGATCGTCGGAGGTTCACGGAGATCACCGAGAAGGTTCAAAAGCTTGCCAAAGACTCGTTGAACTCGCCACAGAATTTGGTAGCCTGTTGGGATTCCGCTAGAAGAAATCCGAAGGAGTGTCGGAAGTCCACCGGAAGTTTGCTGGAAAGCTCACCGGATGAAGATTTGAAGAACGTCGGTTTAAATTACTTGGAATTATTCAATTTCATAGTTAGTACATAATTAGGGTAAGGATTAGAAAATAATCATATTTAAACCTGGTAGAGGCCAACCGGGCCCTTATTGGGCTGATTTAGGCCGAAATTAAGGCTCATTTAGCTTTGCTAAAGAGCCCGGGCGATGGCACTACCTAGGACCTGAGAGCCCGGGTGGTGGCACCGCCTAGACTGGGGCGGTGGCACCGCCTAGTGCACTGTCAGTGTCAGACTGACAGGTGGTGACACCGCCACTGATAGGCGGTGACACTACTGCAAGTCATATGTGCCCTGCAAGACAATCACATGAGTGATGGCACTTGTGACTTGATATCCACTTTATCTCTTTGCTTATTATTAGGTATTTTATCACTTTATTTTGTGTGTTGCATATACTGTGATGTCCTTGGATCTATGCAATGGGAATCGGATCGTGATGAGATCACAATAATGAGACCGATTTACCTTAAAACACAGACCCTAAATTATCCTGGTCGTAGGTTACTCGAGAAGGACATCGAGATAATCGGATAGACTGGTGTGCTGTATACCCATTCATATAATGGAGGTAGCTGGTCTCATAGCTACTCGTATGGGGACACTAAGGGTACAGTGCAGGTGCTCATTGGAGAATGAGTTCACTGATTGATCCGCTTACGGAATACTTGATGGTTATTAATACCTCACGTCAGATAGCGATTCTATAGTCCCAATAGTGTATCTGGTCCCTAGACTTGAGACACCAAGGATGTCCTGTATGAGTACTCCACTCTTTGATACCAGACTTATAGGTTTGGAAAGTTCCAGATCTAGTACAATCGATTATTGGGAGTAGCAGCCAACCTTACGAGGGTTATTGAGTGTCAATAGAGGATCATCCGCTCTCATTATCATGAGAAGAATATCCCATGTGTTCTTGCTCAAACAAATCCTTAGCTAAAGTTATTCGGATTGATAGAGAAAGGGTTCTCCGGGAGAATCCGACAAGAGCAAGACTCGACGAGAGACCGTATGGACCTGACAGCACCATGCCCGGTATAGGGTCTCTAGGATACTAGATGGATGAGAGATTATAGATACATGGTAACTGAGGACAGATAGGTTCAAAGGATTGGATTCCCTTATCTCGTATGGGAGTTGCGGCGTAGTGGCCTGGTACGTCCGTAGTCGATAAATTGGGTGAATTATTATAGAGATAATAATTCACTATGTTAGAAGGAATTTTGACAAGTATGACTCATGGCCAGCTCGATATTGGGCCTAGAGGGTCACACACATATGGTAGGTATTACGACGAGTAGAGGTTCGGATTTGAGATATCCACTGAACCCCCTATCTTATTGGATATCCATTAAGCCCCTGAATTATTGGATCCTGAGATGAGATCCAATAGGTGCTAATAAGAGATTATTGGGTAGAAACCCACTAATCCAAGAGGCTTGGGTAATTGGATGGAGATCCAATACCCAATAGGACAAAAGATCCATTAGGGTTTTTAGGGGGCCTCTATAAATAGGAGGGAACCAAAGCTCTATAGGTTGAGGGTTTCTTTTGGTAGCCACCTCCTATTCTCCTCTCCCTAGAGAGAGAGGTGCATCATTACAATCCCTACTATGTGGATACTGCTAGAGAGGAGGACACTTGACCTCCTTCATCCTCTCCCACAGATATGTAGGAATTCGGGGATATACGATCTCCCTAGGTATCTTCTTTTACACGTGCAGTTTTGTGGATTTATTTTTTGACGCTCCGATGTTTGCACGATGACGAAAACTTTCTATGAGAAATCTGGGGGTTTTGTTTTCTATTCTTCCGCTGCGCATGTGATGTCATATCCCTGAAGGATTTCCCAACAGACACCAGCACCGGGAAACTCAAAAATAATTCAAATTTGGAGCCTAAATTTGAATCCTCTTGGGGTCTATAAATACCCCTCCTTTCTCAACTGAGAGGACAACCTTTTGAGAGTTAGAAATTAAGTAAAAGCTATAGCAAAACCTTATTTTCAATAGTTTAAGTGTTCACCACCCTCCATCTCTTTGCAAAAATCTATAAGAGTTTGAACCACTTGTTAAAAGGTTGTAAGAGGGGTATTTGGTTCTTCCCCTTCAACTTGACTTGCTAGTGGAAGTTGGGAGCTTCATCGAAAAAGGCTTCGAAAGTGGATGTAGGTCATATGACTGAACCACTATACATCATGGTGTTCCTTGAATGTGTGAGTGTTTAAATTTCTAAATCATTTCTCTACTTAGCTGTAAATCGTTCGGTCTTCATCTCCCTACTCTTGATTGCATTTACTCGTGCTATTTTAACGAAGTCATCTTTCATCGAATCGAAATATCCATACGAACTAACTATTTACGAAATCGATTTCAAACTTACTAGTTTTAATCCGCTACACTAATTCAGCCCCTCCCCCTCTCTTAGTGCCTCTCCGATCCTAACAATTGGTATCAGAGCGAGGTTTACTCTCATATTTGGTTTAAAACCCAAAAGAGATGGCTTATTCCGGCATGCAAGAGGGTCACTCCATTACATGTCCGCCTATGTTTAATGGGTCGGATTACACGTATTGGAAGACTCGTATGAGGATCTTTCTTATTTTCATGAATTTTGAGCTTTGGAGCATCATCGAAAATGGATTTCAAAAATCTTCTCTTCCGACGAGCGAATGGAATGAATCAGAGAAGAAGACTTTTGCTTTAAATGCAAAGGCTATGATTGCCTTATTTTATGCACTCGACAAAAATGAATTTAATCATGTTTCAATTTGTGAATCAGCTTTTGATATTTAGTGTACTCTTGAGATCACTCATGAAGGCACTAGCCGAGTGAAAGAGTCCAAAATCAACATTCTTGTGCATTCCTACGAACTTTTCTGAATAAAACCAAGTGAGTCCATCGGAGACATGTACACCCGCTTCATGGATGTCATTAATGGACTCAAAGAACTTGGTAAAGGTTTTTTTAATTTTGAACTTGTAACTAAAATTTTAAGATCCCTACCAAAGAGTTGGGATCCAAAAGTTACGGCCATTCAAGAGGCCAAGGATCTTAAAACATTTCCTCTCGAAGAACTTATTAGGTCTCTAATGATCTATGAAATGACGTGTCATGTTCATGAAGAGCTCGAGAACCCCCTTCTAAAGAACAGAAAGGATATGACACTAAGAACACAAGAAGACCACTTGAAAGGAATATCAAGTGATGAGGACAGTGACGATGACATTTCACTTTTAACTCAAAAATTTAAAAAATTTATAAGAAAGAATAAATTTAAAAATGACACTTAAAATAAACTTGAACATAAAAAGGACCAAGTCATATGCTACGAATGCAAGAAGCCAAAGCACATAAAAAATGAATGCCCCTAAGCCAAGAAGAAGTAACCGAAGAAGAAGGAAGCTTTAAAGGCTACATGGGATGACTCGAGTGATTCTGAGAATGCAGAAGCAAGCAACAAAGAGGAGGCCAACTTTGCGCTAATGGCTTTAGGAGAAGATGTATGTGATTTAATTAATGAAGATTTATCTTTCGATGAACTTTCTATCGCTTTTCATGAATTATTTGATGAGTATAGAACTATTAGTAAGAAGTTCAATCTATTAAAGAAAGAGCATGCTTTATTACAAAATAAGTTTGATAGTCTTCAAACTCCTTCTTCACCCCTATGCTCTAAGTGTGAACACTTAGAAGCAATAAAGAGTGAGAACTTGCTATTTAAAGAGACCCTAAACAAGTTTAAGGTCGGTAGCAAGGGCTTGGACATGATCCTTGCAAACAAGGGTCACGTCGCAAATAGAAGTGGAATTGGATTTGTGAGTGGATCTCACCAAAATCCTACCACCTTTATTAAAGGACCCACATTGCATGTATCACCCCATTTGAAATGCAATTTTTGCTGTAAAACTAAACATGTTGTTTACAAATGTCCATTTAAGAAAAGTAGTTCACATAAATTGATATGGGTTCCTAAAGGAACTATAAATAAATCAATGTTAAATTACAAAGTTAGTAGATCAATTTTTGGGGCACCCAAAATCAAATGGGTACCTAAAAACCATCCTCTTTTGTAAACAAACTCACAAGCTAGGAGCAAGAGATGGTATCTTGATAGTGGATACTCAAGGCATATGACCGGAGATCTATCTCATTTCTCTATGCTCACTAGCAAAGAAGAAGGGTATGTCACCTTCGGAGACAATAGCAAGGGTAAAATCATTGGCAAGGGAACCATAGGTAACAAATCAAGTTTTTTAATTGATGATGTGTTGCTAGTTGATGGATTAAAATATAATCTTTTAAGCATTAGTCAATTATGCAATAAAGGTTATGTCGTTAGATTTGAATCTAATGTTTACAACATTAAAAAACCAAACAATAACATATCCATGATTGCATTAAAACAGAATAATGTCTACACCATTAACCTTGATGAACTTAGTAATGAAATGTGCTTTTCCATTTTAAATGATGATGCTTGGCTTTGGCATAGGAGATTAGGCCATACAAGTATAAAACTAATATCTAAGATTTCATCTAGAGAGTTAGTACGAGAGATCCTAATATGAAGTTTGTCAAGGACAAAGTGTGTGATGCTTGTCAACTTGGAAAATAAATAAAAACTAGTTTCAAACCAAAAAAATCAAATTAGTACCACTAGACCATTGCAATTGATCCATTTGGACTTATTTGGACCAATTGACATAACAAGCCTAGGAGGTAGCAAATATGCCTTCGTAATTGTAGATAACTATAGTAGATACACTTGGACCTATTTCTTGGCTCACAAAAGTGATTGTTTTAAATATTTTTCTAAATTTTGTAAACTTACTCAAAATGAAAAAGGTTTCATGATTTCATCAATTCAGAGTGATCACGATGGTGAATTTCAAAACTATGACTTTCAAAATTTTTGTGAAACAGATGGATATAACCACAACTTCTCTACTCCAAGGAATCCTTAACAAAATGGAGTAGCGGAAAGAAAAAATAGAAATTTACAAGAAATGGCAAGAACCATGTTAAATGAATATAGTTTACCTAGATATTTTGGGCCGAAGCCGTGAACACGGCTTGCTATGTCATGAATAGAATTCTAGTAAGATCATCTCTATCTAAGACTCCGTATGAATTATGGAATAATAAAAAACCCAATATTTTTTACTTTAAAGTTTTCGGTTATAAATGTTTTATCTTGAATGAAAAGGATGCCATAGGAAAATTCGATGCTAAATTTGATGAAGGCATCTTTCTTGGTTACTCTTTCATTTCTAAAGCTTTTCGGGTTTTTAACAAAAGAACCTCAATTATAGAAGAGTCTATTTATGTAGGTTTTAATGAATTTTTTGAATTTAAGAAAATTGATTTTGATGATGATCTTGGTTTTAATGATTTAAATTTGAATGAACCCTCTCCTCAAAATGGCAACTTTGATGCATCTTCTTTCCAAATTTACTTACCTAAGGAATGGAAGTATGTAGATACCCATCCTAAGGAACTAATTATAGGAGACACATGAAAAGGGATTCAAACTCGTTCTTCTTTTAAAAATTTTTGTGCCCATGCCGCTTTTCTTTCTCAAATTGAACCTAAGTGCATTGACGATGCCTTGAAAGATAATTCTTGGGTTATCGCAATGCAAGAAGAATTGAATCAATTTGAGAGGAATGAGGTATAGAAGCTTATTCCTAGACCTAGTGACCATTTAGTTGTTGGTACTAAATGAGTCTTTAGAAATAAGCAAGATGAATGCGGTATCATGGTTAAAAATAAAGCTAGACTAGTGGCCAAAGGTTTCAACCAAGAAGAAGGTGTCGATTACGAAGAGACCTTTGCTCCTACGGCAAGAGTAGAAGCTATTAGGATGCTCCTTGCTTATGCTAGTAGTAATAATTTTAAATTATTTTAAATGGATGTCAAAAGTACTTTCTTAAATGGCTTTATTTCCAAAGAAGTGTATGTTGAACAATCTCCCGGATTTGAAAATTCTCTTCTTTCTAATTATGTGTTTAAATTAACTAAGGCTCTCTATGGACTAAAACAAGCTCTTAGAACTTGGTATGAAAGGCTTAGTTCCTTTCTTATTTCAAATAATTTTACAAAAGGCAAGGTAGATACTACATTGTTTATCAAATATTTTTAAAATAATTTTCTTATTGTTTCAATTTATATTGACGATATTATTTTTGGTTCTTCGGATGAATCACTATGTGAATTATTTACCAAGTGTATGAGTCATGAATTTGAAATGAGCCTAATGGGAGAATTAACCTTCTTTTTAGGATTACAAATTAAACAACTTAGTAATAGTATATTTCTTAATCAATCTAAATATACATTAGAATTATTAAAACAATTTAACATGGATGGTTCAAAAGCTATAAACACTCCTATGAGTACTTCCACTAAGTTAGATTTGGATGAAAGTGGAGAAAATTTTGATCAAAAGACATATAGGGGAATGATATGTAACTTACTTTACCTTACCGCAACTAGACCGGATATTATGTTTAGTGTAGAACTTTGTGTAAGATTTCAAGCTGATCCTAAGCTGTCCCATCTTAAAGCTATTAAAAGAATCCTTAGATATCTTAAAGGTACTCCTAATCTAAAGTTATGATATCTAAAATCCAATAACTTTTCGATTTTGGCGGATGTAGAATAGATATAAAAAGCACATCCGGAACATGTCAATTATTAGGACATGCACTCGTTTCTTGGTCTTCCACGAAACAAAACTCGGTTGCACTATTTACGGCCAAAACCGAATACATAGCTGCAAGTGCATGTTGTGCACAGGTTATTTGGATGAAAAATACATTAGAAGATTATAGAATTTATTTATTGAACATTCTCATAAAATGTGTTAATACAAATGCTATTTGTCTAACTAAAAATCCTATTCAATACTCTAGAACTAAGCACATTGACATTAGGCATCACTTTATACAGGATCATGTCAATAATAATGATGTCATTCTGGAATTTATTGATACAAAACATCAACTAGCGGACATTTTCACAAAACCCTTAAATGAAGAACAATTTGACTTTATTAGAAGAGAATTAGGCATGTTAAATTATGCTAGTGAATGAGCTTTATTATATGTCTTATTTTTTGAAAAAATTTTCATCCTCTTTTCAGTTTTCGTGGACTTGACTTCCTTCTTTTCGATTTTGTATAGCATCTTAAAGAGTGATCTAAGACACCATCCTATTTTAAATCAAACACATTAAAACTTCTAAAAACAAAAAAAATTTGGTGTGCCAACGGTGGCACCGCCAGAACCGACGGTAACACCGCTTGGGCGCTCGGTCCCTAGGCGGTGGCACCACTCGGTTGGCTGTGGCACTACCCGAGAGCCCCCTTATATTAAGGGGGGGTTAGGGTCAGTGGTGGAACCGCCCCTAACCCGAGAGCAAACTCCCAACCCTCTTCTAAAGCTCTCTAAACCTCTCCATACCCCATTTTCTTCCTTTAAAAGCCTTAGAGAGGGTTCTTTCTTGGATCAAAACCGCTACCTCCCAAGAAATCTCATACAAGGTAAGATCTGAAAAT
Source organism: Musa beccarii (assembly GCA_024322285.1). Taxonomy (NCBI): domain Eukaryota; kingdom Viridiplantae; phylum Streptophyta; class Magnoliopsida; order Zingiberales; family Musaceae; genus Musa; species Musa beccarii. The sequence goes on from CM044398.1 coordinate 56,558,916, forward strand.
TTTCTTCCCTTCTTTTTATTATTTGGCCTATTCCTTAAAGTTCTTTGTTAATCTATTATTATGTTTAGATATGGCTCCTAAGAGATCATTGAAAACCAAAGGGAAAAGGTTGGAAGGAGATTCCTATGACCCAATCCTCTTTAGATCTAATGAAGTAGCTCTTAAGTACCTAATTTTAAAGCAAGAACCATATATAAGGGAAAACATGTTGATCTAGGTGAACTAAGAAACTTAGAACCTATTAGATGGTTTGTTGATTTAGATGTCTTGCCTACCTTACAAATCGATGAACCAATTTACCCTAGGTTGGTTAAGTTGTTTTATGCAAACTTAAGTATGGATAATGATAGCTTGACTATCTACCTTTTAGGAACCAAAATTTAAATATTTGATTATACGATATGTGAGCTAATTAGAATTATATAAAAGGATAGGGATTGTTATTTCAGAAGCAAATGGAATATGGAAGCAATCGGAGCAACCTACTCCGAGGCTTTAGAGACTATTTTTGCAAATCCTAACCTAGGCATTATTCCCAAAATCTACGAGCACTTGTTACCCTTTAATTTTAAAATTTTTCATCACATCATCATAAGTATCCTTATTCCTAAACAATTTCACCATGATGAGATTAGTCTAATAGAGTTAAGTACCATGCATTGGATTATGACCAGACAAAATAACTATTTTGGATACTTGATCTAGCAACATATGATAGAGATAATATCTGAGACTCAATGTTACCATATGGAGGGTTGATCACTCGATTGATACTAGCCCATAATATTTGTGTATCACCCGATGAAGAAATAATCCAAGTCGACAGATATAACACTATTTATAAAAACCTACTCAAGAGACTTAGGTATATATTCAGCAATGGTATATGGATTAGGCAACCTAGAAGGATTGATCCAGTTCCCCCATCAGTAGAACAACCTAAAACACCTATTTTTAGGGGAAATGAATCTCCTCCTCCTAGTCCCTTTAGTGCAGCACCTTCAAAACTAGCTCTTGCTTCATCTTCTAACGATCCAATCATGAGAGAAATAACTCAAATCAAATCTCAGTAAGATCAAATCAAATTACAAGTTGAAATTTTGAAGGAAGTATGACAAATGAACAGGAAGATAGATCACCTGTATAGGCATTTTGGAATTCCTCCTGAGGAATAGTTGTTGTCTTTAACTCTTGTTTTGTAAACCTTTATGACTACTATTGACATATTTTTGAAATACTCCTAAGTATGAAATATTGAATGACATATTTGTGACACATTGTTGTATGTTTCTTTCATATCATCTACTTAGATTTTGAATGACATCTCTTGAATTTTAGATGACGCCTTCGTATTATTGTAATATTTTAAATGATTTGATGTCTTCCTCGAATGATCGATCTTAATTGATTTCATGCTCCCTCCACCTACTTTAAGCATGTTTCATTTCATAAAGTCATAAATGCCAAGTTGATGCTTGATATAAATTGATGATTTTCATAAATCCTTCATGAATCCATCATAGTTTGATAAATGAAGATTGATTTTTTTTGGATTTCATAACCATGTCTGAATTCTTCGCCTCCTTTTTGTTGATGACAAAGGAGGAGAAAAATATGAAATTGATGACAAATGACTTATATGTAGTAATATGGTAGAATGAAAAATGACTTAACGTATCGTATCTCATCGCAATAACTTATATAGTTCATATTGCAAATTGATTTTGCCATGCTTTGAAATCAACAATTAATTGTTATGCTTAAATGTATCGTAATGTATCGCAATATATCTTAAATGCTTAAAATGTAATTTTTTTTAGATAAGCTATTATTTCATTTGATATCATGCCCTGATTTTGAGCACTTTATCGATATTATTTGATCATTGTCATATGTCAAATTAATATCTCTTGACGTAATGATGAATGTTTATAGGTGTCATACCTTGACATTATTTTTATTAAGAAAAATATAAAGTTTCGTATTTATGTTAGAACATGCTTGTTAAGCAAAATGATAAGTTCAACGGTTGGAACTTATCGGTTTCGGCTTGAATTCAAAGGATTGAATTCGAGTGTTTTTACCTTATCATAATATGGCATATTGATAGGGGGAGTTAAGATTAACTCCATCATCAATTGATTGTCATCATCAAAAAGGGGGAGATTATTGAATCTCAGATTTTGATGATAAAGTCAATTGGTGAATTATTTATTCTAATCCATATTGTTGAGATAAGTGTGCAGGATTAACTATGATAGGATGAAAACATAAAGCGATTTACCGAGGTCAAGTTCGCTGGAAGTTCGAGACTTCATCGAAAGTTCGAAGGATCATTGGAAGTGTTGTCGGAACCAACCAAGATAGAACGAGGGACTTGCCGAAGGTTTCAAAAGTTCGCTGAAAAGATCGTCGGAGGTTCGTGGAGATCACTGAGAAGGTTTGGAAGCTTGCCAAAGACTCATTGAACTCGCCATAGAATCCAGGAGCCTATTGGGAGTCCGTCAGAAGAAATCCGAAGGAGTGTCGGAAATCCACCGAAAGTTCACCGGAAAGCTCGTCGGAAGAAGACTTAAAGAATGTCGGTTTAAATTGCTTAGAATTATATTTCAATTTCATAGTTAGCAAGTAATTAGGGTAAGGATTAGAAAATAATCATGTTTAAACCTGGTAGAGGCCAACGAAGCCCTTATTGGGCTGATTTGGGCCAAAATTAAGGCTCATTCAGCTTTGCTAAAGAGCCCGAGCGGTGGCATCGCCCAGGACCCAAGAGCCCAAGCAGTGGCACCGCTTGGCTGGGGGGTGGCACTGCCCAGTGCACTATCAGTGTCAGACTGACAGGCGGTGGCACCGCCAGCATCGGGAAACCCAAAAATAATTTAAATTTGGAGCCCAAATTTGAATCCTCTTGAGGTCTATAAATACCCCACCTTTCTCAACTGAGAGGACAGCATTATTTTCGATAACTTAAGTGTTCACCTCACTCCTTCTCTTTGCAAAAATCTATAAGAGTGTGAACCACTTGTAAAAAGGTTATAAGAGGGGTATTTGGTCCTTCCCCTTCAACGTGACTTGCTAGTGGAAGTTGGGAGCCTCATCGAAGAAGGCTTCGAAAGTGGATGTAGGTCATTTGACCGAACCACTATACATCGTGGTGTTCCTTGAATGTGTGAGTGTTTAAATTTCTAAATCATTTCTCTACTTAGCTGCAAATCGTTCGGTCTTCATCTCCCTACTCTTGATTGCCTTTACTCGTGCTATTTTAACGAAGTCATCTTTTGTCGAGTCGAAATCTCTATATGAACTAACTATTTACGAAATCGATTTTAAACTTACTAGTTTTAATCCACTGCACTAATTCACCCACCCACCCCCCCCCCTTCTTAGTGCCTCACCGATCCTAACAAGAATCAAATAAGCACCTCTAGACCATTACAATTGATCCATATGGATTTATTTGGATCAATTGACACAACAAGGCTAGGAGGTAGCAAATATGCATTTGTAATTGTAGATGACTATAGTTGATTCACTTGTACATGTTTCTTGGCTCACAAAAGTGATTGCTTTAAGTGTTTCTCTAAATTTTGTAAACTTGCTCAAAATGAAAAGGGTTTCATGATTTCATCGATTCGAAGTGATCACGGTGGGGAATTTCAAAACCGTGACTTTCAAAATTTTTATGAATCTAATGGATATAACCATAACTTCTCTATTCCAAGGAATCCTCAACAAAATGGAGTAGTAGAAAGAAAAAATAGAAATTTACAAGAAATGGTAAGAACCATGTTAAGCAAACATAGTTGACCCAAATACTTTTGGGCTAAAGCCGTTAATATGGCTTGCTATGTCATGAATAGGGTTCTAATAAGACCATCTCTATCCAAAACTCCTTATGAATTGTGGAATAACAAAAAATCAAATGTTTCCTATTTTAAAGTCTTTGGTTGCAAATGCTTTATCTTAAATGAAAATGATGCTTTACGAAAATTCAATGCTAAATCCGATGAAGGCATCTTTCTTAGTTACTCTTTCATTTCTAAAGCTTTTCGTATTTTTAACAAAAGAACCTTGGTTATAGAAAAGTCTATTTATGTAGTTTTTAATGACGTTTCTGAATTTAAGAAAAATGATTTTGATGATGATCTTGGTTTTGATAATTTGAATTTGAATGAACTCTCTCCTCAAAATAGTAACTTTGATGCATCTTCCCAAATTTCCTTACCTAAGGAATGGAAGTATGTAGATGTCCATCCAAAGGAACTAATTATAGGAGACACATCAAAAGGGGTTTAAACTCATTCCTCTCTTAAGAATTTTTATACCAACGTTGCTTTCCTTTCTCAAATTGAACCTAAGTGTATTGATGAAGCGTTGAAAGATGATTCTTGGGTTATCGCAATGCAAGAGGAATTGAATCAATTTAAAAGGAATGAGATGTGAAAACTTGTTCCTAAACCAAGTGACCATTTAGTTATAGGTACTAAATGGGTATTTAGAAATAAGCAAGATGAATTTGGTATCATGGTTAGAAAAAAGGCTAGATTAGTGGCCAAAGGTTTCAACCAAGAAGAAAGTATCGATTACGAAGAGACCTTCGCTCTTGTGGCAAGATTAGAAGTCATTAGGATGCTCCTTGCCTATGATAGTAGTAATAATTTTAAGTTGTTTCAAATGGATATCAAAAGTGCTTTCTTAAATGGTTTTATTTCCGAAGAAGTGTTTGTTGAACAACCACCCGGTTTTGAAAACTCTCTTTTTTCTAATCATGTGTTTAAATTGACTAAGGCTCTCTATAAGTTAAAACAAGCCCCAAGGGATTGGTATGAGAGACTTAGCTCATTTCTAATCTCAAATAATTATACTAAAGGCAAGGTTGATACTATATTGTTTGTTAAATATTTTAAAAATAATTTACTTATTGTTTAAATTTATATTGATAACATTATCTTTGGTTCTACTAATGAATCACTATGTGAATCATTTGACAAGTGTATGCATCATGAATTTGAAATAAGTCTAATGGGTGAACTAATCTTCTTTTTAGGATTACAAATTAAATAACTTAGTGATGACATATTTCTTAATCAATCTAAATATACATTAAAATTGTTAAAACGATTTAACGGTTCAAAAGCCATAAACACTCCTATGAGTACTTCCACTAAGTTAGACTTGGATGAAAGTTGAGAAAATTTTGATCAAAAAACATATAGGGGAATGATAGGTAGCTTATTTACATCACCGCCACTAGACCGGATATCATGTTTAGTGTAGGACTTTGTGCAAGATTTCAAGCTAATCCTAAATTATCTCACCTTAAAGCCATTAAAAGAATCCTTAGATATCTTAAAGGAACTGTGTTAGGTCTCGGATTTTGATGATAAAAATAATTGATTGTATTTTATTATCTAACTGTGTTTTGAGTGACGCAGGTCTACTATCGATCATGATTAGACAGTTGACATAGGATGAATTAATGTTGCATCGGAAGAGATCACGTCAGTATATTAGATGTCATGCCGGAGGTCCGGTCGACAATCGGCAAAAGGCTTTGGACATCGGGCATCGGGCCAAGTGTGGTATTGCGCCAAGGAGATCAAGGTTGTGGAGGTCAACCGTCACAAGCCACAAGAGAGGACGGTGCGTCGAAGAACTGGATGAAGCACCGACTAATAACATGTCGGGCAACAAGAGGTTGATTCATGTAACTGACTAAATTGAAGTAGAGTTAAGGTTTATGTTTGCAGGATTAACTATGATAACGATGAAGCAAAGTACCGAAGTCAAGAGTGATGAAATCATTGGGAGTTCGAGAGTTCGACGAAAGTCTGAAGATTCGTCAGGAGTGCTATCGAGATTGTTAGGATCGGAGAGGCCCAAAGAGGGGGGGGTGAATTAGTGCAGCGGAATAAAATCGTAAGTTTAAAACCGATTTCGTAAATAGCTAGTTCATACGAAAATTTTGATTCGACAAAAGATGACTTGGTTGAAGTTGCTTGAGTAAAGGTGATGAAAAACTAAATGATTTGCAGCTAAGTAAAAGGAATGATTCAGAAATTTAAACACATGCATTCAAGAACACCATGATGTATAGTGGTTCGATCAAGTGACCTACATCCACTTTCGATGCCTTCTTCGATAAGGCTCCCAACTTCCACTAGCAATCCTTTTAAAGGAGAAGGACCAAACACCCCTCTTACAACCCTTTTACAAGAAGTTCATACTCTTACAGATTTTTCAAAGAGGAAGAAGGAGGTGAGCATAAGCTATCAAAAACAAGACTTTTGCCAAGACTCTTGCTTAATTTCTAACTCACAAAAGGGTGCCCTTTCAGCTGAGAAAGGGGGGATATTTATAGATCCAAAGAGGATTCAAATTTGAGCTCCAAATTTAAATTTCTTTTGGGCTTCCCGGTGCTGGCGGTGCCACCACTTGTTAGTCGTCAGACAGACAGTGCACAGGCAGTTCCACCGCCCAAGGCAGCGGTGCTACCGTCGCTCCCTTCTAGCGTTGGGTGGTGCCACCGCCCTAGGCTGGGCGGTACCACCGCTTGGTGCTCGGCTGGTGGGCGGTTCCACCGCCTGGCCCATTCAGTAAAGTTGAATGGGCCCTGTTTTAGGCCCAAGTTGACCCAATAAGGGCCCGGTTAGCCCCTACTAGGTTTAAACAAGATTATTTCCAAATCCTTACCCTAATTACGTGCCAACTACAAATTTGAAACATAATTCTAAGTGATTTAAACTGATATTTTTCAAGTCTACTTCCGGCGAGCTTTACGACGAGATTCCGGTGGACTTCCGATTCTTCCTTCGAATTTCTTTCGGCGGACTCCCAGCATGCTCCTGGATTGTATGGCAAGCTCAATGAGTCTTCGGCAAGCTTCCGAACCTTCTCGGTAAACTCCGCGAACCTTCGACAATCTTTGCGGCAAACTTCCGAAAACTTCGGTAAGTCCCTGATTCGATCTCGGTTGGTTCTGGCAACACTTTCGACGATCCTTCGAACTTCCAATGAACTCTTGAACTCTCGACAGACTTGACTTCGATAAATTATTTTATGTTTTCATCCCATCGTAGTTAATCCTGCACACTTATCTCGACAATATAGATCATAACAAATATTTCACTAATTGATTTCATCATCAAAATCCGAGATTCAATAATCTCCCCCTTTTTGATGATGACAATCAATTGCTGATGGAGTTACTCTTAACTCCCCCTATCTATATGCCATATCATAAGAAAGTAAAAACATTTGAATTCAATCTTTTGAATTCAAGCCAAAACCGATAAATTTCATCTAACGTCAAGCTTAATAAGCAAGCTTAAGCATAAATATGAAAACTTCATATTTTAAATAATATCAAGGTATTACACCTATAATGACAAGAATTATTAATTCAAGGATCAAGTGATATCCAAAAGAGTGTTCAATTTTAAGGCATGATATCAAATGAAGAAATCGCTTATCTCAAGGAAATTTACATTTTAAGCATTTGCGATGCGATACAATTAATTCATTTTAAGCATTTGCTTCATCATAGCAACATTTTCTCCATCATAGCAATTTTACATTTTTCTCCCCCTTTGTCATCAACAAAAAGGAGGTGAAGTAACCACCATAAGGTATTATACTACAAAAATGAGTGGTCAATTATCAAGCATATGGTAAATGAGTTGAACATAATGCAAAATATGTCATCCTTGACGGAGAAATCCAAAAAATGTTTGGATCATTTTTATTCATGTTCATGAGATCTGAAAGAAAACATTAGAGTGTCAAAATAGTCATGAAAAATTCATACATGAAGAATATAAGACTTATTTTTTATTGAGAATTCATAGAATTGTGAAAGGATAGATCATTAAAGTCATTCATCAAGAATTTCATATTTCAAGGTAAACTTCATGATAATGAGATGTCAAAACTCATAAAACTTCAACGAATGAAATATATCAAAATCAAAAATTTGAAGGAAAAACTTCAACGAATGAAATATTCTTGTAGTGATTCATAAGGAGGAAGTCATAAAACCTTGAATCATACCGATTAGCATAAGAATAAAAATTGAAAATGAACATTTAAGAATACCACTATTTAAAGAGGGAGGAAAAACAACATCATGATAGCTTTCATCAAGATTAAGATCAAAAGATAAAATGAGAGCTCTATGATATAAAGATGTCATCAAAATGCAAAAATATAATATCAATGTGAAACTATAAAGCTGAAAATTTAATCATTTCATCAAAAGTCATAACTAAAAAAAAATCACCAATAGGAAGATCAAATTGCCAAGATGATATTGTAAAGATGTCATTCAAAAATGAACATGTGATATTAAGATGATACAATCAAAATCAAAGTTGAAAAATTTCAGAAAAGAAACATACAACATCATGTATTAGAACAATTTAGCATGCCTAATTCTCTTCTAATGAAGTCAAATTGTTCTTCATTTTGGGGTTTTGTGAAGATATCCGCTAATTGGTATTTTGTATCAATAAATTCTAGAATGATATTATTATTATTGATATGATCACATATAAAGTGATGTCTTATGTCGATATGCTTAGTTCTAGAGTGTTGAATAGGATTTTTGGTTAGACAAATAGCACTTGTATTATCACATTTTATGGGAATGTTATTTAAATGAATTCCATAATCTTCTAATATATTTTTCATCCAAATGACTTGAGCACAACATGCACTTGCAGCTATGTATTCAGCTTCGGCTATAGATAAAGCAACCGAGTTTTGTTTCTTAGAAGTCCAAGAATAAGTGCATGTCCTAAGAATTGACATGTTCAAGATGTACTTTTTTTATCTATTCTACATCTACGAAAATCGACATCTGCATAAGCTATTAAATCAATGTTATCGGATTTTGGATACCATAATCCTAGATTAGGAGTACCTTTAAGATATCTAAGAATTCTTTTAACGGCTTTAAGATGAGACAGCTTAGAATCAGCTTGAAATCTCACACAAAGTCCTACACTAAACATGATATCTGGTCTAGTTGTGGTAAGATAGAGCAAGCTACCTATCATTCCCCTATATATCTTTTGATCAAAATTTTCTCCGCTTTCATCTAAATCTAACTTAGTTGAAGTACTCATAGAAGTATTTATGGCTTTTGAAGCATCCATGTTAAATCTTTTTAACAATTCTAATATATATTTGGATTGATTAAGGAATATGCCATTACCAAGTTGTTTAATTTGTAATCCAAGAAAGAAGGTTAATTCTCCCATTAGACTTATTTCAAATTCATGACTCATACACTTGGCAAAAGATTCATATAGTGATTCATCTGAAGAACCAAACATAATGTCATCAACATAAATTTGAACAATAAAAAAATTATTTTTAAAATGTTTAATAAACAATGTAGTATCAACCTTGCCTTTTGTAAAATTATTTGAGATAAAAAATGAGCTAAGCCTTTCATACCAAGCTCTAGGAGCTTGTTTTAATCCATAGAGAGCCTTAATTAATTTAAACACATGATTAGGAAGATGAGAATTTTTGAATCCGCGAGGTTGTTTAATATATACTTCTTCAGAAATAAAGCCATTTAAAAAAATACTTTTGACATCCATTTGAAATAGTTTAAAATTATTACTACTAGTATAGGCAAAGAGCATCCTGATGGCTTCTAATCTTGCCACAGGAGCGAAGGTCTCTTCATAATCAATACCTTCTTCATAGTGGAAACCTTTGGCCACTAATCTAGCCTTGTTTCTAACCATAATACCATATTCATCTTGCTTGTTTCTAAAGACCCATTTAGTACCAATAACTAAATGATCATTAGGTCTAAAAACAAGCTTCCATATCTCATTCCTCTTAAATTGATTTAACTCTTCTTGTATTGCGATGACCCAAGAATCATCTTTCAAGGCATCATCAATGCACTTTGGTTCAATTTGAGAGAGAAAAGTGACATGGGCACAAAAATTTTTAAATAAAGAACAAGTTTGAACCCCTTTAGATGTATCTCCTATAATTAACTCCTTGGGATGGGCATCTACATACTTCCATTCCTTGGGTAAGGAAATTTGGGAAGAAGATACATCTAAATTACCATTTTGATGAGAGGGTTCATTCAAATTCAAATCATCAAATCCAAGATCATCATCAAAATCTTTTTTCTTAAATTCAAAAAATTCATTAAAAACCACATGAATAGATTCTTCTATAACTAAAGTTCTTTTGTTGAAAACTTGAAAAGCTTTAGAAAAAGAAGAGTAACTAAGAAAGATGCCTTCATCAGATTTAGCATCAAATTTTCCTATGGCATCCTTTTCATTCAAGATAAAGCATTTGCAATCGAAATCTTTAAAGTAAGAGACATTGGGTTTTTTATTATTCCATAATTCATATGGAGTCTTAGATAGAGATGGTCTTACTAGAACTTTATTCATGACATAGCAAGCCGTGTTCACAGTATCGGCCCAAAAATATTTGGGTAAATTATATTCATTTAACATGGTTCTAACCATTTCTTGTAAATTTCTATTTTTTCTTTCTACTACTCCATTTTATCGAGGATTCCTCGGAGTAGAGAAGTTATGGTTATATCTGTTTATTTCATACAAATTTTGGAAGTCATGGTTTTAAAATTCACCACCATGATCACTCCGAATTGATGAAATCATGAAACCTTTTTCATTTTGAGTAAGTTTACAAAATTTAGAGAAACATTTGAAACAATCACTTTTGTGAGCCAAGAAATAGGTCCAAGTGTATCTACTATAGTCATCCACAATTATGAAGGCATATTTACTACCTCCTAGGCTTGTTATGTCAATTGGTCCAAATAAGTCCAAATGGATCAATTGCAATGGTCTAGTGGTGCTAATTTGATTTTTTGGTTTGAAACTAGTTTTTATTTATTTTCCTAGTTGACACGCATCACATACTTTGTCCTTTACAAACTTCATATTGGGAATCCCTCATACTAACTCTCTAGATGAAATCTTAGATATTAGTTTCATGCTTGCATGGCCTAATCTCCTATGCCAAAGCCAAGCATCATTATTCAAAACTGAAAAATACATTTCATTACTTAGTTTATTAATATTAATAGTGTAGACATTATTTTGTTTTAAAGAAATTATGGATATGTCATTGTTTGGTTTTTCAATGATGCAAATATTAGATTCAAATTTAACAACATAACCTTTATCGCATAATTGACTAATGCTCAAGAGATTATGTTTTAGTCCGTCAACTAATAACACATCATCTATTGAAAAACTTGATTTGTTACCTATGGTTCCTTTGTTAATGATTTTACCCTTGTTGTCTCCGAAGGTGACATACCCTTCTTCTTTGCTAGTGAGCATAGAAAATTGAGATAGATCTCCGGTCATGTGCCTTAAGCATCCACTATCAAGATACCATCTTTTGCTCCTAGCTTGTGATGGTGAATGTGTCTACAAAAGAAAATAGTTTTTAGGTACCCATTTGATTTTGGGTGCCTCAAATATTAATATACTAACTTTGTCATTTAGCATTAAATTATTTATGATTCTTTTAGGAACCCATATCAATTTGTATGGACTAATTTTCTTAAATGGACATTTGTAAATAACATGTCTGGATTTGTAACAAAAATTACATTTCAAATGAGAGGACACATGTAATGTTGGTCCTTTAATGAAGGTGGTTTGAGTTCGGTGAGATTGACTCACGAATCCAATTCCACATCTATTTCTGACGTGACTCTTGTTTGCAAGGATCATATCTAAGCTCTTGCTACCGACCTTAAACTTGTTTAGGGTCTCTTTGAGTAGCAAGTTCTCCTTTTCAATTGCTTCTAAGTGATTACACTTAGAGCATGGGAGTAGAGAGAGAGAATCATGCTCAAGACTTTTAAATTTATCTAGTAATAAAGTATGTTCCTTTTTTAGTAAATTAAACTTCTTACTAATAGTTTTACATTCATTAAATAACTCATGAAAAGTGATAGAAAGTTCATTGAAAGATAATTCTTCATTAAATAACTCACTAACCTCTTCTCCTAAGGCCATTAGTACGAAGTTAGCCTCCTCTTTGTTGCTTGCTTCTTCAACCTCAGAGTCACTTGAATCATCCCATGTAGCCTTCAATGCTTTCTTCTTCTTTGGTTGTTTCTTCTTGGCTTGGGGGCATTCATATTTGAAGTGCCCTAGCTTCTTGCACTTGTAGCAAATTACTTGGTCCTTTTTATATTCAAGTTTATTTTTTGTGTCATTTTTAAATTTGTTCTTTCTTATAAATTTTTAAAATTTTTGAGCTAAAAGTGTAATGTCATTGTCACTGTCCTCATCACTTGATGTTCTTTTCAAGTGGTCTTCTTGTGTTCTTAGTGTCATATCCTTCCTATTCTTTGGAAGGAGGTTCTCAAGCTCTTCATGAGCATGACACGTCATTTTGTAGGTCATTAAAGACCCAATAAGTTCTTCGAGAGGAAATGTCTAAAGGTCCTTGGCCTCTTGAATGGCCGTAATTTTTGGATCCTAACTCTTTGAAAGGGATCTTAAAATCTTAATTACAAGTTCAAAGTTAGAAAAACCTTTACCAAGTGCTTTGAGTCCATTGATGACATCCGTAAAGCGGGTGTACATGTCTCTGATGGACTCACTTGGTTTCATTCGGAAAAGTTCGTAAGAATGCACAAGAATATTGATTTTAGACTTTTTCACACGGCTAGTGCCTTCATGAGTGATCTCAAGAGTACGCCAAATATCAAAAGCCGATTCACAAATCGATACGTGATTAAATTCATTTTTGTCTAGTGCACAAAACAAGGCATTCATAGCCTTTGCATTTAAAGCAAAAACCTTCTTCTCTGACTCATTCCATTCACTCATCAGAAGAGAAGATTTTTGAAAACTATTCTCAACGATATTCCAAAGCTCAAAATCCACAGAAATAAGAAAGATCCTCATACGAGTCTTCCAATACGTATAATCCGACCCATTAAACATAGGCGGACGAGTAATGGAGTGACCATCTTATATGTTGGAATAGGCCATCTCTCTTGGGTTTTAAACCAAATATGAAAGTGAATCTTACTCTGATACCAATTGTTAAGATCAGAGAGGCACTAAGAGGGGGGGGAGGTGAATTAGTACAGCGGAATAAAACCGTAAGTTTGAAACCGATTTCATAAATAGCTAATTCATACGAAAATTTTGATTCGACGAAAGATGACTTGGTTGAAGTTGCTTGAGTAAAGGTGATAAAAAACTAAATGATTTACAGCTAAGTAAAAGGAATGATTCAGAAATTTAAACACTCATGCATTCAAGAAAGCCACGATGTATAGTGGTTCGGTCAAATGACCTATATCAACTTCCGAAGCCTTCTCCGATAAAGCTCTCAACTTCCACTAGCAATCCTTTTGAAGGGGAAGGACCAAACACCCCTCTTACAACCATTTTACAAGAAGTTCACACTCTTACAGATTTTTCAAAGAGGAAGAAAGAGGTGAACACAAGCTATCAAAAATAAGACTTTTGCCAAGACTCATGCTCAATTTCTAACTCACAAAAGGGTGCCCTTTTAGCTGAGAAAGGGGGGGTATTTATAGATCTAAAGAGGATTCAAATTTAAGCTCTAAATTTGATTTTTTTTTTGGCTTCTCGGTGCTAGCAGTGCCACCGCCTGTCAGGGGCGGTGCCACCGCTTATCAGTCGTCAGAGTGACAATGCACAAGCGGTTCCATCGCCCAAGGCAGCGATGCTACCGCCGCTGCCTTCTGGCGCTGGGCGATGCCACCGTTCCAGGCTGGGTGGTACCATCGCCTGGTGCTCGGCTGGTGGGCGGTTCCACCGCCTGGCACAAGCAATTCTACCGCTTGTTTTAGGCCCAAGTTGACCCAATAAGAGCCCGGTTGGCCCCTACTAGGTTTAAATAGAATTATTTCCAAATCCTTACCCTAATTACATGCCAACTACGAATTTAAAACATAATTCTAAGTGATTTAAACTGACATTTTTTAAGTTTACTTCCGGCGAGCTTTACGACGAGATTCCGGTGGACTTCCGACACTTCCTTCGGATTTCTTCCGATGGACTCCCAGCATGCTCCCGGATTGTATGACGAGCTCAACGAGTCTTCGGTAAGCTTCTAAACCTTCTTGGTAAACTCTGTGAACCTTCGACGATCTTTGCGGTGAACTTTTGAAAACTTCGATAAGTCCCTGATTTGATCTCGATTGGTTCCGGCAACACTTCCGATGATCCTTTGGACTTTCGATGAACTCTTGAACTCCCGACAAACTTGACTTTGGTAAATCACTTTATGTTTCCATCCCATCGTAGTTAATCCTACACACTTATCTCGACAATATAGATCAGAACAAATATTTCACCAATTGATTTCATCATCAAAATCCGAGATTCAACAGAGATTGGCCAAGAATGAGTAGGGAGCTTGCCGAAGGGTCTTTGGAAGTTCGTCGGAAGTTCGCGGAGCTTGCCGAGAAAGATTGAAGCTTACCGAAGAAGCTCATCGAAACTTGCCAAGATCATCGTGAAGTCCAGGAGCTTGCTGAGAGTCCGCAGAATGGTGTTCGAGGGTTCATCAGAAGACCACCGGAAGTTTGCCAGAAGCTAGTCGGAGGAAGACTTGATGTGCCGAACTTTGTATTTGTTTAGGAAATATCTTTAATTTCTTAGTTAGCATGTAATTAGGGTTAGGATTAAGTGTTAATCCTATAACCCTAGTAGGGGCCAACTGGGCCCTATAATAGACTAGTTTGGGCTGAGTTTAAGGCCCAACCAAGAGTGTTGGACCTGTCTGGCGGTGGTATCGCCAGACTGGGATGGTGGCACTACACAGGTCCAACTCCCCAAGTTGTATTGGGCGATGGTACCGCCCAGTGATAAAGTACCTGGGCGATAGTACTGCCTAGTACACTGACCATGTCAGTGTGTCAAGCGATGGTACCACCAGACTGATGGTAGTACTGCTAGTGTTAGGGACAAACTAGCAGTGGTACCGCCAGTGATAGGCGGTGGTACCACCAGAGCTCGATAGACCCAGGATAGGAAGATTTTTTGCTCCAATTTTGAATCCAATTGGAGCCTATAAAAACCTCTCCCACTCCTAGGTTAAATATATAAGCACATACACTTTGAAAGTAGAGAAACTCTGTTTAAATCTCTAGAAATCCTCTCCTTTAGGCCTTACTTATTTTCAAATTAAAAGAGAGGAGAGAATGTTTATAAGGGTTACCTCCTAAGCCCGTCAAAAGGAGAGAGTGCTATAAGGGACTTGTCTTTGTCTATTAGAAGGAAAATAACTAGTGGAAAGCCGGTGGCCTCAAGTAAAGAGGAATCGGGAGTGGATGTAGGTTATATGACCGAACCACTATAAATTTAATTTACATTTACTTTCTCACAATTTACATTTCAGCAAACCATCTTCACTTGTTGCTCTATTTCTTCATCTCGAAATCCTTACAAGTTAAATATGTTTTCGATATGCTTTAATCGAAATTAGTTTTCATCGAAACGTAATTTTGTCATACGAAGTTTTCAACGTACGAACTTATTTAAATCGTAGAAATTTTTTGTTATTAACCACTACACTAATTCACCCCCTCTCTTAGTGCTGCTCTAGATCCTAACAATTAGTCTCAGAGCCTCGTTATTTCTCCTTCGGATTCACACCTACGAGAAATGGCTCTTCACGGCTTTCAAGAGGGTTTTTGATTGTCCATCCTTCGTTGTTTAATGGATCAGACTACACATATTGGAAAACTCAAATGAGAGTTTTCTTGATTTCTCTAGATTTAAACTTATGGAATATTATTGAAAACAGGTTTCAACTTCCCTCTAAACCGACGAACGAATGGTCAGACTTAGAGAGAAAATCTTTTTCTTTAAATGCAAAGGCTATGAATGCCTTATTTTGCACTCTAGATAAAACTGAGTTCAATCGAATTTTCTCTAGCGAAACGGTTTTTTATATTTGGTGAACACTTGAAATTATACATAAGGGAACTAGTAGAGTCAAAGACTCGAAAGTAAACCTTTTATTGCATGATTTTGAGCTTTTTCGAATATAACCAAGTGAGACTATAGGTGTCATGCCTCCCCGAAATTATCACATTAAGGAGATATGACCCTGTCTTAAAATCCATAACATTAAATTTTTAAACAATAATCCAATCCCAGAATCCAAACTAACTTTTGAGGATACAGAGAAATATTCAAATATTAGTCATATCCATAAACCTATGCAGATATAATCATACATCACATCACACGAACCTTTATGAGAACCCAAACCAACTTAATAAGATATTAACTTCGCTTATAATTCCATAAGCATAAGAATTATACAAATCAGAATTCCAACCATTTACCATAAATTCATATAATCATAAACTAAACTCAACATTCCAAAATTTCAATCGTGCGAGATCTTTTAAAGCTTTTACATGATACATCAATCCAAATCTGTCGACAACATCTCATTTCATACAAAATATATTTATAAAATAATAACATAGCCATCCACAATGACTTGTCATAATCTGAATGGCTTTTCATTGTCTCAGCCCAATTCTAACATTTTAGCGAGTGACAAGCTAACCTGAAAAAGGGTTATATAATAATGGAGTGAGCTACAAAGCTCAGCAAGTGGCAAGCAAATCCAGAACAAGAGGAGAATAGCTTTAAACAGACTTGGTATCCAAATGCAAGGTAGAGATTCAAGAATTCATGGATATATGCTCATTAGATATAGAATCACAAATGTTATTTCATTCAAACATATTTGGTTCATAACAAAGGCAGTAAAGAGGAATTAGAACTTATCAGATGACGTAAATAGTGTTTTAGAGCATATCAAATAACACATGAACCATTTCGAAATATATCAAGGGCATAAGAAGCATTTTGGAATATATCAATGGTAGAAGAAGCATTTTGGAGCATATCAAATGACACATAGGATATTACGGAGCATACCAATAGCACTTAGTACATTTCGGAGCATATCGATGTCATAAGGAATATTTCGGAGCATATCAAACATTTCAAAACATAGCAAAGACATATAAAATATTTCGAAGCATATCAAGAGCAAAAGAAACATTTCGAAACATAGCAAAGATGTATAAAATATTTTGAAACATATCAAGAGCAAAGAAAATGTTTCAGAACATAGCAAGAACGTATGAAATGTTTCGAAGCAAATCAAGAATAGATGAAACATTTCTGAACATATCAAATAGCATATTAAATGATTTCAGAACATATTCCGAAGGATAACAATGGCATATGAGATATCTCAGAGCATATCAGAAGAACAAATCAGAAACAGAAGCTCAAATGTCATATCTAACGTTCATTCATTTCATTCTCATCCAAAGCACACATATAAACACATAAGCAAGGCTTCGGATATCATATCAAAAACACAGAGGGTGTAGTGGGATTTCAAATAGAATCTCCCATGTCTGGGAGCATCATGCATCCACGTCTGGATGAAGCTAGAGGGGGTCGGCAAAGTATCACGGGCTCTAAGTATACACCCTTTACTATTTCTAGCAAAGGTCCAAATCATCCCATAAGACACCAGAGTATAAAATGGTAGTATGAACAATAACATTGGCACATATCGGAAGTACATGCGAAACAACAAAAATATATGTGTACCTTTACGAAACAAGGTAGTGCCAACATGAACATTACATAATAGATTTCAGGTATACAAACAATTTCATGATGAACAATACAAGAATTACAAAGGACTAGAGCAACAGGAGGTTGATTCATGTAACTAACTAGATCAAAGTAGAGTTAAGGTTTATGTGTGCAAGATTAATTGTGATAATGATGAAGACATAAAGCAAAACAAAGTGCCAAAGTCAAATATAATAGAATCGTTGGGAGTTTGAGAGTTCACCGGAAGTCCGAAGATTCGTCGGAGTGCTTGCCGATGGATTCATCGAAACTAGCCAATAATGAGTAGGGAGCTTGCCGATGGGTTTTTGGAAGTTCATCAGAAGTTCATAGAGCTCACCGAGAAAGATCAGAGCTTGCCAAAGAAGACTCATCGAAACTCGCCAAGATCATCGTGAAGTCTAAATGCTTGCTGGGCGACTATACAATGGTGTCCGAGGGTTCGTCGGAAGACCATCGGAAGTTCGTCGGAAGAAGTCTTGGGTTACCGGATATTGTTTAGCTTAGGAAATATCTTTAATTTCATAGTTAGCATGTAATTAGGGTTAAAATTATGTGTTAATCCTATAACCCTGGTAGGGGCCAACTAGGCCTAGTAATAGACTACTTTGAGTCAAGTTTAAGGTCCAACCAGAAGTGCTAGACCCTATCTGGTAGTGGCACCACCAGACTGGGCCGTGGCACCGCCCTAGGTCCAGCTCCCTAGGACATACTAGGCAGTGGTCCCACCTAGTACACTAACCATGGTAGTATGTCAGGTGGTAATACCACCAGACTGGGCGGTGGTACCGCCCAGTGTTAGGGTCAAACTGGTGGTGGTACTACCAATGACAAGTGGTGGTACTACCAATGACAAGTGGTGGTACTACCAATGACAAGTGGTGGTACCGCTAGTACCCAGTAAACCTAGGATGGAAAGGTTTTTGGCTCCAAGTTTAAATCAGATTAGAGCTTTTAAAAACCCCTCCCATCCCTGGATTGTACATAACAAGCACACTAAACCTAAAAGTAGGAAAATGCTGTTGAAATCTTTCTCTCCTCTAGTCTTTAGTTTGAATTTAGCTTAAAGAGAGGAGTGTGTGTGAGTGCTTGTAAAAGTATTACCTCCTAAGCCCATCAAAAGGAGAGAGCACTGTAAAAGGGAGTTGGTCTTCGCCCGTTGGAAGGAAGACAACTAGTGGAAAGTCGATGGCCTTAAGAGAAGAGGAATCGAGAGTGGACGTAGGTTGTATGACTGAACCACTATAAAATCGGGTTTACACTTCTATTCTTATTTATCTTTGCTACAAGCATTTACCTTACTACAATTACTCGAATCCTTCTCATTCTTACAAATGGATTCAAGCTTTACATCTTTCCAATATGCGTAATCGAAATTAGTTTTCATCGAAACGTGTTTTTATTATACGAAGTTTCCAAAAGTATTTTAAATTGCTAAAATTTATCGTTTTTAACTGTTGCACTAATTCACCGCCCCCCCTCTTAGTGACACTCTAGATCATAATAATTAGTATCAGAGCCTTATTATTTCTTTTTTAGATTCACATCCACGAGAAATAGCTCTTCACTAATTTCAAGAGGGTTTTTCGATCATTCGTCCTCCGTTGTTTAACAGATCGGACTATACATATTAGAAAATTCGAATAAGAGTTTTCTTGATTTCTTTGTATTTAGACTTATGGAATATTATTGAAAACGGCTTTCAACTTCCCTCTAAACTAATGAATGAATGGTTGGTTTTAGAGAGAAAATCATTTTCATTAAATGCAAAGGCTATGAATGCCTTATTTTATGCCTTAGATAAAACTGAGTTTAATCAAATTTCAACGTGCGAAACGACTTTTGATATTTGGAAAACACTTGAAATCATGTACGAGGGAACTAGTAGAGTCAGAGACTTGAAAGTAAACCTCTTATTGCATAATTTTGAGCTTTTCCGAATGACACCAAGCGAGACTATCGGCAACATGTACACCCGTTTCATGGATGTCATCAATAGTTTGAAAAGTCTTAGTAAATATTTTTTGAATTTTGAACTCACTAATAAGATTTTAAGATCTCTTCCAAAAAGGTAGGATCATAAAGTAACGACGATACAAGAAACTAAAGAACTAAATGAATTTCTATTGGAAGAACTAATTGACTCATTGATGATGTATGAGATGAGCTTTTTAGAACTTGATGAACATATGAACCACCTTCCAAAGAAAATAAAGGATTTGAAACTTTGGACAAAAGAATGTCACTTGAGTGATGACTCAAGTGATGAGGACAATGAAGAGGACATTGAACATATAACAATGAATTTTAAAGAGTTCAATAAACAAAAATTAAAAAACATAAATGAACATAAAAAGGATAACCTCTTGCTATGAATACAAGAAATCAAGGCCAACAAAGAAGTAGAAGAAGGCTCGCCAAGAAGAATCAAGTAAAGAAGAGACGAAGTGGGCTTTAACGTTCTTCAACTACAAGGTAAGCAACTCAACCAAAGCCCCTTTGCTTTATGAAATTTCTTAAAATTTTTCATGAGTGCTTAATTTAGGTTGTAGGAAATAAAACAAATCTATATCTTTTTGCAAAACTATATCATGTTTTTCTTTCTCATGTTTTTGAAAATTAAAATGATACTTGTATGATAAAGAAACAAAATGTTACATGATAATGTTTGTACACCTAAGATTAATCCATGATTGTATATCTTGATGATTTCGGTTTTTATGCTTAATGATTTTATGGTATCATGCAATGAGGATTTGAAGTAATATTGATTTGAAACTCTATATTTTGGATTAATGTGTTTTTAGTCTAATCATTTTCATGAGAAATTAAGATGATGTAATGCATGTACACCTAAAAAGATTAATTCTATATATGCTTTTCGATTTTTTATTTTAAACATGATACATATCTATGTATGAAATTTCTTAAAAGTCTTTTGATGATAGATGTTTTATTTTGAAAACTTTAATCTTGGATTAATAAGTCTTGATTGTTTTTATGATGAAATTTTTAGAAGATGCATGTCTTTATGAAATCAATTGCAAAACTAAAAGACCTAACCCACGTTACTATCAACAAATTTTTGAATGAAAGAAACATGGCTTTAATAATGATTTTGAATTTATATGGTGCTTAGCTTTTGTGTGAAAATGTGAACATGCTTATAGAGATCAATCAACTTAAAATGAAACACATAAAAATGAAAAATGCACTATCATGATGTTTCATGTTTGATATGTTTGGTTTTGATGATTTTGATGACAAAACTTGTATTTCAAATTTATATGATGATGGCCTTCATATAAAAATTTGAACATGATTACATGAAATGAAAATACATTTTCTATCCTAATGAGGTTAATAAATTCATTTTATGAATCTTGTGAATCTCTTGAAGATAATTATGATGAATGTTTTGAAAATAAATGTGTGTATCATGTTCTTGGTCTCAATGATTTCTCTTGAAACTTGCTTTTTAGATCTATATAATAACAAAAGACAAAAGCATGCTTATATGAAATTAATCATAAAAAAGGAGATGCATGTTTCTTAAATTTTTTTTATCTCTAAAGTTTTGATTTTTTATGAATCCATGTGAATCTCTTGAATTGAATCTTTTGAAAAATGTCACATGCTTAATATGATTCGACTTAATGATCTTTATGATAAAATTTACCTTTTCATTTTGAATATTGATATTTGTTTTTATTAAGGGCAAAAGCATGCTTATAAGAAGCAAATCACATATAAAAACAAAATGTAATCCTCTATCTCAATCTTATCGATTTTTCCATAAAAAATTCATGAATCTCTGCTTGTCATTTATGAATTTCTTGAATGTGATTTTGAGGATGATTTCGGTTTGACAAATCCTTGATTCGTGTTTATGACTTACGATGTATTTTAAATATGAATCATATTCAATGCTTCAATCATATTCTTTCTCCCTTAATTCATTCTTATTCCCCTATATTTTTTTTCTCTCAATAGGAGAACCTTCCAAATGAATCATGAATTTGATGATTTGATTATAAGTTTCAAGTTGACGAATTGACTTGAATGAAATGATACATTCAAATGAATCACTTATCGATATTTACGATTGTGATATATTTTTTGAAATATCTTACTAATGTGATTTTGATAACCTAAGATGTCTTTTGAAATTCTTGATATGATATGATTGAATCATTGATTTATTCCTTTTTATCATGGCTTGAAAATGAATGTTAAGAATCATGCTTGATGAGTTGTTTTATGAAAATTACCTTTAGGTATTGAACATTGATGCTTATTTGACATAAAAGGACAAAGGCATGTTTATATGAAATCAATGCATGAATTAAAATCACAAAAAGAGAAAAGCATCTTTTAAAATCACTTTATATCTATCTTTTCAATTTTCTAACATATGATTTGTTTTGAGAATCTCGTGAATTTCTTGAATATGACTTTGTTGATAAGTTGATGAATTGAACTAGAATGAGTTTTCTCAAAATGATTCATGACTTCTATTTTCTAAAAAACTTTTGGAAACATAATCTTATTTTGTTAGAATCATGACTTGTTGAGTAATGATAACTTGAATGGATGAATCCATAATTTTTTATTCCTTACTCGAAATTTCTTTATCATGAATTTGATTTCTCAAAACTATTTATTTGAAATTCTTTCTATGAAATCATGATCATGATGAAAATTCCTATGTATAAATCAAGATCTTGTGTTTGATCTCCTAAGACTTCCTCTTGTTATTACCTAAAAAGGAGACTTGTCAAAATGATTCATGAACCTTTTGATTTATGACTTTTTGATTCATGACCTGATTGAAACATTATATGCTTAAATTGATTCTTTTTATGTTTCAAATGCTTCCTTGTATGCATCATGTGATGATTAAAAAATTAATATATATTTTTAATTATGTAAATTTATAATTGATATGAAAAGTGGATGTAATCGAAATTTTTAGCCATTGAGTCATCCCTTCTTTTTTGACAAAAATAAAGGGGGAGTTAGATTGCTAGCTTGTGAATTATAAGAGAAAGAAATATTTCTAGCTTGTGCATCACAAAGCAAATTTGCTAGCTCGATCATTGTAATGAAAGAACTTGCTATCATAAACACTACCAACATTTGCAATATAAAGAAAGGCAAAGAATTGCTATCTCAAAAGAAACAAAAATGTAAAATTAAAAAATTTACAATCTTACATTTGCTATGCTTTTATGCTTGTATTTTGTAATGAAAATTTGACTTGCATTTTTATAGTGATTGTATACTTCTAAGAAGAAGCAAAAGTGCTATCTTGCCTATCATGAGAAACAAAGTGCAAACTTGCACATCTCAATGAGCAAGTAAAAAATTACCATGCTTGAACTTAAAATTTTGCTATAATTGAATGTTGTATATTTTGATAGCTAGTATGATTGTAAAACTTACATATCCTTAATACTAGCTATAATGCAACTTCTCCTTTTTGTTGATGACAAAGGAGGAGAAGTAGATTGATGAATTCATGTAATGTAATGTTGATTGAATATTTTATATATTTGTATGATATTTTTGTTGATATGATTTTGATACATGTTGCTTGGATTTGGGATAATCCAAGTGTTCTATCAATAGCATATTAATATGGGGAGTTTGATTAAACTCGAGGAGTTAAGATTAACTCTATCATCAATCAGTTGTAATCATCAAAAAGGGGGAGACTATTGGGCCTCGGATTTTGATAATAAAACTAATTGATTGTGTTTTGTTATCTAATTATGTTTTAAGTCATGCAGGTCTACTCTCGATTAAAATTAGATAGTTGATACAAGATGAATCAGTGTTGCCCTGGAGGAAATCACATTAGGATATTGGATGTCGAACCGGAGGTTCAGTCGACAATTAGCAAAAGGCTTCGGACAAAGATATCGGTAATCAGGCCAAGAAGAGTGGTGTTGTGCCAAGGATATTGGGGTTGTGGAGGTCAACCGTCGATTGGGCAATAGGCTATAAGAGAGGACGATGCGCCGAAGAACTGGACAAAGCATCGACCAATGACATGTCGAACAATAGAAGGTTCATTCGTGTAACTGACTAGATTAAAGTAGAGTTAAGATTTATATATGCAGGATTAACTATGACAATGATGAAGACATAAAGCAAAACAAATTGATGGAGTCAAATATAATAGAATCGTTGGGAGTTCGAGAGTCTGCCAAAAGTCCAAAGATTCATCGAAGTGCTATGGGAACTGGCCGAGAATGAGTAGGAAACTTGCCGATGGGTTTTTGGAAGTTCACCGGACGGTTCACCGGACGGTTCATCGGAAGTTCACAGAGCTCACCGAGAAAGATCGAAGCTTGCCAAAGAAGACTCATCAGAACTCACCAAGATCGTCGCAAAGTCTAGGAGCTTGCCGGGAGATCGCAAAATGGTATCCGAGGGTTCGTCAAAAGACTGCCGGAAGTTCACTGGAAGCTCATCGGAAGAAGTCTTGACTTGTTAGACATTGTTTAGCTTAAGATATATTTTTAATTTCATAGTTAGTATATAATTAGGGTTATGATTAGGTGTTAATCCTATAACCCTGGTAGGGGCCAACTGGGCTTGGTAATCAATTGGTTTGGGCCACATTTAGGGCCCAACCAGAAGTGATGGACCTTGTCTGGCGGTGGCACTACCCCAGGTCTAGCTCCCTAGGATGTACTGGGTGATGGTACCGCCTAGTACACTAACCGTGGTAGTATGTTAGGCGGTAGTACTATCAGATTGGGCGATAGTGCCACCTAGTGTCATGGTAAACCTGGCGATGGTACCACCAGTACCCAGTAAACCTGGGATGGAAAGGTTTTTGGCTCCAAGTTTGAATCAGATTAAAGCCTATAAAAACCTCTCCTATCCTTGGGTTGCACATAACAAGCACACTAAACCTAAAAGTAGGAAAATGCTGTTGAAATATTTCTTTCCTCTAGTCTTTAGTTTGAATTCAGCTTAAAGAGAGGAGTGTGTGTGAGTGCTTGTCAAAGGGTTACCTCCTAAGCTCATCAAAAGGAGAGACCACTATAAAAGGGAGTTGGTCTTCACCCGTTGGAAGAAAGACAGCTAGTGGAAAGCCGGTGGCCTCAAGAGAAGAGAAATCGGGAGTAGATGTAGGTCGTATGACCGAACCATAATAAAATTGGGTTTGTACTTCTATTCTTATTTATCTTTGCTGCAAACCTTTACCTTAATGTAATTACTCGAATCCTTCTCATTCTTATGAATGACTTCAAGCTTTACATCTTTTCAATATACGTAATTGAAATCGGTTTCCATCGAAATGTGTTTTTATCGTACAAAATTTTTAAAAGTGTTTTAAATCACTAAAATTTATCGTTCTTAACCATTGTACTAATTCACCCCCACCCCTCCCCCCCTCTTAGTGCCACTCTAAATCTCAACAGTGTATATGATATAGCTTGAGGGATTTATGTCCAAGCAAAGTCTAGATAAGGTGTGTAGATTACTTAAGTCCTTTTATCGACTAAAGTAGGCTTCCCAAAGTTGGAACATAAGATTTGATAAGGTAATCAAATCTTATGACTTCGTTAAGAACAAAGATGAGCTTGTGTGTATAGAAAGGTAAGTGGGAGCACTATCACCTTCTTGGTGTTATATGTAGATGACATCTTAATCATTGGGAATGATGTAGGAATGCTCTCTACAATAAAAGCTTGGCTATCTAGACACTTCTCCATAAAAGATTTTGGGGTAGCATCCTATATTTTGGGGATTCAAATCTATAGAGATAGATTCAATAGGATACTTAGCTTGTCCTAGTCTACGCACATAGAATTTTTCTTTTTTGGAGTATGTCCCCAAAAACTTTTAAAGAAAGGACAAACATGGATAAAATAACCTATGCTTCTGCGATAGGATCTATCATGTATGCTATGCTCTGTACTAGGCCTGATATAGCGCATGCTTTGAGTATCACGAGTAGGTATTAGGCAGATCCAGGCTTGGAGCACTGGAAACCAGTAAAGTGTATCCTTAAGTACTTAAGAATGACTAAGGATCTTTTACTAGTATATGGAGGAGGTAATCTCTAGATTAAGGGCCACATGGACTCGAGTTTCTAGTTCAATATCGACGATAGCAAGCCGAATTTAAGGTATGTGTTCACCTTGAATGGAACAATAGTAAGTTGGAAGGGTTCTAAGCAAGATACTACTACTGACTCAGCCATAGCGGTGGAGTACATTACTATGACAGAAGCAGCAAAAGAGGGTATTTAGACAAAGAAGTTCATCATAGATTTGGGAATCGTATCGAGTAATGTAAAACTGATTCCAATATATGGCAACACTAATGGGACGATCATAACTAGGGAACCCAGGTCTCATCAGAAGTATTCTAAGGGGTTCCACCTGATTAGAGAAATCATAGCCCATGGAGATATAGTAGTGTAAAGAGTTCCATCCGAAGATAATATTGTAAATCTACTAACAAAGCCATTGAATCATATTGTATTTTAGCATCATAGAGGTTTGATGGGGATCAGACACGTATGTGATTAGCTTTAAGTCAAGTGAGAGATTGTTAGTTATAGGTGCCCTACAAACCAATCACGTAAGTGATGGCACCTGTGACACACTACATCGATCTCTTTGCTTATTATTACTAATATTTTCTCATATTATTTGGATGAATATTGTGGTGTCCTTGGATCTGTGCAATGGGAATCGGATCGTAATGAGATCACGATAATGAGACCGATATACCCTTAAACACATATCCTAAATCATCTTGGTCATAGGTTACTTGAAAAGGATATCGAGATATCCAGATAGACTGGTGTGCTGTATACTCATCTATATAATGGAGGTCATTGGTCTCTAATCGCTTGTGTGGGGACACTAGAGGTATAGTGCAGGTGCTCATTGGAGAATGAGTTCACTAATTGATTTGCTTATGGAATGCTGGATGGTTAATAATACCTAATGTCAGACTACGATTCTGTAGTCCAGTTGTATGTCTGGTCCTTAGACTTGAGACATAAAAGATACCTTGTATGAGTACTCCATACTTTTTCGCTGGACTTATAGGTTTGGAAAGCTCTAGATCTGGTATAATCGGTTCTTGGGAATGGTAGCCAACCTTACAAAGGCAATTGAGTATCAATAGAGGATCATCCACTCTCGGTATCAAGAGTGGAATATCCCGCATATGCTCGCTTAAGCAAAATCCCTAGCCAGGGTCATTCAGATTGAGAGAGTTCTCCAAGAGAATCCGATTAGAGCGAGATTCGGACAAGATTTCATATGGGCCTAACATTACCATGATATGGTCTCTGAGATATTAAATGGATGAGGAACTATAGATATATGGTAACTAAAGATAAATAGGTCCGATGGATTAGATCCCCTTGTACCGTCTAGAGACTATGGTGTAGTAGCCTAGTACATCCATAGTTGATGAGTCAAGTAAATTATTATGGAGATAATAATTTACTATATTAGAAGGAGTTCTAAGTCAGAAGAAGTTCTAACGGGAGTGACTCATAGCCAATGCGGTATTGAGCCTAGAGGGTCATATACATTAAGTGGATGTTGCGACAAGTAGAGGTACAGATATGAGATATCTATGAAGCCCCTAGTTTGGATCTTGTAGATAAGATCCAAATAGATGATTGAATCGAGATCTAATTGGATGATTGGATAAGATCCAATTGGATAGAGATCCAACTAGATAATTGGATGAAGATCCAATATGAATAGGATCCATTAAGGATAAGCTTCATCCACCTCTATAAATAGGAGGAACTTCATGGTTCATAGGCTAGAGCTATTGGTAATCACCCCTTCTATTCTCCTCAGCCTCCTCTCCTCCTTCTTGGCTCCGGTAGCCTTATGGTGCATGTGGAGAAGGAGATCCCATGGTGATATGAGGAACATCATCGCTACATCCGTTGTGTGGATTACCGCTAGAGAGGAGTACGTTAGTACTCCTTCATCCTCTTCATCGGATCTAGAAATTTTAGGGATATACGATCTCCCTAGGTAACGTTTCTAATATGATACGTGTGGTTTTTCAGATTTATAATTTTTTCGCAAACCAATCATCGCACAATGACCAAGTACTTAACCATGGGAAATCTGGTCTTGTTTTTGTTTTTCGCTATGCATGATCTCACATAGGCATGTTCAAAATTTTCATACGAAAGCCCAATCATCATGTCAAAAATCAAAATCATCAAGATACACATATATTTAACATTTTCATTGTCAAGCATGATTTCACAAAAGCATCATCAAAATTATTCTAATTCTAATATTTATTTTGTCATTGTTATTAGTTATAACAAGATATTTTCCTTTTTGCATGATTCTAGCTTAGTGTGAGAAATCAATAGTCATGCTCAAATTTTTTGCCAAAATCATGCATTATGAAAAGCGATACGAAAATCATCAAAATCAAAAACCCATTATTCTAAAACAAAGGATTTCAAGTCATCATTACTTGAAATACTCATGCATGATATAAAATCGTCAAGCATCATGTTTAAAACTGAAAAAATAATTCAAAGTCATCATGATAACATTAAATCTTCTAAAGATATACATAAGATTAGTCTTGGTTGGTGTATAAGTATTACATTCAATTTCAACATTTTATTTCTTTATTATGAAGCATGCAATTGTCATGTTAAAAAATCACTAGAAAGAAAAAGCAAAAATTTATTTCCTACAAACTAAAACAAGTAACTCATGAAAAGATCAAGTAATTTTATAATAATGTAAAAATATTTCGGGTGAGTTACTTACCTTGTTGTTGAAGGTCATCAAAGCACAATTCGTCATTTGGCCTTCAGATGCACTTGATTCTTCATTAAGTTCTTTCTTCATCTTTGGTGGCCTCTTCTTCTGTTCAAGTTCATTTTTGTTCTTTAATTTTTATTTTATAAATTTTTTAAATTTTATTATCAAAAGTTCAAGGTTCTCATCATCATAGTCCTCATCACTTGAGTCATCACTCAAGTGGTATTTTTTTGTTTGAAGTGCCAAATCCTTCCTATTCTTTAGAAAGTGGTTTACATATTCATCATGTTCCAAGAAGCTCATTTCATATATCATCAATGAGCCAATGAGTTCTTCAATAGGTAAATTTTTAAATCTGGACTCTTGTATAGCGGTTATTTTTTGATTTCACCTTTTTGGAAGAGATCTAAAAATTTTGTTTATAAGTTTGAAATTAGAAAAATCTTTACCAAGACTTTTTAAACTATTGATGACATCCATGAAACGGGTGTACATGTCACCAATAGTTTCACTTGTTGCCATTCGGAAAAGCTTAAAATCATACATCAAAAGATTTATTTTCGAGTCTTCGACTCTACTAGTGCCTTCGTGCATGACTAAAAGAGTGTTCCAAATATCAAAAGCTATTTCATAAGTCGAAATCTGATTAAACTTATTTTTATCCAATACACAAAATAAGACATTCAGAGCCTTTGCATTTAACGAAAAAGATTTTTTCTCAAAATCCGTCCATTCGTTTATCAGTTTAGAAAGAGTTTAAAAATTATTTTCAATAATATTTCATAAATCTAAATTCAATAAAAGCAAGAAAACTCTCATTAAAGTTTTTCAATAAGAGTAGTTTGTCCCGTTAAACATGAGAGGACGAACAATCAAAAAATCCTCTTGAAAGCCGTAAAGAGCCATTTCTCATGGGTGTGAATCCAAAAGAAAAATAACAACTCTGATACTACTTGTTAGGATTAGTTCGGCACTAAGAGGGGAGGGGGTGAATTAGTGTAGCGGTTAAGATACGATAAACTTGGCGATTTTGAAAAAACCTCGTATGATAAAAAATTCATTTTGATGAAATCCTTATCAAAAATGTGTTTAACTTAAAAGCATTTAGAAAAGAAGAAGGGTAGTGAACAAGTAAGATGGAAAGGTTTGCAGTAAAGATAAATAGTAAGAAGTAAATGCAAACCCAATTTTTATAATGGTTCGGTCATCCGACCTATGTCCACTCCCGATTCCTCTTCACTTGAGGCCATCGGCTTTTACTAGTAGTGTTCCTTCTAACGGGCGAAGGCTAACTCCCTTATAACTCAATTCTCCTTTTACAGGTTCAGGAGATCAATCTCTTACAAGCACTCACACATCTCTTTAAGCTGAAAATAAATGAAGGCTAGAGGAGGGATTTCTAAAAAGATTTTTATAGCATTTTCTTACTTTTAAAGTTTGTGTGCTTGTATTTTCTATCCAGAGATGAGAGGGGTATTTATAGGCTCCACATGAATTTAAACTTTAGCCAAAATCTATCCTAGCCTAGGTTTTTCGGGTACTAGCGATACCACTACTAGTGTTGGGCGGTACCACTGCCTAGGCTTTTCGCCACTAGACGGTACCACTGTCCAGTCTGGTGGTACCACCACTTGACACACTGGGCTGCTAGTATACTGGATGGTACCGTTGCCCCAATCTGACGGTACCACCGTCTAGACACATTGTCACTAGGCGGTACCACCACCCAGACTCAGTCTAGAAGACTAAGCCTTCAAGTAGTTCCACTACCCACCTAGCGATGCCATCGCCTGACGTGGCATCTGGGCACTATATGGACCTTTCATCTGGCCCAATACAGCCCTGATTTTGACCTACTTGGTGCCTAACTGAGTTGGCCCAATTCTAACTTAATTAGTCCTTAATCTTACTTCGTTCTAGATAATTATTATAACGTATGAATCAAATTATTATCTGACACATCATTGGTCCATCAACGCTTCATCAGATTCTTCGGTGCATCGTCCTCTCTTGCGACCTATTACCCAATCAGCAATTGACCTCCGTAACCCTGATCTCCTTGGTGTAACTCCACTCTTCTTGGCTCGATGCTCGAATTTCTTATCCGAAGCCTTCTACCGATACGTCGACCGGACCTCTTACTCAACGTCCAATCTTCTAACGTGTTTTCCTCTAGTGCAACATCGATTCTTATTACTTCAATTATCTAATCCTGATAAAGAGTAGACTTACATGATTCAAAATGTAGTTAGATCATAAAATATAGTCAGTTAGTTTCATCATCAAAATCTAAGATTCAACAATCACTTATTTATTAACACTACTATTAGGAAATTCACAAGGGGAGCGACATCTCATGCGCAACGGAAGAACAAAAATAAAACACCCCAGATTTCTATAGAAAGTTTCCATCGTCGTGCGAAGATTGGTGCATCAAAACAAATCCGCAAAAACTGCATGTGTTAAAGAAAATACCTAGGGAGATCGTATATCCCTGAATCCCTGCAGATCTGCAGGAGAAGATGAAGAAGGTCAACTGTCCTCCTCTCTAGTGGTATCCACACTGTAGGGACTACGACGATGCACTTCTCTAAGGAGAAGAGAACAGGAGGTGGCTACCAAGAGAACTCTGAGCCTATAGAGCTTTGGTTCCCTCTTATTTATAGAGGCCCCTTGTAAACCCTAATGGATCTTGCCCTGTTGAGTATTGGATCTCCACCCAATTCCCCAAGCCTCTTAGATTAGTGGGTCTCTATCCAATAAAATCTTATTAGTAATTATTGGATCTCATGTTAGGATCCAATAATTTAGGGGCTTAATGGATATCCAATAACTTAGCGGGTCAAGGGAATATCCCATATCCGAACCTCTACTCGTCGCAACACATACCATATATGTGTGACCCTCTAGGCCCAATATCAAGCCAGCCATGAGTCATACTTGTCAAAACTCCTTCTGACTTAGTAAATTATTATCTCTATAATAATTTACCCAATTCATCGACTGTGGACGTACTAGGCCACTACGCCGTAGCCCTCAGATGATACAAGGGAATCCAATCATTTGGACCTATCTGTCCTCAGTTACCATGTATCTATAGTTCCTCATCTATCTAATATCCTAGAGACCCTATACCGGGCATGGTGCTATCAGGCCCATACGGTTTCTCCTCGAGTCTTGCTCTTGTTGGATTCTCCCGGAGAACTCTTTCTCTCTCAATCCGAATAACCTTGGCCAAGATTTATTCGAGCAAGAATACATGGGATATTCCTTTCATGATATCGAGAGTGAATGATCCTCTATTGACACTCAATAGCCCTCGTAAGATTGGCTACCACTCCCAATAACCGACTGTACTAGATCTGGAACTTTCCAAACCTATAAGTTCGGTATCAAAGAGTGGAGTACTCATACAGGACATCCTTGGTGTCTCAAGTCTAAGGACAAGGTACACTACTGGGACTACGGAATTGCTATATGACATGAGGTATCAATAACCATCCAACATTCCATAGGCGGATCAATCAGTGAACTCATTCCCCAATGAGCACCTGCACTGTACCCTTAGTGTCCCCACATGAGTAGCTATAAGACCAGCCACCTCCATCATATGGACGGGTATACAGCATACCAGTCTATCTGGTTATCTCGATGTCCTTCTCGAGTAACTTATGACCAGGATAATTTAGGGTCTGTGTTTAAAGGTGAATCGGTCTTATTATCGTGATCTCATCACGATCTGATTCCCATTGCACAGATCCAAGAACATCATAATATATGCAACATGCAAGATAAAGTGATAAAATGCCTAATAATATGCAAAGAGAAAAAGTGCATATCAAGTCATAAGTGTCATCACTCGTGATTAGCTTGCAGGGCACATATGACTAGCAATTACTGGTTCGATGATTTTTCATATTAATTTTTTCTTCACGTAGTTGTGCAAAAAAAATTGTAACTATCAAAATGCGAGGTTCACGAGTCTTAACTTTATGATAAATGTCTGAATTAAGACCTTCTATGAATGTTCCTACTAATTATCTTTCAGACCAATCTTCCGATTTGATAATCGTTCAAACCGACTTTGATACTATAATATAGTAGAAGTTTGAAGAATATTGGTAAGCTGCCTATCAACATTCTCATATTTAGATAGCCCAAACCAAACAAGAAGCCATTTCTTGAATTGCTCCCATGAGAAAATTTTATGATAAGTTTCATACCAATCATACTATTAAATAGCATCCCCATCTAGTTGGATTGAAGCTATTTCCACTTTTGAATCTTCTAGAGAGTTCTATGAAAGCAAAAGAATTTCTTTGCTCTAGAAATCCAACTAGTCGAATCTCTATCTTCCCATCTAAGAAATTCTACTGATCATACTCTGGTAGCCTCTTCTTATGTTATCAGATTGGCCAAGTTGTTTACTTGTAGAAGTCAAACTTTCATCTTGTTGGATTTTACTAAAACTCTCAAGCAAACTTTTTTTGAAATCATTAAGAGCTTCTTGTAGCCTACTTTCAATTTTTGCTTTCAAGGCTTTAAATTAGGCTTTCATAAAATTATCAGTAGTTATTACATGTGATTATAGATCTATAATTCCTATGTTTTATTTTTAATTTCATGTTAAGGGCATGAGCACTGCTTACTTTGTATTGAAGGTGGAGTCGCTATTAGTAGCGTGGGCATCGAGCCTATGGTAGCGTCGGAGAGGAGATTGAGCGAATGTCAAGAACACATCATCGAGGAAATGCCAAGGACACATTGCCGAGGGAATGTTGAGGACACATCACCGAGGAAACGTCGAGGACACACCATGAGAAAACATCGAGGACACACCATGAGAAAACATCGAGGACACACCATAGGAACTTTAGGAACATCAAGAAAATACCAAGGAATGTCTTTCTGTTACCATATGATAAAACCCTATACTTTTTATCTAAAAAAAAAGATAGGGATTTGATCACTTCGAAGAAATTAGTCTCCTTTTGATCGCTTTGAGATGATCAATCTCTGAGTTAGTCAAAGACTTTAAATTGTATTTGATTGTTTAAGAAGAATAGTCAAAAGCATTACATATTTATAGAGTTATTTAATCCCTAGTCAATAGGACTAAGAATCCTAAAAAATAAAACTAGCAATTCCTACTTTGCTATATCAATGGAATCTTAACAAACTCCTACCATAACTACAAAAAACTAAATAAAAAAATAAAAATTAATATTAAATTTCTAAAACTAAAGACTTAAAATTAAGGAACCCTAACATAGAAGCTTGAGACATCTCTTCACGAGCCTTGACTCACTTAATGTCCTATAATATTTTTTGTTGTTGTCCTTCGCAACTTTTGCTTCGGTTTTGTCTTCTTCCTATTTGGCATTGCACTATAGGACAAACTAGATGAGAGAGTAGTCTCTTAAGGCCCTTAAGAGTCAACTCCTCATCCTCGTTGCCTTGTAATACATCACCGTTGAGGAAGGTGAAGACGAAGCCAAAGCCAAAACTGATCAGAAGGTCAACACCAAGTATGGATGAGTTCAGACTCTTCAAGACAGTCGACAATCCATTCACAAAAGAGTTAACTCAACTCTTCTAATCTGTCCATTAGCACCAATTACTTATGCTTATGATACTACAACAAAAGAATAAGCTCAACAAGAAGCTGAGGACCATCAAGGCATGGAGAAAAATCTTCACAGCCCCCGAACCGGTATGCTGATTAGCTCAATACCTACTACTACTGTGGCTGCACTGTCAACTGATATCACTTTAGCTATTATTACTTCGATTCTGATTGGGTCGACAAGTAGAACGGCATTGCCGAATGACTGCTAGAACATAGCGAAGGGGCAATAGGAGGTGTTTGGCTAGAGGCGCCTTCATTGTCGTTACAAACTTGGATTGCATACTTTTATATATATGCAATTTAAGTGATAATTCATCAATAAAGATCAAATCATTAAATAGAATAAAGTAAAATATCGATGAACAGAGTAATATCATAGTCAGATCATAAATCTTATAAGGAATCCAACTTTATATAGATCACCAATGTTAGATTTAAAATTATAAATCAGTGTATGCAAGTTCATAATCATTATAAATAGGTCCCTAGTTTTTACAATTAGGTCCCCAATCTTTATGTTTTAGTCCCTATAAAATGGGGATAGGTCACCAGTCTTGTACAAACCAATCCCTATCTGCTGCATGAGCTGAACCGAACCTAACCCCACCTTTTTATTCATTGTTAATAATGATATTTCCTTCTTCTGCGGATATAGAGAGACAAAAGAGAAATCTGAATGGACTTAGATCAAAAAGTTTCTTCTGGGAATTCATAGAGTTCAATAAGTCATGCAGTAAATCAATCTAAACATGTTAATCTCTTCATGGTAATTTGCATGAATAAGATGTTAACAAACAAAAATATCAAAAAAAAAAAAAAAATCAACGAGAGAAGACGAGGTTATGTGCTCTCTGTTCTTCTGATCCTTTCTTCTAACATCAACATCTCTCTTTTTTTTCCTAGCTCTTAGTCTTGTTCTGTTTGATGGCTTGGGAGGAGAGAGATCATGGGATATTTATATGATTGATCTCTTACTTTTCTTAGAATCCTTAATCTTTAATATCTTACTTTATTTAATGAAAAAAGCTTTCACCTTTCATTTTTAGACAAAGATAATTAATAATCGAGATCCGATATCCATATTTGAAATTACTGAAATATTTTTTGGTTAAGTCTGGACCAAAATTTAATTAGGATACTCCTAAAATATCATAATTAGAAAATCGGGTATAAGAGTGTGCTTGTAATAATATTAATTGATGCATGCATGTGGAGATATTTGTGTGAATCTTTATGGAAACAAAATTTATAGCATATTTATCCTTCCAATTAGTAAAATCCTATAAGTAAATCTTTTTATTAACATTCATCCACCAAATTTAATGATAACAATTGCTACTAATAGCTAATTTGAACTTATTTTTTTGAAAGATAATATCCCGTTAACTATAGTTATCAAGGCTGAATTAAAATATCGATAAAAAAAAATCTATATTGGATTAAGGATTGACTTTTGAATAGCCCTCATAAATATCAAATCACATCGTCATTAACTTAACGACTGCTTGAATGTCTTGTCAACCTAATAGATCACCTAAATACCTTACATGATTGACAAAACATGTGATAATGCTACTCGGAATATCCGATGATTTGGGTGACTCTTCACATTCTTCATCTTCAACTATCCTTTTGTCTTTTGTGCAAGTTTCTCATTTACCTAACCTCACCGTGCTTAGGAACTAGTCACCAGCTTGTATCGGCCATAAAGTTTTATTAAGTCTTTTTTTTATCCGAAAACATACTGATGAAAGAAAAGGCTTTGATGATGAGAACAAAGAGGTCATAATACTATTGACATTTCCAGTGTTATCCCCAATATGATCCACCTTTCTAATGCAACAAAAGAGCTACACCACTTTTTATTTTTATTCATGTAAAATGAACACAAATTAGTGGACAAGTTGTCCATTGTACATCTATTCATCCAAGAGAATCATGTAATAGTGTCTCCTGCAAATTTTAATGAAAATTATGCTGTGAATGATTAATTTAGCTTAACCACTAGATTAGGTTTGATTAAAAAAATTATCTCATTTTGTTGAATGAGGAGACTGAGTGATGAGAGTAAACCTATTAACCAGTACATATGGAGACTGAGTCTCCATATTACATATTTAGGAGATGAAAAGACCTATCATAAACAAACCTTATGATTCTACAATTGTTTTAGGACCTTTTTTGACAGAAAAAACACAATATCCAAAAAGAGTTTTCTATTGGAAAATGAAAGAGGAAGTATTTTGGAATACGACTTTTACTAACATAAAGCCGTAGTAGAAATCTTTGAGGTGAAGGAAACCAAATGCATAAAACAATAGAAATGGAATATTATGTGATATGACTCTGCATGAAAGCAATGCCTATATATGAATGTTGAAACTTTTCCAATCATGTCTATTTTAGTAGAGCATAATTAGTTTCATTATGTCTCACAGCTGAGGAGGAAAGAAGTAACAAATGGTGGACATGAAACCATGCACAAAATTGGTTTCCAACTTCTCAATGTTATTGGGGTGGAGTGGATGCAGAACTGCAACATAGCAACTATCAAAAACATAGAATTGAATTAACATCTACATTGAATTAAGTATGAACGAGAGAAATAATTTCAGCTGAAGTATTCAGTATTCTTAATTCATTCATTCATTTAGGAGTCCTAATGATCTTCTGCAGTACAACAGTCCGAGCTCGCCTGATGTCCCTGCTGCACTTATCAGTCTGCTCCCCCAAATCCTCCACGCTCTTCGTGAACACCTCCAACTTCTTCTTGATCTCCTCGATCCCAATCTTCACTGCCTCCACATCCTTGATGGCGAAATCAGCATTATGCAATAACGAAACGATCTCGATTTCCAACTTATCGATCGACACCCAAATGGTATCCAAGTCCTTAATGACGATGAAGGTGCCTACTTGCATGGAGCCAAGCACCTCCTTTTGCCCCTTCACAGCATTTCGGTAGTCCTTCAACAGTGAGTCGATCCACTTCCCCATCGACCCGATCGGGATCGACGCAGCAGCGGCCAAAGCAGCAGCGACTGGCGGCGCAGAAACAGCAGCTGCGACCACTGAGCAGATCAGGACGGCGGCCAGGGTGGCTGCAAAAATTATGCTCGAGACCTTCCTCCATGCGTTGATGGACTTCAGCTTCTTGTCGAGCTTGTTCTTTCTCAGCTGCAGCTTCTCGAGCATGAGCAGCTGCTGCCTGTAGACGGACTGGAAGACCTGAAAGAACTCTTCCGTGAAGGGGTCGCCGGCCGCCTTGAAAAGCCTCAACTCGTCCAAGGTCCTGGAATACTTCTTGTTGCAGTCCTTCTCGGCTTCGGCTTCGTCTTCCTCCTCGGCGAAGCGCTGCAGGGCAACGTGGATGATGAGTTGGCTGTCGCGAGCTCTCTTGAGGTACCTCTCGAGGGCGGTGCAGAAGTCGAGAGTCTGGAGGCTGTTCTCGAAGTAGTCCTCGACGAGGTCAAAGAGCTCGGGGCTCTTCCAGATGTCTCGCTTGCAGGCCAGGAGGACCTTCACCACCTCCTGGTTCATCTCCAGAAGACAGCTGGTGATTTCCCGGAGGGAGTCGAGGGAGAGGGAGCGAACCTCGGCGCCGAGAGCGAGGGTGGAGATGGCGCGGCTGGTGCGCTGCTGGAGCGTGGTATCGAATGTCTGGAGCTCAGGGTCGAGGCGGCAGGCGGTCGCGTAGGAGCTCAGCTCGGCCACGTACCGGATGTTCGCAGGGCTTGCCTCCCCCGCCGCCGGCCTGGAGCTGCCGCCGTCATCGATCAAGAGGACCGGCGGCGTGTCAGGCCTCCTGCTCTGGTGAACGCCCATCTAAGAATCAAATGCAAACTAAAGCTAAAGTTGCGATTTTTATTGACTGAAACCACTCAAAATGGACTGAAAATCCAAACTTTGGGAATAAATCAATACAAACCAGATCGAAAACTTTCGAGTTTGTTGGATTTCGAGGTAAACGTAATAAAAAAAATCAAAGCTTTGTGGAAAGGGAAGGGGAAGAACTCGTGAGACTGATTGAATCCAACTAGAGCACTGAGAAAGAAGAGACGACGGAAGAGTTGGGTGTTCTTCCACAAGTATAAATCAGAAAAGATCGGATTGGATAAGGGAAAGAAGAAGAGCAATGCGGGTAAGAGCAGTGTGGGAGACGATGAGGTTACTGCTTCAAGAGATAGAGAAGTGCACGAGGAGGAAGAGTCCGGTGGATGCCTTGCACGCATGAGAAACGAGGAAAGAGGAGGGAGGTGGCAAACGGACTGATCCATCTCTCTCTCGCTCCCGATACGGACACACATTTTGGTTGCAGTTGCTACTAGGAAAGCAAAGCTGAAGCAGCGTGGCAAAAGGATGAGTGAGAATATCAAAGTCATCTTAGGGAAGATAGGTGGTTGTCTTTCTAGAGAAAGAAGGTTGTAGTGATGTATCATATTTATTTATCAAACTTTTAATATTTAATATATTTTTAGATAAATCTAAATTATTAGCTTGATGATAATGTATCTGACTCTAAATCTCAGCTGAATCATTCTTCATCAGCATGTCCCCGTTTGATCCTATTTCACCCGGATCACCATGTAGCTTCTTTCTTGATTACATACTACAGAAATGAAACAATTTTTGGTGCATCATATTTCATCTTCATTGGAACATGGCATGAACTAGATTAGCACAATCTGCCAAGCAACAGCAGAGGTTTATGTGTGACTTAAGCAACAATTCATTCATACATGTCAGCAACCCTGACAGTCGAGCCACGGATTAAGCTAATCGCTGCATGTGAATTATATAATTAATCGCCATTATCATTTTGGTTGGTGATGTTTCTTTATCCAAATCAAGACCGAGAACAGATCAGAAATAAAGGAAAGAGAGAAGAACAAGCATTGGCTGTTGGTGGAGTAGGGGGGAAGAGATGACTCGGAAGAGCAGCAGAGGAAGGCAGTGGCTTAGAGTACGAGCGAGGGTGATATATAGCGTAACGGACGCTATATAGGACCCGTTATAATAGCTTCAGGGCGAGTGCATCGTCTTCGCGTCACGTAGAGACCAAACTAACCTTGGGATGATAAGATCAAACGTAAGCGGAAGGTGCGATGTGTTATCGTCGACGATCCGATGATAAGTCGATGAGACGTTTTAGGAGACGCGCGAGGCATGAACTTCTCAACAGCATGCAAAAAGTTTTACAGCGCGGCTCTTAAAGGCGTCAATCAAGCCGGTGCACGGCTCTTAAAGTATGGATGGACTCTTGGAATGCACCATAATTATTAGCAATTTCCAGCTTGATGGTTCTATAGAGGAACAAAAATCATAAATTATGTGTAAAAATGCAACTTTGAATTGCATGGCTTAGTTCTCAGTTACATGCTAGTTTACTTGTATAAATACATCATAATGTCTTATTAGATTTTAAGATGGATCCATATGAGTTGAAACTGTTGAATCTAATCTATTTGTTGAGAAAAGTATTGTAGGATTAATTACGATCATGAATAAGACATAAAGCAGATGATGGGCCGGAGTCAAAGATCGGATGATTCGTCGGGAGTTCGCCGAGAAATTTGTTGGGAGTTCATTGGAGCTCGTTGAGAAGTTCGTTGAGAGCTCATCGAGAAGTTCATTGAGAGTTTGTCAAGAAGATCATCGAGAGTTCGCCAAGAGCTTGCCAGGAGTCTGCCGGAAGATCGTCAAGAGTCCGCCAGGAGTCCGCCGGAAGATCTTCGGAAGCTTGCCAGGATTTCACCATAAGAACAATTGACATACCAGACATAAAATACTTAGTTTGTTAAATCTCAGATTTTGATGATAAAACCAATTGATAGTGTTTATAATCTAATATGCATTTTGAATGACGTACGACTAGCTTCGATCAGAAAAAGATAACATTAAAGCAGGAGAAATTGAAAGTTGGGCTGGAGTGGAACATGCTAGAAGATTGGACGTTAAGTCGGAGAATCGATCGACGTATTGGCAGAAGGCTTCAGCCATGGGTTTAAGCATCGGGTCAAAAAGAGCGAAAATTATACTAAGGAGATCAGAGTTGTAGAGGTCAACTGGTCGATTGGGCAATAGGCCACAAGAGAGGACGATGTGCCGAAGAATCAAACGAAATGCCAATGAACCAATTGCTAGTTATAAGTGCCCTACAAGCTAATCACGTGAGTGATGGCACTTGTAACATGCTACATCAATCTCTTTGCTTATGATTATTGGTATTTTCTCATATTATCTGGATATATATTATGATGTTCTTGGATCTGTGCAATGGGAATCAGATTGTGATGAGATCATGATAATAAGATTGATTCACCTTTAAACACAGACCCTAAATAATCCCGATCATAGGTTACTCGAGAGGGACATCGAGATAACTAGACAGATTGGTATGTTGTATACCCATCCATATGATGGAGGTGGCTGATCTTATAGCTATTCGTGTGGGGACGCTAAGGGTACAGTACAAGTGCTCATTGGAGAATGAGTTCACTGATTGATTCACTTATGGAATGTTGGATGGTTATTGATACCTCATATCGGATAGCAATTCCGTAGTCCCAATAGTGTATTTGGTCTTTAGATGTGAGAGGCCAAGGATGTCCTGTATGAGTACTCTACTCTTTGATACCAGACTTATAGGTTTGGAAGTTCCAGATCTAGTATAGCCAATTATTGGGAATGACAGCCAACCTTGTGAGGGCTATTGAGTGTCAATAGAGGATCATCCACTTTCGGTATCATAAGAGGAATATCCCATATGTTCTTGCTTAAGCAAATCCCTAGCCAGGGTCATTCAGATTGAGAGAAAAAGAATTCTCCGGGAAAATCCGATTAAAGCGAGACTCTGAGTGGAAACCATATGGGTCTGACAACACCATGCCCAATATACAATCTCTGGGATATTAGATAGATGAAGGACTATAGGTACATAGTATCTAAGGACAGATAGGTCTAAATTATTAGATTCCCTTGTATCATCTAGGGATTGCAGTGTAGTGGCCTAGTACATCCATAGTCGATGAGTTAAGTGAATTAATTATGGAGATAATAATTCATTGAGTTAGAAGAAGTTCTGACAGGTATGACTCACAGCTAGCTCGATATTAGACCTAGAGGGTCACATGCATATGGTAAGTGTTACGATGAGTAGAGGTTCAGATATGAGATATCCACCAGAGCCCATATTTTATTGGAAATCCAATAAGCCCCTGTATTATTGGATCCCATAAATGAGATCCAATAAGAGCTAGATTATTGGATAGAGACCCATTAATCTAAGAGACTTGGATAATTGGATAGAGATCCAATATCCAAAAGGGCTCGATCCATTAGGGTTGACAGGGGGCCTCTATAAATAGGAGGGAGCTAAAGACCCATAGGTTGGGATTTTTTTGGTGGCCACCTCCTATTCTCTTCTCTCTAGAGAGGAGCATCATCACAGTCCCTGTCGTGTGGATACCACTAGAGAGGAGGATGCTTGACCTCCTTCATCCTCCCCCATGGATCTGTAGGAACTCAGAGATATACGATCTCCCTAGGTACTTTCTTTTTACATATACAGTTTTCTGATTAGTGGATTTATTTTTTCGAATCGATCTTCGGACGATGACGAAACTATTTTGTGAAAATTCATAATTTTTGTTTTATGTTCTTTCGTTGCGCATGTGATGTCATCCCCTGAATTTTTCAGCACCAATGATATGCCGAACAACAATTGACTCAAGTTTTATAATAATTGTCTAGATCGAAGTAGGTTTAAATTGTAATTAGGCTAGAATTAGGCTAACTCAATTAGGGACTAATTGGGCCTAAGTTTGGGCTATGTTAGGCGGTGGCACCGCCAGTGGCTCAATCTCTAAGATATAGTCTCCGAGATTGTATCAAGCGATGGTACCGCCAAGTGTTAGGGCAAACTAAGTGCTGGTACTGCCCAGCACTAGCAGTAGTACTGCTAGTACCCTAAAGACTCAAGGTGGTTCAAATCTACTTGGGGCCTATAAATACCCCTCTAATCTATGGTTAGCATGCACACCAACT
This sequence comes from Musa beccarii, assembly GCA_024322285.1. Lineage (NCBI taxonomy): Eukaryota > Viridiplantae > Streptophyta > Magnoliopsida > Zingiberales > Musaceae > Musa > Musa beccarii. The sequence continues at coordinate 56,601,083 of CM044398.1, forward strand.
GAGAACAAAAAGAGAAAAAACTCTATTGTAATTATATAAAAATTCCTCCCCTCTTGTTCTAAGTCCTGGTTAAGTTTAAGAGAGGGGTGACTGGGGTTGTAAAAATTGTCTCCTAAACCTATAAAAAGAAGAAAGGGCTATAAATGGTAGTTAATCTTTGCCCATTAAAAGAAGATCGATTAGTGGATGCCAGTAGCCTCGACGAAGGAGGAATCGGGAGTGGACATAGGTCGGATGGTCGAACCACTATAAATTTGGTGTGCACTCTCTTCTTCTCCTCTTTGCTATTAAATTATATTGCATACTATTTTATTTGTTTTATGAATGTTTTTGAAGTAAAATAATTTTTGATATAGTTTTCATCGAACCGAAGTTTTCAAATCAATGAATCATTTTATCGTTACATTAATTCACCCCCCCCCATCTTTGTGCCAACTATAATCCTAATAATTGGTATCAAAGCCATGTTATTTCTCATTTGGTTTAATACCTAAGAGAAATGACTCTTTTCGGCTTTTAAGAGGGTCACTCTATCATTCGTTCTCTTATGTTTAATAGGATAGACTACACATATTGAAAAACTCGAATGAGAGTTTTCTTACTTTCTTTGGATTTAAACTTATGGAATATTATCGAAAATGGTTTTCAAAAGTTTTCCAAACCAATGAATGATTAGTATATGTTGGGAAATCCTATGGGGCAACATCACATGCGCAGTGAAAGAACAAAAAATAAAACCACAGATTTCCTGTAGAAAAGTTTCGTCGTCGTGCGAAGATCGGTGCGTCAAAACAAATCCATGAAAACTGCATGTATAAAAGAAAATACCTAGGGAGATCGTATATCCCTGAATCCCTGTAGATCTATAGGAAGGATGAAAGAGGTCAAGCGTCCTCCTCTCTAGTGGTATCCACATGATAGGGACTACGATGATGATAGTCAATAGCCCTCGTAAGATTGGCTACCACTCCCAATAACCGGTTGTACTAGATCTGGAACTTCTAAACCTATAAGTTCAGTATCAAAGAGTGGAGTACTCATATAGGACATCCTTGGTGTCTCAAGTCTAAGGACCAAATACACTATTGGGACTACGGAATCACTGTCTGACGTGAGGTATCAATAACCATCTAGTATATCGTAGGTGCATCAATTAGTGAACTCACTCCCCATTTAGCACCTGCACTGTACCCTTAGTGTCCCAGCACGAGTAGCTATGAGACTAGCCACCTCCATTATATGGACGAGTATATAGCACACCAGTCTATCCAGTTATCTCGATGTCCCTCTCGAGTAACTTATTGTCAGGTTCGGAGCGACACTAAGAGGGGGGGTGAATTAGTGTAGTGGATTAAAGTATGTAACTTTTAAAACCGATTTCGAAGATTCGTATAAGAACTTGATTCAACAAAAGAGACTTTAACTTGCAATAATTCAAGTGAATAAAATAGGAAGTGGGGTGAAGAAGTCCGATCAATTCGCAGCTAAGGAATTTACGATGCAAAAATTTAAACACTCACAACCAATGTACGCAGCGATGTATAGTGGTTCGGTCGAATGACCTACGTCCACTCTCGAAGCCTCCTCCAATGAGGCTCCCAACTTCCACTACCAAGTCTCTTGAAGGGGAAGGACCTAACACCCCTTTACAGCCTTTTACAAGAGGTTCCCTCTCTTTAAAAAATTTTTACAAGGAGAAAAAAGGAGGTGAACACTTGAGCAATTGAAAGCAAGAATTGCAATAGCTTAGACTCAATTTTTGCACTTCAAAAGGTCCTCTACTAGCTAGAAGTAAAGGGGTATTTATAGATTCTTTTGAGATTCAAAAATGGCGCTCAAAAGAGTCTCATCTCGAATTTTCGGGGTGCAGACGGTACCATCGCCTGACACTGGCGGTACCACCGCCTGACACAGGTGGTTGCAACCACTTGTTAGGTGGTACCACCGCCTAACACTAGCGGTATCACCGCTTGACACAGGTGGTTGCAACCACTTGTCAGGTGGTACCACCGCTGATTGGGGCGGTGCCACCATCGACTGGGGTGGTGCCACCGCCTGGCCTTCGGCCATTTGGCGATGCCACCGCCAGACTTTTCCAGATGCTGTGTGGGCCTAAATTTTAGCCCAACACAGCCCCTTTAAGGCCTAGTTGGCCCAAATCAGGTCTAGATAGGATTTACACCTAGTCTATATCCTAATTAAGTGCTAACAATGAACTTTAAAACTAAATTAAACTGACACCGTCAAGTTATTTTTTGAAGAGCTTTCCGGCGATCTTCCGGCGAACTTCTGACACTCCCTCGAATTTCTTCCGGCGAACTCCCAGCAGGCTCTCGGATTTTATGGCGAGTTCAACGAGTCTTTGGCAACCTTCCGAACCTTCTCGGTGATCTCTGCAAACCTCCGACGGTCTTTCCGGCGAACTTTCGAAACCTTCGGCAAGTCCCCGATTCCATCTCAGTTGGCTCCGGTAGCACTTTCGATGATCCTTCGGACTTCCGGTGGGCTCTTGAACTTTCAGCAACTTGACTCCGGTAATTTGCTTCATGTTTATCATAGTTAATCCTGCACACTTATCTCAAAAATGGATTAGATCAAATAATTATCAATTGATTTCATCATCAAAATCCGAGATTCAACAATCTCTCCCTTTTTTATAATGACAATCAATTGATGACGGAGTTATTCTTAACTCCCCCTATCTATATGCCATATCATGAGAAAGTAAAAACATTTGAATTCAATCTCTTGAATTTAAGCCAAAATCGATAAGTTTCATCTGTTAAACTTATCATCATGCTCAACAAGCATGAGGTTTCATTCATAAGAAAAATATTAAAGCATGACACTAATTTTAAGCCGAAGGATGATAAACATTTATCATTTCGACAAAAGATACCAATAATTTAAAATTACAACAAGGATCTCATGATTGAAAAGTGTGATATCATATTGGATACATCATGAGATGAAAACTTATCATATCATTTGAAAGATGCCATTTGATAAATATGATAGAGTGAGAATTTCAACTTTAAATTTCAATTTGTGATGCATGTGATTTATTGTAGTACTAAAAAGTTCATTGCGATGCTTTTTAAGGATTGCAACCTGTTTTTGACACAAAGTATGGCAAGAGCAATTGAATTGTAATATTAAATCTTATGAGATATTTTCATTTCATTATACTATATTTATCAAGTCATTAAATTATTTTGCTCATGAAGGCCGCATTCAACAAGTCATCAATTTCACATTTTTCTCCCCCTTTGACATCATAAAAAAAGGATGTGATTAAAGTATATAATTGAAACTTGATTACCAAGAAGTAAAATTTAATAAAAAGGAGTTACATAAGTGATATATGAGAGGAATCTTTATGTAGAAATATGTCAAATCCGAAAAATATTTTGATCATTTTTATTCATGCTTATGAAATCCGAAAAATGATCATTGAGGCAAAAATAGATAAGAATTTTTAGGTGATCGTTCATGGTTCAAGACTTAATTTTGATAGAAAAATTCAAGCATAAGTATAAAGCTAAAGGATGCATTACTAAAGCCAATCATCAAACATGTTCAAGAAAAAAAAAATGAGAGAGATATCAAAATTCATGATGAGATTCAACTTGTCATTTATGAAGGGAGAAGATATGAAATCATAAAACCTTGAGTCATAACGATTAGCACATGAATAAAATCTTAAATAAACATTTAAGAGCTTGATTTTTATGCAGAATTCATGACATTAATCTATGCATATGTCAAGCTTCATATTTAAATTATATAATCCATTTAGTCATCACAAAGGAGAGTATGATGTTATACATGCATCATCGAAAGACATGATCTTTATTGAAGGGCATGATGTTACACAAAAAAAAAATGAGAATATTAAAACCAAAGTTGAAATAGTTTTATCAGCATTACAAACTTTTAATCATTCAAAACAACATCATGAAGGCTTCATCAGAAATATTTATTGAAACATTTCGATCGAAAGATGAAAATGAGTTCTTTATTCAAAACAAAATATTAAGATCAATGATTAAAAATGAAAGTTTCATATATCATTTAAAGTCCGAATGGATAATATAGATGTGAAACTATCAAAACCAAAGTTTAAACATTTTGGAAAACATGCACTATTAAATATTAGGACAAATTTAGCATGCCTAATTCTCTTCTAATGAAGTCAAATTTTCTTCATTTAGGGGTTTTGTGAAGATGTCCACTAATTGATATTGTATCAATAAATTCTAGAGTGACATCATTATTATTGACATGATCTCGTATAAAGTGATGCCTAATATCAATATCCTTAGTTCTAGAGTGTTGAAAGAGATTTTTGGTTAGACAAATAGCACTTGTGTTATCGTATTTTATGGGAATATTTTTTAAATGAATTCCATAGTCTTCTAAAGTGTTTTTCATCCAAACAACTTATGCACAATATGCACTTGCAGTTATGTATTCGGCTTCCGCTATAGATAGTGCAACCGAATTTTATTTCTTGGAGGTCCAAGAAACAAATGCATATCCTAGAAATTGGCATGTTCTTGATGTACTTTTTATATCTATTCTACATCCGCCAAAATCGACATCCGCATAAGCAATTAAATTAAAGTTATCAGATTTTGGATATCATAATCCTAGATTAGGAGTTCCTTTAAGATACCTAAAGATTCTTTTAATAGCTTTAAGGTGAGATAACTTAGGATTAGCTTGGAATCTTACACATAGACCTACACTAAACATGATATCCGGTCTAGTTGCGGTGAGATAAAGTAAGCTACATATCATTCCCTTATATATTTTTTGATCAAAATTTTCTCCACTTTCATCCAAGTCTAACTTGGTGGAAGTACTCATTGGAGTGTTGATGGCTTTTGAGCTATTCATGTTAAATCATTTTAACAATTCTAATGTATACTTTGTTTGATTAAGAAATATACCATCACTAAGTTGTTTAATTTGTAATCCTAAAAAGAAGTTTAATTCACACATTAGGCTCATTTCAAATTCATGACTCATACACTTAGCAAATGATTCACATTGTGATTCATCCGAAGAACCAAAAATAAATCATCAACATTAATTTGAACAATAAGAAAATTAATTTTAAAATGTTTAATAAACAATGTAGTATCAACCTTACCTTTAGTAAAATTATTTAAAATTAAGAAAGAACTAAGCCTCTCATACCAAGCCCTAGGGGCTTGTTTCAATCCATAGAGAGCCTTAGTTAGTTTAAAAACATGATTGGGAAGAAGAGAGTTTTCAAATCCGAGTGGTTGTTCAACATATACACTTCTTCAGAAATAAAGCCATTCAAAAAAGCACTTTTGACATCCATTTGAAAAAGCTTAAAGTTATTACTACTAGCATAGGCAAGGAGCATCATAATGACTTCTAATCTAGCCACAGGAGTGAAGGTTTCTTCGAAATCGATACCTTCTTCTTGGTTGAAACCTTTTGCCACTAATCTAGTCTCGTTTCTAACCATGATACCATATTCATCTTGCTTGTTTCTAAAGACCCATTTAGTATCAATAACTAAATGGTCATTAGGTCTAGGAACAAGCTTCCACACCTCATTCCTCTCAAATTGGTTCAATTCCTCTTGTATTGCGATAACCCAAGAATTATCTTTCAAGGCTTCATCAATGCATTTAGGCTTAATTTGAGAAAAAAAAGTGGCATGAGCACAAAAATTTTTAAAAGAGGAACGAGTTTGAACCCCTTTCGATGTGTCTCCTATAATTAGCTCCTTGGGATGGGCATCTACATACTTCCATTCCTTAGGTAAGGAAAATTCGGAAGAAGATGTATCCAAGTTACTATTTTGAGGAGAGGGTTCATTTAAATTCAAATTAACAAAACCAAGATCATCATCAAGATCATTTTTCTTAATTTCGGAAACTTCATTAAAAACCACATGAATAGACTCTTCTATAATTAAGGTTCTTTTGTTAAAAATATGAAAAGCTTTAGAAATGGAAGAGTAGCTAAGAAAGATGCCTTCATTGGATTTAGCATCGAATTTTTCTAAGGCATCCTTTTCATTTAAAATAAAGTATTTGCAACTAAAAACTTCAAAGTAAGAAACATTAGGTGTTTTTTATTCCATAATTCATAAGGAGTCTTGGATAGAGAGGGTCTTACTAGAACCCTATTAATGACATAGCAAGCCGTATTAATAGCTTCGGCCTAAAAATATTTGGGTAAACTATGTTCATTTAACATGGTTCTTACCATTTCTTGTAAATTTCTATTCTTTCTTTATACTACTCTATTTTGTTGAGGATTCTTTGGAGTAGAGAAATTGTGGTTATACCCATTTGATTCACAAAAATTTTGGAAGTCACGGTTTTGGAATTCACCATCATGATCACTCCAAATTGATGAAATCATGAAACCCTTTTCATTTTGAGTAAGTTTATAGAATTTAGAGAAACATTTAAAATAATCACTTTTGTGAGCCAAGAAATAGGTCCACGTAAATCTACTATAGTCATCTATAATTACAAAAGCATATTTGCTATCTCCTAGGCTTGTTATGTCAATTGGTCCAAATAAATCCATATAGATCAATTGTAATGGTCTAGAGGTACTTATTTGATTTTTTGGCTTGAAGCTAGTTTTAATTTGTTTTCCTAGTTGACAAGCATCACATACTTTATCTTTAATGAACTTAACCTTGGGAATGCCTCTTACAGGGTTTTTAGATGTGATTTGAGAGATTAGTTTCATGCTAGCATGACCTAATCTTCTATGCCAAAGCCAAGCATCATTATTCAAAGTCGAAAAATATATTTTACTACTAAGGTCATCAAGGTTAATAGTGTAGATGTTATTTTGCTTGATTGCAATTATAGATGTGTTGTTGTGTGGTTTTTTTACGATGCAAGCATTGGATTCAAATCTTACAATATAACCATTATCACATAATTGACTAATGCTCAAATGATTATGTTTTAAACCATCTACTAATAATATATTATCAATTGAAAAGGTTAATTTGTTACCTATAGTACCCTTGTCAATGATTTTACCTTGTTGTTGTCTCCGAAGTTGACAAACCCTTCGTCTTGACTAGAGAGCTTAGAGAATTGAGATGGATCTCCGATCATGTGCCATGAGCATCCACTATCAAGGTACCATCTCTTGCTCCTAACTTGTGTGGGTGTTTTTGTCAACAAAAAAGGATGGTTTTTAGGTACCCATTTTGACTTGGGTGCCTCAAAAACTAATCTACTAAATTTATCATTATTCAATGAGTTCCGAATTGATCCTTTAGGAACCCATACTAATTTATGTGGGCTAAGTTTCCTAAATGGACATTTATAAACAACATGCCTAGATTTGCAACAAAAATTACATTTCAAATGAGAGGATACATGTAATGTTGCCCCTTTAATGAAGGTGGTTTGAGTTTGGTGAGATCCACTCAGATCCACTCACGAATCCAATTCCACATCTATTTCTGACGTGACCCTTGTTTGCAAGGATCATGTCTAAGCTCTTGCTACCGATCTTAAACTTGTTTAGGGTCTCTTTGAGTAGCAAGTTCTCCTTTTTGATTGCTTCTAAGTGATTACACTTAGAGCATGGGAGTAGAGAGAGAGAATCATGCTCAAGACTCTTAAATTTATCTAGCAATAAAGCATGTTCCTTTTTTAAAAAATTGAAACTTTTTGTAATAGTTCTACATTCATCAAATAATTCATGAAAAGTAATTAAAAGCTCATCGAAAGATAAATCTTCATTAAGTAAATCACTTACCTCTTCTCCCAAAGCCATTAGAGCGAAGTTGGCCTCCTCTTTGTTACTTGCTTCTTCATCCTCGGAGTCACTTGAGTCATCCCATGTAGCCTTCAATGCCTTCTTCTTCTTGAGTTGCTTCTTCTTGGCTTGGGGGCATTCATTTTTGAAGTGCCTTGGCTTCTTGCATTCATAACATATGACTTGGTCCTTTTTTTATTCTAGTTTGTTTTTAAATTTATTTTTAAATTTATCTTTTTTAATAAATTTTTTAAATTTTCTAGTTAAGAGTGCAATGTCTTTGTCAAAGTCCTCATTACTTGATGTTCCTTTCAAGTGGTCTTCTTGAGTTCTTAATGACATATCCTTCCTATTCTTTAGAAGGGGGTTCTCTAGCTCATCATGAGCATGGCATGTCATTTCATAGGTCATTAAAGACCCTATGAGTTCTTCGATAGAAAAAATTTTAAGATCCTTAACCTCTTGAATGGCCGTAACCTTTGGATCCCAACATTTTGGAAGGGATCTTAAAATTTTTGTTACTAGTTCAAAATTAGAAAAATCTTTACTAAGTTTCTTGAGTCCATTGATGACATCCGTGAAGCGGGTGTACATGTCTCCAATGGACTCACTTGGTTTCATTCGAAAAAGCTCATAAGAATGCATAAGAATATTGATTTTGGACTCCTTCACTCGGCTAGTGCCTTCATGAGTGATCTCAAGAGTGCGCCAAATATCAAAAGCCGATTCACAAATTGAAATACGATTAAACTCATTTTTATCAAGTGCACAAAATAGGGCAATCATAGCCTTTACATTTAAAGCAAAAACATTCTTCTCCAATTCATTCCATTCGCTCATTGGAAGAGAAGATTTTTAAAATCCATTTTCGACAATGCTCTAAAGCTTAAAATCCATGGAAATAAGAAAGATCCTCATACAAGTCTTCCAATACGTATAATCCAACCCATTAAACATAGGCGGACGTGTAATGGAGTGCCCATCTTGCATGTCGGAAAAAGCCATCTCTCTTGGATTTTAAATCAAATATGAGAGTGAACCTGCTCTGATACCAATTGTCAGGTTCGGAGCGACACTAAGAGGGGGGATGAATTAGTGCAGCGGATTAAAGTATGTAACTTTTAAAACCAATTTTGAAGATTCGTATAAGAACTTGATTCAACGAAAGAGACTTTAACTTGCAATGATTCAAGTGAATAAAATAGGAAGTGGGGAGAAGAAGTCCAATCAATTTGCAGCTAAGAAATTTATGATGCAAAAATTTAAACACTCACACAACCAATGTACGCAGTGATGTATAGTGGTTCGGTCGAATGACCTACATCCACTCTTGAAGTCTCCTCCAATGAGGCTCCAAACTTCCACTACCAAGTCTTTTGAAGGGGAAGGACCAAACAACCCTTTACAGCCTTTTACAAGAGGTTCCCTCTCTTTACAGAATTTTTACAAGGAGAAGAAAGGAGGTGAATACTTGAGTAATTGAAAGCAAGAATTTATTGGGAAATCCGTCATGGGGGGAGCGACATCACATGCGCAGCGGAAGAACAAAAAACAAAACACCCTTGATTTCCCATAGAAAGTTTTCATCGTCGTGCGAAGATCGGTGCGTCAAAAGCAAATCCGCGAAAACTACACATGTAAAAGAAGATACCTAGGAAGATCGTATATCCCTGAATTCCTGCAGATCTGTGGGAGAGGATGAAGGAAGTCAAGTGTCCTCCTCTCTAGTGGTATCCACACAGCAGGGATTGCGACGATGCTCCTCTCTCTCTAGGGGGAGGAGAATAGGAGGTGGCTACCAAAAGAAATCCTCAACCTATAGAGCTTTAGTCCCCTCCTATTTATAGAGGCCCCCCCCTGAAAAACCCTAATGGATCTTTTGCCCTATTAGGTATTGGATCTTCATCCAATTACCCAAGCCTCTTGGATTAGTGGGTTTCTACCCAAGAATCTCTTATTAGCAATTATTGGATCTCATCTAGGATCCAATAATTTAGGGGCTTAATGGATATCCAATAAGATAGGGGGTTCAACGAATATCTTATATCCGAACCTCTACTCATTGCAACACTTACCATATGTGTGTGACCCTCTAGGCCCAATATCGAGCTGGCCATGAGTTATACTTGTTAGAACCCCTTCTGACATAGTGAATTATTATCTCTATAATAATTCACCCAACTCATCGACTACGGACGTACCAGACCACTACGCCGCGAGCCCCAGACGATAAAGGGAAATCCAATCCTTTGGACCTATCTATCCTCAGTTACCATGTATCTATAATCTCTCATCCATCTAATATCCCAGAGACCCTATACCGGGTATGGTGCTGTCAGGCCCATACGGTCTCTCCTTGAGTCTTGCTCTTATCGGATTCTCCCGGAGAACTCTTTCTCTCTCAATCCGAATAACCTTGGCTAAGGATTTGTTCGAGCAAGAACACATGGGATATTCCTCTCATGATACCGAGAGCGAATGATCCTCTATTGACACTCAATAGCCCTCGTAAGGTTGGCTACCACTCCCAATGACCAGCTGTACTAGATATGGAGCTTTCCAAACCTATAAGTCCGGTATCAAAGAGTGGAGTACTCATACAGGACATCCTTGGTGTCTCAAGTCTAAGGACCAGATATACTACTAGGACTACAGAATCGCTGTCTGACTTGAGGTATCAATAACCATCCAGCATTCCGTAGGCGGATCAATCAGTGAACTCATTCTCCAATGAGCACCTGCACTATACCCTTAGTGTCCTCACACGAGTAGCTTTGAGACCAGCTACCTCTATCATATGAACGGGTATACAGCACACCAGTTTGTCCGGTTATCTCGATGACCTTCTCGAGTAACCTATGACCAGGATAATTTAGGATCTGTGTTTAAAGGTGAATCGATCTCATTATCATGATCACATCAAGATCTGATTCTCATTGCACAGATCCAGGGACATCACAATATTCATCTAGATAATGTGAGATAATGCCAATAATCATAAGCAAAGAGATTGACGCAGCATGTTACAGGTGCTATCACTCATGTGATTGGCTTGTAGGGCACCTATAACCAGTAGAATTTGCTATAGCTTAGACTCGATTTTTACACTTCAAAAGGTCCTCTACCAGCTAGAAGTAAAGGGGTATTTATAGACTCTTTTGAGATTCAAAAATGGTGCTTAAAAGAGTCTCATCCCGAATTTTTGGGGTGCAGGCAATACCACCGCCTGACACTGGCGGTACCACCGCCTGACATTGGTGGTTGCAACCGTTGACCAGGGCGGTGCCACCGCCGACTGGGGTGGTGCCACCGCCTGGCCTTCGACCATCTGGCGGTGCCACCGCCTGGGTCTGGTGGTGCCACCGCTAGACTTTCCCAAATGTTGTGTGGGCCTAAATTTCGGCCCAACACAGCCCCTTTAAGGGCCAGTTGGCCCAAATGAGGTCTAGACAGGATTTACACCTAGTCTATACCTTAATTAAGTGCTAACTATGAACTTTAAAACTAAATTAAACCGACACCGTCAAGTTATTTTCCGAAGAGCTTTCTGGTGATCTTCTGGTGGACTTCTGACACTCCCTCGGATTTCTTCCGGCGGACTCCCAGCAGGATCCCAGATTTTATGACAAGTTCAACGAGTCTTTGGCAACCTTCCAAACCTTCTCAGTGATTTCCGTGAACCTCCGACGATCTTTCCGGCAAACTTCCGAAACCTTCGATAAGTCCCCGATTCCATCTCGGTTGGCTCTGGTAGTACTTCCGATGATCCTTCGGACCTCCGGTGGACTCTTGAACTTCCAGCAACTTGACTCCGGTAATTTTCTTAATGTTTATCATAGTTAATCCTGCACACTTATCTCAAAAATGGATTAGCTCAAATAACCATCAATTGACTTCATCATCAAAATCTGAGATTCAACACCGATGATCAGGATTATTTACAGTCTGTGTATAAAGGTGAATTGGTCTCATTATCATGATCTCATCACGATCCGATTCCCATTGCACAGATCCAAGGACATCACAATATATACAACACGCAAGATAAAGTGATAAAATGCCTAATAATAAGCAACGAGAAAGAGTGCATATCAAGTTACAAGTGTCATCACTCATGTGATTGGCTTGCAGGGCACATAGGACTAGCATAATAATTTGGAGAAGAAAACTTTTTCGTTAAACGCCAAAGTGCATGCTTTATTTTGTGCCTTGGATAAAAACAAATTTAATCAGATTTTGATTTGTGAAACTATACATGACATTTGGCACACTTTTATAATCACACACGAAGGCACAAGTAGAGTAAAAGATTCTAAAATTAATCTTTTGATGTATAATTTTAAATTGTTTCGAATGGAACCAAGTGAAACTATTGGTGACATGTACACTAGTTTCACAGATGTCATCAATAGTTTAAAAAGTCTTGGTAAAGGTTTTTCTAATTTTGAACTTATTAACAAGATTCTAAGATCCCTTCTAAAAAATTAGGATATGAAAGTAATGGCAATACAAGAGACAAAGGACCTAGATAAATTTTCGCATGAAGAATTTATCGGGTCCTTGATAACCTATGAAATGACTTATTTGGTATATGATGAACATTATAACTGTTAGGATCGAGTCTGGCACTAGGGGGGGTGAATTAGTGTAGCAATTAAAATGATGATTTCGTAAAACTGTTTCGTATGAAAAGCTTCATTTTGACGATTAAATCCGTATCGTTGAAATCGTATCAGAAATGCTCTAACTTAGAAAGATTTGTAAGTGAATGAGAGCAGTGATGTAGGGCAGGTAAAGTGATTTGCAGAATGATAAATAGCAAGTAAGTAAAGGCAAACTAATTTACAGAGGTTCGGTCATCCAACCTACATCCACTCCCGATTAATCTTTCATTGAGGCCACCGACTTTCACTATTCATCTTCCTTCAATGGGTGAAGACCAACCACCTTTACAGCTCTCTACTCCTTTTAACAGGTTTAGGAGTTAACCTCTAACTTGTTGCTAGTTATATGTGCCCTGTAAGCTAATCACATGAGTGATGACACTTGTGACATGATATGCACTTTTTCTCTTTACGTATTATTAGGCGTTTTATCACTTTATCTTGCGTGTTGCATATATTGTGTTGTCCTTGGATCTATGCAATGGGAATCAGATCGTGATGAAATCACGATAATGAGACCGATACACCTTTAAACACAAACCCTAAATTATCCTGGTCATAGGTTACTCGAGAAGGACATCGAGATAACAGGATAAACTAGTATACTGTATACCCATCCATATGATGGAGGTGGCTGGTCTCATAGCTACTAGTGTGGGGATACTAAGGGTATAGTACAAGTGCTTATTAGGAAATGAGTTCACTAATTGATCTGCCTACGGAATGCTGGATAGTTATTGATACCTCACGTCAGACAACGATTCCATAGTCCTAATAGTGTATCTGGTCTTTAGACTTGAGACACCAAGGATGTCCTATATGAGTACTCCACTCTTTGATACCGAACTTATAGGTTTGGAAAGTTCCAGATCTAGTACAACCGGTTATTGGGAGTGGTAGCCAACCTTACGAGGGCTATTGAGTGTCAATAGAGGATCATTCGCTCTCAGTATCATGAGAGGAATATCTCATGTATTTTTGCTCGAACAAATCCTTGGCCAAGGTTATTCGGATTGAGAGAGAAAGAGTTCTCCGAGAGAATCCGACAAGAGCAAGGCTCGAGGAGAGACTATATGGGCCTGATAGCACCATGCCCGATATAGGGTCTTTGGGATATTAGATGGATGAGGGACTATAGATACATGGTAACTGAGGATAGATAGGTCTAAAGGATTGGATTCCCTTGTATCGTCTGGGGGCTATGGCGTAGTGGCCTAGTATGTCCGTAGTTGATGAGTTGTGTAAATTATTATAGAGATAATAATTCACTAAGTCAGAAGGAGTTCTAATAAGTATGACTCAGGCAAGCTCGATATTGGGCCTAGAGGATCACACACATATGGTAGGTGTTGTGACGAGTAGAGGTTCGGATATGAGATATCCGCTGGACCCCCTAACTTATTGGATATCCATTAAGCCCTTGAATTATTGGGTCCTAAGATAAGATCCAATAATTGCTAATAAGCAATTATTAGGTAGAGACCCACCAATCCAAGAGGCTTGGGTAATTGGATGGAGATCCAATAACCAATAGGGCAAGATCCATTAGAGTTTATAGGGGACTTCTATAAATAGGAGGGAACCAAACCTCTATAGGCTGAGAGTTCTCTTGGTAGCCACCTCTTGTTCTCTTCTCCCCAGAGAAGTGCATCGTCATAGTCCCTGCTGTGTGGATACCACTAGAGAGGAGGACACTTGACCTTCTTCATCATTTCCTACAGATCTACAGGGATTTAGGGATATATGATCTCCCTAGGTATTTTCTTTAACACATGCAGTTTTCGCGGATTTGTTTTGATGCACCGATCTTCGCACGACGATGGAAACTTTCTATGGGAAATCTGGGGTGTTTTATTTTTGTTCTTCCACTGTGCATGAGATGTTGCTCCCCTTGTGGATTTCCCAATAATGGTATCAGAGCTAGGTTGTTCGTGTGAAGATCGGATTTTAAACTGCATGTGTTGTATTTTAGATCTGCTTTTGATGCCAAAATTATTGGCGCGAAGGGCAAGAAAGGGTAGCAACTGTTGCTGCCCGCTCATGTAGCAACCGCAAGGCTACTTGCAGCCTTGTTGCCTGCACAAGCAGTAGCCGGCCGACGGGCTGCGGGTCGCTAGCAGGCAGCACCTGCAGGCTACCTGCGCCGGCGATCTGCCCGCAGGAATCGGCATCGCCTGCGGGTGCTGCGACCACGAGCAGAAGTGCCCGCATGGGCAGGGGCGCTGGCAAGCGCTGCACCCGCAAGGGGCAGCGCCGCCCGCCCACGGCTAGCCCACAAGGGTTAGTGCCGCTTACGGGCGATGTGCCCGCAGGTGTGGGCCCACCCTCAAGGGGCAGTGCCGTTGGCAGATAGACTGCCTACAAGCGCTGTGCCCGCGAGCAAGGGGGCGCGCCTGGCCGCAGTGGCCGCTGCCAATAGGGTGGCGACGGGCGCAACTCTGTAGATGGGAAAGGTTTTAGGGTTTTTGAGAAAATGATAGTTTTGCCCCTCGAAATTGGTTTTTGTCCCCTTTGATAGAATGATCAAAATACCCCTTGGAATTTTTAAAATTCTAATTTTGTCCCTTATGGCCGAATGACCAAAATGCCCTTGGGAATTCAGAAAATTCCCTCTATGTCTCTGATTTCAGAAAAATATATGTTAATTAAATAGTTTAATTAACTATATTATACCACCATTCGGCCTAGAGGAGCCATTTCGTCCACTCTTTCGGTCGATCACTAGCGAAATACCGAAGGTACGTCTCTAAACACCTGTTCACCACCTCTATTTAGCCATCAGTTTGTGGATGATATGTTGTGCTTATCTTGAGTTTAGTGCCCTACAACTGGAATAACTCGGTCTAAAATTTATTAGTGAAGACCCTGTCACGATCACTTACAATGGACTTTGGCATCCCATGTAATTTAATAATATTTTCTATGAAAATCTGAGCAATACTAGTAGCAGTGTAGGGATTTCGTATAGTACAAAAATGAGCATATTTCGTAAGTCGATCAACCACCACGAGGATTGTGCTTTTACCTTTGAAAGGTGGCAGCCCTTCGATGAAATCCATGGAGATGTCAGTCCACATTGAGTTCGATATAGGTAATGGTTGTAGTTTCCCTAGACTCACCATTGTTTCACCCTTTTGCTGTTGACATACATCACATTATGCCACGTATTTAGAAATAAATTTTTTCATCCCTCTCCAATAAAAATTTTGCTTCACTCTTTTTTAGGTTCTTAGAAATCCAAAATGTCCTACTGAAGGTGTGAAGTGCATTTCATGCAAAATGACTTTGATGCAAGGGGAGTCGGGTGTAAGTATAATACGACCTTTGTAACGTAGATCCCTCGAATCTTAGGTATAGTGAGCTATTGTGCCTAGATCCTCCTTCCATTTTTTAATGATATTGCTAGTCTCTGGGTCCTTCTTCCATTCCTCCCTAATATTCTCAAGGAAGCCAATGGTAGGAAGAGAGATAGCTGAAAATTTAGCTTGCTCAGGTAGCCATGAGAGCGCATCTGCAACAAAATTTTCTTTCCCCTTTTTGTAAATAATTTCATAATCAAATCCTAAAAGTTTAGTTACCCATTTTTGCTGCTCTGGGGATGATATCTTCTACTCCAAAAAGTACTTGAGGCTTCTATGGTCGGTTTTAATTTGAAATCACCGACCGATTAGGAAGGGTCTCCATTTTATTACTGCATGCACAATGGCAAGCATCTCCTTATCATAGATAAATATTTTTTAATGGGAGGGAGACAACGCCTTATTGTTGTATACGAGTGGTCGACCCTCTTGCATGAGAACAGCCCCAATTCCGACTCCAGATGCATCGGCCTCAATGATGAAGTGTCGACTGAAATCTGGTAATGCTAGCACCGGCGTCATTGTCATGGCTGTCTTAAGTTTACCGAAGGCAGCGGAAGCTTCGTTTGACCATTGGAAGACATCTTTTTTTAGTAGAGAAGTGAGGGGTGCACTGATCTTTCCATAGTTCTTCACGAATTTTTGGTAGTAGCCCGTTAGTCCAAGGAACCCACACAGCGATTTCACATTTGTAGGTTTCGACCAACTCTATATTGCCTCAATTTTTGTTGGGTCTACTGCCACTCCTTTTGATATTATGTGCCCAAGATACTCTAATTTTTCCTGGAGAAAGCTGCACTTTGATAGTTTAACAAAAAGAGTATTCTCCTGAAGGATCGTCAGAATAGACCACAAATGCTGAAAGTGAGTCTCAAGAGAAGGGTTGTAAATGAGAATATCATCGAAAAATACCAGCACGAATTTGCAAAGAAAGCTCTGAAAAATATCGTTCATAAGACTTTAAAAAGTTAAAGGAGTATTAGTGAGTCCAAAAGGCATTACCAAGAATTCATAGTGGCTATTATGAGTGCAAAAAGCTATTTTTGGGATGTCATCTTCACATACCCGAATTTGGTGGTAACCGGATCGAAGGTCCAACTTCGTGAAGACTCGAGCTCCTCTTAACTCATCAAGAAGTTCATCCACCACTAGTATTAGATACTTATCCTTGACGGTGATGCCATTTAGAGCTTGGTAGTCGATGCACATCTGCCAAGTTTCGTCCTTCTTGCGTACAAGTAGTACCGGTGAGGTATAGGGGCTGTAGCTTGGCCGAATCACCCCTGTTTCAAGTATCTCCTTTATGATCATCTCAATCTCATCCTTCTGGAGGTGAGGATAGTGGTATGGCCGAGTGTTCACTGGTGGTTTGCCCGGAAGAATTAGAATTCGGTGGTCATGTTGCCGAGTAGGAGAAAGACCACGCAGTTCGGTAAAAACATCGTCAAATTCAGCAAGCAATTGGGTGAGATTTTGATCTTCAATTTCTATTTTCTTCCCCTCTGGTTACTACTGGAATGCATCAAAAAGCCACCATTTATCTTGTGTAAAACTTTCTCCATTCATTGGGTCGAAATAATGGTTACATTGCTTTCGCGCTTCCCTTTTAGGGTGACCTGTTTGCCCTTTCAATAGAATTTCATAATTAATTTGAAAAAGTTCTAAGAGACATCACCTAGCATTGTCAGCCATTCTATGCCCAGCACAGTCTCATAATCATCAATTGGTAGGAGGAAAAAGTCGGCGACAATTTCTTGGTCTTGCAATAATAGTTCATCTGCTGGCATCTTTAGTCGCACTTTAGGATTTGACCGTCGGCAACCTTTACCTTGAACTTGCTGCAGCCTTTGATGTAGAGTGCCATCTGAGCAGCGACCTTATTATTTAGAAAGTTATTTGTGCTGCCCGTGTCGATGAGAACGGTGATCGGTTGTTGCTTGAGAAGGCCTTCAACTTTCATCGTTTGCGGATTTGAGTAGCCTGCTAACGCATGTACCATAAAGTCGATCGATTGTGGCTCTTCTTTCGCATCTCCTTTCTCATGTTCAAGGCTCTCTTCTAGCTGTTCAATGACTTGTTCTTCCACTAGTTTGATCACAAGAATTCTCCCCTTTTTACAGCAATGCTTGCGACTCCATGGCTCATCACAATACCAACATAACCCCTTTGTAGATCGTTCCCGAAGCTCTACTCTTGTCAACTTTTTTAGTGCAGGAGCTCGGTTGATAGTAGAGAGAGCTGAGGGCTTTGGTACTACTGGTCAGGGAGCAACCCTAGTCCTCCAAGCTTCGTGGTTCATCGATCCTCTTGAAGTCGTGCGAAAGAGATGGCTACCATAAGTATGTACGATTGTCGCGCTTCAACTTCTCCCTGGATTTTTGGCTTCAAGCCCTCAATAAATGTTCCTAATAGCTATTTTTCAGACAATCACAAGTTTGATTAGATAACCATTCAAACCTGGTTTGATACTCCTGAATGGTGGAGGTTTGTTGGATCTTCGCTAGTTGCCCGTCGATGTTCTCGTAATCGACTAGTCCGAAGCGGATCAGCAGTCCTTTGAATTGTCATCATAAGAGGACTCCATGAGTGTGTTTAAACCAATCAAACAACTATATGGCATCCCCTTCAAGATGTATAACTATAATTTCTACCATGGATGCGTCCGTGGTTTTGTGGTACCGAAAATATCGCTTCGCGCGTGAGATCCACCCAATCGGGTCTCCTTTTTCCCATCTAGGGAAGTCCATCCTCATGCGTGGGTAGTAGGGATCGGTCATAGAGCTTCCCCTCTCCTAGAAGTTATCTCTTTAATCAGAGCTCTCTCCTTGATGTGATTTCTTTGGGCTCGGTGGTCGACCCAAACTGAGTTCGGCAAGGAGGGTCCGAATATTCTCCTCCATCCGCGTCTCGAAGGCTTCGAACTTAGCATTGATTGCCTCCTCAGATACCATAGTATATGCTTCCAGATCTATAATATTAAGATCTCTCTTTTGTTGTCGAGTTAAAGGCATGTATTGTTTGAGGGAAGTGGTGACCGAAAGGGTTTGTGGATTGGTGGATATAGGCTGTGGTTTAGGTTTGTTTTGTGGCTATTTTGGGTGCGGTTTGGGGCTATGATTTGATGGAGTTTTGGGCTTAGATGGTAGTGGATGAAGGTTAGGGAAGAGGGTTTTAGATCTATGGTAGATAGCAGTAGAGATTTGATAGAATTCAGTGGAAGTTGCTACCGATATGCGCTATCTTGTAAGAGCAGAATTATCGTCGAAGAAACAACGGTTTCTCAATGAAATTTCCAGCGAGAACCCAGAAATTTGAGGGGATTTGACAGCAGAATCTCAGTTTAAATAACAGCAAGGATGACAACTTAGATCAAGAAAATTTCGACAGCATAACAACAAAGAATTCGGTGCAAGTTGCGATAGCAGAATTCTCATCGAAAAATTTCAGCGGCTTGCGTCGAAAACTTGCAGCAACACAGTAATATTTCAGAGATGAATTCTATGATAGATCAATCCCAGATAAAAGCCAAGATGATCTATGAGGTGCTCAAGAAATTTTGTTGAAAAAGGATAGCAATAGATCGGTTTAAAGGCAGTAATATGTGGCTAAAATTTTCTGCAGCAATCCTTCGTTCGCAAAGATGATAACTTTTGTTATGAAAGGAATTCGCAGCAAGGGATAGATAGTAAGACCTTTTTTGGTATTTTGAATAGCAAATTACAGCAGCAGAAGGTATTAGTGATAGGAGAATACCAGATCTCTAATGCAATTGGAAGCGGTGGCAGTAGATTGATTTGATCTACGACAGAAGATGAAGGTGGAGACGGCGATGTCAAGAGCAATTGTGATAATTACTTAGTTGGTGGTGGGCGGTAGGGATGGCAGCAAAAGCAGCAAAATCACTGCTTTGATACCAGATGATAGAACCCCAAAGAAATTCTATGTAGATTGATCTTTGAGGGGGATCAACCCTTGGAACACTATAGGGGTTCCACCCTCCACGTAGCCTGGTGGCTGCAATTGTAGATGATTCTTCTTATTCCCAAGAGATGGAGGCTACATACTTATATAGAGCTCCAAACCCTAGCCCTAGGGGCTGCTTCCTAAGTGAACTACCCAATTTGCCCTCAACCTTAGTGGGCTGGCCTAGTAACAAGGGGGGCAACGGCTAAGAAGCCCAAAGATCCAAATGTAAACCCTAGCCTCTTTTCTTTATAGGATAGAGGCGGCTAGGTGGGGTTTATTGCACTCTCATAGGGTTTTTATTAGCTGCTACATGGTTGAGTAGGACCCAACCCTACTAGGGTCCTATCAGGTGGTTGGAGTTCGGTGAGATCTACTTATTAATCCAATACCACTCCTTTTTCTGACATGACCCTTTTTTGCAAGGATCATGTCCAAGCCCTTGTTATCGACCTTAAACTTATTTAGGGTCTCTTTAAGTAGTAAGTTTTCATTTTTGATTGCCTTTAAGTGTTCATACTTAGAGCATGGGGGTAAAGAGGGAGTATTGAGTTTAAGACTATCAAGCTTATCTAGTAATAAAGCATGAGCTTTTAATAAATTAAACTTTTTACTAATAGCTCTACATTCATCAAATAATTCATAGAAAGTAATTAAAAGTTCATCGAAAGATAAATCTTCATTAATTAACTCACATACCTCTTCTCCAAAAGCCATCAATGCAAAGTTGGCCTTCTCTTTGTTACTTACTTCTTTAACTTCGGAACCACTTGAGTCGTCCCACATTGCCTTTAGAGCTTTCTTCCTCTTTGGTTGCTTCTTCTTGGCTGGGGGCATACACTTTTGAATTGCCTCGGCTTCTTGCATTCATAACATATAACTTGGTCCTTTTTGGGTTCAAGTTTATTTTTAGTGTCATTTTTAAATTTATTCTTTCTTATAAATTTTTTAATTTTCTAGTTAAGAGTGCAAGTTCATAATCAAGGTTCTCATCACTTGAAGATTCCTTTAGGTGGCCTTCTTATGTTCTCAATGCCATAGCCTTCCTATTCTTTGGAAGGAGGTTCTCTAGCTTATTATGAGCATGACATATCATTTCGTAGGTCATTAAAGGCCCAATGAGTTCTTCGAGAGGAAATGTTTTAAGGTCCTTGACCTCTTGAATGGTTGTAACTTTTGGATCCCAACTCTTTGGAAGGGATTTTAAAATTTTAGTTATAAGTTCAAAATTAGAAAAACCTTTACCAAGTGCTTTGAGTTCATTGACAACATCCGTGAAATAGGTATACATATCTCCGATGGACTCACTTGGTTTCATTCGAAACAATTCGTAAGAATGCACCAAGAGATTGATTTTGGACACTTTCACTCGGCTAGTGCCTTCATGAGTGATTTCAAAAGTATGCCAAATATCAAAAGTCGATTCATAAATAAAAACATGATTAAACTCATTTTTATCAATTGCGCAAAATAAGGCATTCATAGCCTTTGCATTAAGTGCACAAACCTTATTCTCTGATTCATTCCATTCGTTCATCGAAAGAGAAGATTTTTGAAATCCATTTTCAATGATATTCCAAAGTTTGACCAAAAAAATCTTCACATGATTCTTCCAATAAGTGTCATCTGACCCATTAAACATAGGCGGACGTGTAATGGAATAACCCTCTTGCATATCGGAATAAGCTATCTCTCTTGGGTTTTAAACCAATTGAGAGTAAACAAGTTCTGATACCAACGGTTAGGATGTAGAGCGGCACTAAGAGGGAGGGGGATGAATTAGTGTAACGATAAAAAACGTTGATTTGTGCGATTTCGAAAAACTTCATTTAAGAAGAATCACATTTCGATAAAAACCAATTTCGATTGTGTTTTAACTTAAAGAGATACGTAAGTGACAGAGAAGGATTTGAGTGATTATAATAAGGTAAAGGATTTACAAAAATATAAATTGCAAGAAAAAAAACGCAAATCGATTTTATAGTGGTTCGATCCTCCGACCTACGTCCACTCCCGATTCTTCCTCCATTGAGGTTACCGACATTCACTAATGATCTTTCAATGGGTGAAGATCAACCACTCTTTTACAACTCTTTCTCCTTTTCAAAGGTTTACGAGATAACCTCTATAAGTCTCACACCTCTCGTAGACAAACTTCTAAACTTTCAAGAGGAGGGAGGGAACACTCAAGACTTTTTCAAGATCACAACTTGATTCACTAGAATTTTAGATTACTTTTTCTTTGGTAATCCTTGCAAGGATGAGTGGGTATTTATAGGCCCTAACTGGATCAAAAAACGAAGCCAAAATTTAAATTTTCGGGTCTTTCAAGTATGGGCGATACTACCGCCTGCATTGGGCGGTGCCACCACCCGTAGAACCTCGAAAACAGAGGTTTTGGTAGTGCTACCACTAGCCTAGAGCTGTAACACCTATTGGTAAATTCAGGGGGGCGACATCTCATGCATAGCAGAAGAATAGAAAATAAAACCCCTTAGATTTTCGTAAAAGGTTCCATTATCGTGCGAAGATTGATGTGTCAAAAACAAATCCATGAATCTAAAAACTGTGTAAAAGAAATGATAATACATAAGGAGATCGTATATCTCTGAGATTCCTACAGATCCATGGGGGAAGATGAAGGAGGTCAAGCGTCCTTCTCTCTAGTGGTATCTACACAGTAGAGACTACTATGATGCTCCTCTCTGGGGAGAGGAGAATAGAAGGTGAACCCCCTAGCCTATGGGCCTTTGGTTCCCTCCTATTTATAGAGGGCCCTTGTCAATCCTAAAGGATCCAGCCCTATTAGGTATTGGATCTCTATCCAATTACCTAAGCCTCTTAGATCAATGGGTCTCTACCCAATAATCTAGCTCTTATTGGATCTCATTCATGGGATCTAATAATACAAGGGCTTATTGGATATCAAATAAGATAGGGGGTATGACGGATATCATATATTTGAACATCTACTCATCGCAACACCTACCATATGTGTGTGACCCTCTAGGCCCAATATCGAGTTGGCCATGAGTCATACATGTCAGAACTCCTTCTGACTTAGTGAATTATTATCTCTATAATAATTCACTCGACTCATCGACTGTGAACGTACTAGGCCACTACGCCGTAGTCCCCAGATGATATAGGGGAATCCAATCCTTTGGATATATCTGCCCTCAATTACCATGTACCTACAGTCTCTCATCTATCTAATATCCCAAAAACCATATATTGGGTATGGTTCTTTCAGGCCCATACGGTTTCCAGTCGAGTCTTGGTCTAATCAGATTCTCCCGGAGAACTCTTTCCCTCTCAATTCGAATGACAACACATGGGATATTCCTCTCATGATACCGAGAGTGGATGATCCTCTATTGACACTCAATAGCCCTCGTAAGATTGGCTGCCACTCCCAATAACTGATAGTACTAGATCTGGAACTTCCAAACCTATAAGTCTGGTATTAAAGAGTGGAGTACTCATACAAAACATCTTTAGTGTCTAAAGTCTAAGGACCAGATATACTACTAGGACTATGGAATCGCTATCTAACATGAGATATCAATAACCATCCAATATTCCGTAAGCAGATCAATCAGTGCACTCATTCTCTAATGAGGACCTTACTATATCCTTAGTGTCCCCACATGAGTAGCTATGAGACTAGCCACCTCTACAATATGGACGGGTATACAACATACCAGTCTATTCGATTATCTCGATGTCCCTTTCGAGTAACCTATGACTGGGATTATTTAGGGTCTGTGTTTAAAGGTGAATCGGTCTCATTATCATGATCTCATCATTATCTGATTCCTATTGCACAGATCCAAGGACATCACAATATACATCCAAATAATGTGATAAAATATCAATAATCATAAACAAATAGATTGGCGCAGCGTGTTACAGGTACCATCTTATGTGATTGGCTTGTAGGGGCACCTATAACTAGCAATCTCCCACTTGACCTAAAGCCAATCACCTATATGTCTGATCCCTATCAGACCTCTGTGATGCTCAAAGATAATCTGAGTTAATGGCTTTGTCAATGGATCTACAATGTTATCTTCGAATGAAACTCTTTCCACTACTATATCTCTTCAGGCCACGATCTCGCTAATAAGCTGGAACCTCTTCAAAACACTTCTGATGAGACCCGGGTTTCCTTATTTGAGTAATCACCCCATAGTTATCATAATATGAGGGAATCAGCTCTTCGCTGCTCGGCATGACTCCTAGATCTATGATGAACTACTTCATCCGGACTCCTTTTACTGCCTCTACCGCAGTAATGTATTCCGCCTCTCTATGGTCGAGTCAGCAGTAGTGTCTTGCTTGGAAAACTTCCAACATACTGCTCCTCCATTCAAAGTGAATACATACCCTAAATTAGACTTGCCATCATCGATATTGGATTGGAAGCTCGAGTCCGTGTAGCCCTCAATCCTGAGGCTACTTTCTCTATATACTAGTAAAAGATACTTAGTCATTCTCAAGTACTTAAGGATACACTTTACTACTTTTCAATACTCCAAGTCTAGATCTGCTTGATACCTGCTCGTGACACTTAGAGCATGCGCTATATCAGGCCTGGTACATAGCATAGCATACATGATAGATCATATCGTTGAGGTATAGGGTATCCTATCTATGTCTGCCCTTTCTTCAGGAGTCTTTGGGGACATACTCTTAGAAAGTGATAGCCTATGTCTCATCAGTATGAGACATCTCTTGAAATTTTTCATGTTAAACCTTTTAATAATGGTGTCTATGTACCCGGACTGGGACAAGCTAAGCATCTACTTGGATCTATCTCTATAGATCTGAATCCTCAATAAATAGGATGCTTTCCCTAAGTCCTTCATAGAGAAGTGTCTAGATAGCTAAGCTTTTAGCATAGAGAGTATTCATACATTATTCTAAATGTTTAGGATGTCATCCACATACAGCACCAAAAAGGTGATAGCGCTCTCACTTATCTTCTTGTACACACAAGACTCATCTTCATTCTTAACGAAGTCATAAGATCTAATCACCTCATCAAATCTTATGTTCCAACTTTGGGAAGCTTGCTTTAGTTTGTAGATGGACCGAAGCAAACTGTACACCTTATTTGGACTATCCTTGGATGCAAATCCCTTAGGTTGTATTATATACACCTCCTTCTCGAGGTTGCCATTGAGGAACACAATTTTTATGTCCATCTACCAGATCTTATAATCAAGGTGTGCTACAATAGCTAATAGAATTCGAATGAATTTTAGTATGGCTTTGGGTGAGAAGGTTTTGTCAAAGTCAACACCTTGGCTTTGATGATACTCCTTATTCACTAGCCTTGCTTTACAAGTCTTTACCTTTTCATCTACTCTGATCTTCTTGAAGATCTACTTGTAGCCAATGGGTATGATACCCTCGGGTGCATCAACCAGGTTCTAAACCTTATTGGAGTACATGGAATCTATCTTTGAATTCATGGCTTCTTATCACTTCCTAGAGTCTATACTCGTAATAGCCTCCTCGTAGGTTTGAGGATCAATATCCTCAATATCGTCTCCTCTAATATGTCCCACATATCTCTCAAGAGGATGGGATACACTTCCACACCTACGTAAAGTTAGAACCTATGTGCTAGGTACCTGAACAGACTCTAGCTATGGAATGGTGCTTGAGCTAGGTTTTCTAATCTCGCTCATCTTTATTATGCTCCCGCTGTCTCCACGAAGAATATGTTCCTTTCAAGGAACACTACTCTCTTAGCGATAAAGATGGGGTGATAGAAATAATACCCATAAGTTTCCTTGGGGTATCCTACGAACTTGCACCGTTTCATTTTAGATTCCAACTTGTCAGGCTTGTGTCTCTTAACATGGGCAGGGTAGCCCCAAATCTTAATAACTTTAAGATCGAGCTTTCCTTTCCATATCTCATATGGTGTAGACACTACAGTCTTAGTTGGAACTCTATTCAGAAGGTAAGCTACGGACTCTAGGGCATATCCCTAGAATGAGACAAGTAGGTCAATCAAACTCATCATGGACTGTACCATGTCTAATAGTATGTGATTCCTCCTTTTGGATACACTATTGGGCTAGGGTGTATAAGGAGGTGTCCACTGGGATAGAATCCCCTACTCCTTGAGGAACTGAGTGAACTTTGTACTCAAGTACTCACCTCCTCGATCTGATCAAAGAGTCTTGATACTCTTTCCAGTCTGAACCTCTACTTCATTCTTATACTCCTTGAATTTCTTGAAGACTTCAGAACTGAACTTCATCAAGTACACTTGTCCATACCTAGAGAAATCGTTAGTGAAAATAATGAAGTAGGAATAACCACTGATGGCCTGAGTTGACATGAAACCACATACATCACTATGTATAAGTACCAACTGCTAGTCATATGTGCCCTGCAAGCCAATCACATGAGTGATGGCACTTGTGACTTGATATGCACTTTTTCTCTTTGCTTATTATTAGGCGTTTTATCAATTTATCTTACATATTGCATATATTGTGATGTTCTTGGATCTGTGCAATGAGAATCGGATCATAATGAGATCATGATAATGAGACCGATTCACCTTTAAACATAGACCCTGAATTATCCTAGTCATAGGTTACTCGAGAAAGACATCGAGATAACTGGATAGATTGGTGTACTATATATCCGTCTATATGATGGAGGTAACTGGTCTCATAGCTACTCGTGTGGGGACACTAAGGGCATAATGCAGATGCTTATTGGAGAATGAGTTTACTGATTGATCCACCTATGGAATGCTAGATGGTTATTGATACCTCACGTCAGACAGTGATTCCGTAGTCCCAGTAGTGTATCTGGTCCTTAGACTTGAGACACCAAGGATGTCCTGTATGAGTACTCCACTCTTTTATACCGGACTTATAGGTTTGGAAAGTTCCAAATATAGTACAACCGGTTATTGGGAATGGTAGCCAACCTTACAAGGGCTATTGAGTGTCAATAGAGGATCATTTGCTCTCAGTATCATGAGAGGAATGTCCCATGTGTTCTTGCTCGAATAAATCCTTGGCTAAGGTTATTCGGATTGAGAGAGAAATAGTTCTCCGGGAGAATCCAACAAGAGTAAGACTCGAGGAGAGACCGTATGCGCCTAATAGCACCATGCCCGGTATAGGGTCTCTGGGATATTGGATGGATGAGGGACTATAGATACATGATAATTGAGGACAGATAGATCCAAAGGATTGGATTCCCTTATATCGTCTGGGGGCCGCGACGTAGTGGCCTGGTACGTCCGCAGTCGATGAGTTGGGTAAATTATTATAAAGATAATAATTCACTAAGTCAAAAGGAGTTCTGACAAGTATGACTCATGGCTAGCTTGATATTGGGCCTAGAGGGTCACACATATATGGAAGGTGTTGCGACGAGTAGAGGTTCGGATATGAGATATCCGTTGAACCCCCTATCTTATTAGATATCCATTAAGCACCTGAATTATTGGATCCTGAGATGAGATCTAATAATTGCTAATAAGAGATTATTGGGTAGAGACCCACTAATCCAAGAGGCTTGGGTAATTGGATAGAGATCCAATACCCAATAGTGTAAAAAATCCATTAGGGTTTTTAGGGGGCCTCTATAAATAGGAGAGAACCAATGCTCTATGGCTGGGGGTTTTCTTTTAGTAGCACCTCCTGTTCTCCTCTGCCTAGAGAGAGAGGTGCATCATTACAATCCCTGCCATATGGATACCACTAGAGAGGAGGACGCTTGACCTCCTTCATCCTCTCCCATAGATCTGCAGGAATTCAGGGACATACGATCTTCCTCGGTATCTTCTTTTACATGTGCAGTTTCGTGGATTTGTTTTTGATGCACTGATCTTCGCACGATGACAGAAACTTTCTACGAGAAATATGGGGTTTTGTTTTCTGTTCTTCCGTTGCGCATGTGATGTCACTCCCTTGAAGGATTTCCCAATAGTGGTATCAGAGCCAGGTTGTTTGTGCGAAGATCGAATCTTAAACTGCGTGTGTTGTGTTTTGGATCTGCTTTTGATGCCAAAATCGTTAGCGCAAAAGGGCTAGGAAGGGCAGCAACTGTTGCTACCCTTGCTGTGTTCATGTAGCGGCTGCGAGGCTACTTGCAGCCTTGCTTCCTCGCACAAGCAAAGCACTGCCGGTGGCGGGTTGTCGCCACAGCAAAGTTGCGAGTTGCTTGCCGCCCGCAGGGCATCGGTGGCTGCCTACTGAGGGCAGCACCGGCAAGCATGCCGCGGGGCGCGCTGAAGCGCTACGCCATGGAGCGCTGTGAGCGCTTACGCCGCCAGGCAGGCGCTGCGAAGCGCTACGCCCGCGGGACAGCGCCGCAGGGCGCCAGCGCTACGCCCGCATGGACGATAGGTGCCGCCACCCCGGCGCCCTCCTCGCGCGTAGGGGCCACTGCCGGTAAGGTTGTAGCGGCTGCAGCCGCAACGCAGGCAGCTAGGGGTGAGGAGTTAGGGTTTTAGGGCAAAAGATGGTTTTGCCACTCGGAATTTCAGAAATTCCAGATTCTGTCCCTTTTTGATAGAATTATCAAAATACCTCTCAGAATTTTAGAAATTTCAAATTCTGTCCCCTTTAACATAATTACCAAAATACCTTTTGGCCAAATTATCGAAATAAGCTTGGGCATTCAAAAATTTCCTTTATGTCCTTGATTTCAGAAAATTAAATATGTTAATTAAATAGTTTAATTAACTATTATTTTTATCTAATAGTCCTATAAAATAACATATATATGTGATGTATGATGTGGACAGATGATCATGGACCTGTGATGTGATGTGTGTATGTGTGATTATTATTATTGGGGCCTGCGAGCCTCTATTCTTTTCTCATTTATTATCGGGCCTACGTGCCTGCAATTATATTGTAATTACATGAGGAGGCGCAATAGTAGCGTGACTCACGAGGCCGAGACGGATGATCTGACGCATGGAGATGCATTGAGATGCCGACGGATCCGACGAAGCGAGATGGACGATCACAGGGCATAGAGATGCGCCAAAGTACACATAGATCTTGATGTGAGTGATTGGGTCCACTAACTCAGGCCTGATCACATTAGGATGTGGTGCATGATCATCTGGTGTGATTGCTCAAGTGATGTTTGATTAGATATACACCTACTAGATATGTATATATATATTTGCATGTGATGTAGATATATATATATTAAATACGTATGTGTGTGACACATTATATTAGGAGACCAAATCAAAAATCCTCTCCATTAATAATATTAAGTCGGTAAACGTGAGATAATTAGATTGATCCACGTGGCCTTCCATCGTTATAGATAGGAACCGATTCCCGTTGTAGGTTGAGTTGGTCGAGTCCCTCGAGACTCACCTATATCGCATCTCGCTATCTTATCTACGACATAGAGATGTCACCGGTGACCTGAGGACATAGTATGCTTGGTTGAGTCCCTCGAGAGTATATCACTGAATCAAACTCATCTTGTAATGATGGTGATGACTTAACCGAACATTATGGTTGGTCAAGTCTCTCGAGGCCATGGTGGTTCGGCGGCCGAACAGGATGGGAATCACAAGGAGTTATGATTGGCAAGAGTTGCCTACCTTTATGGGCTTAACGTGATTGGTCGAGCCCCTCGAGGTTACATTAAGATGCTGATTGGATCCCGATCCCCACTAGAGATCCACCGGGGGTCTCCGATTCACATACCGGAGGGTGTTGTGTGTCTTGCGAAAAATTAGTGGGAGTACATTAAAATAGAAGTCCTTATCTTAACTATTTAATTTTTACAAAGTCTGCATGTTATTTATTTCTGCTACATCTTTAATTTCAGAAAATATCGCTTTCAAATCCTTTACATGGCATACTTGATGCCAACCACCTCACTGGTCTAAATTATACGGATTGGCTTCGCAATCTGAGAATCATTCTCACGGCGGAGAAAATCGCGTATGTCCTTGATACAGTGATCCCTACGCCCGACGAAGGGGCAAGCGAGGATGAGATCGCTCATTATATGAAGTACTTAGATGATTCCAATCTTGCTCAGTGTTATATGTCGGCCTCTATGACTACTGAGTTACAGAGACAGCATGAAAATATGGATGCTAATTCCATATTCCTGCATCACTGCAAAATGTTTTAGGAACAGGGAAGAACTCAGCGATATGAGATATCAAAGAGTCTTTTCCGTGCCAAGATGACTGAGGGGACATCGATTCAGAACCATGTCCTTAAGATGATTAAGTGGATCGAGAAACTCATAGGTCTGGGAATGGTCCTAGAGGATAACTTGTGTGTGGATCTTGTGCTTCAGTCCTTACTAGATTCCTTTTCTCAGTTCATAATAAATTTTAATATGAACAAACTTGAGGTGACCCTCCCAGAGCTCCTCAATATGTTGAGAGAAGCAGAGAGCACCATCAAGAAAGAGAAGCCAGTTCTCTATGCTGGTGAGACTAGAAAGAAAAGGAAGGCTGAGAAGACCCTTAAGAAGGGCAAAGGCAAAATAGGTAAGGCAAAGGTTGTCAAGAAAGACCCAACAAAGGACAAAGGCCAGTGCTTCCACTACGGCAAAGATAGGCACTAGAAGAGGAACTGTAAAGAGTACCTTGTAGAGAAGACGAAACAGAAGCTTGTAGAAGCTTCAGGTAGATTTATGATTAGTCTCCATTTGTCAGAATCTTTTAATAACACATGGGTATTGGATACCGGGAGTGCTTATCATATTTGCAATTCGTTGCAGGTTATGGCAGGACCTAGGAGATTGAACAAAGGCGAGATGGACCTTAAGATGGGCAATGGAGCAAAGGTTGTTGCAGTGGCTATTGGCAAAGTCACCTTACATCTGCTTGGCGGAGCTATTATTGGATTAGATGTATGTTATTATATTCCTTCTATTATCAAAAACATTATTTCCATTTTATGTTTGACAGTTATTGGATATAAATTAGTTTTTGAGAACAATGGTTATTCAATAATATTAGATGATCAGATCATCACGAGAGGAACATTGCATAATGGTTTATTTATGCTAGATACAGCTCCATATATCATGAGTGTAAGTGAGTCTAAGAGGAAATGAGAAGAGGTGAACAATGCATATCTTTGGCATTGTAAGCTAGGTCACATCCACGAGGGAAGGATTCAAAAGTTGCTAAAAGATGGATATCTAGATCTATTTGACTATGAGTCACATACGACATGTGAACCTTGCCTTCGGGGAAAGATGACCAACTCTCCATTTAGTGGAACTAGAGAGAGAGCCACTGAGTTACTAGAACTCATACATAGTGATGTATGTGGTCCCATGTCGACTCATGCCATAGGTGGTTACTCCTACTTCATTACTTTCACTGATGATTTCTCAAGATACGGACATGTGTACTTGATAAAGTACAAGTTTGAAGTTTTTGAAAAATTCAGGGAATATAAAATGAAGTGGAGAACTAAACAGGAAAGAGTATTAAAACCCTTCGATCAGATTGAGGAGGTGAGTACTTGAGTATAGAGTTCACCCAGTTCCTCAAAGACTATGGGATCTTATCCCAATGGACACCTCCTTATACACCATAGCTTAATAGTGTATTAGAAAGGAGGAATCACATACTGTTAGACATGGTGCATTCCATGATGTGTTTCGCCGACCTACCCATCTCATTCTGGGGATATGCCCTAGAGACCGCAGCTTACCTTCTGAACAGAATTCCAACCAAGTCAGTGATGTCTACTCCATATGAGATATGGAATAGGAAGATGCTTGATCTTAAGATTGTTAAGATTTGGGGCTGCCCTGCCCACGTTAAGAGACACAACCTTGACAAATTGGAATCCAAAATGGAACGGTGCAAGTTCGTGAGATACCCCAAGGAAACTTATGGGTATTATTTCTATCACCCTGAGGACCAAAAAGTCTTTGTAGCCAAGAGAGCAGTGTTCTTTGAGAAGGAACACATTCTTGGTGGAGACAGTGGGAGCATGATAGAATTGACTGAGGTTGGAGAACCTAGCTCAAGCACCATTCCACAGCCAGAGTCTGTTCAGATACCTAACACACAAGTTCCAACTTTACGTAGGTCTGATAGAGTATCCCATCCTCTTGAGAGATATGTGGGACATATCAGAAGAGAGGATGTTGAGGATATTGATCCTCAGACCTATGAGGCAGCTATTATGAGCATAGACTCCGGGAAATGGCAAGAAGCCATGAATTCAGAAATGGATTCCATGTACTCCAACAAGGTTTGGAACCTAGTTAATGCACCCGAGGGTATTGTACCCATTAGCTGCAAGTGGATCTTCAAAAAGAAGATTGGAGTAGATGGAAAGGCAGAGACCTATAAAGCAAAACTAGTGGCTAAGGGGTATCGTCAAAGGCAAGGTATTGACTATGACAAATCTTTCTCACCTGTAGTTATGCTAAAATCCATTCAAATTCTATTGGCTATTGCAGCACACTATGATTATGAGATCTAGCAGATGGACATCAAAACTGCATTCCTCAATGGTAACCTCGAGGAGGGGGTGTATATGATACAGCTTGAGGGATTCGTGTCTAGGGAAAACCCAAATAAGGTGTGCAGGTTGCTTAGGTCCATTTGGATTGAAGCAAGCTTCCCGAAGTTAGAACATAAGATTTGATGATGCGATTAGATCTTATGACTTCGTTAAGAACAAATATGAGCCTTGTGTGTATAGGAAAGTAAGTGGGAGCACTATCACCTTTTTGGTATTATATGTGGATGACATCCTGATCATTGGGAATGATGTAGGAATGCTCTCCATAATAAAGACTTGGTTATCTAGACACTTCTCCATGAAGGACTTAGGGTAAGTATCCTACGTATTAGGGATATGGATTTATAGAGATAGATCTAAGAGGATGCTTGGCTTGTCCTAGTCCAGGTACATTAAGACTATTATCAAAAGATTTGGCATGAAAAATTCCAAGAGAGGTCTCATACCAATGAGATATGGAATATCACTTTCTAGGAGTATGTCCCCAAAGACTCCTAAAGAAAGGGCACACATGGATATGATACCATATGCCTCATCGATAGGATCTATCATGTATGTTATGCTATGTACCTGGCCTGATATAGCGCATGCTTTGAGTGTCACGAGCAAATATCAGGCAGATCCAGGCTTAGAGCACTGGAAAGCAGTAAAATATATCCTTAAGTACTTGAGAAGGACTAAAGATCTTTTACTGATATATGGAGGTAGTAGCCTCAGGGTTGAGGGCTACACGGACATGAGCTTTCAGTCCGATATCGATGATAGTAAGTCTAATTTAGGGTATGTGTTCACCCTGAATAGAGGAGCAGTATGTTGGAAGAGTTCCAAGCAAGAAACTACTGCTAACTCGACCATAGAGGCGGAATACATTACTGCGGTAGAGGTAGCAAAGGAGGGAGTCTGGATGAAGAAGTTTATCACAGATTAGGGAGTCATGTCGAGTAGCGAAAAGCTAATTTCCCTATATTGCGATAACAACAGGGCGATTACTCAAATAAGGGAACTCGGGTCTCATCAAAAGTGTTCTGAGGAGGTTCCAACTTATTAGATAGATCGTGGCCCGAAGAGATGAAGCAAAGGAAGGAGTTCCATCTGAAGATAACATTGTAGATCCATGGACTAAGCCATTGACTCAGATTGTCTTTGAATGTCAGAAAGGTCTGATGAGGATCAGACATGCTGGTGATTGGCTTTAGGTCAAGTGGGAGATTGCTAGTCATTTGTGCCATGTAAGCCAATTACATGAGTGATGGCACTTGTGACTTGATATGCACTTTTTCTCTTTGCTTATTATTAGGCATTTTATCACTTTATCTTACATGTTGCATATATTGTGATGTCCTTGGATCTGTGCAATCGGAATCGGATCATGATGAGATCACGATAATGAGACCAATTCACCTTTAAACACAGACCCTAAATTATCCTGGTCATAGGTTACTCGAGAAGGACATCGAGATAACAGGATAGACTGGTGTGCTATATATCCGTCCATATGATGGAGGTAGTTGGTCTCATAGCTACTCATGTAGGGACACTAAGGGTACAATACAGGTGCTCATTGGGGAATGAGTTCACTGATTGAGCCGCCTATGGAATGTTGGATGGTTATTGATACCTCACGTCAGACAGCGATTCCGTAGTCCCAATAGTGTATCTGGTCCTTAGACTTGAGACACCAAGGATGTCTTGTATGAGTACTCTACTCTTTGATACTGGACTTATAGGTTTGGAAAGTTCCAGATCTAGTACAGCCGGTTATTGGGAGTGGTAGCCAACATTACGAGGGCTATTGAGTGTGAATAGAGGATCATTCGCTCTCGGTATCAAGAGAGGCATATCCCATGTGTTCTTGCTCGAACAAATCCTTGGCCAAGGTTATTTGAATTGAGAGAGAGAGTTTTCCGGGAGAATCTAACAAGAGCAAAACTCGAGGAGAGACCATATGGGCCTGACAGTACCATGCCCGGTATAGGGTCTTTGGGATATTGGATGGATGAGGGACTATAAATACATGGTAATTGAGGATAGATAGGTCCAAAGGATTGGATTCCCCTGTATCGTCTAGGGGCTGCGGCGTAGTGGCCTAGTATATCCTGAGTCGATGAGTTGGGTGAATTATTATAGAGATAATAATTCATTAAGTCAAAAGGAGTTCTGACAAATATGACTCACGGCTAGCTCGATATTGGGCCTAGAGGGTCACACACATATGGTAGATGTTGCGATGAATAGAGGTTCGGATATGAGATATCGCTGAACCCCCTATCTTATTGGATATCCATTAAGCCCCTGAATTATTGGATCCTGAGATGAGATCCAATAATTGCTAATAAGAGATTATTGGGTAGAGACCCACTAATCCAAAAGGCTTGGGTAATTTGATGGAGATCCAATACCCAATAGGATAAAAGATCCATTAGGGTTTTCAGGGGGCCTCTATAAATAGGAGGGAACTAAAGCTCTATAGGCTGGGGGTTTTCTTTTGGTAGCCACCTCCTGTTCTCCTCTCCCCAGAGAGAGAGGTGCATCGTTGCAATCCCTGCCATGTGGATACTGCTAGAGAGGAGGACGCGTAACCTCCTTCATCCTCTCCCACAGATCTGTAGGAATTCAGGGATATATGATCTCCCTAGGTATCTTCTTTTACACGTGCAGTTTTACGGATTTGTTTTTGACGCATCGATCTTTGCACGACGACGGAAACTTTCTACAGGAAATCTCGGGTTTTGTTTTCTGTTCTTCCGTTGCGCATGTGATGTCGCTCCCCTGAAGGATTTCCTAATACCAACAACTTAGTGGCTCTCTCTCCAGTTCCACTAAATAGGGAGTTGGTCATCTTTCCATGAAAACAAGGTTTGCAAGTCTGCATATGACTCATAGTCAAATGGATCTAGGTATCCATTTGTCAATAACTTTTGAATCCTTCCCTTATGAATATGACCTACCTTACAATGCCATAGGTTTATATTGTTCACCTTATCTCATTTCCTCTTGGACACACTTACATTCATGATATGTGGAGTAGTGTCAAGAATAATTAAACCATTATGTAATGTTCCTCTCGTGATGATCTTATCATCCTCAATAGTTGAACAACCATTATTCTCAAAAACTACTTTATAACCATTCAATGTCAAACATAAAATAGAAATAAGATTTTTGATAATAAAGAGAATAAAATAGCATGCATCTAATGCAATAGTAGCTCCATCAGACAAATGTAGAGTGACCTCGCTAATAGCAATAGTAGCAACTCTTGTTTCATTGCCTATTTTAAGGTCCATCTCGCCTCTCATCAATATCCTAGGTTTTGCGAGAACCTGCAATGAATTACAAATATGATAAAACACTATCGATATCCAATACCTATGTGTTATCATATGAGTCTAACAAATAGAGACTAATCATGAATGCATATTTGAAGCTTCTCTAAGCTTCTGTTTCGCCTTCTCTGCAAGATACTCTTTGTAGTTCCTCTTCCAATGCCTATCTTTGCCACAATGGAAGCACTAGCTTCTATCCTCTTCTGGGTCTTCTTAGCAACCTTTGCTTTACTTGATCTGTCCTTACCCTTTGCCCTTCTCAAGGGACTTCTTTGTCATCTTTTTCTTTTTGGTCTTATCAGTATAGAGAACTGTGAAAAGGAATCGACTAGGGACTGAAACCAGATCCACACACAAGTTATGCTCTTGGAACATTCCTAGACCTGTGAGTGTCTCTATCCACTCAATCATCTTAAGGACATGGTTCTGAACCAGTGTCCTCTCAGTCATCCTGGTATGGAAGAGACTCTTCGATATCTCATATCGTTAAGTCCTTCCCTATTCCTCAAATAATTTATGGAGATGCAGGAGTATAGATCTATCATCTATCCTTTTATGTTGTCTCTATAACTCGATAGTCATAGAGCCCAACATATAATACTGAGCAAGAGTGGAGTCATCAGCGTACTTTATGTAGCAAGCGATCTCATCCTCACTTCCCCTTTCCTTGAGCATAAGCGTCACTATTTCAAGGACATATTCGATTTTCTCCGTCACAAGAACGATTCTCAACTTGAAGAGCCAATCTACATAATTTAGACGAATTAGGCGGTTGGTATCAAGTATGCCATATAAAGAGTCTAATAGCGATATTTAAAAAAAAAATAAAGATGTAGCATAAATAAATAACATCCAGATTTTGCAGAAATATAAATAATCAAGATATGGACTTCTATCTTGCGACACCCTCAGTATGTGAAACAGAAGTCTCTGACAGACTTCTAGTAGGGATCGAGATCCAATCAGCATCTTAGTGTAACCTCGAGGGACTCGACCAATCACACTAAGCTCAAAAGGTGGGCAACTCATGTCGATCACAACTTCTTATGATTCTCGTCCTATTCAGCCTTTGAACCACTATGGCCTCGAGGGACTCGACCAACCATGATGTTCGGTTAAGTCATCACCATCATTACAAGATGAGTCTGATTCGATGATATACCCTCGAGGGACTCGACCAAGCATACCATGTCCTTAGGTCACCGGTGACATCTCTATATTATAGATAAGATAACGAATCGTGATATAGGTGAGTCTCGAGGGACTCGACCAACTCAACCTACACTAGGAATCGGTTCCTACCTATAACGTTGGAAGGCCACGTAGGTCAATCTAATTACCTCATATTTACCGACTTAATATTATCGAGAGAAGGGATTTTTTAATTCAGTCTCCTAATATAATGTGTCACACACATACATATTTAATATATATCTACATCGCATGCAAATCTATATACATATCTAGTAGGTGTATAAGCAATCACACATCACATGAGCAATCACACCAGATGATCTTGGACCACATCCTAATGTTATAAAGCCCGAGCTAATGGGCCTAATCACTCACATTAAGATCTAAGTGTGTCTCAACATATCTCCATGCCCCGTGATCGTCCATCTTGGTTTGTCGGTTCCGTCCGCATCTCAACGCATCTCCATGCGTCGGATCGTCCGTCTCGATCTCGTGGTTCCCGTTATCACTTCCACGCTCCCGTTGTGCCTCCTCATTTAATTACAATATAATTACAGGCACGTAGGTCCAAATAATAAATGAGAAAATTATTGGCTCGTAGGTCCCAATAATAATAATGATCACATCATACACATACATCACATCACAAGGTCCATGATTATCTGTCAACATCATACATCACATGTACATGCTATTATATAGGACTACTAGATAAATAATAATAGTTAATTAAATATTTTAATTAACTAATATTCTCGAAAATAGGGACATATAGGGAATTTTTTGAATTATGAAGGGCATTTTGGTCATTTGGTCAGAAGGACACTCCCCGTTGGAGGCCTGCGGCGCTGTGGGGAAGAGCTGCCCTTGCTCATGGGCGGCTAGCTTGTGGGCATTATGCCTGCTGGCAACGGCGTGCACGAGCATACAGGCGGCGCTGTTGTAGCGGGGCACGCGGCCTTGCGGGTTGCACTGCTGCAGCGAGGCTCTGCTCGCATGCAGAAGCGCCTGCCCACTAGCATTGCCCCTGCGGGCGCAATGCTTGTAGTGGGTCGGCGCCCCTATGCGAGCGAGTGCCGCTGCGGGCGCCGCCCTCCCCTATGGGTAGGCACCCGAGGGTGGGGCGCTCGTTGGTGGGCGCAGTGCTCGCACGCAGGCAGGCCACCCAACGCTCGCTGGCCACCCCTACGGTAGGCACAATGCCCGCGTATCGGTCGGTCGCCCGCTGCGGCCTTGCCTGCAGGTGCCCTTCGCGTATGTGAGTAGTGCTACCGTTTCGGGTAGACGATCGCCGCTCGCCGATAGTCCCTTGCAAGCATAGCCATGGCTACAAGCAGCCATGGCTAAACTGCATGGGCAGCAACAGTTGCTACCATCTCTCCTCTTTTGTGTCAATAATTTTGGCATTAAAAGCACATCCAAAACATAACATATAGTTAAAGTCTGATCTTCATATGAACAACTTGGCTCTGATACCACTGTTGGGAAATCTAGGGGGCGACATCTCATGTGTAGCGGAAGAATAGAAAACAAGACCCTTTAGATTTTTACAAAAGGTTCCGTCATCGTGCAAGTATCAATGCATCAAAAACAAATCCACGAATCCAAAAACTGCATGTGTAAAAGAAACGATAATACCTAGGGAGATCGTATATCCTTGAGATTCCTTCAGATCTATAGGGGATGATGAAGGAGGTCAAGTGTCATCCTCTCTAGTGGTATCCACACAGTAGAGACTACGATGATGCTCCACTTTGGGGAGAGGAGAATAGAAGGTGGCTATCAAGAAAAAGCCCCCAGCCTATGGGCCATTGGTTCCCTCCTATTTATAGAGACCCCTTGTCAACCCTAATGGATCCAGTCCGATTGGGTATTGGATCTCTATCAATGGGTCTCTACCCAATAATCTAGCTCTTATTGGATCTCATCCATGGGATCTAATAATATAGGGGCTTATTGGATATCCAATAAGATGGGGTCCGACCGATATATTTTATCTGAATCTCTACTCGTCGCAACACCTACCATATACGTGTGACCCTCTAGGCCCAATAACGAGTTGGCCCTGAGTCATACATGTCAGAACTCCTTTTGACTTAGTGAATTATTATCTCTATAATAATTCACTCGACTCATCGACTACAAACGTACTAGGCCACTACGTCGCAGTCCTCAGATGATATAGGGGAATCCAATCCTTTGGACCAATCTACCCTCAGTTACTATGTACCTATAGTCCCTCATCCATCTAATATCCCAGAAACTATCTATTGGGTATAGTTCTGTCAGGCCCATATAGTTTCCAATCGAGTCTTGCTCTAATCAGATTCTCCCGGAGATCTCTTTCCCTCTTAATCTGAATGACCCTGGTGTTAGAACCCTTATGGATTCTAAGCTTGCGGTTGATCTCTATTGGGGATCGGCCTCCTTAGAACTCTATAGGGGTTCCTTCCTCCAAGGTGCTACTCAAAGGCTGCTAAAAGATTAATCTATTCCTTTATGAAAAGAGGTTGAATACATGGCTATTTATAGGGCTTCTAAACCCCAACTCCTAATAGGACTCTTACTCAATACTCCTACTTCTAATTAGGACTTCTTCTCTAGTAGGACTCCTAATTCTAATAGGACTCTTTCCATAATAGAACTCCTACTTCTAATAGGACTCTTTCTCTAATAGGACTCATACTTCTAATAGAACTCCTTCTCTAAGAAGCAACCTAACCCTAACCTAGTCGGCTTCTTTACCTCTTTAATAGGGGTCAGCTAGATAGGATTTACATGAATGCCCTTATCAATTAGGACTCTCATAGCTGAAGTTCTAACAAACCCACCGCCCTCTTCAAATCAATCTTGTCCTCGAGGCTGATGTTCCATGAATTTTGAGAATTTGATCTTTAAGTCATCATAGTTCTCCCAAATGGCATCTTCTGCTAGTAGGTTCACCCATTGCATTAACACTTCAGTAGCAGGTCATCGTCATCGAGTCATAATCCGTTGATCAATAATAACACTTGGTTGGGTTTAGAGCTCTCCTTGGGTAGTCATATTTAGTAGATGGCTTTGGGCTGTCTCATGTTGTCCCAACTTGAGCTTTAAATACAATACATGGAAGACTAGATGGATTCGGGAGCTGGCGGGTAAGTCCAATCTATATGCTACTGCTCCGATGTGCTCCAAAATCTGGTAGGGTCCATAGAATTGAGGTAAAAGCTTGATAGATGCTCTGGTTTGGATTGATGTTTGCTTGTATGGCTAGAGCCGTAGGAAGACCCAATCTCCTACTGAAAATTCTCTTTCGCCTTCGTGTTGATCATATTGTTGTTTCATCCTTGTTTGTATTGCAGTGAGATTATCTTTTAGCAACTTCAGCATTTTATCTCTATCCTGTAGTTCCCTATCTACTTATTCTACTTTAGAGGTGCTCAACACATATTTTGGAATTACAAGGGGGGTTCGGCCATACATGGCCTCATAGGGAGTACATTTTGTGGATGAATGATAAGTTGTATTATACCACCACTTAGCCCAAGGAAGCCACTTTGTCCATTCTTTTAGTTAGTCACTGGTGCAGCATCTGAGGTATGTCTCCAAACACCTGTTCACTACTTCAGTTTGGCCGTCGATTTGTGGGTGATATGTCGTACTCATCTTTAATTTAGTGCCCTACATCTAGAATAACTCTATCCAAAATTTGCTCGTGAAGACCCTATCACGATCACTTATAATAGATCTCGGCATCCCATGTAATTTTACAATATTCTCCATAAAGATTTGAGCAATACTAGAAGCAGTGTAGGGATTACGAATAGCACAAAAGTGAGCATACTTTGTAAGGCGATCAACCATGACAAATATTATACCTTTTCCTTGTGATGAGGGAAGCTCTTCAATGAAATCCATTGATATATCAGTCCATATTGATTCTGGGATGGGTAGAGATTACAACTTTCCGGGACTTGCCACTGTCTCACCTTTGTGTCGTTAACATACATCACATTGTGCTACAAATTCAACAATAATATTTTTCATCCCTATCCAATAAAAATTTTACTTAATTCTTTTATAGGTTCTAAGGAACCCAGAGTGCTCGACCGCAAGTGTAGAATGCATCTCTTGAAGGATGGTCTTTATGCAAGTAGAATTTGGCACAAGCATAATGCGTCCCTTATATCGCAAGTCCTTTGAGTCCCAATTGTAATGAGCCACAGAGTTTGGTGCTTCCTCTAATTTTTTTATGATTTTACTCATTTCTAGATTATCTTGCCATTCCCTCCTAATATCCTCAAGGAAGTCACTGGTCGAAAGTGAAATAGCCAAAAATTCAGCTTGCTCGGGTATCCGCGAAAGCGCATCTGCAATAATATTATCTTTCCCCTTTTTGTAAGTTATTTCATAATCATATCCAAGAAGCTTTGTTACACATTTTTGCTACTCGGGGGAAGATATCTTCTACTCCAAGAAATATTTTAGGCTTTTATGGTCGGTCTTGATTTGAAAGCATCACCCGATCAAGTATGGTCTCCATTTGGACACCGCATGCATTATTGCGAGTATCTCCTTGTCGTAAATAGTCATCTTGAGATGAGAAGGAGATACTGTCTTACTAGTATAAGCGAGGGGGTGGCCATCTTGCATTAGTACAATACCAATTCCGACTCCGGAGGCATCGGCTTCAATAATAAAAGTCTTGCCGAAGTCGGGTAATGCTAGTACGGGAATTGTTATCATTGTGACTTTAAGTTCGTCGAAGATGGTGGTGGCTTTGTCCAACTACTGGAAAGCATCTTTTTTGAGCAAGGAAGTAAGGGGTGCACTAATCTTTCCATAGTTTTTCATGAACTTGCAGTAGTAACTTGTTAAACCGAGAAAGTCGCACAGCGATTTTATGTTCCTCGGGGTCAGCCAGTTCTGCATTGCTTCAATTTTGGAGGGGTCCACTGCCACCCCTTCCTCTGATATGATATGCCCAAGATATTCCACCTTTTGTTGAAGAAAGCTGCACTTCATTTTTTTGACAAAAAGGACATGTTCTCATAAAATTGTCAAAATAAGTCGTAAGTGCTGAATATGACTTTCAAGAGAAGTGCTGTAAATAAGGATATCGTCAAAGAAAACTAGCACAAACTTATAAAGATAACTCTAGGAAATATCATTCATAAGGCTCTGGAAGGTGGAGGGAGCATTGGGGAGACCAAAGGGCATTACCAAAAATTTATACTAACCATTGTGCATTCGAAAGGCAGTTTTCGGTATGTCTTCTTCGCACACTCATATTTGATGATAACCGATCGAAGGTCCAACTTTGTGAAGACTCATGCTCCCTTTAATTCATCAAGCAATTCATCTACTACTGGAATAAGATACTTGTCATTAATGGTTATGCCGTTGAGAGCTCGGTAATCAATGCACATTCACCATGTTCCATCTTTCTTTCGTACAAGGAGCACCGGTGAAGTGTAGGGGCTGCAACTTGGCTAAATAACTCCTGTTTTAAGCATCTCTTTTACAATCTTTTCTATTTCATCTTTCTGGAGATGTGGATACTGATATGGCTGAGTATTTGCTGGATGTTTGCCTGGAAGAATCGGTATATAATGATCATGCCGACGGTTAGGAGGTAGGCTGTGTGGTTCATCAAATATATCTGAAAATTCAGCAAGTGAGGGAAGTAGGTTTGGATCTTCAAATTTAGTTGGCTCTCCCTTAGATTTCTTGCTCAAGTTGTACCAAAAAGCCACTGCATGCTTTCTACAAAACTTTCTCCATTCGTTGTATGCAAATCGTCGTTACATCACCCCCACGTTTCCCGCACAGTATCACATGTTTCCCCTCACTATAAAATTTCATAATTAATCTCCAAAAATTTCAAGAAACATCACCTAATGTCATCAACCATTCAATGCCAAGCACGACCTCGTAATCATTGAGAGGGAGGAGGAAAAAATCTGCAATTATCTCTTGGTCTTGCAGCAATAGTTTCACCCGAGGGCACCTACGATCACACTTCAAAATTCATCCATCTGTGACCTTAACATCGAACCTACTGCAATTCTCATTAGGTAAGGCCATCTAGACAATAACCTTGCTGTTCGTAAAATTATTAGTGCTCCTGGTGTCAATAAGAATGGTGATCGATCGTTGCTTCAGAAATCCTCCCACTTTCATTGTTTGTAGGTTCGCGTAACCGGCAAGGGCATGCATCTAATATCAATTGGCTACTGTTCTTCATCCATGACCTCTTCCTCATACT
The DNA here is from genome assembly GCA_024322285.1 of Musa beccarii. Classification (NCBI taxonomy): domain Eukaryota; kingdom Viridiplantae; phylum Streptophyta; class Magnoliopsida; order Zingiberales; family Musaceae; genus Musa; species Musa beccarii. The sequence goes on from CM044398.1 coordinate 56,644,157, forward strand.
CCTAGACCTCCTCCTCCATATCTTCAAGAGGTTCAATTAGTAGGAGGCGGCCCCTTTTGCAGTGATGATCGTGGTTCCATAGCTCATCATAATGCCAACAAAGATCCTTTGCTGATCGGTCACATAGTACTTCTCTTGTCAATTTTTTTGGCAATGAAGGATGGCTGGGAGTAGAAGGGGGTTTATATGCTGAGGTTCTAGGAGTGGTTCTCATCCTCCGAGCATCTTGGCTGAGCCGTTCTTCTTGTATTCGGGCGAAAGAAATCGTAGCCATCACGGTATGAGACTGTCGCGCCTTAACTTCCTCTTTTATCTCTGGCTTGAGTCCTTCGATGAATATTCCTAACAATTGATGGTCAGTCCAATCATGAGCAAGGTAGGATAGCTTCTCAAACCTGGTTTGGTACTCTTGAATGGTAGAGATTTATTGAATCTTTGCGAGTTGGCTGTTGATATTTTCATACTCCATAGGTCCGAAATGATTCAGTAGTGCATTCTTAAATTGATTCTATGTCAGAGTCCCATGATTATATTCCAGCCAATTGTACCATTAAATAGCATCTCTTTCAAGGTGGATGACAGCAATCTCCACCATAGCATTATCCGACGTTCGGTAGTAGCGAAAGTAACGTTCGGCGAGCGAAATCCACCCCGTCGGGTCTCCTTCTTCCCATCGTGGGAAGTCCACACTCATGCGTGGCTGAAGCATGTCCAAGGGCTATCCCTCCTTCTTGGGGTCATTTCTGAATTTCTCCTTGTTGTAATTTGGTTGGACTCGGTGGTTGTCCAATTCTAAATTCTACAAACAAAGCGCGCAATATATCTTCCAAGCGTGATTCAAGCCGTGATTCAATCCGAGATTCCCATGCTTCAAATTTGACATCAATTGGATCTTAAGAAGCTATAGCATATGCTTGTAGATCAGAGATGCCCTTGTCTTTTTTCTGTTGATGGGTTAATGGCATGGGGTAGTGGAAGGTTCGGACAATAGATCGGTGATAGAAGGGTTCGGCTGTAATGGTTTACTATTTTGGGCTATAGTTTTTTATGCTGTAAGGGTTATGAAACTAGGTTTTGATGGCCGAATCTTAAAGCTAGATGGATGCCCTAAAGACATCTTGGTTGGTGGTGTTGAATCTTGGATTTTGATGATGAAGTCAATTGGTGAATTATTTGTTCTAATCCATATTGTCGAGATAAGTGTGCAGGATTAACTACGATGGGATGAAAACATAAAGCGATTTACCGAGGTCAAGTTCACTAGGAGTTCAAGAGGTCACTGGAAGGATCGTCGAAAGTGCTGTTGGAACTAACCGAGATAGAATCAAGGACTTGCTGAAGGTTTCAGAAGTTCGTCGAAAAAATTGTCGGAGGTTCGCGGAGATCACCAAGAAGGTTCAAAAGCTTGCCGAAGACTCGTTGAACTCGCCACAGAATCCAGGAGCTTGTTGGGAGTCCGCCGAAAGAAATTCGAAGGAGTGTTGGAAGTCCATTGGAATTTCGCTAGAAAGCTCACCAGAAGAAGACTTAAAGAATGTCGATTTAAATCACTTAGAATTATGTTTCAATTTCGTAGTTAGCATGTAATTTAGGTTAGGATTAGGTGTTAATCATATAACCCAAGTAGGGGCCCATTGGGCCTTGTTTCGAACTGGTTTGGGTCGAGTTTAAGGCCCAAACTAGCATGCTAAGAAGAGCTGGGCGGTGGCACTGCCTAGCACCCAAGAGCATGGGTGGTGGCACCGCTACCTTGGGCGGTGGAACTGCCCAAGACATTGTCAGTTTGACCACTGATAGGCGGTGGCACTACCACTGATAGGCGATGGCACCGCTAGCACCGAGAAACCCAAAAGTAATTCAAATTTAGAGCCTAAATTTTAATCCTCTTGGGGTCTATAAATATCCCTCCTTTCTTAACAGAAAGATCACCCTTTTTGAGAGTTAGAATTGGGCAAAAGTTTTGGCAAAGCTTTGTTTTTGATAGCTAGTGTTCACCTCCCTCTTTCTCTTTGAAAAATATGTAAGAGTGTGAACCACTTGAAAAAGGGTTGTAAGAGGGGTGTTTGGTCCTTCCCCTTCAACAAGATTTGCTAGTGGAAGTTGGGAGCCTCATCGGAGAAGGCTTCAAAAGTGGATGTAGGTCACTTGACCGAACCACTATACATCGTGGTGTACTTGAATGTGTGAGTGTTTAAATTTCTAAATTATTTCTATACTTAGTTGCAAATCATTCGGTTTTCATCTCCTTTACTCAAGCTACTTCAACTAAGTCATCTTCGTTGAATCGAAATCTCAATACGAACTACCTATTTACGAAATCGGTTTCAAACTTACGAGTTTTAATCCATTGCACTAATTCACCCTCCCCCCCTCTTAGTGCCTCTCTGATCCTAACAATTGGTATCAGAGTAAGGTTCACTCTCATATTTGGTTTAAAGCCCAAGAGAGATGGCTTATTCTGGCATGCAAGAGGGTCATAACATTACACGTCCGCCTATGTTTAATGGGTTGGATTACACATATTGGAAGACTCGTATAAGGATCTTTCTTATTTCCATGGATTTTGAGCTTTGGAGCATCGTCAAAAATGGTTTTCAAAAATCTTCTCTTCCGATGAGCGAATGGAATGAATCAGAGAAGAAGACTTTTGCTTTAAACGCAAAGGCTATGAATGCCTTGTTTTACGTTCTTGACAAAAATGAATTTAATCGCATTTCGATTTGTGAATCAGCTTTTGATATTTGGTGTATTCTTGAGATCACTCATAAAGGCACTAGCCGAGTAAAAGAGTCCAAAATCAATATTCTTGTGCATTCCTACGAACTTTTCTGAGTGAAACCAAGTGAGTCCATCGGAGAAATGTACACCCGCTTCATTGATGTCATCAATGGACTCAAAGACTTGGTAAAGGTTTTTCTAATTTTGAACTTGTAACTAAAATTTTAAGATCCCTTCCAAAGAGTTGGGATCCAAAAGTTACGGCCATTCAAAAGGCCAAGGATCTTAAACTTTTCCTCTTGAAGAATTTATTGGGTCCCTAATGACCTATGAAATGACGTGCTATGCTCATGAAGAGCTCGAGAACCCCCTTCCAAAGAACAGGAAGGATATGACATTAAGAACACAAGAAGACTACTTGAAAGGAACATCAAGTGATGAGGACTTTGACAAAGACATTGCACTCTTAACTAAAAATTTTAAAAAATTCATTAAAAAGGGTAAATTTAAAAATGAAACCAAAAACAAACTTGAACAAAAAAAGAACCAAGTCATATGTTATGAATGCAAGAAGCCGGGGCACTTCAAATATGAATGCCCCCAAGCCAAGAAGAAGCAACTCAAGAAGAAGAAAGTATTGAAGGCTACATGGGATGACTCAAGTGACTCCGAGGATGAAGAAGCAAGCAACAAAGAGGAGGCTAACTTCACGCTAATGGCCTTAGGAGAAGAGGTTAGTGAGTTATTTAATAAAGAGTTATCTTTTGATGAACTTTCTATCACTTTTCATGAATTATTTGATGAATGTAGAACTATTAGTAAGAAGTTAAATTTATTAAAGAAAGAGCATGCTTTATTACAAGACAAGTTTTATAGTCTCCAAACTCCTTCTTTACCCCCATGCTCTAAGTGTGAACATTTAGAAGCAATAAAAAATGAGAACTTGCTACTTAAAGAGACCCTAAACAAGTTTAAGGTCGGTAGTAAGGGCTTGGACATGATCCTTGCAAATAAGGGTCACGTTGGAAATAGAAGTGGAATTGGATTTGTGAGTGGATCTCACCGAAATCTTACCACCTTCATTAAATGACCCACATTACATGTATCACATCATTTAAAATGTAATTTTTGTTATAAATCCAGACATATTATTTATAAATGTCCATTTAGGAAAATTAGTCCGCATAAATTGATATGGATTCCTAAAGGAACCATAAATAATTTAATGCTAAATGACAATATTAGTAGATCAATATTTGAGGCACCTAAAATCAAATGGGTACCTAAAAACCATCCTCTTTTGTAGAACCATTCACCATCACAAGCTAGGAGCAAGAGATGGTATCTTGATAGTGGATGCTCAAGGCACATGACCAGAGATCTATCTCAATCTCTATGCTCACTAGCAAAGAAGAAGGGTATGTCACCTTTGGAGACAACAATAAGGGTAAAATCATTGGCAAGGGAATCATAGGTAACAAATCAAGTTTTTTAATTGATGATGTATTACTAGTTGATAGATTAAAACATAATCTTTTGAGCATTAGTCAATTTTGTGATAAAGGTTATATTGTTAGATTTGAATCTAATGCTTGCATCATTGAAAAACTAAACAACAATATATTCATGATTACATTAAAACAAAATAATGTTTAAATCATTAATATTGAAGAACTTAGTAATGAAATGTGCTTCTCTGTTTTAAATGATGATGCTTGGCTTTGGCATAGGAGATTAGGTCATGCAAGCATGAAACTAATATCTAAAATTTCTTCTAAAGAACTAGTACGAGGAATTCCAAACATCAAGTTTGTCAAGGACAAAGTATGTGATGCATGTCAACTAGGAAAACAAATAAAAACTAGCTTCAAATCAAAGAATCAAATAAGCACCTCTAGACCATTACAATTGATCCATATAGATTTATTTAGACCAATCGACACAACAAGTCTAGGAGGTAGCAAATATGCATTTGTCATTGTAGATAACTATAGTAGATATACTTGGACTTATTTTTTGGCTCACAAAAGTGATTGCTTTAATTAGTTTTCTAAATTTTGTAAACTTACTCAAAACAAAAAGGGTTTCATGATTTCATCGATTCGAAGTGATCATGGTGGAGAATTCCGAAACCATGACTTCCAAAAGTTTTGTGAATCTAACGGGTATAACCACAACTTCTCTACTCCAAGAAATGATTATCAAAATGGAGTAGTAGAAAGAAAGAATAGAAATTTACAAGAAATGACAAGAACCATGTTAAATGAACATAGTTTACCCAAATACTTTTGGGCCGAAGCTGTTAATACGGCTTGCTATATCATGAATAGGGTTCTAGTAAGACCATCTCTATCCAAGACTCCTTATGAATTATGGAATAACAAAAAACCTATTGTTTCTTATTTTAAAGTTTTTGGTTGCAAATGCTTTATTTTAAATAAAAAGGATGCTTTAGGAAAATTCGATGCTAAATCCGATGAAGGCATCTTTCTTGGTTACTCTTTCATTTCTAAAGCTTTTCATGTTTTTAACAAAAGAACGTTAGTTATAGAAGAGTCTATTCATGTAGTTTTTAATGAAATTTCTGAATTTAAGAAAAAATATTTTGATGATGATTTTGGTTTTGATGGTTTGAATTTAAATGAACCCTCTCCTTAAAATAGCAACTTGGATGTATCTTCTTCCCAAATTTCCTTACTTAAGGAATGGAAGTATGTAGATGCCCATCCCAAGGAGTTAATTATAGGAGACACATCGAAAGGGGTTCAAACTCGTTCTTCTTTTAAAAATTTTTGTGCCCATGATGCTTTTCTTTCTCAAATTGAACCTAAGTGCATTAACGATGCCTTGAAAGATGATTCTTGGATTATCGCAATACAAGAAGAATTGAATCAATTTGAAAAGAATGAGGTATGGAAGGTTGTTCCTAGACCTAGTGACCATTTAGTTATTGGTACTAAATGGGTCTTCAGAAACAAGCAAGCTGAATGCGGTATCGTGGTTAGAAACAAGGCTAGATTAGTGACCAAAAGTTTCAACCAAGAAGAAGGTATCGATTACGAAGAGACCTTCGCTCCTATGGCAAGATTAGAAGCTATTAGAATGATCCTTGCCTATGCTAGTAGTAATAACTTTAAGCTTTTTCAAATGGATGTCAAAAGTGCTTTCTTAAATCACTTTATTTTTGAAGAAGTATATGTTGAACAACCACCTGAATTTGAAAATTCTCTTCTTCCCAATCATGTGTTTAAACTAACTAAGGCTCTCTATGGATTAAAACAAGCCCCTAGGGCTTGATATGAGAGGCTTAGTTCTTTCTTAATTTCAAATAATTTTACTAAAGGCAAGGTTGATACTACATTGTTTATTAATTATTTTAAAAATAATTTTCTTATTGTTCAAATTTATGTTGATGATATTATTTTTGGTTCTTCGAATGAATTACTATGTGAATCATTTGCCAAGTGTATGAGTCATGAATTTGAAATGAGCCTAATGGGAGAATTAACCTTCTTTTTTGGATTGCAAGTTAAGCAACTTAGTGATGGCATATTTCTTAATCAAACAAAGTATACATTAGAATTGTTAAAACGATTTAACATGGATGGTTCAAAAGCCATCAACACTCCAATAAGTACTTCCACAAAGTTAGACTTGGATGAAAGTGGAGAAAATTTTGATCAAAAAACATAAGGGGAATGATAGGCAGCTTACTTTACCTCACTACAACTAGACCAGATATCATGTTTAGTGTAGGTCTATGTGCAAGATTAGCTAATTCTAAGTTATCTCACCTTAAAGCTATTAAAAGAATCCTTAGGTATCCAAAAGGAACTCCTAATCTAGGATTATGATATCCAAAATTTGATAACTTTGATTTGAAAGCCTATACGGATGCGGATTTTAGTGGATGTAGATTAGATAGAAAGGGCATATCCGGAACATGCCAATTTTTAAGACATGCACTTGTTTCTTGGACTTCCAAGAAACAAAATTCGGTTGCACTATCTACGATGGAAGCCGAATACATAGCCACAAGTGCATGTTATGCACAAGTTGTTTGGATGAAAAATACCTTAGAAGACTATGAAATTTATTTAAAGAACATTCCCATAAAATGTGATAATACAAGTGCTATTTGTCTAACCAAAAATCCAATTCAACACTCTAGAACTAAGCATATTGACATTAGGTATCACTTTATATGAGATCATATCAATAATAATAATGTCATTCTAGAATTTATTGATACAAAGCACCAATTAGCGGACATCTTCACAAAACCCCTAAATTAAGAACAATTTGACTTTATTACAAGAGAATTAGGCATGCTGAATTGTTCTAATACATGATGTTGTGTATTTCTGTTTGAAAATTTTCAACTTTGGTTTTGATTGTATCATCTTAATATTATCTCTTCATTTTTTAAGATTGTATCATCTTAATCTTGGCATTTGATTAAAGCCCTCATTTTTATCTTCCTATTTTGATTCTCCTCATCAATTGATGGATTTTTGAGTTATATCATGACTCTTGATGAAATGATTAAATTTTCAGTTTTGATAGTTTCACATTAATATTATATTTTTTTATTTTGATGACCTATTTATATCATGGAGCTCTCATTTTTATCTTTCGATCATAATCTTGATGAAAACTATCATGATGTTGTTTTCTTCTTTCTTTAAATAGTGGATACTAATGATGTAGTAAAAACTGATTTTATACCCTCCTTTAAGTATGACTAAAGATATTTCATGACTTAAATTTTATATGAAGCTTAACATATGCATAAATTAATGTCATAATTTGTGTAAAATTAAGTCCTTAAATGTTCATTTTTTATTTTTATTCTTGTGCTAATCGGTATGATTCAAGGTTTTATGACTTCCTCCTCATGAATCACTATAAGAATACCACGTCGAAGTTTTTCCTTCACGTTTTTGATATTGATATATTTCATTCGTTGAAGTTTTATGAGTTTTGACATCTCATTCTCATGGAGTTTACGTTAAAATATGAAATCCTTAATGAATGACTTTAATGATCTATCCTTTCACAATTCTATGCTTGAATTCTCAATCAAAAAATTGAGTCTTATATTCTTCATGTATGAATTCTTCATGAGCATTTTTGAAAATTGACATATTTTGCATTATGTTCAACTCATTTATCATATGGGTGAAAATTGACCACTCATTTTTTTTATATGGTATGATACCTTGTGATGGCTACTTCATCTCCTTTTTATTGATGACAAAGGGGGAGAAAAATGTGAAATTGATGACAAATGACTTATATGTAGCAATATATTGGAATGAAAAATGACATATATCGTATCTCATCGCAATAACTTACATGGTTCATATTGCAAATTGCTTTTGCTATGCTTTGAAATCAATAATTAATTGCTATGAAGCATTGTAATGTATTGTAATATATCTCAAATGCTTAAATTTTTTAAGCTATTATTTCATTTGATATCATGCCTTGATTTTATGCACCTCATTGATATCATTTGATCCTTGTGTTATTTCATTTTGTGATTAGTTTCACTTGTCGAAATGATGAATGTCTATCAGTCGACTAGAAAATGCATATCATGACATGACATTGTGAAAAATATGAAGTTTCATATTTATGGATGAAAAATCATGTTTATTAAGCTTGACGATAAATGAAACTTATCGGTTTCGGCTTGAATTCAAAAGATTGAATTCAAGTGTTTTTACCTTCTCATGATATGGCATATAGATAGGGGGAGTTAAGTTTAACTCCATCATCAATTGATTGTCATCATCAAAAAGGGGGAGATTGTTGAATCTCGGATTTTGATGATGAAATCAATTGATGAATTATTTACTCTAATCTATATTGTTGAGATAAGTGTGCAGGATTAACTACGATGGGATGAAAATATAAAGCGATTTACCGAGGTCAAGTTCGCTGGGAGTTCAAGAGGTCACCGGAAGGATCGTCGAAAGTGCTGCTGGAACCAACCAAGATAGAATCAGGGACTTGCTGAAGGTTTCAGAAGTTCACCGAAAAAATCATCGGAGGTTCGCAGAGAACATCGAGAAGGTTCAAAAGCTTGTTGAAGACTCGTTGAACTCATCACAGAATCCGAGAGCTTGCTGGGAGTCCATCGGAAGAAATCCGAAGGAGTGTCGGAAGTCCACCGGAATTTCACCAGAAAACTCGTCGGAAGAAGACTTGAAGAATGTTGGTTTAAATCACTTAGAATTATGTTTCAATTTCATAGTTAGCATATAATTTGGGTTAGGATTAGGTGTTAATCCTATAACCCAAGTAGGAGCCCATTGGGCCTTATTTCGAACTGGTTTGGGCCAAGTTTAAGGCCCAAACTAGCATGCTAAAAAGAGTTGGACAATGGCATTGCCTAGTGGCCAAGAGCTGGGCGGTGGCACCGCCCAGCACCCGAGAGCATGAGCGGTGGCACCGCTGCCATGGGCGGTGAAATCGCCCAGTATATTATCAGTCTGATCATTGACAGGTGGTGGCACCGTCATCACCGGGAAACCCAAAAGTAATTCAAATTTGGAGCCCAAATTTGAATCATCTTGGGGCCTATAAATACCCCTCCTTTCTCAGCAGAAAGATCACCCTTTTTGAGAGTTAGAATTGAGCAAAAGCTTTGGCAAAGCCTTATTTTCGATAGCTAGTATTCACCTCCCTCTTTCTCTTTGAAAAATCTGTAAGAGTGTGAACCACTTGTAAAAGGGTTGTAAGAGGGGTGTTTGGTCCTTCCCCTTCAATAAGATTTGCTAGTGGAAGTTGGGAGCCTCATCAGAGAAGGCTTCGAAAGTGGATGTAGGTCACTTGATCGAACCACTATACATCGTGGTGTTCTTGAATTTATGAGTGTTTAAATTTCTGAATCGTTTCTATACTTAGCTGCAAATCATTCGGTTTTCATCTCCTTTACTCAAGCTACTTCAACCAAGTCATTTTTGTCGAATCGAAATCTCAATACGAACTAGTTATTTATGAAATCGGTTTCAAACTTACGAGTTTTAATCCACTGCACTAATTCAACCCCCCCCTCTTAGTGCCTCTCCGATCCTAACAGGTGGCAGCAAGGTAGCTAGGGTTTGGTAGGTTACGAAGGAGAAAAAGGACAAAGGTACAGCACCAGAATTTTTACTTAATAAATTTCAACAGTAAAGATATAATATTTTTTTAGAAATTTTCATTAGAGATTCAAGTAAAACATAAAGGGAATCTATTGGTAAGGGAGAGGTAATGCTGTTAAAAATTTCATAGAAAGAAATGACAGCAAGAGGTTTGGCAAAATTGAGGATAACAGAGAGGTACTATAGCAGATTTTTATGTCTAAAGTGCAATAGCTTGGACGTAAAAGATAAGCAGTTTATATTGAGAATTTTTCTACAAAACCAAAGGGAAAACCACTATTAGGAAGTGTTAAAGCTGTTGTAAAAATTTTGTAGAGATTTGGATAGAAAAAACATAGTAGCAAGATCAAAAAAGCAATGCTATGCGGTTGAAATTCTGCAGTGCAACTTTCGGTGTAGAGATGAAAACTTTACGACGAAAATTTTATGCAGCAATATAGGAATGAATTTTTTGGATTTTTTGAATAAGGATAACTAAATTGCTATAGTAGTAAGATAGATAACTAGAACATATTGTAATTTATGAAAAGATCAAAGGATGATCTGTGGTGGTGGAGATGACGGTAGAATTCGACGATGATCTTCTAAGCAATTATGGGAATTACTTTGGGTGGTTATAGAGGGCTGGTGGATGGCTGTGAAAGGGCAACGAGATGCCAAGAATGCTGCTCTGATACCAAGAGTTAGAACCCTTGCAGATTCTAAGCTTGGGGTTGATATCTATAGGGGATCGGCCTCCTTGGAACTCTATAGGGGTTCCTTCCTCCAAGGTGCTGCTCAAAGGCTGCTAAAAGATTGATCTATTCCTTTATGAAAAGAGGGTGAATACATGGCTATTTATAGGGCTTCTAAACCCCAACTCTTAATATGACTCTTACTCAAGACTCCTACTTCTAACCAACTCCTATTTCTAATTAGGACTCTTTCTCTAGTAGGACTTCTAATTTTAATAGGACTCTTTCCCTAATAGGACTCCTACTTCTAATAGGACTCTTTCTCTAATAGGACTCCTACTTTTAAAAGGACTCTTTCTCTAATAGGACTCCTACTTCTAATAGGACTCTTACTTCTAATAGGACTCTTTCTCTAATAGGACTCCTACTTCTAATAGGACTCCTACTTCTAATAGGACTCCTTCTCTAAGAAGCAACCTAACCCTAACCTAGCTGGCCTCTTCACCTCTTTAATAGGGGTTGCCTAGATAGGATTTACATGAATGCCCTTATCAATTAGGACTCTCATAACTAGAGTCCTAATACTTGGCTAGGGATTTGCCTAAGCAAGAATACATGGGATATTCCTCTTATGATACCGAGAGTAGATGATCCTCTATTGACACTCAATAGCTCTCATAAGGTTAGCTGCCACTCCCAATAACTAGTTATACTAGATCTAGAACTTCCAAACCTATAAGTCTAGTATCAAAGAGTGGAGTACTCATATAGGACATCCTTGGTGTCTCAAATCTAAGGACCAAATAGACTATTGGAACTATAGAATCGCTATCTGACATGAGATATCAATAACTATCCAGCATTCTGTAAGCGGATCAATCAGTGAACTCATTCTTCAATGAGCACCTATACTGTATCCTTAGTGTCCCCACACGAGTAGCTATGAGACCAGCCACCTCCATCATATGGATGGGTATACAGCACACCAGTCTATCTGGTTACATCGATGTCCCTCTCGAGTAACCTATGACCGGGATTATTTAGGGTCTATGTTTAAAGGTGAATCGGTCTCATTATCGTGATCTCACCACGATCCGATTCCCATTATACAAATCCAAGGATATTATAATACACATCTAGATAATGTGATAAAATGCCAATAATCATAAGTAAATAGATTGATGCAGCGCTACAAGTGTTATCTCACGTGATTGGCTTGAAGGGCACCTATAACTAGCACCACCGTTGTAGCTTTACTACTGGGTGGTCCCACCACCCAGATTGGACGGTACCATTGTCTACAGCTTGAAAAAGTAAGCTTTTTCACTTTTCTAACTCATAAGCAGTTCTACCACTAGTTTGACAGTGCCACTGCCTGTAGCAATGTTTGGGCCACTGAATGGGTCTCTCAATGAGCTCAAATTAGTCCTAATTTAAGCCCAATTGGCCCCTAATTGAGTTGGTATGATTTCACCCAAAATCAACTTAATTTTGACTTAACCTTTGACCATTAAGACAAATAATTACAAGTTATGAATCTAAGTTATCGGGCATGCCATTAGTTCTCCCGGTGAACTTTCGGCAACCTTCCGGTGATCTTCCGATGAACTTTAAGTGCATCGTCCGAACCTTCGGTGTAGTGCTCAATCCACCGGCATGTTGACTCTTGCAACATCCATTCTCGGTGCATTGTCCGATTCTTCCGACCCGATACCCGAACTTTGACTCTGGCCCAACACTTGATTCTTCCTGCTTTAATTGTTTTGTCTCTTTTGATCAAGGGTAGTCATGCATCACTTATCTCAAAGCATAGATTAGATAACAAACTTATTAATTGATTTCATCATCAAAATTCGAGATTCAATAGCCCAAACTTGTTCGGGTATAGGCCCAACTGGCTCCTAACTGGGTTGGCCCAATTATAACTCAATTAATCTAATCCTACTCTGATCTAGATAATTATAAAGTGAATCAAGGCATTCTGTTGCCCGGCACGTCATTGGTTCATCGACGCTTTATTTGCTTCTTTGGTGCATCATCCTCTCTTACAACTTATTGCCTAATCGATAATTGACCTCTGTAGCCCTGATCTCCTTAGTGTAACTGCGCTCTTCTTGGCCCGATGCTCGATTTCTTTATCCGAAGCCTTCTGTCGATCATCGACCGAACCTCCTGCTCGACATCCAATCTCCTGACGTGTTCTCCTCCAATGCAACATTGATTCATCCTGCTTCAATTGTCTAATCCTGATCGAGAGTAGACCTGCATGACTCAAAATGTAGTTAGATAACCAAAACATAATCAATATGTTTCATCATCAAAATCTAAGATTCAATAATACCATCGCCTCGACTTAGCCTTGGAGGCCAAGCCTTCAGGTGTTGAATCTCAAATTTTGATGATGAAACTAATTAATCATGTTTTGACTATCTAACTGTGTGTTGAGTCATGTAGATTTACTCTCGATTAGGATTAGACAATTGATGCAGGAAGAATCAATGTTACGCCGGAGGAGAACACATTAGGAGATTGGACGTCGAGCCGAAGGTCCGGTCGATGATCGGTAGAAGGCTTCGGATAAAAAAATTAAGCATCGGGCCAAGAAGAGTGGAGTTACGCCAAGAATATCGAGGTTGTAGAGGTCAATGGCCAATTGGGAAATAGGCCACAAGAGAGGATGATGCGCCAAAGTGTCGGATGAAGCGCCGATGGGCTAATGATGTGCCGAGCGACATTTTGATTCGTGTTGTGATAATAATTGTCTAGATCAAAGTAGGAGTAGTCTAAGTGGGTTGTAATTGGGCCCGTACCTGGATAGGTTTGGGCTGGACTCAAGGCCCAAATAGGGTTGCTAAACCCTGTCTGGTGGTGGCATCACTAGACTAGGGTGGTGGAACCACCTAGGTTCAATTCCCCATGATGTACTAGGCGGTGGTACTGTCTAGACTGGGTGGTGGTACCACTCAGTATCGGTATGCCTAGGCGGTGATACCGTCCAGACTGAGTGGTGGTTTCGCCCAGGACATTGACATACCAATGTGCCCAAGCGATGGTACCGCCAGACTAGCGGTAGTACCACCTAGTGTTAGGGTGTACTAGGTGGCGGTACCACCCAGCACAGGCGGTGGTCCCGCCAATACCTAAAAAATCTGGGGTAATTCAAATTTGGGCTCCAAATTTGAATCCTCTTGGGGTCTGTAAAATTGAAGTGTTTCCCCTCCTAAGCATAGAAGTGTAACTCTAAGAGAGAGTGAGGAAAATCTTATAAGAGAGGGCTGTAAAAGGGAGTTAGTCTTCGCCCGTTGGAAGAAAGATAACTAGTGGAAGGCCGGTGGCCTCAAGTGAAGAGGAATCGGGAGTAGACATAGGTTAGATGACCGAACCACTAAAAAAATCGAGTTCGCATTTGTGTTCTTTCTCTTTATCATTTTGTAAACCATTTAACTTTACTTGTTGCTCTACTTCCTACCCTCTTTTATTTATGAATGTTCTTAAGTTAAAACATAATCGATATCAGTTTTCATCGAATGTGATTTTTATCGTATGGGGTTTTCCAAAATCGTCAAATTTGTCGTATCTTTACTGCTACACTAATTCACCCCCCCCACCTCTTAGTGTCGAACTAATCCTAACAATTTGTATCAGAGCCCGGTATTTCTCATTTGAATTTACACCCAAGAGAAATAGCTCTTTTCGGATTTAAAGAGGGTTTCTCGATTGTTCATCCTCCTCTTTTTAACGGGTTGGACTACACTTATTAGAAAACTTGAATGAGAGTTTTCTTACTTTATTTGAATTTAGATTTATGGAATATAGTTGAATATAGCTTTCAACTTCTCTTGAAACCGATGAACGTATGGGCGGATTTTGAAAAAAGATCTTTTTCTTTAAATGTAAAGGCTATGAATGCCTTATTTTGTACTTTGGACAAAATCGAGCTTAATCATATTTCTACTAGTGAAATGACTTTCGATATTTGGTATGTTAGGATTTAGAGCAGCACTAGGGGGGGGGGGGGGTTGAATTAGTGCAACAGATAAAAATCATAAATTCGAAACGATTACAAAAAGAGTTATGCATTGAGAAGTTTCGGTTTGACGAAAATGATTTTAGCAAGTGATTTGAGTGAATACCATCGAAAGTAAAGAGGAGGAGATCAAGAGATTGCAGCTAAGGAAGAATTAAAATGTAGTAATTTAAAACTCACACATCAAGAGAAGTACGCAGCGATGTATAGTGGTTCAGTCAAATGACCTACGTCCACTTCCAAAACCTCCTCTGATGAGGTTCCTAACTTTCACTATCAATTTTTCTTAAAGGGGAAGGACTAAGCACCCCTCTTATAAACTTTTACAAGTGGTTCACATTCTCTTACAGAACATTTTTCAAATGAGACTTGAGAGGTGAACACTCAAGCTATCGAATGTAATTTTGCTTGAGCTTTAACTCAATTTTTATCACTTCTTAGTTATACTTTGCCAGTTGAGAAGTAAGGGGTATTTATAAGCTCAATTGGCTTCAGAATTAGAGCAAAAAAGAGTCATATCCCAGATTTTCGGGTACTAGCGATACCATCGCCTACACTGGTGGTACCACCTCCAGTTGACCCTGCTCTATCAGTGTACTAAGCGATACCACCGCTCAATCTGGTGGTACCACCATCCAGTCAGGTGGTACTACTGCCTAACAGGGTCCTCGGACTCTATGGAGGGGTGGTGCCACCGCTTGTCAAGCAGTACCACCATTGATAGGTAATAACTATCAAAGGTACCACCACTGACCTGGGGTGGTACCACCACCTAAACCACCTACGAACTAGTTCCCAAGGCGGTGCCATTGCCATACTTGGTCCAGCACTATTGAATGGGCCCTGAATCCAGCCTAATTTAGTCAAATTAAGGCCCAGTTGGCCCCTACAAGGGTTGATTAGGATTATCACATAATCCTAACCCTAATTACATGCTAACTATAAAATTAAAATATATTTCTCAGTAAATTATAATCCGATGATGTCGAGTCTTTTTTCGATAAGCTTCTAGCGAACTTCTGGCGGACTTTTGACACACCCTCGGATATCTTCCGATGGACTCTCAACAGGCTCCCAGACTTTATGGCGAGTTTCGATGAATCTTCTAGCAAGCTTTCAAACTTTCTTGGTGAGCTCCGAGAACCTTCGACGAACCTTCCGGCAAACTTCCGAAACCTTTGGCAAATCCCCGATCCATTCTCAGTCAGTTCCGACAGCACTTCTGATGATCCTTTAGACTTCCAACGCACTCTCAAACTCCCAACGTACTTGACTCTGATAATTTGCTTTGTCTTCATTGCTATCGTAGTTAATCCTATACACTTATCTCAATAATATGGATTAGATCAAATGACCTATCAATCGACTTCATCATCAAAATCTGAGATTTAATAATCTCCTCCTTTTTGATGATAACAATCAATTGATGATGACAATCAATTGATGATGGAGTTAACCTTAACTCCCCCTATCTATATGCCATATTTTGAGAAAGGAAATTCTTGAATTCAATCTTCTTGAATTCAAGCTGAAACTGATAAGTTGCATCCGTTGAACTTATCATCATGCTCAACAAGCTTGAACTTTTATCCACAAATATGAAACTTCATATTTTTCTCAATTGAAAATGATGTCTGACACCCATTTTCAAGTTCAATGGCGAATGATGATAGACATTTATCACTTCAACAAATGATACCAATTATAATTTTGAAATGTAACAAGGATCAAATGATATCAATATAAAATGCATAAAAGCAAGGTATGATATCATTTTTATGATACATCATGATAACTTATCATATCAATGAACGATACCAAGTTTAAACATGATATGATAATGATCTTTCAAAAATTTACATTTTGAGCATGTATGAATCATTTGTGATGCATGTGATACATTGCGATACGCTACATATTATCGTGATATATTGTGATGGTTTTAAGGATAGCAATCAATTTTTAAAACAAAGCATGGCAAATGCTATTACATTGCAATATGATACATATAAGACATTTATCATTCCATCAAGTCATTGCGATTCATTACGATACGATACTTATAAGACATTTATCAGGTCATCAATTCATTTTGTCACATTTATCTCAATACGATACATATAGGGCATTTATCATGTCATCAATTCATTTTGCCACATTCTTCTCTCCCTTTGTCACCAACAAAAAGGAAGTGGTCCTTGATGCCAAATTTTATGATTGGAGTTTTTGAAAAATGCCAAAAAGAGAAGAATAAATCCATCAAAGAATAACAAAAACTGATTCATTCATTTATGTCTATAAAATCATAAGATAGATTATTGAGGCCAAAATTCATAAGAATTTCTAAGAGCTCATGAAAGTTTCATACAAAAAAAAATTATGCATAATAATTCTTAAAGCATAGAAGTGAATCATTCAAGTCATTAAAAGGCTTCCAAGAATCGTTTCTACTAAATGAGATTAGCAAGATAGAAAAGAGATCATAATACATAATTCATAAAACTCATGATAAGGATGTTAGGGATCGAGCAGCACTAAGAGGGGGGTGAATTAGTACAATGGATAAATATGATAAACTTCGACGATTTAAAACAACTTTCGAAAACCTCGTACATTGAAAACAACATTTCATTTGAAACCGTTTCGATTGTGTTGAAAGCATACGTAAGAAGATGAAGAGGAAGTCAAGTAAGTAAGGCAGCAAAGAGAAGATAGTTTGCAATATAGTAAGTTGCAAGAAAGTAAATGCAAATCGATTTATAGTGGTTTGGCCATCCGACCTACATCCACTCCTGATTCTTCTTCGCTTGAGGCCATCGGCTTTTCCACTAGCTATCCTCCTTCCAACGGGTGAGAATGAACTCCCTTACAACTCATCTCCTTTTGACGGGCTTAGGAGGAAACCCTTACAAGCACTCTCTCCTTTCTTTCGATGGAATACAAGTGAAAAATAAGAAGGATTTTCTAGAGAGATTTGAATAGAGTTTTCTTACTTTCAAAGGGTTGTGCTTGTTTCATTTCTTGCAGGAACACCTGGGGTATTTATAGACCCCAAGAGGATTCAAATTTGGAGCCCAAATTTGAATCTCTCTCGTTGTTCCCGGTGCTGGTGGTGGCACCGCCATTGTCAGTTGTCAGACTGACAGTGTATAGGGCGGTTCCATTGCCCAAGGTAGCGAGTGCAGGATTAACTACGATGACGATGAAGACGTAAAGCGAAACAAAGTGTCGGAAGTCAAGTGTGATGGATCATTGGGAGTTTGAGAGTTCGATGGAAGTCTGAAGATTTGTTGGGAGTGCAGTCGGAACTGGCCAAGAATGAGTAGGGATTTTATCGAAGGGTTTTTGGAAGTTCACCGGAAGGTTCGTCGGAAGTTCACGGAGCTTACCAAGAAAGATCGGAGCTTGCGAATAAAGCTTGTTGGAACTCGCCAAGATCATCGTGAAGTCCGGGAGCTTGTCGGGAGTCTACAGAATGGTTTCCGAGGGTTCATCGGAAGATCACCGGAAGCTCGCCGGAAGAAGTCTTAACTTGTTAGACTTTGTAATAGCTTAGGAAATGTCTTTAAAATTCATAGTTAGTATGTAATTTGGTTTAGGATTAGCTGTTAATCTTATAAACCAAGTAGGGGCCAATTGGGCCTTGTTTTGGACCGGTTTGGGTCGAGTTTAAGGCCGAAACCAGCATGTTGGAATAGGCTGGGCTGTGGCACCACAAAAATTCTATTTCGATCTAGATAATTATTATAATGCGAATTGACATTCAGTTGTCTAGCACGTCATTGGTCGGTGCTTCGTCCGATTCTTCGGCGCATCATCCTCTCTTGCGGCTTGTTGCCCAATTGACAGTTGACCTCCGCAACCCTGATATCCTTAGCACAACTCGGCTATTCTTGGCCTGATGCCCGATGTCCGAAGCCTCTTGCTGATTGTCGACCGAACCTCCAGCTCGACATCCAATATCCTAACGTGATCACTTCCAGCGCAACATTAATTTCTCCATCGTCAACTGTCTAATCCTGATCGATAGTAGACCTGCGTCACTCAAAACATAGTTAGATCATAAAACACAATCAATTAGTTTCATCATCAAAATTTGAGATTCAACAATCTCCCCCTTTTTGATGATGACAACTAATTGATGATTAACGGAGTTAACCATGACTCTCTGGAGTTTAACCAAACTCCCCCTATCAATATGCCATTGATAGAACACTTAGATTATTCCAAATCAAAGCAACATTCATCACAAATTATGATAATTAAGAAACCATCATACAAATATATAAAATATTTAATTAAAATATTCAATTCAATGCATGAAGTCATCAATCTACTTCTCCCCCTATGTCATCAACAAAAAAGAGAAGTTGCATCATAGCTAGTTTAAAAAATATGTAAATTTTATAACACACTAGCTATTAATCACATCATATAACATTTAAGCATAGCAAGTTTCTCATGATAGGCAAGATAGCACTTGTTGTGATGATAGCAAGTTTTCTATGTTTCTTTGAGAAGTGCAAGCAAATTGTATTCAAAGATGTGCATTTTTTTGACTTCCTTTGCGATATGCATGCAATTTTGTAATCTCTTTCTCCTCTTTTGAGAAGAGCAAGCTTGCAAGTTTTGCTTTCTTTGCATGCTAGGACTTTTGCATTCATTTGTAATTTGCAAGCTAGCAGAAGCCTTCTCCTCCTTTATCAATGTCAAAAAGAAAGGGAGGATTAATACTTCAAATAATCTTGCATGAGATTCAACAATAATTTGTAACAAAGATGCAAGCAATTTTATTGAAAAAGTGAAGTTAAGCAAGATTTTTGCCTCTCTTGAGATAGCAAATTTTTGCTTCTCAATGTTAAAACTAGCAAAATTTTCTCTTCTGATGCACAAGCTAGCAATTTAACTTTCCCTTTTATCATTATCGAAAGAAAGGGAGAAACCAATGATCAATTATAAATTTGCATCAATCAATATATCAATCATCACAAGATACATACAAGACAAGAAATCATGTCATAAAGAATATCAATATATAAATTCAACAAGATCAAAACCAAGAGATATCATTCATGATCATTACTTTCTTTTTAGCAAGATCAAGATAAATGTATCAATTTTTAATTTAAGATAAATGTCATACAACCAAGAATCATGATATATAGAAGCATATCAATATCAAGGATCAAGTCATGATTACAAGTGCTAACATATTTTCTTTTTATTCATTTTTAAGCCATGATAAAAGAATAAATCAATGATTCAATCATTAAGCAAATTTCTTTTACATCAATTTTCAATCATCACATAAGGTATTCAAGGAAGTATTGAAACATAAAACAAATCAATTTTAGCATATAATGTTTCAATCATTGACCTTAAGTCATGAATCCAAAAGTCATAAATCAAACGGTTCATGAATCATTTTGACAAGTCTCCTTTTTAGGAAATAGCAAGAGGAAGTCTTAGGAGATCAAACACAAGATCTTGATTCATATGTAGAAATTTTCATTACGATCATGATTTTATAGAAAGAATTTCAAATAAATAGTTTTGAGAAATCAAAATTATGAAAAAGAAATTTCGAGTAAGGAATAAAAAATTTCTGATTCATGCATTCAAACTCTCATTTCTCAATATATTTAAAAACATAAGAATCAAGATATCAAGTTCACGAATTCATACAAATTCAAGTATTGAATTCTGAGAAATCAAAAGACAAGATATATTTCATTTAAAGAATTTTCTTTTGATTAAACGGAAGGAGCATGGTAAACGATCTTGATTTAAAAAGAACTTCAAGCTATAATTGTCAAGATCATGATTTCAATAAAATTTCTTTATAGCAAAATGAAATCTTTTAAAACTTGATTCAAGTATTAAATACATCTTAACAAGTCATAATTCCAAAAGATTTAAGAATCACTAAAAGAAAATTCATTCAAGTTCAATTTGACTATTTCATACTTATCATTAAAATCATTTTCATAGATTCATATAGATGGATTATTTAACACATCATCAAAATCTCATTCATAATTCAAGTGATTCACAAAGTATCGTAAATGAATTCATCACTTGTCTTTTATGAAAAATAATAAAAAATTTCAAGGATCATGCCTTTCCTTTTCATGATTTATTTCATTTGAACATACCTTTGTCTTTTAATGTCAAATCATAATAAGTATTCAAAAACGAAAGGTAAGTTTCATTATAAAAATCATTAAGATAATATATATATATAACACATTATTTCAAGACATGAGATTCAATTTATCATGATAATGTGTTTCATTTTAAGTTGTTTGTTCCATATAAGTATACGCATGTTTCAAAAGATAAGTATCAAATTTTAAAAACGAACATGAGTTTATCATCAAGATATAACACCTTTAAATTCTCATAAAATCATTAGGCATGACAACAAACTATTAATATTTTCATTTGATCATTATCAATGATGATTTCATAGGGTATGTTTAATTATTTATATGAAATCCATCATCGTATAATCTTTGAAATAAAAGTTATCATTAAAGCCATTAAGATTCAAATGCATCAAAAATATTTCATACCAAAATTTTATTAAAAGTAATGGAAATGGTTTACTTGTAAGTATGCTCTTGTCTTTTTCTACTAGAATCATGTATCATTGTATAGATTCGAAAAGTAAGTTTCAAGAAAAATTATTTAAACCAAATTCATGATACACTCATTTATTTTCAAAATATTCATCATGATTATTTTCATGAGATTCACAAGATTGGTAAAGTGAATTCATTAACCTCAATAGGATAGAAAATGAATTTTCGTTTCATGCAATTGTTTTCATATTAGCATATTCAAATATTTTTATGAAAACATGTATCAACAAGATATAAGTTTAGTCATAAACTCGTCAAGACCAAACACATCAAAAAATACAACATCATAATAACACATTTTTAATTTTTATGTGTTTTATTTTATGTGGTTGATCTCATATAAGCATGTTCATATTTTCACACAAAAGCCAAGCATCATATAAATCTGAAATTATCATCAGAATCTTTCATTCCAAAAATTTGTTAGGAGTAAAGTACATTGATTAGATGTAAGCATACTCAATTCTTTTGTATAAATGATATTTATCAAGTTTAAAACCGAAACTCAAATTTCATAAAAAAATGTAACATGTCATCTAAAAATTTCATCATAAAAATAATTTAGACCAATTAATCTAAAATAGAAGATTTCATATCATATGCATGATACAAGCATTTATCATCAAAATATTTTCAAGAATAACATACATAGATGTGCATGATGTTTAAAGTCAAAAACCGATACGGAAAGCATACATGGAATTCATCTTTTTAGGTGTTCATGCATTATGTCATCTTAATTGGTCATGAGAACGATTAATCCAAAACACGTTAATCCAAAACATAGAGTTTCAAATCAATATTACTTCAAAAACTCATGCATAATTTAGAATCATCAAGCATCATGTTTAGAAATGAAAAATAAAACATCAAGATACACATGCATGGATTAATCCTAGGCAATATCACAAATCATGCAAGTATCATTTAAAATTTTTACTTTTAAAAAATACTAGAAAGAAAAGCATAATATAATTTTTGAAAATAATTTTTATTTCCTACTAACTAAATTAAGCACTCATGAAAGACATCATGTAATTTCATAATAAGGTAAAAGCATAATGGGTGAGTTGCTTACCTCATTGGCGAAAACCATCAAAGCCCAATTCATTTCTTCTTTACTTGATTCTTCTTCTTTGGTGGCCTCTTTTGTTCAAGTTCATTTTCAGTTTTAGATTTTTGTTTAATGAACTTATTAAAATTCATTAAAAGTTCAATATCCTCTTCATTGTCCTCATCACTTGAGTCATCACTCAAGTGGCATTTCATAGTTCGGAGTTTCAAAACCATCTTGTTCTTTAGAAGGTGGTTCAAATGTTCATCATGTTCAACATGTTCCAAGAAACTCATTTCATATGCCATTAAGGATCCAATGAGTTCTTCAATAGAATAATCATTTAAATCTTTAGTTTTTTGTGTCGCCGTTATTTTAGGATCCCACCTTTTTGGAAGGGATCTTAAGATCTTGTTAGTGAGTTCAAAATTTGAAAAATATTTACTAAGAGCTTTTAGACTAATGACAATATCCGTGAAACAGGTGTACATGTCGCCGATAGTCTCACTTGGTTTCATTCGAAAAATCTCAAAATCATGCAATAAGAAGTTTACTTTCGAGTCTTTGACTCTATTAGTTACCTCGTGCATGATTTCAAGTGTTCGCCAAATTTCAAAAGTTGTTTCACACGTAGAAATTCGATTGAACTCATTCTTATCCAAAGCGCAAAATAAGGCATTCATAGCCTTTGTATTTAAAGAAAAAGATTTTTTCTCTAAGTCCAACCATTCGTTCGTCGGTTTAGAGGGAAGTTGAAAATGATTTTCAATAACGTTCCACAAATCCAAATCCATTGAAAGCAAGAAAACTCTCATCCGAGTTTTCCAATAAGTGTAGTCTGATCCGTTAAAGAATGGTGGACGTACAACCGACAAGCCCTCTTGAAAGCCATGAAGAGCCATTTCTTACTGGTGTAAATCCAAATGAGAAATAACATGACTCTGATACCAATTGTTAGGGATCAAGCGGTACTAAGAGGGGGGGGGGGGTAAATTAGTGTAGCAGATAAATATAATAAACTTCGATGATTTAAAACAACTTTCGGAAACTTCGTACGTTGAAAACAACATTTTGTTTGAAACCATTTCGATTGTATTGAAAGCGTACGTAAGAAGATGAAGAGGAAGTCAAGTAAGTAAGGCAGCAAAGTGAAGATAGTTTGCAGTATAGTAAGTTGCAAGAAAGTAAATGCAAACCGATTTATAGTGGTTCGGTCATCCGACCTACATCCACTCCCGATTCCTCTTTGCTTGAGGCCATCGACTTTTCCATGAGCTATCCTCCTTCCAACGGGTGAGGATGAACTCCCTTACAACTCCTCTCCTTTTGACGGGCTTAGGAGGAAACCCTTACAAGTACTCTCTCTTTTCTTTTGGTGGAATATAAGTAAAAACTAAGGAGGATTTTCTAGAGAGATTTGAATAAAGTTTTCTTGCTTTCAAAGGGTTGTGCTTATTTTATTTCTTGCAAGAACACTTGGGGTATTTATAGACCCCAAGAGAATTCAAATTTGGAGTCTAAATTTGAATCTCTTTCGTTGTTCGATCTTTGGCGGTACCACCGCTTTGCCGATGTGATGCCACCACTGTCGGTTGTCAAGCGGCGGTGTACATGGCGGTTCCACCGCCCAAGGCAGCGGTGCCACCGCCTAGCTTGTTTGGGCCTGGGCGGTGCCACTGCCCAACTCTCTGGTCATGGGTGGTGCCACCGCCCAGCTTATTCTAGCACGCTGGTTTTGGCCTTAAACTTGGCCCAAACTGGTCCAAAACAAGGCCTAATTGGCCCCTACTTGATTTATAGGATTAACACCTAATCCTAAACCAAATTACATGCAAACTATGAATTTTAAAGACATTTCCTAAGCTATTACAAAGTCCAACAAGTCAAGACTTCTTCCGGCGAGCTTCCAGTGATCTTCCAGTGGTCTTCCGATGAACTCTTGGAAACCATTCTACGGACTCTCGGCAAGCTCCCAGACTTCATGATGATCTTGGTGAGTTCCAATGAGTTTCATTGGCAAGCTTCGATCTTTCTTGGCAAGCTCCATAAACTTCCAACGAACCTTTCGGCGAACTTCGAAAAACCCTTCGGCAATCTCCCTACTCGTTCTCGGACAGTTCCGACAGCACTCCCAACGAATCTTCAGACTTTCGTCGAACTCTCGAACTCCCAATGATCCATCACACTTGACTTTCGATACTTTGTTTGGCTTTACATCTTCATCGTCATCGTAGTTAATCTTGCTCACACACAAATAAAAAACTCTACTTCGATCTAGATAATTATTACAACACGAATTTGCTAGTCATATGTGCCCTGCAAGCCAATCACATAAGTGATGGCACTTATGACTTGATATGCATTTTTTCTCTTTGCATATTATTAGGCATTTTATCACTTTATCTTACGTTCTGCATATATTGTGATGTCCTTAGATCTATGCAATGGGAATCAGATCGTGATGAGATCACGATAATGAGATCTATTTACCTTTAAACACAGACCCTAAATTATCCTGGTCATAGGTTACTCGAGAAGGACATCGAGATAACTGGATAGACTTGTGTGTTGTATACCCATCCATATGATAGAGTTGGCTGGTCTCATAGCTACTCGTGTGGGGACACTAAGGGTACAGTGCAGGTGCTCATTGGGGAATGAGTTCACTGATTGATCCACCTACGGAATGCAAGATGGTTATTGATACCTCACGTCAGATAGAGATTTCATAGTCCTAATAGTGTATCTGGTCCTTAGACTTGAGACACCAAGGATGTCCTGTATGAGTACTCCACTCTTTGATACTGGACTTATAGGTTTGGAAAGTTTCAGATCTAGTACAGCTAGTCATTGGGAGTGGTAGCCGACCTTACGAGGACTATTGAGTGTCAATAGAGGATCATCCGCTCTCGGTATCATGAGAGGAATATCCTATATGTTCTTACTCAAACAAATCCTTAGCTAAGGTTATTCGAATTGAGAGAGAAAGAGTTCTCCGGGAGAATCCGACAAGAGTAAGACTTGAAGAGAGACTGTATGGGCCTGACAGCACCATGCCCGGTACAGGGTCTCTGGGATATTAGATGGATGAGGGACTATAGATACATGGTAACTGAGGACAGATAGGTCCAAATGATTGGATTCCCTTGTATCGTTTAGGGGCTGCGGCATAGTGGCCTAGTACATCCGTAGTCGATGAGTTAGGTGAATTATTATAGAGATAATAATTCACTAAGGTAGAAGGAGTTCTGACAAGTATGACTCACAGCCAGCTCGATATTGGGCCTAGAGGGTCACACACATATGGTAGGTTTTGCGACGAGTAAAGGTTCGGATATGAGATATCAGCTGGACCCCCTAACTTATTGGATATCCATTAAGCCCTTGAATTATTGGATCCTAAGATGAGATCCAATAATTACTAATAAGAGATTATTGGGTAGAGACCCACTAATCCAAGAGGCTTGGGTAATTAGATGGAGATCCAATAACCAATAGGGCAAGATCCATTAGGGTTTACAGGGGGCCTCTATAAATAGGAGGGAACCAAACCTTGGTAGCCACCTCCTGTTCTCTTCTCCCCAAAGAAGTGCATCGTCGTAGTCCCTGCCATGTGGATACCGCTAGAGAGGAGGACGCTTGACCTCCTTCATCCTTCCTACAGATTTGTAGGGATTTAGGAATATACGATCTTCTTAGGTATTTTCTTTATCACATGTAGTTTTCGCAGATTTGTTTTGATGCACCGATCTTCGCACGACGACGGAAACTTTCTATAGGAAATCTGAGGTGTTTTATTATTGTTCTTCCGCTGCACATGAGATGTCGCTCCCCTGTGGATTTCCCAATAGAATTGGCATTCAGTTGCCCGGCACGTCATTGGTCAGCGCTTCATTCGATTCTTCGACACATCGTCCTCTCTTGTGGCTTGTTGCCCAATTGGCGGTTGACCTTCACAACCCCGATATCCTTGGTGTAACTTTACTCTTCTTGGCTCGATGCCCAACGTCCGAAGCCTCCTGCCGATTCGGCCGAACTTTCAGCTCGACATCCAATATCCTAACGTGATCACTTCTGGCACAACGTCAATTTCTCTAGCGTCAAATGTCTAATCCTGATCGATAGTAGTCCTGCATCACTCAAAACGTAGTTAGATCATAAAACACAATCAATTAGTTTCATCATCAAAATCTGAGATCCAACAAAGGATTGTGAGTGTTCATTCAAGATGGATTGAGATGAAAAGTTCAAGAGACAATTTGATTGAAAATTGAAGCATAAGATTGTAAAGTGAAAAGATAGATTATTGAAGCCAAGACATTCATCAAATATTTTATCAAGAGCTCATGACATTTATTAAAAAAAATTATGAGAAAGAGATATCATTTTAGTTCAAAATTCATGAAAGGAGTGATGATGATAAAAACTCATCCAAAAATTTTATAAGGAGCTAACTTGGTATTCTCATAAGAAAGAATTCATGAAGTGGAAAATAGTCAAACAAGTTATAAAATCTCAAGACTTAGAAATTTAGCACAAGAGTTAAGAGTTTATCAAATTCACATGAATGAAGCTCGAAGAGAGTATTCAAGTAATAAACACTTTAGAGCTTCTTCTTTACGACATTAACATATGTATGGTTCCATGTGTCATGAAGACAAAATCAACAAACATGAAATCCTTTTACTCATGCCAATAGAAGTAGAGAGAGTATAAAACCAAGTCATTAAAAGGGCATGTACATGATGCTAAAAATCATTAATCAAAGAAAAGTATCAATGCAAGATCGTAGAAGGATAAAAATGAGAGCTCCATTCAAAATACAATATCGAAAAGATGTCATTCGAGATCCAAAAAGATAATATCAAGATGAGTTCATGAAAACCGAAGTTGAAAAATTTCGAAAAAAAACATACAACAACTTCATGTATTAGGATAATTTAGCATATCTAACTCTCTTCTAATAAAGTCAAATTATTTTCATTTAAAGGTTTTGTGAAGATGTCTACTAATTAGAGTTTTGTATTAATAAATTCTAGAGTAACATCATTATTATTGACATGATCTCTTATAAAATGATGCCTAATGTCAATATGCTTAGTTCTAGAGTGATGAATGGGATTTTTGGTTAAACAAATAACACTTGTGTTGTCGTATTTTATGAGAATATTCTTTAAATGAAGTCCATAGTCTTCTAATGTATTTTTCATCCAAACTACTTGTGCATAGCATGCACTTGTGGCTATGTATTCAGCTTCCACCGTAGATAGTGCAACCAAGTTTTGTTTCTTAGAAGTCCAAAAAACAAGTGTATGTCTTAAAAATTGACATGTTCCGGATATACTTTTTCTATCTATTTTACATCTGCCAAAATCCATAATCCTAAGTTACGAGTTCCTTTCAGATACCTAAGGATTCTTTTAATGGCTTTAAGTTGAGATAACTTAAGATTAGCTTAAAATCTAGCATAAAGTCCTACACTAAACATAATATCCGGTCTAGTTGCGGTGAGGTAAAGTAAACTACCTATCATTCCCCTATATATCTTTTGATCAAAATTTTCTCCATTTTCATCTATGTCTAGCTTAGTAGAGGTACTCATAGGAGTATTTATGGCTTTTGAACCATCCATGTTAAATTGTTTCAATAATTCTAATGTATATTTAGTTTGATTAATAAATATACCATTACTAGGTTGTTTAATTTGTAATTCGAAAAAGAAGATTAGTTCACCCATTAAACTCATTTCAAACTCATGACTCATACACTTGGCAAATGATTCACATAGTGATTCGTTTGTAAAACTAAAGATAATATCATCAACATAAATTTAAATAATAAGAAAATTATTTTTAAAATATTTAATAAATAATGTAGTATCAACTTTGCCTTTAGTAAAATTATTTGAAATTAGAAATGAGCTAAGTCTCTCATACCAAACCCTTGGGGCTTGTTTTAACCCATAGAGGGAGCCATAGTCAATTTAAACACATGATTAGAAAAAAGAGTTTTCAAAACTTGGTGGTTGTTTAACAAATACTTTTTCAGAAATAAAACCATTTAAGAAAGCACTTTTGACATCCATTTGAAACAACTTAAAATTATTACTACTAGCAAAGGCAAGGAGCATCCTAATGGCATCTAATCTTGCTATAGGAGTGAAGGTCTCTACATAATCGATACCTTCTTCTTGGTTAAAACCCTTAGCCACTAATCTAACCTTGTTTCTAACCACGATACCGAATTCATCTTGCTTGTTTCTAAATACCCATTTAGTACCAATAACTAAATAGTCACTAGGTTTAGGAACAAGTTTCTATACCTTATTCCTCTCAAATTAGTTCAATTCCTCTTACATTGCGATAACCCAAGAATAATCTTTCAAGGCTTTGTCAATGCACTTAGGTTCAATTTGAGAAAGAAAAATGGTGTTGGCACAAAAATTCTTAAAAGAAGAATGAGTTTGAACTCCTTTTGATGTGTCTCCTATAATTAGCTCCTTTAGATGAATATCTACATATTTCCATTCCTTAGGTAAGAAAATTTAGGAAAAAGATGCATCCAAGTTGCTATTTGGAGGAGAGGTTTCATTCAAATTTAAACTATTGAAATCAAGATCATCATAAAAATCATTTTTCGTAAATATGGAAACTTCCTTAAAAACAACATAAATAGATTCTTCTATGACCAAGGTTCTTTTATTAAAAACATGAAAAGATTTAGAAATGGAAGAGTAACCAAAAAGATGCCTTCATTGGATTTTGCCTAAAACTTTCCAGAGACATCCTTTTCATTCAAAATAAAGCATTTGCAACCGAAAACTTTAAAATAAGAAACGTTTAGTTTTTTGTTATTCTATAATTCATAAGGAGTTTTGGAGAGAGATGGTCTTATTAGAACCCTATTCATGATATAGCAAACCATGTTAATGACTTCGGCCCAAAAATATTTAGGTAAACTATGTTTATTCAACATGGTTTTTGTCATTTCTTGTAAATTCTTATTTTTTCTTTCTATTACTCAATTTTGTTAAGGTCTCGGAGTAAAAAAATTATAGTTATATCCATTAGATTCACAAAAAATTTAGAAATCATGGTTTTGAAATTCACTATCATGATCACTCCGAATCAATGAAATCATAAAACCCTTTTTATTTTGGGCAAGTTTACAAAATTTAGAAAAGCAATTAAAGCAATCACTTTTGTGAGCCAAGAAATAGGTCCAAGTGTATCTACTATAGTCATCTATAATTACAAGGCATATTTGTTATCTCCTAGGCTCGTTGTGTCATTTGGTCCAAATAAATCCATACGGATCAATTGCAATGGTCTAGAGGTGCTTATTTAATTTTTAGATTTGAAACTACTTTTTATTTATTTTCCTAGTTGACAAGCATCACACACTTTGTCTTTAATGAACTTAATATTGGGAATGCCTCTTACAAGTTCTTTAGATATGATTTGAGAGATTAGTTTTATGCTAGCATGACCTAATCTCCTATGCCAAAGCCAAGCATCATCATTCAGCCAAAAAATATATTTTATTGCTAAGATCATCAATGTTTGTGGTGTAAATATTATTTTATTTTATTACAATCATAGATGTGTTGTTGTGCGATTTTTCAATAATACAAGTATTAGATTCAAATTTTATGATATATCCTTTATCACATAATTGACTAATGCTCAAAAGATTATACTTTAAGCCATCTACCAATAATACATCATTAATTAAAAAGCTTAATTTATTGTCTATGGTTTCCTTGCCAATGATTTTACCCTTGTTGTTGTCTCTAAAGGTGACATACCCTTCGTTTTGGCCAGTGAGCTTAGAGAATTATGATGGATCTTCAGTCATGTGCCTTGAGCATCCACTATCAAGGTACCATCTCTTGCTCCTAGCTTGTGTGGGTGAATGTGTCTACAAAAGAGAATGATTTTTAGGTACTTATTTGAACTTAGCTGCCTAAAAAATTGATCTCCTAATTTTATCATTTTGCATTGAATTAATTATGGTCCATTTTGGAGCTCATATCAATTTATATGGATTGACTTTCTTAAATTGATATTTGTAAACAACATGTCTGGGTTTACAACAAAAGTTTTATTTTAAGTGAGATGATACATGTAGTGTAGGTCCTTTAATGAATGTAGTTGGAGTTCGGTGAGATTTACTCACAAATCCAATTCTATTTCTTTTTTCGACATGACCTTTGTTTGCAAGGATCAAGTCCAAGCCCTTGCTACCGACCTTAAACTTATTTAAGATATCTTTAAATAGCAAGTTCTCCTTCTTAATTATCTCTAAGTGTTCACACTTAGAGCATGGAGGTAAAGAGAGAGCATGCTTTATTTTCAATAAATTAAATTTTTTACTAATATCCCTACACTCATCAGATAATTCATAAAAAGTAATTGAAAGTTCATCGAAAGTTAAATCTTCATTAAATAACTCATATACCTCTTCTCTAAAAGCCATCAATACGAAGTTTGCCATCTCCTTATTGCTTGCTTCTTCATCTTCGGAGCCACTTGAGTCATCCTATATTGCCTTTAGGGCCTTCTTTCTCTTTGGTTGCTTTTTCTTAGCTTAGGGGCATTCACTTTTAAAGTGTCTTAGCTTCTTACATTCATGATATATTACTTGTTCCTTTTTAGGTTTAAGTTTATTTTTAGTGTCATTTTTAAATTTATTCATTCTTATAAATTTTTTAAATTTCTAAGTCAAGAGTGTAAGTTCATCATCAAGGTCCTCATCACTTAAAGATTCTTTCAAGTGGTCTTCTTGTATTCTCAATGCCATATCCTTCTTGTTCTTTCGAAGGGGGTTCTCGAGCTTATCATGAGTATGGCATGTCATTTTGTAGGTCATCAATGACCCAATGAGTTCTTTGAGAGAAATTTTTTAAGTCCTTGGCCTCTTGAATGGCCATAACTTTTGGATCCCAACTCTTTGGAAGGGATCTTAGAATTTTAGTTACAAGTTCAAAATTAAAAAAACCTTTTCCAAGTACTTTAAGTTCATTGTCGACATCCGTGAAACGGGTGTGCATATCTCCGATGGACTCACTTGGTTTCATCCGAAATAATTCGTAAAAATGCACCAAACGGTTGATTTTGGACTCTTTTACTCGGCTAGTGCCTTCATTAGTGATTTTAAGAGTATGCCAAATATCAAAAGCCAATTCACAAATCGAAACACAATTAAACTCATTTTTATCAAGTGCGCAAAACAAGGCATTCATAGCCTTTGCATTAAGAGCAAAAACCTTCTTTTCCGATTCATTTCATTTATTCATCGGAAGAGAAGATTTTTAAAAGATATTTTCAATAATATTCCAAAGTCAAAATCCATGGAAATAAAAAAATCCTCATACGAGTCTTCCAATAGGTGTAATCCGACCCATTAAACATAGACAAACGTAATTGAATAATCCTCTTACATGTCAGAATACATCATCTCTCTTGAATTTTAAACCAAATGAGAGTGACCTTGCTTTGATACTAATTATTAGGATCTATAACAGCACTAAGAGGAGGGGGGGGTGAATTAGTGCAGTGGATAAAAATCATAAATTCAAAACGATTACGAAAAGAGTTGTACATTGAGAAGTTTCAGTTCGACGAAAATGATTTTAGAAAAGTGATTCAAGTGAATACCATAGAAAGTAGAGAGGAGGAGATCGAGAGATTGTAGCTAAATAAGAATTGAAATGCAGCAATTTAAAACTCACACATCAAGAGAAGTACGTAGCGATGTATAGTTGTTTGGTCAAATGATCTATGTCCACTTTCAAAACCTCCTCCGATGAGGTTTCCAACTTCCAAGATTAATTTTTCTTGAAGGGGAAGGACTAAGCACCCCTCTTACAAACTTTTACAAGTGGTTCACACTCTCTTACAGAACTTTTTATAAATGAGACTTGGGAGGTGAATACTCAAGCTATCGAATGTAATTTTGCTAGAGCTTTGACTTAGTTTTTATCACTTCTCATTTATACTTTACTGGCTAAGAAGTAAGGGGTATTTATAGGCTCAATTGGCTTCAGAATTGGAGCCAAAAAGAGTCACATCCCGAATTTTCGGGTACTGGCGATACCATCGACTAGCACTAGCGGTACCACCGCTAGTTGACCCTGCTCTGTCAGTGTACTAGGCAGTATCACCACCTAGTCTGGTAGTACTACCACCTAACAGGGTCCTTGAACTCTGTGGAGAGGCGGTACCATTACTGATAGGTAATAATTGTTAGTAGTACCATCGCTGACCTGGGGTAGTACCACTACCCAAATCACTTGGGAACTAGTTCCCGAGGTAGTGCCACCGACCCAGTATAGTGGTGCCACTGCTAGACTTGGTCTAGCACTGTTGAATGGGCCATAAATCTAGCCCAATTCAATCCAATTAAGGCCCAACTGGCCCCTACAAGAGTTAATTAGGATTATCACCTAATCCTAACTCGAATTACATGCTAACTACGAAATTAAAATATATTTCTCAATAAATTATAATTCATTGACGTCGAGTCTTTTTCTGACTAGCTTTTGGTGAACTTCCGACACACTCTCGGATATCTTCCAACGGACTCCTAGCAGGCTCCTGGACTTTATGGTGAGTTCCGATAAATCTTCTAGCAAGCTTCTGAACTTTCTCGGTGAGCTCTGTGAGCCTTCAATGAACCTTCCGGCAAACTTTCAAAACCTTCGGCAAGTCCCTTATCCATTCTCGGCTAGTTTCGGCAGCACTTCCGATGATCCTTTGGACTTTCGACGCACTCTCGAACTCCCAATGTACTTAACTCTAGCAATTTGCTTTATGTCTTCATTGCTATCGTAGTTAATCCTACACACTTATCTCAATATGGATTAGATCAAATAACTATCAATTGACTTTATCATCAAATCTGAGATTCAACATAGCGCACACTTGAAATCACACACGAAGGCACTAGTAGAGTCAAAGACTCGAAAGTAAACCTTCTAATGTAAGATTTTGAGCTTTTCTAAATGGCACCAAGGGAGACTATCGATGACATATACACCCGTTTCATGGATGACGTCAATAGTCTAAAATTCCTTGGTAAATCTTTTTCATATTTCGAACTCATTAATAAGATTTTAAGATCTCTTCCAAAATGGTGGGATCCAAAAGTAACCGCTATACAAAAAGCTAAAAATCTAAATGACTTTCCATTGGAAGAACTAATCAGGTCTCTAATGACCTATGAAATAACTCTTGTTTAACATGATGAACACATGAACCATCTTCCAAAGAACAAAAAGGATTTTGTACTTCAAACAAAAGAATACCACTTGAGTGATGACTCAAGTGATGAGGAAAACAATGATGAGAACCTTGAACTTTTGACAATGAAATTTAAAAAAATTTATAAAACAAAAATGGACTTGAACGAAAGAAGAAGCCAATAAAGAGGAAGGCACCCAAGGACAAATCAAGTGACGAAATGGCAAAATATGCTTTGACGGTCTTCGACCATAAGATAAGCAACTCAACCAAAACCCCTTTGCTTTATGAAATTACTTGATGCTAGTCATGAGAATGCTTGATTTAGTTTGCAAGAAATAAAACTTATTTTAAAAAATTATACCATGCTTTTCTTTCTAGCATTTTTAAAAAATTAAAAAGTTGATCATGAAAATTATGTTTTTTTGATAAAGAAGTTGACGTTTCATGCATGTTATGACTTGAAATTTTGAATGATGAATGCTTCCATGTATTCTTTCTATATTGGTTTTTGTTTTAATCTTCATGTATGGTTATAACACAAAATTTTTTGCATATTTCATGATAATGCTTACACACCAAATAGGATTAAAAGACAAAAGCAAGTATATTGATGATTTTGGTTTTCAACATGATGCTTGGTTTTTATATAAAAATTTGAACATACTCGTATGAGATCAATCACATGAAATAAAATACATAAAAAGGGAAAAATGTGCTATCATGATATTTTATGTTTGATGTGTTTGGTATTGATGGTTTTGATGATGAAACTTATGTTTTAAACATAATGCACATCTATGCATATTATAAATCTCTTGAATCAATTTTTTATTGCAAGATGCCACATGCTTAATGTGTTATATCTTTCGACTTAATGATTTTTACGATGAAACTTGTGAATCGGTCTTAAATAAACTAAATCACTAAAAAATGACAAAGGCATGTTTATAAAGACATGTTTCTATTTGATTTGGCATATTAAAGGCAAAGACATGCTTATAAGAAGAATCACATAAGTTGAAACACATAAAAAGAGGAATGTTTTTGTAAAAATTCTCTTTCTTTAAACTTTTGGGGAATTTGTAAAATTAAATGAGTTGAAAATGATGAATATCTTGACAATAAAAGCTTGTATCATGCTTGAAGAATTTCAATTTTAAAACTATACATGATGAGCGAATCTTATGTCTTGGACAAACATGTTGTATATGTTTTTGGTCTTAATCATTTTTATGACGAAGTCTGCCTTTCACTCTTGAATGTTGATACTTGTTTTTATTAAAGACAAAGGCATGCTTATAAGAAGAATCACATAAATTGAAACAAAGTATTTTCTATCTTATCAAGATTAATGAATTCATATAAATATCTTGAATCATGAAATTGACCTTGAAAATTTGATAATGAGTTTTTATCAAAAATCTATTTGTCATTTTGAATCTCTAAAAAGTTGATGATGTAATAATAATGTTATTCATGTTATGAATCTCGAAATTAATTTTGATGATTTGATAATGAGTTTGGAGTTGACGAATTGATTAGAATGAGATTTTTCAAAATGATTCATGACTTCTATTTTGATTTCTTGGACTTATGACTTGAAATTGAAATCTTTTCCTCTATGATTGCTTCTTTTTACCACTTACTAAAGAGAAAAACAATCCAAGTCATGATCTTGATATCTTGATAATTGAATTTTTTTTGTGATTTTGATATCTTGATACTTGGAATTTGTTTTTATGAAATCTTGATGATAATTCTTATGCATGAATCTAGTTGCTCTTTTTGCTATTTATTACCAAATGAATTATGATCATGATACTTGTTAAAAAAATACTCATGAATCTTGATCTTGATCTTAAAAGAATATTTATGAACCATGAATGATATCTTTTGGTATTGATTCTTGTTGATTTTTCATATTGATATCTTTCATGACATGAATTTCTTTGCATTTTTACCTTGTATGCATCATGTGATAATTGAAAGATTGATGTATATTTTTTATGTGAAAAGTGGATGTAAAAGAAATTTTTATATCATTGCATCCTCCCATTCTTTTTGACAATGACAAAGGGGGAGAAAAGAAAACTTGCTAGCTTGTGTATCATAAGAGAAAGTGACAAAAGTAGCTAGCTAGAACTTGCAAAGAAAGGCAAAGCTTGCAATCTCAAGAGTAGAAAACTTGCTATCTTGAACATCATAAAAATTGCTATCTTGCAATCTCAAGAGTAAAGTGCAAACTTGCACTAGAAGCAAGTGATGAATTGCAATCTTGCAAATCCTTAAAATGATGATTTGATTGAATGTTGTAAATCTAGCTTGAATGATAAAAGATTTGTATATCTTTTAATCTTGCTAAATGCAACTTCTCCTTTTTTGCTGATGACAAAGGAGAAGTACATTGATGATATCATGCATTGTATGTTGTATTAAACATTATGATTTTGAATTATGATTAATTTAAAATTTTGAATCTTGAATTTTCTATCAATATGGCATATTGATAAGGGGAGTTTGTTAAAACTCTAGGAGTTAAGATTAACTCCGTCATCAATTAGTTGTCATCATCAAAAAGGGAGAGATTATTGAATCTCGAATTTTGATGATGACACTAATTGATTATATTTTGGCTATCTAATTATGTTTTGAGTCACGTAGATCTACTCTCAGTCAGGATTAGATAATTGATGTAGGAAGAATCAATGTTGTGTCGGAGGAGAATACGTCAGGAGATTGGACATCGAGCCAGCGGTCTTGTTAATAATCGACATAAGGCTTCAGACAAAGAAATTGGGCATCGAGCCAAAAAGAACGGAGTTGCACTAAGAACATCAGGGTTACAGAGGTCAATGACTGATTGGGCAATAGGCCATAAGAGAGGACGATGCACCAAAGTATCGAATGAAGCGTCGATGGGCCAATGATGTGCCGGGCGACATGTTGATTTGCATTGTAATAATAATTGTCTAGATCGAATTAGAAGTAGTTTAATTGAGTTGTAATTGAGCCAATCTAGTTAGGGCCAATTAGGCCCATACCCGGATAGGTTTAGGCCAGACTCAAGGTCTAAACAGGATTGCTGAACCTTATCTGGCCGTGACACAGCCAGATTGGGGTGGTGGAACCACTTGGGTTTAGTTCCCCAGGATATACTGGGTGTGGTACCACCCAATGTCAGTATACCTGGGCGGTGGTACCGCCTAGGATATTGTTGAATCTTGAATTTTGATGATGAAGTTAATTGATAGGTTATTTGATATAATCCATATTATTAAGAAAAGTGTACAGTATTAATAATGATAGTGATAAAGACGTAAAGCAAAACGATGTGCCGGAGTCAAGTGCGATCAAATCCTTGGAAGTTCAAGAGTCCGACGGAAGTCCAAAGATTCATCGGAAGTGTTGCCGAAACTAACCGATAATTAATTAGGGGCTTGCCGATGGGTTATCGGAAGTTCGCTAGAAGGTTCGTCAGAAGTTTACGGAGTCCATCAAGAATGATCGAAGCTTACCGAAGAAGACTCGTCGGAACTCACCAAGGTTGTTGTAAAGTCCGGGAGCCTATTGGGAGTCTACCAAAAGTTGTTTGAGGGTTCATCAGAAGTCCATCGGAAGTTCATCGGAAGCTCACCAGAAGAAGACTTGATATGCTGGTTTAGGTTTTTGCTTTGTGTATATCTTTAATGTCATAGTTAGCACGTAATTAGAGTTAGAATTAGGTGTTAATCCTTCAAACCCTGGTAAAGGCTAACAGGGCTCGAAGATTAACTAGATTGGGCTAGATTCAAGGCTCATCCAAAAGTGTTGGACCTTGTCTGGTGTTGGCAATGCCAGACTAGGGCGGTGGAACCACCTTAGGAACAAATTCCCAAGTGCACTGAGTGGTGGTATCGGTAGTAGTTATTACCTACCAAGCAGTGGTACCACCTGAAAGGTGGTGGCACCACCCCTTCACAAAACCCGAGACTCTATCAGATGATAGTATCATCAAACTGTGTAGTGGAACCATCAAGTACACTGACAGAACTAGGGTCAACTGGTAGTGGTACTGCTAGTGATAGGCGATGGTACCACCAGTACTCAAAAATTCAGGATGTCTCTTTTTGGCTTTAATTTTAAAGCCAGTTGAGCCTATAAATACCTTGTACTTCTCAACTAGCTAAGTACATTGAGAAGTGATAAAAACTGAGCCAAAACTCTAGTGAAATAGTCTTGAAAAGCTTGAGTGTTCACCTCCTGAATTCTCACCTATAAAAATTCTGTAAAAGGGTGTGAGCCACTTGTAAAAGTCTGTAAAAGGGGTGTTTGGTCCGTCCTTTCAAGAAAGATTGATAGTGAAAGCCAAAAACCTCATCGGAGGAGGTTTCGGTATTGGACGTAGGTCATTTGACCAAACCACTATAAATCACTACATACTTCTCTTGGTGTGTAAGTTTTAAATTATTGCATTCAATTCTTTACTTCACTGCACTGGTTCATTCTCTCCTTCTCAACTCCCTTATGAATTCTCTCTAATCAATCTTCCATACCGAAATCATTTTCATCGAACAAAACTTTTCAACGCACAATGCTTTTCAGAATCAATTTTATTTTATCGATTTTTATCCGCTGCACTAATTCATCCCCCCCCCTCTTAGTGCTACTCTAGATACTAATAGTTGGTATCAGAGCGAGGTCACTCTTATTTTGGTTTAAAACCCAAGAGAGATAGCATTTTTCAACATGCAAGAGGGTCATTAAATCACACGTTCGCCTATGTTTAATGGGTCGGATTACACCTATTGAAAGATTTGCATGAGAATTTTCCTTATTTCTATGAATTTTGAACTTTGGAACATTGTTAAAAATGGCTTTCAAAAATCTTCTTTTTCGATGAATGAATGAAATAAGTAAGAGAAGAAGATTTTCGCTCTTAATGCCAAGACTATGAATGCCTTGTTTTGCGCTCTTGATAAAAATGAATTTAATCATGTTTCAATTTATGAATTAGCTTTTGATATTTGGCGTACTCTTGAAATCACTCATGAAGGCACTAGTCAAGTGAAAGAGTCCAAAATCAACCTTTTAGTACATTCTTACGAGTTATTTCAGATAAAACCAAGTGAGTCCATTGAAGACATGTACACCCATATTACGGATATCGTCAATGGACTTAAAGCACTTGGAAAATATTTTTCTAATTTTAAACTTGTAACTAAAATCTTAAGATCTCTCCTAAAAAGTTAGGATCTTAAAGTTATGACCATTCAAGAGGCCAAAGACTGCAAGAACTTTCTTCTCAAAAAACTAATTGGGTCATTGATGACCTACAAGATGACTTGTAATGCTTATGATGAGCTTGAGAACTCCCTTCCAAAGAACAAAAAGAATATAGCTTTGAGAATACAAGAATACCACTTGAAAGAAACTTCAAGTAATGAAGACTATGATAACGAACTTGCACTATTGACACGAAAATTTTAAAAATTTATAAGAAGAAATAAATTTAAAAATGACTCTAAAAATAAACTTGAACCCAAGAAGGAATAAGTGATTTGCTATGAATGCAAGAAGCCAAGATACTTCAAAAGTGAATGCCCCTAAACAAAGAAGAAGTAATCGAAGAAGAAGGCTCTAAAGGCAACATGGGATGACTCAAGTAGCTCTAAAGATGAAGAGGCAACCAACAAGGAGGTCTCCAACTTCGCCTTGATAGCTATCGGAGAAGAGGTAAGTGATTTACTTAATGAAAATTTAACTTTCGATGAGTTTTCAATTGTATT
This sequence comes from Musa beccarii, assembly GCA_024322285.1. Classification (NCBI taxonomy): domain Eukaryota; kingdom Viridiplantae; phylum Streptophyta; class Magnoliopsida; order Zingiberales; family Musaceae; genus Musa; species Musa beccarii. The sequence continues at coordinate 56,683,439 of CM044398.1, forward strand.
TCATTAATTATTTGATGAGTATAGAGTAATTAGTAGAAAGTTTAGCTTGTTGAAAAAGGAGCATGCTCTCTTAGTTAATAAATTTGAAGACCTTAAATGTAATACTCCTTTTTTGCCTCCTTGCTTTAAATGTGAACATTTAGAGGCACTAAAGAAAGAGAACTTGCTGCTCCAAGAAACCTTAGATAAATTTAAGGTTGGTAGCAAGTCTTTGGACATGATCCTTGCTAATAAGGGTCAAGTTTATAAAAGAAGTGGAATCGGATTTGAGTCGGTCTCACCGAAATCCAACCACTTTTATTAAAGGACCTACATTACATGTATTACCATACACAAAGTGTAACTTTTGCTGCAAGCCCAGACATGTTGTTTACAAATGTCCATTTAAGATACTAAGCCCGCATAAATTGATATAAGTTCCTAAATGAACCATAAGGAATTCAATACAAAATGATAAATTTAGTAGATCAATTTTTGAGGCACCCAAGTTCAAATGGGTACCCAAAAATCACCTTATGTAGGTATCTTAACCATCGTAAGTTAGGAGTAAGTAACGATACCTCAAGATGCATGATCATTATCAAGCTCACTATCTCGGGTAATGGAGGACTATTGAGTGCAATGTATTGATTATTTATGCACCTTAATTAATACTAGTATAAAATCTCTTGAAAAATGATGCTTTATAAAATCATGCTTGATTTTGCAATTTAAAATCCTATGCTTTGGAATGATATGTTTTCTTTATGGTTTTGACGAAACCTTACCTCGGATATATATGATGATACTTGGCTTTCATATAAAAATTTAAATATCGATGGTTTGAATGCATTTGATATCCGAATTTTCTTTTGATCTTGATGACTTAATGCTCCTTATGCATGGATTATGTTCTCATTTGATGATACATCCAAATGAGTCACTTAACAATATTTACGATTGCAATATATCCTTTTTGAAATATCTTTTGGATGTGATTCTTAATGATGAATCTATTCCTTGAATCTTGCAAACTTTCATATTGATTTTGATGAGTTAAAAATTGTGATAAATGTTTTGAATCATGTTTAATGATCTTTTATTTATTTTGAAATTATATATGATAAGTAATGCATGAATCGATAATTTGTTCCCGACTCGAAATTTCCTTCTCTTGATCTCTATATCTCGGACTTATAACTTGAGATAATGTGATTCATGATTCTTGATTTTGATATTTATGAACTATGAATGACATCTTTTGGTTGATTTTTTTACACCTTTCATGATTTCACAAATTGATTGTTGTTAATTTTGATAATGATACGCAAGTTTTCATAACTTTTGGAAATCACTCCTCTTGTATTCTTCGAGTCATCATGTCTTAACTTTATCACTCTTCCTTGATCCTCTCAAAGAAAAAGTTTTCGATATCTCTTGATTATATTTTTTCAATTAATTATTTAAATGATTTGATGAGTCATCGTGCCTAATAAAAATTACTTCATAAATAATATGAGATTAGTGTTATTGAAATGATATCATTTCAATACATGATGATAAAATTAAATATCTATGAGATAGATGTTAAATATAAAAGTTAAATTGATCAAATAGTTAAGGTGCTGCTGCCCTTAAGAAAACTACCTAAATATGGGTGCCAGCGGTGGCATCACTTGGGCATTCTATTCCCAAGCGATGGCACTGCCTATTTGGCGGTGGCACCACCCGAGAGCCCTCTTATATAAAGGGGCTTTAGGGTCGGCAGTAGAACCAATCCCAACCTTTGCTGCAACCTCCAAAAACACTCCTCCACCTCTCAATCAACATCTTTCTTCTCAAGAAAATCAAGAGAGGCTTCCAACTTCTCAAATCTTAAATCAAGAACACTATCTTTTTAAGAAATCTCTACTAAGGTATTCTTTGACATTCTCTCTTTGAACCCTTAATACATTGCTGCCCTTTTAAAATTATTCATTCATTATCATCAATTGCAGACAAATGGCTCCTAGGAGATCATCTAGAGACAAAGGGAAGAGGAAAGAAGGAGATTCATATAACCCATCCCTATTTAACTCTAGTGAAAATGCCCTTAGGTATCCTAGTTTTGAAACTAGAAATGTACATAAGGGTAAGCATGTTGATCTAACTAAATTAGGAGACCTAGAACCTATTCATTAGTTTGTCAATTTAGACGTCTTGCCCATTTTATAAATTAGTGAACCAACATACCCTAGGCTATTTCAGTTGTTTTATACCAACCTAAGTGTAGATGAAGATGACAATGTGTCAACATACCTTATAGGAAACCAAATCTCAATTATGGATAGCACGATTTGCGATCTAATAGAAATTACCAAAAAGAGTAGAGGTTGTTATTTTAGAGACCAATGGGATTTAGACATAATCGGTGTAATTTTTTATACCCTAGCTCTTATAATTTTTTATAGCTTAAATGATCTCTTGAAATCAATTAGGATTTCACTCATTTCCCTTCATGCGAATTCAATGAATTCTTAACTCTTGTACAAATCTTTACATCATGAGCTTGTATGAATTTTTCATGACTTGATTAATTGTTTTTCACTTGATGAATTTTCCATGAAAATGCCAAGTTAGCTCTCATGAATTCTTCTTTATGTTGTGAGCCCTTTATGAATTTTTTGGATGCTCTATTCATGAGTTTTTAAGTGTACATCATAAGCTTTGTGCTGAAATGATCTCTCCTTTCTACCTCACGAATTTTATTTGGTGAAAACGATTCTTGTATGAATTTTTATTGACTTGAATGATTCATTTTTCCACTTCAGAGATTATATTTGCTGAATTAACTCTTAATGCTTAATTATATCTATGATATGAATTTTTGATGAATTATAAGTCTTCTTGATGGAATTGTGAATTTATCCTTTTGACACCTTCACAAAAACTCTATCATAATATTTGGTATCAATGGCCCATTTCGGGGGAGAAAAATGTGGCAAATTGAATTGATGACTTGATGGCATGATAAATGCTTTGTATTGCAATGTATCACAATTGTCATGCTTTGTATATAAAATGCTTGCTATCATTAAAAGCATCGCAATATATCACAATTATATGTAGTGTATCGCAAATGATTATAGCGAATCACAATTGTATAGAATGTATCGTATGCATCACAAATGTTTCATGAATGCTTAAAATGAAAATATTTCTATGATCATTATCGTATCATGCTACTTAAATTTGATATCTTGCCTTGATACGATTAGCTCTCATTTATATATCATTGAATGATGTATCGTCAATTGATATCATGTCTTAAATTCTTAAACTATTTGATATCAATTGATTCTTGCTATATTTTAAAATTATAGTTAGTATCATTTGTCAAAATAATGATTGTATATCATCATTCGACATTAAACTTGAAAATGAATGTCATGTCTTGACATCATTTTCGAATTATGAAAAATACAAAGTTTCATATTTAGGGATGAAAAAACATGCTAGTTGAGCATGACGATAAGTTCAAACATATGTAACTTATCGAGTTGGGCTTTTGATCTACTCTATATGTTGAGAAAAGTATGTAGGATTAACTACAAAAGCAATAAAGGCATAAACCAAAATGAAGTGCTAGAGTTAAGATCGTACGATACATTGGGAGTTCGAGAGTTCGTCGGAAGTCCAAAAGTTCATTAGGAGTGCTGCCAGAATTGGCCGAGAATGCATCGGGAGCTTGTCGAAGGGTTCATCGAAAGTTCGCCAAGAAGTTTGTCAGAGGTTCACTGGAGCTCACCAAGAAGATCGGAGCCTGCAAAAGAAGCTTATTGGAACTCGCCAACAAGATCGTAGTGAAGTCCAGGAGCTTACCAGGAGTCCGTTGCAAGATGTCCAAGAGTTCGTTGGAAGTCCACTAGAAGTTCGTCAGAAGAAACCTAGACTAATCGGACTTGTTTTATCTTTAGTATATGCCTTAATTATTGTTGTTAGCACATAATAAGGATTAGACTTAGAAGGTAATCATGCTAATCCTATTAGAGGCCAACTGGGCCCATAAATGGATTGGTTTGGGACGGATTCAAGGCCCAAACCAATTACTAAAATATTTTTTATTTATAAGAAAAATTTATGCTTTGTATCGCAAATATGTAAAATGCATCGTATATATCATAAATACTTGAATATATTGCGAATGCTTGAAATATGATTGGTATCATCAAATTCATCACAAATACTTAAAAAATATCAAAATGTATCGCATGTATCGTGAATACATCATATGCATCGCAAATTATTGAAATGTTTCATGCTCATTATCGTATCAAAATGATGCATGTCTATCATTATCATATAGCATCAAACTTATCATGCTTATTGATCCTACTTGAAATTGGTATCATGCCTCAATATGATAAATTTTCATTTGGTATCAAACTTCAAAATTGTATCATGCTTAATTTCCTACTTGCTATTGGTATCATGCCTCAGAATGATGAATTGTCAAACTTGAAATTTGAATCTTGCCAAAATCTCATATTTCAAGCTTGTATCATACTTGGAAATGATGATTGTCTATCATCATTAGACTTGAAAATGGATGTCATGCCTTGACATTATTTTTTATATTATGATAAATACATGATATCATATTTTGAGATGAAAAATCATGATTGGTATCATATTGTGCATGTCGATAAGTTTAAATGTATGTAACTTATCAGTTTGGTACTTGGATTCAAAGGCTTTAAATTCAAGTGGGTCTTTTCTCAAGTATAGCATATAGATATGGGGAGTTAAGGTTAACTCTGTCATCAATTAGTTGTCATCATCAAAAAAGGAAAGATTATTGAATCTTGGATTTTGATGATGAAATCAATTAGTAAATTATTTGATCTAATCTATATGTTGAGAAAAGTGTGCAGGATTAACTACAATAGCGACAAAGGCATAAAGCAAAATGAAGTGCTGGAGTCAAGATCATGCAATACGTTGGGAGTCCGAGAGTTCATCGGGAGTCCGAAAGTTCATCAGGAGTACTGCCAGAATTGGCCGAGAATGCGTCGAGAGATTGCCGAAGGGTTCATCGAAAGTTTGTCGGGAAGTTCATAGGATGTTCACTGGAGCTCGCTGAAAAGATTGAAGCTTGCCAAAGAAGCTCGTCAGAACTCGCCATCAAGATCGTCATGAAGACCAGGATCTTACCAGGAGTCCATTGGAAGATGTCCGAGAGTTCGTTGGAAGTCCAGGATCTTACCAGGAGTCCGTCGAAAGTTTATCGAAAGCTCACAGGAAGAAACCTAGACTTACTGGACTTGTTTTATCTTTAATATATGTCTTAATTATTTTAGTTAGTATATAATTAGGATTAGGTTTGGAAGATAATCCCACTAATCCTATTGGAGCCAACTAGGCCCATAAATAGATATTGTTTGGGCTGGATTTAAGGCCCAAACCAGTTGCTAAACCCTATCTGGCGGTTGCACCACCAGACTAGGGTGGTGGAACCACTTAGAGCTCAATCTCCTAGAAGCCTAGACGGTGATAATGCCCAGACTAAGCGGGGGTACCACCATGCAGTTATTAACTATCAGGCAGTGGTATCGTCGGACTGGGCAGTGATACCACCTAGTTCTAGTACCTGGCACTCTATTTGGTGGTAGTACCACCAGATTGGGCGATAGTACTATCGAGTGTCAGAGTTAACTAGCGGTGGTACCGCTAGGACCTTGAAAACCCAGGATGAGACCTTTTTTTGGTTCAATTTTTGAAGCCAATTGAGGCCTATAAATATCTCTTAATTATTATAGTTAGCATATAATTAGGATTAGGTTTAGGAGGTAATCCCACTAACCCTATTAGGGGCCAACTAGGCCTATTAATGGATTGGTTTGGGTTAGATTCAAGGCCAAAACCAGTTGCTGAACCTTGTTCAGTGGTGGCACCGCTAAACTAGGGTGGTGGAACCACCTAGGACTTAGTCTCCCAGAAGCCTGGGCAGTCTAGGTGGTGATACCACTAGGCAGTTATTGACATTGATGATCTTTATAGTGAAGTATGTTTTTCAATTTTAAATGATGATGCTTGGCTTTGGCATAGGAGATTAGGCCATGTTAGTATAAAACTAATCTCTAAAATCTTATTTAGAGAACTTGTAAGAGGTATTCCTAACATTAAGTTTGTCAAAGACAAAGTGTGTGATACATGTCAACTAGAAAAATAAATAAAAGGTAGTTTTAAATCAAAGAATCAAATAAGTACCTCTAGACCATTGCAATTGATCCATATGAATTTGTTTGAGCTAATTGATACAACAAGCCTAGGATGTAGCAAATACGCATTTGTAATTGTAGACGATTATAGTAGATATATTTAGACATACTTTTTGGCACACAAAAGTGATTGTTTAAGTATTTTTTAAAATTTTATAAATTTATTCAAAATGAAAAAGACTTTATGATTTCATCAATTCGTAGTGATCACAAAGGTGAATTTCAAAATCATGATTTTCAAAACTTTTGTGAATCTAATGGATACAACCACAGCTTCTCTACTCTGAAAAATCTTCAGCAAAATGTAGTAGGAGAAAGAAAGAATAGGAGTTTACAAGAAATGATAAGAACCATATTGAACGAACATAGCCTACCCAAATATTTTTGGGCCGAAGCTATTAATATGACATTCTATGTCATGAATGAGGTTCTAGTAAGACCATTACTTTTCAAAACTCCTTATGAATTATGGAATAACAAAAAACCCAACGTTTCATATTTTAAAGTTTTCAATTATAAACTTGATGAAAAAGATGTCTTAGGAAAGTTTGATGCAAAATTTGATGAAGGTATTTTTCTTGATTATTTTTCTATTTCTAAAGCCTTATGTGTCTTTAATAAAAGAACTTTGGTTATAGAAGAATCTATTCATGTTGTCTTTAATGAAGTTTCTAAATTTAAGAAAACTGATTTTGATGATGATCTTGATTTTGATGCTTTGAATTTGAATAAAATCTCTCCTCCCACTAGCAACTTGGATGCATCTTCTTCTGAAACATCCTTACCTAAAGAATGGAAGCATGTAGATGCTCATCCTAAGGAGCTAATTATAGGAGACACATCAAAGGGTGTTCAAACTCATTCTTCGTTTAAAAATTTTTGTGCCAATGCCACCTTTTTTTTCTCAAATTGAACCTAAATGTATTAACGAGGCCTTGAAAGATGATTCATGAGTTATCATGATGTAAGAAGAGTTGAATCAATTTGAGAGAAATGAGGTGTGAAAGCTTGTTCCTAGACCTTATGACTATTTAGTTATTGGTACTAAATGGGTCTTTAGAAACAAGTAAGTTAAATTTGGTATCATAGTTAGAAACAAAGCCAGATTAGTGGCCAAAGGTTTCAACCAAGAAGAATGTATCGATTATGAAGAAACCTTCACTCCTGTGGTAAGATTAGAAGCCAAAAGGATGCTATTTGCCTATGCTAGTAGTAATAATTTTAAGTTATTTCAAATGGATGTCAAAAGTACTTTTTAAAATGACTTTATTTTCAAAAAAGTGTATGTTGAACAACCACCCGGATTTGAGAACTCTTTTTTTCCTAATCATGTGTTTAAGTTAATTAAGGCTCTCTATAGATTAAAACAAGCCCCAAGGGCTTGGTATGAGAGACTTAGCTCCTTTTTATCCAAAATAATTTCTCTAAAGGCAAGGTTGATACTACATTGTTTATTAAAAATTTTGAAAATAATTTTCTTATTGTTCAAATTTATTTTGATGATATTATTTTTGGTTCTACAAATGAGTCCTTATGCGAATCATTTGCTAAGAGTATGAGCTAAGAGTTTGAAATAAGTTTAATGAGTAAACTAACTTTCTTTCTAAGCTTACAAATCAAACAACTTCGTGATGGTATTTTTCTTAGTTAAACCAAATATGGATTAGAATTGCTAAAATGGTTTAATATGGATGGATCAACGGCAATGAATACACCAATGGGTACCTCCACTAAGTTAAATATGGATGAAAGTAGAGAAAGCTTTAATAAAAAAACTTATAGGGTTATGATAGGTAGTTTAATATACCTCACTACAACTAGACTGGACATCATGTTTAGTGTAGGTTTATAGTATCATGCCTTGAAATATTCTTCTCGCCAATATGAATGTCCCTATTAGAACCCTTGTGGATTATAAGCTTGGGGTTAATCTCTTTAGGGGATTGACCTCCTTGGAACTCTATAAGGGTTCCTTCCTTTAAGTTGCTACTCAAAGGCTGCTAAAAGGATTGATCTATTTATGAAGAAAAGAGGGTGAATACATTATTATTTATAGAGCTTTTAAACCCCAACTCCTAATAGGACTCCCACTCAAGACCCCTACTTCTAATCAACTCCTAATGCTTCTCTAAGAAGTAACCTCCAAACTAATCCTAACCTAGCCAGTCTCTTCACCTCTTTAATAGAGTTAGCTAGATAGAATTTACATGAATGCCTTTAGGATTTATATGTTTGCCCCCTTCAATGAAACTAAATTAGGACTCTCCTAGCTAGAGTCCTAACAGTCCCCTTAAAGGATATTTCATAGATTTCCCTATTGTGAATTTTTGATAAAAAATAATTTTATTGACTTGTGAATTTTTGTAAAGATTATGAATAGACTTGATAAAAATAATGTTCATGATTTTTATTTGATAGAAGTGGCATTTACAAATTTCATTGATGGATTTTATTTCATAAAAGAACATTCACCGAAGTTATTGTTGAATCTCGGATTTTGATGATGAAGTCAATTGATAGGTTATATGATCTAATCCATATAATTGAGATAAGTGTGTAGGATTAATTACGATAGCAATGAAGACATAAAGCAAATTGCCAGAGTCAAGTATGTTGGGAGTTCGAGTATTCGTCGAAAGTCCGAAGGATCGTCGAAAGTGCTGTCGGAACCAACTAAGAATGAATCGGGGATTTGCCGAAGGTTTCAGAAGTTTGCTAGAATGATCGTCGGAGGTTCACAAAGCTCACCGAAAAGGTTCAAAAGCTTGCCAAAGATTTGAGGAACTCGCCATAAAGTCTGGGAGCCTATTGGGAGTCTGTCCGAAAAAATCTAAGGGTGTGTCGAAAGTCCGTCGAATGTTCGTCAGAAGCTCACCGGAAGAAAACTCGATATGCCGATTTAGTTTTTGCTTAGAATATATTTTCAATTTCTTAGTTAGTACATAATTAGGGTTAGGATTAGGTGATAATACTAATTAACCCTAGTAGGGACCAACTAGGCCTTATTTAGACTAAATTGGGCCGGATTCAGGGCCTATTCAGTAGTGCTGGACCATGTCTGGCTATTGCATCGCCAGACTAGAGCGGTGGTACCGCCCTAGGTCAATAGTGACATCGTTGATAGTTATTACTTGTCAGTGATGGTACCGCCTATCCACAAAGACTGAGGACCCTATCAAGTGATGGTAGCGCTAGTACCCAAAATTCAGGATGTAACTCTTTTTTGCTTCAATTCTGAAGCCAATTAAGTCTATAAATACCTCTCTCTTCTCAGTTGGCTAAGCACATTGAGAAATGATAAAAACTAAGTCTAAGCTATAGCAAAATCATGTTCGATAGCTTGAGTGTTCAACTCCCACATTTTTACATTGTCAAAATTTTGTAAGAGTGTGAACCACATGTAAAAAGTTTGTAAGAGGGGTGCTTAGTCCTTCCCCTTCAAAAAGATTTGATAGTGGAAGTTGGGAACCTCATCGGAGGAGGTTCCGAAACTCAATGTAGGTCATTTGACTAAACCACTATACATCGCTATGTACTACTCTGAATGTGTGAGTTTTAATGACTATATCTTATTCTTTACTTAGTTGTAAATCTTTCGATCTTCTTCTCTCTACTGCCAATCACATTCTCTCGAATCACTTTGTTCAAATCTCATTCATCGGATCGAAATTTCTATACGAATAACTCTTTCCGAAATCGTTTCAAATTTACAGGTTTTATCCACTACACTAATTCACTCCCCCTCTCCCCTCTTAGTGCTACTCAGATACTAACAATTGGTATCAGAGCTTGGTTACTCTCATTTGGTTTAAAACTCAAGAGAGATGGCTTATTCCTGCATGCAAGAGGGTCATTTAATTACAAGTCTGCCTATGTTTAATGGATCGGATTACACATATTAGAAGACTCGTATGAGGAGTTTTCTTATTTTCATGGATTTTGAACTTTAGAATATTGTTGAAAATAGATTTCAAAAATCTTCTCTTTCGATGAATGAATGGAATGAATTGGAGAAGAAGGTTTTTGCTCTTAATGCAAAGGCTATGAATGCCTTATTTTGTGCACTTGATAAAAATGAGTTTAATAGTGTTTTGATTTGTGAATCAACTTTTGATATTTGGTATACTCTTGAAATCACTCATGAAGGCACTAGCCAAGTGAAAGAGTCCAAAATCAACCTCTTGGTGCATTCTTACGAATTGTTTCAATGAAACCAAGTGAGTCGATCGGTGACATGTACACCCGTTTCACGGATGTCGTCAATGGACTCAAAGCACTTGGTAAATGTTTTTCTAATTTTGAACTTGTAACAAAAATTTTAAAATCCCTTCCAAAGAGTTGGGATCCAAAAGTTATGGCCATTCAAGAGGCCAAGGACTTTAAAAATTTTCCTCTCAAAGAACTTATTAGGTCTTTAATGACCTACGAAATGACATATCATACTCATGATGAGCTAGAGAACCCCCTTTCCAAAGAACAAGAAGGATATGACATTGAGAACATATGAAGACCACTTGAAGGTATCTTCAAATGATGAGGACCTTGATGATGAACTTGCACTCTTAACTCAAAAATTAAAAAAATTTATAAGAAGAAATAAATTTAAAAATAACATTAAAAATAAACTTGAATCCAAAAATGATCAAATTATATGTTATGAATGCAAGAAGCTAGGGCACTTCAAAAGTGAATACCCCTAAGCTAAGAAGAAGCAACCAAAGAGGAAGAAAGCTATAAAGGCGACATGGGACGACTCAAGTATCTCTGAAGATGAAGAATCAAGCAACAAATAGGAGGCCATCTTCATATTAATGGCTTTAGGAGATGAGGTTCGTGAGTTATTTAATGAAGATTTATCTTTCGATGAACTTTCAATTGCTTTTCATGAATTATTTAATGAGTGTAGAGCTATTTGTAAGAAGTTTAATTTATTAAAGGAGCATGCTCGCTTAGTCAATAAGCTTGATAGTCTTAAATTGATACTCCCTCTTTACCCATATGCTCTAAGTGTAAACATTTAGAGATAATAAAAATAAGAACTTTCTACTTAAAAAGACCCTAAATAAGTTTAAAGTCAGTAGCAAGGGCTTGGACATGATCCTTGTAAAAAAGGGTCACGTCGAAAAGAGAAGTGGAATTGGATTTGTGAGTGAATCTCACCGAACTCCAACCACCTTTATTAAAGGACCAACATTACATGCATCATCTCAATTGAAATGTAACTTTTATTGCAAATCTAGACATGTTGCTTACAAATGTCCATATAAGAAACTTAGCCCACATAGGTTAATATGGTTTCCTAAAAAAATGATAAGGAACTCAATAAACAATGACAAGTTTAGTAGATCAATATTTGAGGCACCCAAGTTCAAATGGGTACGTAAAAACTATCCTCTTTTGTAGACACATTCACCCACATAAGTTGGAGCAAAAGATGGTACCTTGATAGTAGATACTCAAGGCACATGACCAGAGATCCATCTAAATTCTCTAAGCTCACTAGTCAAGATGAAGGGTATATCACCTTTGGAGATAACAACAAAGGTAAAATCATTGGCAAGGGAACTATAGGTAATAAATCAAGTTTTTCAATTGAAAATGTGTTATTGGTAGATGGTTTAAAGTATAATCTTTTGAGCATTAGTCAATTATGTGATAAGGGATATATTGTGAAATTTGAATCTAATGCTTGTATCATTGAAAAATCACACAACAACAAATCTATGATTGCACTAAAACAAAATAATGTCTACACCATAAATATTGATGATCTTAGCAATAAAACGTATTTTTCAGTTTCGAATGATGATGCTTGACTTTGGTATAAGAGATTAGGTCATGCTAGTGTGAAACTAATCTCTCAAATCACATCTAAAGAACTTGTAAGAGGTATTCCTAATGTTAAGTTCATTAAAGACAAAGTATGTGATGCATGTCAACTAGGAAAACAAATAAAAACTAACTTCAAACCAAATAATCAAATAAGCACCTCTAGACCATTACAATTGATCCATATGGATTTATTTGGACCAATTGACACAACGAACCTAGGAGGTAGCAAATATGCATTTGTAATTATAGATGACTATAGTAGATTCACTTGGACCTATTTTTTGGCTTACAAAAGTGACTGCTTTAAATGTTTCTCTAAATTTTGTAAACTTGCTCAAAACGAAAAGGGTTTCATGATTTCATCGATTTAGAGTGATCATAGTGGTGAATTACAAAACTGTGACTTCCAAAATTTTTTTGAATCTAATGGATATAACCACAACTTCTCTACTCCAAGGAATCCTCAACAAAATAGAGTAGTAGAAAGAAAGAATAGGAATTTATAAGAAATGGCACGAACCATGTTAAATGAACATAGTTTACCCAAATACTTTTGGGCCGAAGCTGTTAATATGACTTAATATATTATGAATAGGGTTCTAATAAGACCATCTCTATCCGAAACTCCTTATAAATTATGGAATAACAAAAAACCAAATGTTTCTTATTTTAAAGTTTTCGGTTGCAAATGCTTTATCTTGAATGAAAAGGATGCCTTAGGAAAATTCGATGCTAAATCCGATGAAGACATCTTTCTTGGTTACTCTTTTATTTCTAAAGTTTTTTATATTTTTAACAAAAGAACCTTGGTTATAGATGAGTCTATTCATGTAGTTTTTATTAAAATTTTTAAATTTAAGAAAAATGATTTTGATGATGATCTTGGTTTTGATGGTTTGAATTTAAATGAACCCTCTCCTCAAAATAGTAACTTGGATGTATCTTCTTCCCAAATTTCCTTACTTGAGGAATGAAAGTATGTAGATGCCCATCCAAAAGATCTATTTATAAGAGATACATCAAAAGGGGTTTAAACTCATTCTACTTTTAAGAATTTTTGTGCCAACGTCGCCTTCCTTTCTCAAATTGAACCTAAGTGCATTGGCGAATTCTTGAAAGATGATTCTTAGGTTATCGCAATGCAAGAGGAATTGAACCAATTTGAGAGGAATGAGGTGTGGAAGCTTGTTCCTAGACCGAGTGACCATTTAGTTATAGGTACTAAATGAATATTTAGAAACAAGCAAGATGAATTTGGTATCATGGTTAGAAATAAGGCTAGATTAGTGGCCAAAGGTTTCAACCAAGAAGAAGGTATCGATTACAAAGAGACCTTCGCTCCTGTGGTAAGATTAGAAGCCATTAGAATGCTCCTTTTGTATGCTAGTAGTAATAATTTTAAGTTATTTCAAATGGATGTCAAAAGTACTCTCTTAAATTATTTTATTTCTGAAGAAGTATTTGTTGAACAACCACCCAGTTTTAAAAAGTTTCTTTTTCCTAATCATGTGTTTAAATTGACCAAGGCTCTCTATGGGTTAAAATAAGCCCTAAGGGCTTAGTATGAGAGACTTAGTTCATTTCTAATTTCAAATAATTTTACTGAAGGCAAGGTCGATACTACATTGTTTATTAAATATTTTAAAAATAATATTTTTATTATTCAAATCTATGTTGATGATATTATCTTTGGTTCTACTAATGAATCACTATGTGAATCATTTACCAAGTGTACGAGTCATGAATTTGAAATGAGTCTAATGGGTGAATTAACCTTCTTTTTAGGATTATAAATTAAACAACTAAGTGATAGTATATTTCTTAATCAAACTAAATATGCATTATAATTGTTAAAATTATTTAACATGGATGGTTCAAAAGCCATAAACACTCCTATGAGTACTTCCACTAAGTTAGACTTGGATGAAAGTGGAGAAAATTTTGATCAAAAAATATATATGGGAATGATAGGTAGCTTACTTTACCTCACCATAATTAGATCGGATATCATGTTTAATGTAGGACTTTGTGTAAGATTTCAAGCAAACCCTAAGCTATCTTACCTTAAAGCCGTTAAAAGAATCCTTAGATATCTTAAAGGAACTCATAACCTAGGATTGTGGTATCTAAAATCCGATAACTTTGATTTAAAAGCCTATGCGGATGTGAATTTTGGCAGATGTAGAACAGATAGAAAAAGCACATCCAAAACATGCCAATTTTTAGGACATCCACTTGTTTCTTGGACTTCCAAGAAACAAAACTCGGTTGCACTATCTATGATAGAAACTGAATACATAGCCGCAAGTGCATATTGTGCATAAGTTGTTTGGATGAAAAATATTTTAGAAGACTATGGAATTCATTTAAAGAATATTTCCATAAAATGTGATAACACAAGTGCTATTTGCCTAACTAAAAATTTCATTCAACACTCTAGAACTAGGCATATTGACATTAGGCATCACTTATGTACGAGATCATTTCAATAATAATGATGTCATTTTAGAATTTATTGATACAAAATACCAATTAGTAGACATCTTCACAAAACCCCTAAATGAAGATCAATTTGACTTCATTAGAAGAGAATTAGGCATGCTAAATTGTCCTAATACATGAAGATGTTGTATATTCTTTTGCGAGATTTTTCAACTTCGGTTTTTCATAATCTCAACTTGTTATTATTTTCGGATTTTGGATGATATCCTTATAATATCATATTTTGAATGGAGCTCTCATTTTTATCTTTCGATCGTAATATTTTGATTCGCCTCCCTCGGTTGATGAATCTTAAGTAATATCATGCCCTTCGATGATGTAGTGAAATCGGTTTTATACTCCCTCTACCTCTATTGGGATGATTAAATGACCTTTATGATCATTTGAAACTTGACATATGCATAGATTAATGTCATGAATTTTACATAAAGATTAAGCTCTTAAGTGTTTGTTATACTTTCTTTAGACTTTATTCTTAACTCTTGTGCTAATCTCTAAGTCTTGAGCTTTTGTTGTTTATCTTCCACCTCATGGATTCTTATAAGAATACTGAGTTGAATCTTTTTCTATGAAACTTCATAAATGCCAAGTTGAACTTTTTCATGAATTTTTTATCTCTCATGGATTTTTGATATGAGCTCCTATTAATATGTTTGACGAATGACTAAATGTTTGATAAATAGCTTTAATTATCTATCCTTCCATTTTACAATTTTACAAAATTACATCTTGAAACTCTTTCATGTATGAATCTTTCATGACTTGATAAATGATAATGTTAGGAGAGGCACTAAGAGGGGGGTTGAATTAGTGCAACAGATTAAAACTCGTAAGTTTGAAACCGATTTTGTAAATAGATAGTTCGTATGAAGATTTCGATTTAACGAAGATGACTTGATTGAAATAGCTCGAGTAAAGGAGATAAAAACTGAATGATTTGAAGCTAAGTATAGAAATGATTCATAAATTTAAACACTCACATTCAAGAACACCACGATATATAGTGGTTCGGTCAAGTGACCTACATCCACTTTCGAAGCCTTCTCCGATGAGGCTTCCAACTTCCACTAGCAAGTCACTTTGAAGGGGAAGGACCAAATACCCCTCTTACAACCCAAGTAGTTCACACTCTTATAAATTTTTTAAAGAGAAAGAGAGAGGTGAACACTAGCTAGAAAAAACAAGACTTTGCCAAGCCTTTTACTCAATTTCTAACTCTCAAAAGGGTGCTCATTCTGTTGAGAAAGGAGGGGTATTTATAGACCCAAAGTGGATTCAAATTTGGGCTCCAAATTTGAATTTTTTTCGGGCTTCCTGGTACTGGCGGTGCCATCGCCTATCAGTTGTTAGACTGATAGTGCATTGGGCGGTTCCACCGCCCAAGGCAGCGGTGCTACCACTCAACCTCTCGGGTGCTAGGCGGTGCCACCACCCAGCCTGGGGCGGTTCCACCACCCACACTTGGCCACTGGGTGGTGCCACTGCCTAGCCCTCTAGTCCTGGGCGGTGCCACCGCCCAGCATTTTTCAGCATACTAGTTTGGGCCGAAAACTCAGCCCAAATCGGTCCAAAACAAGGCCCAATGGGCCCCTACTTGGGTTATAGAATTAACACCTAATCCTAACCCAAATTACATGCTAACTACAAAATTGAAACATAATTCTAAGTGATTTAAACTGACATTCTTTAGGTCTTCTTTCGGCGAGCTTTCTTAGCGAAATTCTAGTGGACTTCCGACACTCCTTCAGATTTCTTTCGACAGGTTCCCAACAAGTTCCCAAATTCCGTGGCGAGTTCAACGAGTCTTCGTCAAGCTTCCGAACCTTCTCGGTATCTCCGTGAACCTCCGACGATCTTTCCGGTGAACTTTTGAAACCTTCGGCAAGTCCCTAATTCTATCTCGGTTGGTTCCGACAATATATCCGACGATCTTTCGGACTTTCGGTGAACTCTCGAACTCCCAGCGAACTTGACCTTGGCAAATCACTTTATGTTTTCATCCTCTCGTAGTTAATCCTACACATTTATCTCGACAATATGGATTAGAACAAGTAATTCACCAATTGACTTTATCATAAAAATCCGAGATTCAACAATCTCCCCCTTTTTGATGGTGACAATCAATTAATGTGGTGTTAAACTTAACTCCCCCTATCTATATGCCATATCATGAGAAGGTAAAAATACTTGAATTTAATCTTTTGAATTCAAGCCGAAACAGATAAGTTACATTTATCGTCAAGCTTAATAAACATGATTTTTCATCCATAAATATGAAACTTCATATTTTTCGCAATGTCATGACATGATATGCATTTTCTAGTCGAATGATAGGCATTCATCATTTCGACAAGAGAAACTAATCATAAATTGAAATAACACAAGGATCAAATGATATCAATAAGGTGAGGTGCACAAAATCAAGGCATGATATCAAATGAAATAATAGCTTAAAAAATTTAAGCATATGAGATATATTTGTGATACATTACAATGCTTCATCGCAATTAATTATTGATTTCAAAGCATAGTAAAAGCAATTTGCAATATGAACCATGTAAGTTATTGCTATGAGATACGATACATATAAGTTATTTTTCATTCCAACATATTGTTACATATAAGTCATTTGTCATTAATTTTACATTTTTCTCCCCCTTTGTCATCAACAAAAAGGAGATGAAATAGCCATCGCAAGGTATCATACCAAAAAAAATGAGTGGTCAATTTTCAAGCATGATAAATGAGTTGAACATAATGCAAAATATATCATCCTTGATGGAAAAATCTGAAAAATGTTTGGATCATTTGTATTCATGTTCATGAGGTCCGAAAGAAAACATTAGAGTTTAAAAATGCTCATGAAGAATTCATACATGAAGAATTTTAGACAATTTTTTGATTGAGAATTCAAGCATAGATCATTACAGTCATTCATCAAGGATTTCATATTTTAAGGTAAACTCTATGAGAATGAGATATCAAAACTCATAAAACTTCAACGAATGAAATATATCAATATAAAAAATTTGAAGGAAAAAATTCGACATGGTATTCTTGTAGTGATTCATGAGGAGGAAGTCATAAAACCTTGAATCATAGTGATTAGAACAAGAATAAAATTCAAAAATGAACATTTAAGAGCTTAATTTTCTACACAATTCATTACATTAATTTATGCATATGTTAAGCTTCATGTAAGTCACGAAATTTCTTTAGTCATATTTAAAGGAGGGTATAAAATCAGTTTTTTTACTACATCATTAATATCAATTATTTGAAGAAAGAGAGTAACAACATCATGATAGCTTTTATCAAAATTACAATCGAAATATTAAAATGAGAGATCCATGATATAAAGATGTCATCAAAATCCAAAAATATAATATCAAGGTGAGACTATCAAAACTGAAATTTTAATCATTTCATTAAAAAGGCATGATATAACTAAAAAATTCATCAATCGAAGTGGAGAACTTCGTTCAAAAGATGACATTATGAAGATGTCATCCAAAAATAAAGAGATAATATCAAGATGAGACAATAAAAGCCGAAGTTGAAAAATTTCAGAAAAGAAACATACAACATCATGTATTAGAACAATTCAGCATGTCTAGTTCTCTTTTAATGAAATCAAATTGTTCTTCATTTAGGGGTTTTGTGAAGATGTCCGTTAATTGGTGTTTCGTATTAATAAATTCTAGAATGACATCATTATTATTGACATGATCTTGTATAAAGTGATGTCTAATGTAAATATGCTTAGTTCTAGAGTATTGAATTAGATTTTTGGTTAGACAAATAGCACATGTGTTATCACATTTTATGGGAATATTCTTTAAATAAATTCCATAGTCTTCTAACGTATTTTTCATCTAAACAACTTGTGCACAACATGCACTTGCAGCTATGTATTCGACTTCCGCCGTGGATAGTACAACCGAATTTTGTTTCTTGGAGGTCCAAGAAACAAGTGCATGTCCTAGAAATTGGTATGTTCTGGATGTGCTTTTTCTATCTATTCTACATCTGCCAAAATCTGCATCTGCATAGGCTTTTAAATCAAAGTTATCAGATTTTGGATACCATAATCCTAAATTAGGAGTCCATTTAAGATATCTAAGGATTCTTTTAACGGCTTTAAGGTGAGATAACTTAGGATTAGATTGGAATCTTGCACATAGACCTACACTAAACATGATATATGGTCTAATTGCGGTGAGGTAAAGTAAGCTACCTATCATTCCCCTATATGTGTTTTGATCAAAATTTTCTCCACTTTTATCCAAGTCTAACTTGGTGGAAGTACTCATTGGAGTATTGATGGCTTTTAAACTATCCATGTTAAATCATTTTAACAATTCTAATGTATACTTTGTTTGATTAAGAAATATACCATCACTAAGTTGTTTAATTTGTAATCCTAAAAAGAAGGTTAATTCTCCCATTAGACTCATTTCAAATTCATGACTCATACACTTGGCAAATGATTCATATAGTGATTCATTCGAAGAACCAAAAATAATATCATCAATATAAATTTGAACAATAAGAAAATTATTTTCAAAATATTTAATAAATAATGTAGTATCAATCTTGCCTTTAGTAAAATTATTTGAAATTAAGAACGAACTAAGTCTCTCAAACCAAGTCCTAGGGACTTGTTTTAATCCATAGAGAGCCTTAGTTATTTTAAATACTTGATTAGGAAGAAGAGAATTTTCAAATCCGGGTGGTTGTTCAATATACACTTCTTCGGAAATAAAATCATTTAAAAAGGTATTTTTGACATCCATTTGAAATAATTTAAAATTATTACTACTAGCATAGACAAGGAGCATCCTAATGGCTTCTAATCTTGCCACAGGAGCGAAGGTCTCTTCGTAATCGATACCTTCTTCTTGGTTGAAACCTTTGGCCACTAGTCTAGCCTTATTTCTAACCATGATACCGCATTCATCTTGCTTGTTTCTAAAGACCCATTTAGTACCAATAACTAAATGGTCACTAGGTCTAGGAACAAGCTTCCATACCTCATTCCTTTTAAATTGATTCAATTCTTCTTGCATTGCGATAACCCAAGAATCATCTTTCAATGCATCGTCAATGCACTTAGGTTCAATTTGAGAAACAAAAGCGGCATGGGCACAAAAATTTTTACAAGAAGAACGAGTTTGAACCCCTTCGATGTGTCTCCTATAATTAACTCCTTGGGATGGGCATCTATATACTTCTATTCCTTGGGTAAGGAAATTTGGGAAGAAGATGCATCCAAGTTGTCATTTTAAGGAGAGGGTTCATTCAAATTTAAATCATCAAAACCAAGATCATCATCAAAATCGTTTTTCTTAAATTTAAAAAATTCATTAAAAACTGCATGAATAGACTCTTCTATAACTAAGGTTCTTTTGTTGAAAACCCAAAAAGCTTTAGAAATAGAAGAGTAACCAAGAAAGATACCTTCATCGGATTTAGCATCAAATTTTTCTAAAGCATCCTTTTCATTTAAAATAAAGCATTTGCAATCGAAAACTTTAAAGTAAGAAACATTGGGTTTTTTATTATTCTATAATTCATATGGAGTCTTAGATAGAGATAGTCTTACTAGAACTCTATTCATGACATAGCAAGCCATGTTCACGGCTTCGGCCCAAAAATATTTGAGTAAATTATATTCATTTAACATGGTTCTTGCCATTTCTTACAAATTTCTATTTTTTCTTTCCACTACTCCATTTTGTTGAGGATTCCTCGGAGTAGAAAAGTTATGGTTATATCCATTTGTTTCACAAAAATTTTGGAGGTCACGATTTTGGAATTCACCACCGTGATCACTCCGAATCGATGAAATCATGGAACCCTTTTCGTTTTGAGTAAGTTTATAAAATTTAGAGAAATATTTAAAATAATCACTTTTGTGAGCCAAGAAGTAGGTCCAAGTATATCTACTATAGTCATCCACAATTACGAAGGCATAATTACTACCTCTTAGGCTTGTTATGTCAATTGGTCTAAATAAGTCCAAATGGATCAATTGTAGTGGTCTAGTGGTGCTAATTTGATTTTTTGGTTTGAAACTAGTTTTTATTTATTTTCCTAGTTGACAAGCATCACACACTTTTTCCTTGATAAACTTCATATTGGGAATCCCTCGTACTAACTCTCTAGATGAAATCTTGGAGATTAGTTTCATACTTGCATTGCCTAATCTCCTATGCCAAAGCCAAGCATCATCATTCAAAATCGAAAAATACATTTCATTACTTAGTTCATCAATATTATTGGTGTAGATATTATTTTGTTTTAAAACAATCATGGATATGTTGTTGTTTGGTTTTTCAATGATGTAAGCATTAGATTCAAATATCATGATGTAACCTTTATCATATAATTGACTAATACTCAAGAGATTATGTTTTAGTCTATCAACTAACAGCACATCATCTATTGAAAAACTTGATTTCTTACCTATGGTTCCTTTACCAATGATTTTACCCTTGTTGTCTTCGAAGGTGACAGACCCTTCTTCTTTGCTAGTGAGCATAGAGAATTGAGATGGATCTTCGGTCATGTACCTTGAGCATCTACTATCAAGATACCATCTCTTGCTCCTAGCTTGTGATGGTGAATGTGTCTACAAAAGAAAATGGTTTTTAGGTACCCATTTGATTTTGGGTGCCTCAAATATTGATCTACTAACTTTATCATTTAGCATTGAATTATTTATGGTTCTTTTAGGAACCCATATCAATTTGTGTGGACTAATTTTCTTAAATGGACATTTGTAAAAAGCATATCCAGATTTGCAACAAAAATTATATTTCGAATGAGAGGATACATGTAATGTTGGCCCTTTAATGAAGGTGGTTTAAGTTCAGTGGGATCCACTCACGAATCCAATTCCACATCTATTTTCGACATGACCCTTGTTTGCAAAGATCATGTCTAAGTTCTTGCTACTGACCTTAAACTTGTTTAGGGTCTCTTTGAGTAGCAAGTTCTCCTTTTCGATTGCTTCTAAGTGATTACACTTAGAGCATGGGAGTAGAGGGAGATAATCATGCTCAAGACTTTTAAATTTATCTAGCAATAAAGCATGTTCCTTTTTTAATAAATTGAACCTTTTTGTAATAGTTCTATTTTCATCAAATAATTCATGAAAAGTAATCGAAAGCTCATCGAAAGCTAAATCTTTATTAAGTAAATTACTTACCTCTTCTCCCAAAGCCATTAGAGCGAAGTTGGTCTCCTCTTTGTTGCTTGCTTCTTCATCCCATGTAGCCTTCAATGTCTTCTTCTTCTTGAGTTGCTTCTTCTTGGCTTGCGACATTCATATTTGAAGTGCCCCGGTTTCTTGCATTCATAACATATGACTTGGTCCTTTTTTGGTTCAAGTTTGTGTTTGGTTTTATTTTTAAATTTACCCTTTTTAATGAATTTTTTAAATTTTCTAGTTAAGAGTGTAGTGTCTTTGTCAAAGTCTTCATCATTTGATGTTCCTTTCAAGTGGTCTTCTTATGTTCTTAATACCATATTCCTCCTGTTCTTTGGAAGGGGGTTCTCTAGCTCATCATGAGCATGACATGTCATTTCAAAGGTCATTAGAGACCCGATAAGTTCTTCAAGAGGAAATGTTTTAAGATCCTTGGCCTCTTGAATGGTCGTAACCTTTGGATCCCAACTCTTTAGAAGGGATCTTAAAATTTTAGTTACAAGTTCAAAGTTAGAAAAATCTTTACCAAGAGCTTTGAGTCCATTGATGACATCCGTGAAGCAGGTGTATATGTCTCCGATGGACTCACTTGGTTTCATTCGGAAAAGTTCATAAGAATGCACAAGAATATTGACTTTGGACTCTTTCACTCAACTAGTGCCTTCATGAGTGATCTCAAGAGTATGCCAAATATTAAAAGCTGATTCACAAATTGAAACACAATTAAATTTATTTTTGTTGAGAGCGCAAAACAAGACATTCATAGCCTTTGCGTTTAAAGCAAAAGTCTTCTTCTCCGATTCATTCCATTCACTCATCGGAAGAGAAGATTTTTGAAATCCATTTTCAATGATGTTCCAAAGCTCAAAATTCATAGAAATAAGAAAGATCCTCATATGAGTCTTCCAATACATGTAATCTGACCCATTGAACATAGGAGGACATGTAATGGAATGACCCTCTTGCATGCTAGAATAGGCCATCTCTCTTGGGTTTTAAACCAAATATGAGAGTGAACCTTGCTCTGATACCAATTAATAGGATAGGAGAGGCACTAAGAGGGGAGGAGGGTTTGAATTAGTGTAGTAGATTAAAACTCGTAAGTTTAAAATTGATTTTGTAAATAGATAGTTCATATAAAGATTTTGATTTGACGAAGATGACTTAGTTGAAGTAGCTCGAGTAAAGGAGATGAAAACCGAACGATTTATAGCTAAGTATAGAAACGATTCAAAAATTTAAACACTCACACATTCAAGAACACCATGATATATAGTAGTTCGATCAAGTGACCTACATCTACTTTCGAAGCCTTCTCCGATGAGGCTCCCAACTTCTACTAGTAAGTCACTTTGAAGGGGAAGGACCAAATACCCCTCTTACAACCCAAGTAGTTTACACTCTTATAAATTTTTCAAAGAGAAAGAGAGAGGTGAACACTAGCTAGAGAAAACAAGACTTTGCCAAGGCTTTTGCTCAATTTCTAACTCTCAAAAGGGTGCTCTTTCTACTGAGAAAGGAGGGGTATTTATAGACCCAAAGTGGATTCAAATTTGGGCTCCAAATTTAAATTTTTTTTCAAGCTTCCCGGTGCTAGCAGTGCCACTGCCTATTAGTGGCAGTGCCACCGCCTGTCAGTTGTCAGACTGACAACGCACTAGGCGATTCCACCCCCAAGGCAGTGGTGCCACCGCCCGACCTCTCAGGTGCTGGGCGATGCCACCGCCTAGCCTAGGGCAGTTCCACCACCCACACTTGGCCACTAGGCGATGCCACCGCCCAGCATTTTTCAGCATACTAGTTTGGGCCGAAAACTCGGCCCAAACTGGTCCAAAACAAGGCCCAATGGGCCCCTACTTGGGTTATAGGATTAACACCTAATCCTAACCCAAATTACATACTAACTATAGAATTG
Source organism: Musa beccarii (assembly GCA_024322285.1). NCBI lineage: Eukaryota > Viridiplantae > Streptophyta > Magnoliopsida > Zingiberales > Musaceae > Musa > Musa beccarii. The sequence goes on from CM044398.1 coordinate 56,707,140, forward strand.
AAACATAATTCTAAGTGATTTAAACCGTCATTCTTCAAGTCTTCTTCCGGCGTGCTTTCTTAGCTAAATTCTGGTGGACTTCTGACATTCCTTCGGATTTCTTCTGGCGAATTCCTAGCAAGCTCCCAGATTTCGTGGTGAGTTCAACGAGTCTTCGGTTAGCTTCTGAACCTTCTCACTATCTCCGTGAACCTCCGACGATCTTTCCAGTGAACTTTTGAAACCTTCGGCAAGTCCCTGATTCTATCTCGGTTGGTTCCGGCAACACATCCGACGATCCTTCAGACTTTCAGTGAACTCTCGAACTCCCAGCAAACTTGACCTCGGTAAATTGCTTTATGTTTTCATCTTCTCATAGTTAATCCTGTACACTTATCTCGACAATATGGATTAGAACAAATAATTTACCAATTGACTTCATCATCAAAATCCGAGATTCAACAGATAAAAGATCATTTTTCGGATTTCATAAACATGAATAAGAATCATCAAATCACTTTTCGGGTTTATCCGTCTCGGATGACATACTTTACATGATATTCAACTCGCTTTCTAAGCAAACTTAAGCCTCATTCTTATGTATCGTATATGTTTGATGACTATATTTACCATTTTTTTTACAATCACAATTCACCTCCTTTTTGTTGATGACAAAGAGGGAGAAGAAAATGACAAAATAAATTGATGACTTGATGCCTTGCATGCATCGAGAAGAATATGGCAAATAAATCCATGACTTGATAAATGTCTTATATGTATTGTATCGTATCGCAATAACTTGATGGAATGATAACAGTCTTATATGTTTTATATTGCAATATAATTGCTTTTGTCATGCTTTGTAACCAAAAATTGGTTGCTATCTTTAAAAGCATCACATAAAATTTGTAGCGTATCGTAATGTATCACATGTATCGTAAATGGTTCATACATGCTTAACATGTAAATTTTTGAAAGATTGTTATCATATCATGTTTAAAATTTGGTATCTTTCATTGATATGATAAGATATTATCTCATTTGATGATGTATCAGAAAAATGATATCATGCCTTGCATATGTTCTTTTTATATTTATATTTTTTGTTCCTTGTCATATTTCAAATTGTAATTGGTATCATTTGTTAAAGTGATAAATGTCTATCATCATTCGACTTGAAATTAAGTGTCATACCTTGACATTGTTTTCAAAATATGAAAAATACGAGGTTTCATATTTATGAATGAAAGGTCATGCTTGTTAAGCATGATGATAAGTTCAACAGATGAAACTTATCAGTCTTGGTTTGAATTCAAGGAGATTGAATTCAAGTGTTTTCCTTCTCATAATATGACATATAGATATGGGGAATTAATATTAACTCCATCATCAATTGATTGTCATCATCAAAATGGGGGAGATTATTGAATCTCAGATTTTGATGATGAAGTCAATTGATAGGTTATATTATCTAATCCATATTATTGAGATAAGTGTGCAGGATTAACTACAATAGCAATGAAGGCATAAAGTGAATTGCCGGAGTCAAGTATGTTGGGAGTTCGAGTGTCCCTCAGAAGTCCGAAGGATCGTCGGAAGTGCTGCCAGAACTAGCCGAGAATGAATCAAGGACTTGCCAAAGGTTTCAGAAGTTCACTGGAAAGATCGTTGGAGGTTCGCGGAGCTCACCGAGAAGGTTTGAAAGCTTGCCAAAGATTCGAGAAACTCACTATAAAGTCTAGGAGCCTGTTGGGAGTCCGTTGGAAGAAATCTGAGGGTGTGTTGAAAGTCCGTCGGAAGTTCGTCGGAAGCTCGCCGGAAGAAAACTCAACGTGCCGATTTAGTTTTTGCTTAGAATATATTTTTAATTTCGTAGTAGCATATAATTAGGGTTAGGATTAGGTGATAATCCTGATTAACCCTAGTAGGAGCCAACTTGGCCTTATTTGGACTAAATTGGGCTGGATTCAGGGCCCATTCAATAGTACTGGACCATGTCTAGCGATGGCAGCACCAAACTGGAGTGGTGGCACCACCAGACTAGAGTAGTGGCATTGCCCGGAGAATTGATTCCTGGGTGGTCTGGGCGGTGGTACCGCCCCAGGTCAGTGGTGGTACTACTACTAGTCCATAGAGACAAAGGACCCTGTCCGACGGTGGTACCGTCAGACTGGGCGATGGTACCTCCCAGTACACTAACAGGGTAAGGTCAACTAGTGGTGGTACTGCTAGTGCCAGGTAGTGGTACTGTCAGTACCCAAAAATTTGGGATGTAACTCTTTTTGCCTCCAATTCTGAAGCCAATTGAATCTATAAATATCCCTCTCTTCTTAGCTGGCTAAGCACATTGAGAAGTGATAAAATTGAGTCTAAGCTATAGCAAAATCGTGTTCGATAGCCTGAGTGTTCACCTCCCACATTTTTACTTTGCCAAAATTCTGTAAGAGTGTGAACCACTTGTAAAAAGTTTATAAGAAAAGTGCTTGGTCCTTCCCCTTCAAGAAGATTTGATAATGAAAGTTAGAAACCAAATTAGAGGAGGTTTCGGAAGTGGATATAGGTCATTTGACCGAACCACTATACATCGTTTCATATTACTATGAATATTTGAGTTTTAATTGCTACATCTTGTACTTTACTTAGCTGCAAATCTTTCGATCTTCTTCTCTCAATTTTCAATCGCATTCTCTCGAATGGCTTTGCTCAAATCTCATTCGTCGGACTGAAATTTCTATATGAATAACCCTTTTCGATTTAAATTTATGAGTTTTATTCGCTGCACTAATTCACCCCCCACACCCCCGTCCCCACTGCCTCTTAGTGCCGCTCAAATCCTAACAGTTATTTGACGAAAGTGTCATGTGATTGAAATATTGTTTACGGATCTCATTGATATTTGATTCTAATGCAAATTTTCGCAATATGAATGAATTTTGTATGAATGAATTTTATATGAATGGATTTTATATGTGATAAAAGTGTCATTCATGAACTTTTATGTTATTTATGGATTTCATATGACATGAAATTATATACTTGACTTTTGAATCTCCTTTTCACATTTATATGTCATGAGTTCTATATGAAAAGAAGAAGTTTTATGAATCTTTAATAGCTTGAAAGGATTGCTTTCCTTGTATGTCATGAGATATTTTCTCTTTATTTTTCTTATGCCATGAGCTCTTGATGAAAAGTAGAAGGTTGATGAATTTTTTTTTAATCATTTCTTTTCCTTCTACTTCTTGAATTTAATATGGATTTCTTTAATATCGTGATTTCATTGATAAAAGTGATGTATGAATATTTATGGATAGAAACATCATTTACATCACTCATGAACAAACATTCATGACTCTTGTATGAACTTTTATGTCATTAGCTCTTATGAATTTTTAATAGCTTGAATAATCTCTTGTCCTTCTACTTCACGAATTTTTGAAATATGGAATTTATTTAGCTCTTATTGTAAGTCTCTTTCTTTCTATGTCATGAATTTTCAATAGCTCGAATAGATTGTTTTCCTTGTGTTATTCATGAAATTTTAAATATATCAATTCTTCTTGATGGTATTATGGACTTTTCCTTCTTTTCCTTTTCAAAAAGAATCTGATCGCATTTGCGTGCTTAAAATTTGATTGCGCAAAACAACTACTCATTTCCTTTTTGTTGATGACAAAGGGGGAGTGTTAGAGATCGAGCGGCACTAAGAGAGGAGGATGAATTAGTGCAGCGGTAAGGAACGATAAATTTTCAGCGATTTGAATAAGTTTCAAAAACTTCGTACGGTAAAAACTTCGTTTCGTATTATGAAAGCCGTATCGGTGGAATCATATAAGAAAAGCTCTAACATAAAGATGTTTGTAGAGATAAGAAGTAGAGCATCAAATTAAGTGGAAAGGGTTTGCAGCAAAGTAAATAGCAAGAACGTAAATGCAAACCAGATTTTTATAGTGGTTCAGTCATCCGACCTACGTCCACTCCTGATTCCTCTTGCTTGAGGCCACCGGCTTTCCACTAGCTATCCTCCTTCCAACGAGCGAGGATGAACTCCCTCACAGCACCTCTCCTTTTGATGAGCTTAGGAGATAACCCTTACAAGCACTCTTACCCCTCTCTTGGACTAGAACACTCTTAAGACTTAGAAGAAAGATTTGACACACTTTCAAGAGAGTTTTTCCCCTTTTTTTCAGTTCTAGACCCCCTTTAAACTCTGAATGAGTGGGGTATTTATAGGCCTCAAGAGGATTCAAATTTAGAGCCCAAATTTGAAGTGCCTCGATTTTCTCAATTCTGGCAGTACCGGGCGGTGCCATCGCCTATCCAGTAGTGCCACCGCTAGTCCCCTCCGGTGCTAGGCGATGCTACTGCTAGCCTGGGGTGGTTCCACCACCCAGCTCTCGGCCACTGAGCAGTGCCACCGCCCAGGTCATTTCAACACAGTGGTTTCGGCCGAAAACTCGACCGAAACCAGTCCAAATGAAGTCCGAATTGGCCCAAATTTGGTTTATAGGATTAAAACCTAATCCTAAACCAAATTATGTGCTAACTACAAATTTTAAAGATATTTTTTAATCTATTACAAAGTCCATAAGACAAGACTTCTTTCGGCGAGCTTTCGACGAACTTCCGACGGTCTTCCGACGAACCCTCGGAAACCATTCTGCGGACTCCCGGTAAGCTCCCGGACTTCACGATGATCTTGGCGAGTTCCAACGAGCTTCATTGGTAAGCTCCAATCTTTCTTAGCAAGCTCCATGAACTTTCGATGAACCTTTCGGCGAACTTCTGAAAACCCTTCGGCAAGCTCCCTACTCGTTCTCGGTCGATTCCGACAACACTCCTAATGAATCTTCAGACTTCTGTCAAACTGTCGAACTCCCAATGATCCATCACACTTGTTTTCCGGCACTTTGTTTCACTTTACGTCTTCATCACTATCGTAGTTAATCCTGCACACACACAAACAAACATTCTACTTCGATCAAGACAGTTATTACAACACGAATTGACATTCAGTTGCTCGACACGTTATTGGTCGATGCTTCGTCCAATTCTTTGGCACATCATCCTCTCTTGCGATCCGTTGCCCAATCGGTGGTTGACCTCTGCAACCTTGATATCCTTGGCACAACACGCTCTTCTTGGCCCGATGCCCGATGTACGAAGCCTTCGGCCGATTGTCGACCAAACCTCTGGCTCGACATCCAATATCCTGACGTGATCACTTCCGATGTAACGTCAATTCCTCCAGTGTCAACTGTCTAATCCTGATTGATAGTAGACCTGCGTAACTCAAAACGCAGTTAAATAATAAACCACAATCAATTAGTTTCATCATCAAAATCCTAGATTCAATAATCTCTCCCTTTTTGATGATAACAACTAATTGATGACTAACGGAGTTAACCTTAACTCCCCGGAGTTTAACCAAACTCCCCCTATCAATATGCCATTGATAGAACACTTGGATTATCCCAAATCCAAGCAACATTCATCACTCATGTTAAGAGAATACATCAAACCATCATGTAAATATATAAAATATTCAATCAATGCATGAAGTTATCAATCTACTTCTCCCCCTATATCATCAACAAAAAGGAGAAGTAATCATCATAGCTAGTTTAAAAGATATGGAAGTTTTACAATCATACTAGCTAAATTTTCATCAACATTCAACATTCAATCATGGCAAGTTTTTCAAGGATGTCCAAGCATAGCAATCCATCACTTGCTTCTTACAATTCATTATAGCAAGTTTGCACTTTGCTTTTATAGCATGATAGCAACATTTAAAATGTTCATGATAGGATGTTCCTTCATTTCAATGATCGAGCTAGGAAATTTTTCATTGAAGTTGCAAGCTAGCAATAAATCTTCTCATCTTCTCCCCCTTTGTTTTTGTCAAAAAGAATAGGAGGATCAAATACAAAGATTTTCTTTTGCATCCTCTTTATATATCATTTATCAACTTCCATCAATAAAAAATCTTCATCAATATTCAAAGCATGACATATAGGAGAAGAAGTCATATAGGAGAAAAAAATTTTTGATTCATCACAATTCAAAAGTTCAAGGCAATAGATTCAAAGAATTCATGAAAGATATCAATAAGGATTAATTCGTGAATACCAAAGATATGATTCATGGTTCATTAAAATTTTTCTTAACAAGATCAAGAATGAAGATTCATGAGATAAAAAGAGCAATTTTAAACATTCTCATCAAGAACACATTTTAAAATATTCCAAGTATCAAATATTGAAATATCAAAATTTAGATTGTTTTCTTCCTTTAACAACTTTTCACATCATTTAAATTTGTATCAATCAATCATTCAATCATATCATGTAATAAAAGATATCAATATGAAAAATCAACAATGATCAAAAGATATCATTCATGATTCATTACCATTCATTTTAGCAAGATCAAGATCATGATTTTAAAACAAATTCTAAACATATAGTTCCGAGAAATCAAAATCATGATTCACAAATACTTTCTTTATCGTCAATTTTCAATTCATGATAAAGGGTATACAATCAAGAAACATGATATAAAAAAAAATAGCATTCTCATAGATCAAGTCATGATTCAATGATTCATCATAAAGAAAATTAATTTTCAATCATCACACAAGGAAGTCATGTCATTAAAGATCAATTCTTGAATAAACAAAATTTATATATATTTATCATGAAGAAAATCTTGATTTACATGTAAGAGTTTTCAAATCATTATAATCATGATTTCATAAATAGAATCTCAAATATATAGTTCCAAGAAATCAAAATCAAGTCATGATTAATGATGTTAACATGCTTTATTTCCCTTTTTGTCTTTAAAGAAGGAAATAAAGGGAAAGGGAAGAATATAAATTTTGTTTTACATCAATGTTCAAATCATCACAAAAGGCATACAAGGTAAGGAAATCATGTTATTTTTATATCATGAAAGATGTGATGTCAAGGCTCATGATTCATTTGATAGTAAAAGCAACAACTTGATTTATACATGATAGATCTAAATTCATCATGAATCATAAAAATAATTTCAAGTATCACTTATCGATATTTCAAGACTTGAATTATTTTCCTCTTTAGTAAATGTAAAAAAGAAGCAATCATTTTCGAGATTCAAAATGCTAGCAATTTGCATTAATCATGACAAGTGATACATCAAAAGTCTACATCAATATTTCAATCAATAAGTCATGAAGCATACAAAGTAGTATTGAAACATGAGAGAAAAGTTCAAATTATCAAATCATAATCAATTCATCGAAATCACTTCTATAATTTACGAGATTCTTAAGATATCATGAAATCATTAATCTCGATAAGATAGTAAATATAATTTCTTTATCTTTCATCATATAAGTATGTCTTTTGCCTTTATATGCCAAATCAAAATATTCAAAACTGAAAGACAAACTTCATTATAAAAATTATCAAGACAACAATATAACACATTATGAGATTCAATTTATCATGCTAATGTGTTTCATTTTGTTTCAAACAAGTGTGCTCATATTTCAAAAGATGAGTATCAAATTTAAGACCAAAATATGAGTTTGTCATCAAGATATGATATCACAAGGTCATTAAGCATGATAACAAACTTTTAATATTTTCATTTCAATGATGATTTCATAATATATGTTCAAACATTTATATGGAACCCATCATTGTATAAATTCAAAATACAAGTTTGTCATTAAACCCATCAAGATCAAATGCATCAAACATCATGATAGTGCATTTTCTCATCTTTATGAGTTTCAATTTAAGTGATTTGATCTTTCATAAAAATGTTTAAATTTTTCATATAAAAATGTCATGCATTATATTCAAATCTTTTAATGAAAACATGTATCAATAAAAATTTCATCATAAAAAGGGTTAAGACCCATTAATCCAAGATAGAAGTTTTCAAATCAGCATCACTTCAAAAACTCATGCATGATATAAAATTATCAAGCATCATGTTTAGAGACAATGTAAACCATCAAGATACACATGCATGGGTTGATCCTATTAGGTGTACAAACATTATCACAAATCATATAATCATCATTCATAATGTTGCATACACCATTCAAAAATTTTACTTTTCAAAAGTACTAGAAAGAAAAGCATGATATAATTTCTTAAAACATTTTTTTTAATTTCCAAAAACACAAGAAAAGCATGAAAAAAAATAATTCCTACTAACTAAGTTAAGCATTCATGGAAAGCATCATGTAATTTCAAAATAATACAAGGGAGTTAAGTTACTTACCTTGTAGTCGAAGCCCGTTAAAGCCCAATTCGCCATTTTGTCATTTGATTCTTCTTTGCGCTTCTTCTTCATCTTTGGCCTCTTCCTTCGTTCAAGTTCATTGTTAATTTTTTATTTTTGTTTCATGAACTTATTAAGATTTAGTGTTGGAAGTTCAAAGTTCTCAATAGTGTCCTCATCACTTGAGTCATCATTCAAGTGGCATTTCAAAGTTCGAAGTTCTAAAACCTTTTTATTCTTTAGAAGGTGGTTCAAATGTTCATCACGTTTATTGTGTTCCAAGAAAGCCATTTCATAGGTCATTAAAGGGTCAATGAGTTCTTCAAGATCCAAGTCATTTAAATTTTTAGCTTCTTGTATAGCGGTTACTTTAGGATCCCACCTTTTTGGAAGGGATCTTAAGATCTTGTTTATGAGTTCAAAATCTGAAAAACTTTTACCAAGACTTTTCAAACTATTGACGACATCCGTGAAGCAGGAGAACATGTCATCGATAGTCTCACTTGGTGCCATTCGGAAAACCTCAAAATCGTGTATCAAAATATTAACTTTCGAGTCTTTGACTCTATTCGTTCCTTCGAGCGTGATTTTAAGAGTTCACCAAATGTCAAAAGCCATTTAGCACATAGAAATCTGATTAAATATAGTTTTATCTAAGGAACAATATAAGGCATTCATAGCCTTTGCATTCAAAGAAAATGATCTTTTCTCCAAATCCGACCATTCGTTCGTTGGTTTAGAGGAAAGTTGAAACCCATTTTCAATGATGTTCCATAAGATTAAATCGAGAGAAATCAAGAAAACTCTCATTCGAGTTTTAGGGATCGAGCGGCACTAAGAGGGGGGGGGGTGAATTAGTGCAGTGGTAAGGAACGATAAATTTTTCGCGATTTGAACAAGTTTTGAAAACTTCATACAGTAAAAACTTAGTTTCGTATTATGAAAGCCGTATCGGTGGAATCATATAAGAAAAGCTCTAACTTAAAGATGTTTGCAGAGATGAGAAGTAGAGCATCAAATTAAGTGGAAAGGGTTTGCAGCAAAGTAAATAGCAAGAACGTAAATGCAAATCAGATTTTTATAGTGGTTCGATTATCCGACTTACGTTCACTCCCGATTCCTCTTGCTTGAGGCCACCGGCTTTCCATTAGCTATCCTCCTTCCAACGGGCGAGGATGAACTCCCTCACAGCACCTCTCCTTTTGATGAGCTTAGGAGATAACCCTTACAAGCACTCTTACCCCTCTCTTAGACTAGAACACTCTTAAGACTTAGAGGGAAGATTTGACACACTTTCAAGAGAGTTTCCCCTTTCTTTTTTTCAGTTCTAGACCCCCTTTAAACTCTGAATGAGTGGGGTATTTATAGGCCTCAAGAGGATTCAAATTTGAAGTGCCTTGATTTTCTCAATTCTGGCGGTACCGGGCAGTGCGACCACCCATCCAGCGATGCCACCACTGGTCCCCTCGGGTGCTAGGCGATGCTACCGCTAGCCTGGGGTGGTTCCACCACCCAGCTCTCGGCCTCTGGGTGGTGCCACCGCCCAGGTCATTTCAGCATAGTGGTTTTGGCCGAAAACTCGATCGAAACCGGTCCAAATGAAGTCCGAATTGGCCCAAATTTGGTTTATAGGATTAACACCTAATCCTAAACCAAATTATATGCTAAATACAAATTTTAAAGATATTTTTTAAGCTATTACAAAGTCCATAAGATAAGACTTCTTTCGGTGAACTTTCGATGAACTTCCGACGGTCTTCCGACGAACCCTCGGAAACCATTCTGCAGACTCCCGACAAGCTCTCAGACTTCACGATGATCTTGGCGAGTTCCAACGAGCTTCATTGGCAAACGCCAATCTTTCTTGGCAAGCTCTGTGAACTTCCGATGAACCTTCCAGCGAACTTCCGAAAACCCTTCGACAAGCTCCCTACTCGTTCTCGGTCGGTTCCGGCAACACTCCCAATAAATCTTCAGACTTTTGTCGAACTCTCGAACTCCCAACGATCCATCACACTTGTCTTCTGACACTTTGTTTCACTTTGCGTCTGCATCGCTATCGTAGTTAATCCTGCACACACACAAACAAATATTCTACTTTGATCTAGACAGTTATTATAACGCGAATTAATATTTAGTTGCCCAGCACGTCATTGGTCGCGCTTTGTCCAATTCTTTGGCACATCATCCTCTCTTGCGATCCATTGCCCAATCGGTGGTTGACCTCCGTGTTGAATTTCAGATTTTGATGATGAAACTAATTGATTGTGATTTGTAGTCTAACTGCGTGTTGAGTTACGCAAGTCTACTATCGATCAGGATTAGACAGTTGACGTTGGAGGAATTGACGTCGCGCCGGAGGTGATCACGTCAGGATATTGGATGTTGAGCCGGAGGTTCGGTCGACTATCGGCAGGAGGCTTCGTACGTTGGGCATCGGGCCAAGAAGTGCGGAGTTGCACCATGGATATCGAGGTTGCGGAGGTCAACCGTCGATTGGGCAACAAGCCGCTAGAGAGGGCGATGTGCCAAAGGATCGGACGAAGCGCCGACCAATGATGTGCCGGGCAACTAAATGTCAATTCACGTTGTAATAACTGTATAAATCGAAGTAGAGTGTTTGTTGTTTGTGTGCAGGAGTAACTACGAAAGGGATGAAGACGTAAAGCGAAACCAAGGGCCGAAGTCAAGTGTGATGGATCGTTGGGAGTTTGAGAGTTTGACGGAAGTTCGAAGATTCGTCGGAAGTTCACGGAGCTTGCCAAGAAAGATCGGAGCTTACCAAAGAAGCTCGGGGGAACTCGCCAAAATCATCGTGGAGTCCGAGAGGTTGCCGGGAGTCCGCAGGATGGTTTCCGAGGGATCGTCGGAAGACCGTCGGAAGTTTGCCGGAAGCTCGCCGGAAGAAGACTTGACTTGCAGACTTTGTAATAGCTCAGGAATGTCTTTAATTTCGTAGTTAGCACATCAATTTGGGTTAGGATTAGGGGTTAATCCTTTAACCCAGGTAGGGGCCAACCGGGCCCTTACTATGCCTTTTGGGCCTTGAACAAGGCCCATTCAAAGAAAGTTGAATGGGCGGCAAAGTAGCACCGCTTTGGCATCCGTGTCTTTGGGTGGTACTACCGCTAGCCTGGAGCGGTAGTACCGCCTGGCCACTTTGTTCAGCGGCGGTAGTACCGCCTGCTCCAAGCGGTAGCACCGCCTGTACAGTGTCAGTCTGGCGACTGATAGGTGGTAGTACCGCCTTTGACAGGCGGTAGTACCGCCCTGACCCGGGAATTTCAAATTTGATTTCAAATTTGGAGCCCAATTTTGAATCCATTTTGGATCTATAAATACCCCCCCTTTCTCAGCTGAAAGGGCACCCTTTTGAGAAGTTAGAATCTTAGTTTTAAGTCTTGAAAAGTCTTATTCTTACTAAGTGTTCACCTCATTCTTTTTGTGAAATCTTGTAAGAGGGTGAACCACTTGTAAAGGGTTGTAAGAGGGGTATTTGATCCTTCCCCTTCAAAGGATTTGGTAGTGGAAGAAGGGAGCCTCATCGGAGAAGGCTTCGGAAGTGGATGTAGGTCACTTTGACCGAACCACTATACATCGCTGCGTCTTGATTGTGTGAGTATTTAAATTTCTATTTTTTCTCTTTACTTTACTGCAAGCCTTTACTTTACTTACTCTACTTCCTTTTCATCTTCGTACGCATGCTTTAAAGTTAAAACGCAATCTTTCCGGGTTCAAACGAAATGTTGCTTTCATCGTACGAAGTTTCCGAAGCTTGTTTTAAATCGCTGAAAAATCTATCGTTTTATCCGCTGCACTAATTCACCCCCTCTTAGTGCTGCTCGATCCCTAACAATTGGTATCAGAGCCACGTTCTTTCTCTTTCGGATTTACACCCGTGAGAAATGGCTCTAAATGGTTTTCAAGACGGCTTTTCGATTTTTCGTCCACCGTTCTTTAACGGTTCGGACTACACATATTGGAAAACTCGAATGAGAGTTTTTATGCTTTCAATGGATTTGGATTTGTGGAACATCATCGAAAATGGTTTTCAACCTTCCTCTAAACCGACGAACGAATGGTCGGTTTTGAAGAAAAGGTCGTTTTCTTTAAACGCAAAGGCTATGAATGCCTTATTTTGCACTTTGAACAAGAACGAGTTCAATCGGATTTCTATGTGTGAAACGGCTTTTGACATTTGGCGAACTCTTGAAATAACGCATGAGGGAACTAGTAGAGTTAAAGACTCGAAAGTAAACCTCTTGTTGCATGATTTTGAGCTCTTCTAAATGACACCAAGCGAATCTATCGACGACATGTACACCCGCTTCACAGATGTCGTCAATAGCTTGAAAAGTCTTGGTAAAAGTTTTTCAGATTTTGAACTCACTAACAAGATCTTAAGATCCCTTTCAAAATGGTGGGATCTTAAAATAACGGCGATTTAAGAATCAAAGGATCTAAATAATTATTCTATTGATGAACTCATTGGGTCTTTAAAGACCTATGAAATGGAACATGATGAATATGATGAACATGATGAACACATGAACCGCCTTCTAAAGAACAAGAAGGTTTTTGAACTCCGAACTATGAAATGCCACTTGAGTAATGACTCAAGTGATGAGGACAATGAAGACATTGAACACATAACAATGAATGTTAACAAGTTCATTAAACAAAAATTAAAAAACACAAATGAACTTGAACGGAGGAAGAGACCAATGAAGAAGAAGAAGACTCACTAAGAAGAATCAAGGAAAGAAGAAGCAAACTACGCTTTAATGGGCTTCGACAATGAGGTAAGTAACTTAACTTCCTTGAATTATTTTGAAATTACTTGATGATTTCCATGAATGCTTAACTTAGTTAGTAGGAATTTTTTTTAATGCTTTTCTTGTGTTTTTAGAAATTAAAAAAAATTTAAAATTATATTATGCTTTTCTTTATAGTATTTTTGAAAAGTAAACATATGAATGATGCAAGATTTGTGATAATGCTTAGGATTAATCCATGCATGTGTATCTTGATGGTTTACATTGTCTCCAAATATGATGCTTGATGATTTTATATCATGCATGAGCTTTTGAAGTAATAAAGTGTCATATTGTGATGATGAAACATATTTTTCGAATTTATAAATAGATGCATGATTTTGGCAAAAATTTGAACAGGGCCTTTTAACATAAAAATTGAAAGTGTGCTATCATTTTTACATATTTGGTCTTGACGATTTTATGACTAAGCTTGTGTTTTATTTTGATACATGTTTTCATAAAAATTTTGAATATGCTCACATCAAATTGCTTAAAATGAAAATATCTTTTTTATTCTATTGAGATGAATGAATTCATGTTATGAGTCTTTTGAATCTCATGAAAATAAACATGATGAATATTTTAAAAAATGTGCTTCATGTTTTTGGTCTTAATGATTTCTCTTGAAACTTGCTCTTTGGATCTATATGAAAAACATGAGTATACTCATATGAACGTCAAATCACTTGAAATGGAACACAAAAATGAGAAATTGCACTATCATGATGCTTTACGTGTAATGCTTTTGATCTTAATGGACTACATAACAACTTATATTTCAAAGTAATACAATGATGATTTTCATATATATAATTGGACATACCTTATGTAATCATCATTGATAATGATAGTTGGTTGTCATGCTTAATGATTTTATAATATCATGAGTATTTAAAGACATTATATCTTGATGACAAACTCATGTTTTGGTCTTAAATTTGATACTCATTTTAGAAACATGAGCATACTTGTATGAAACAAACAACTTAAAAAGAAGATATTTTTCCTATCTTATCGAGATTAATGATTTCATGATATTTTGTGAATCTCAATTTTGATGATTCGATTATGAGTTCCAAGTTAATAATTTGATTTGAATGAGCTTAAACTACATTGTGATCTTGAGTCTTTCTCCCATGTTGTTGAAAAAAAAAAAATAATAAATTATTTTCTCTTAACTTATTGATACTCAATTTGAGAAAATATGTTTTGATGATTGAAACATTGTACATGCACAATTTGATTTTTCTCCTATGTTTCAATACACATGACTTGATGATTGAAATATAAATGCAAATGTTTGATATATCACTTGTCATTGTTTGAATATCGATGTACAAAAAATGTTGCTCTTCTTGATATCTTTTATGAATTTGAATAAGACTTGTTAAAGATTCTTGATTCATCTCTTAATCTCTTGGAATCATAACTTGTCTTGTGTGAATCAAGATGCATGAAACAAATTGTTCTCTTTGCAATCTGCTATCCAATGAATCATGATTGATATTATTGCTATTTTACCTCCTATGATTCACGTTGTAAAATTTTATAAATCATGAGGCAATAAAATTATTTATGCAACAATCAAGTGCTCATGTGATTCTTTGCTAATGAAAATACTTTAGTGAAATTATGATCTTGCAAATTATAACTTGAAGTTCTTTATAAATCAAGATCGTTTGTATCTTGTCTTTTGATTTCTCGGAATTCAATACTTGAATTTTTATGAATTTGTGATCTTGATATCTTGATTCTTATGAAATGTGATCTTGATGAAAAATCTTATACATGAATCAAGTTACTCTTTATGCTATATCTTTTCAAATGGATCATGAGCCTTGATGTCATATATTTCATGATCCTAGAAGTGATATGATTTCTTTGCCTTGTACAATGATTGAAAATTAATTTTCTTTATGATAAATTATGAATCATGACTTGATCTATGAGATTGATATACTTTTATATATCATGATTCTTGGTTGTATGATATTTATCTTGAATTAAAAAAATTGATAAATATGAATTTTGATCTTGCTAAAAAGAAAATTATGAATCATGAATGATATCTTTTGGTTGTGATCCTTGTTGAATTTATATATTGATATCCGTCATGACATGATTTCTTTGCATTGTTGTCTTATTTGCATCATGTAATGATTGAACAATTGATGTATATTTTTATTGATGCAAATTTATAATTGATATGAAAAATGACTTGTATAATGATTGAAATTTTTAGCCATTTAGTCCTCCCTTCTTTTTGACAAAGACAAAGGGGGAGAAAAATTGCTACCTTGCAATTTCACAAGAAGAAGAAGGATTGCTATTTCAAAGGATGCAAATATTGCTATCTTGACTATATCAAAAGAAGCAAATGCAAAACTTCAAAAAATTGAAATGTTACATGTCTTTATGTTTGTATGTTTAAATGAAAAGTTAGCATATATGTTTAAAGTGATCATATATAATTGCTAGCTCATTGCAAACAAAAGTTGATAGCTTGCAAAGGTGAAACTTAGTTACAAAAGAGAAGAATTGAAAGGAAGCTAACTTGCGTGTCGCAAAAGATGTTAGCTTGCTTATCATTATTGATTACTTGCTTATCATCTTTTTATCTCATATCTTGATTTTTGACTCCCTTGAATTCATGACTTAATATGCTAAAAATTCATATTGTAAATTTGTTATTTTGTCATGATCAAAGCATTGGCTAATTGTACTCCAATTTTTGACAAAACAAAGGGGGAGAAGAATTATTGCTAGCTTATGTATTGCAAAGAAAAATTTTGCTAGCTAGAACATGCAAAGGAAGCAAAGAAAGTGCAACTTGCACATCTCAAGAAGCAAGTAAAAATTACCATCATTGCCCATCCTTGAAACTTGCTATGATTGAATGGTATGATTGGATGTTGTAATGCAAAGCTATGCAAAAATGTTGTATGATATGATTGATAGCTAGTATGTTGTAAAAACTTGCATATCTTTTAAACTAGCTATGATGCAACTTCTCCTTTTTGTTGATGACATAGGGGGAGAAGTAGATTGATGACTTCATGCATTGATTGAATATTTTATATATTTACAGGATGGTTTGTTGTTTTCTCACTACATAAATGATACATGTTACTTGGATTTGGGATAATCCAAGGATTCTATCAATGGCATATTGATAGGGGGAGTTTGTGTTAAACTCCGGAGAGTTTTGGTTAACTCCGTCAGTCATCAATTAGTTGTCATCATCAAAAAGGGGGAGATTGTTGAATCTCGGATTTTGATGATGAAACTAATTGAGTGTGATTTGTGGTCTAACTGTGTGTTGAGTTACGCAGGTCTACTATCGATCAGGATTAGACAGTTGACGCTAGAGGAATTGACGTCACGCCGGAGGTGATCACGTTAGGATATTGGATGTCGAGCTGGAGGTTCGGTCGACTATCGGCAAGAGGCTTCGTACGTCGGGCATCAGGCCAAGAAGTGCGGAGTTGCACCATGGATATCGAGGTTGCGGAGGTCAACCGTCGATTGGGCAACAAGCCACTAGAGAGGGCGATGTGCCGAAGGATCAGACGAAGCGCCGACCAATGATGTGCCGGGCAACTGAATGTCAATTCGCGTTGTAATAACTGTCTAGATCGAAGTAGAGTGTTTGTTGTTTATGTGCAGGAGTAACTACAAAAGGGATGAAGATGTAAAGCGAAACCAAGGGCCGAAGTCAAGTGCGATGGATCGTTGGGAGTTTGAGAGTTTGACGGAAGTCCGAAGATTCATCGGAAGTTCACGGAGCTTGCCAAGAAAGATCGGAGCTTGCCAAAGAAGCTCGGGGGAACTCACCAAAATCATTGTGGAGTCCGAGAGGTTGCCGGGAGTCCGCAGGATGGTTTCCGAGGGATCGTCGAAAGACCGCCGGAAGTTCGCCGGAAGCTCGCCGGAAGAGGACTTGACTTGCAGACTTTGTAATAGCTCAGGAATGTCTTTAATTTCGTAGTTAGCACATCAATTTGGGTTAGGATTAGGGGTTAATCCTTTAACCCAGGTAGGGGCCAACCAGGCCCTTACTGGGCATTTTGGGCCTTGAACAAGGCCCATTCAGCAAAGCTGAATGGGCCAGGCGGTAGCACCGCCTGGTAGCCGTGTGCTGGGCGGTACTACCGCCAGCCTGGAGCGGTAGTACCGCCTAGCCACTTTGTTCAGCGGCGATAGTACCGCCTGCTCCAGGCGGTAGCACCGCCTGTATAGTGTCAGTCTGGCGATTGATAGGTGGTAGTACCGCCTTTGACAGGCGATAGTACCGCCCTGACCCGGGAATTTTAAATTTGGAGCCCAATTTTGAATCCATTTTGGATCTATAAATACCCCCCCTTTCTCAGCTAAAGGGCACCCTTTTGAGAAGTTAGAATCTTAGTTTTAAGTCTTGAAAAGTCTTATTCTTGCTAAGTGTTCACCTCATTCTTTTTGTGAAATCTTGTAAGAGGGTGAACCACTTGTAAAGGGTTGTAAGAGGGGTATTTGATCCTTCCCCTTCAAAGGATTTGGTAGTGGAAGAAGGGAGCCTCATCGGAGAAGGCTTCGGAAGTGGATGTAGGTCACTTTGACCGAACCACTATACATCGCTGCGTCTTGATTGTGTGAGTGTTTAAATTTCTGTTTTATCTCTTTACTTTGCTGCAAGCCTTTACTTTACTTACTCCACTTCCTTTTCATCTTCGTACGCATGCTTTAAAGTTAAAACGCAATCTTTCCGGGTTCAAACGAAACGTTGCTTTCATCGTACGAAGTTTCCGAAGCTTGTTTTAAATCGCTGAAAAATCTATCATTTTATCCGCTGCACTAATTCACCCCCCCCTCTTAGTGCCGCTCGATCCCTAACACTCCGTAACCCCGATATCCTTGGTGCAACACGCTCTTCTTGGTCCGATGCCCGACATACGAAGCCTTCTGCCAATTGTCGACCGAACCTCCGGCTTGACATCCAATATCCTGACGTGATCACTTCTGGCGCAACGTCAATTCCTTCAGCGTCAACTGTCTAATCCTGATCGATAGTAGACCTGCGTAACTCAAAACATAGTTAAACAATAAACCATAATCAATTAGTTTCATCATCAAAATCTGAGATTCAACAGGGAGAAAGTGGCAAATTGATGAAAATTTGATATGTATGCTTGAAATATGCTTTGTATCATAAATGTGTAAAAATGCATCGTATGTATCGTAAATACTTGAATGTATTACAAATGCTTGAAATATGATTGGTATTGTCAAATGCATCATAAATACTTGAAAAATATCAAAATGTATTGTATGTATTATAAATGCATCGTATGCATCACAAATGATTGAAATGTTTCATGCTCATTATCGTATCAAAATGATGTATGTCTATCGTTATCATATGGTATCGAACTTATCATGCTTATTTATCCTACTTAAAATTGGTATCATGCCTCAATATGATAAACTATAATTTAGTATCAAACTTCAAGATTGTATCATGCTTAATTTCCTACTTGCAATTGGTATCATGCCTCGGAATGATGAATTGTCAAACTTGAAATTTGAATCTTGCCAAAATCTCATATTTGAAGCTTGTATCATACTTGGAAATAATGATTGTCTATCATCATTGGACTTAAAAATGGATGCCATGCCTTGACATTATTTTTTGTATTATGATAAATGTGTGGTATCATATTTTGAGATAAAAAATCATGATGGGTATCATGTTGTACATTTTGATAAGTTTAAATGTATGTAACTTATCGGTTTAGTGCTTGGATTCAAATGTTTTGAATTCAAGTGGGTCTTTTTTCAAGTATAGCATTTAGATAGGGGGAGTTAAGAATAACTCCGTCATCAATTGGTTGCCATCATAAAAAAAGAGGAGATTGTCAAATCTTAGATTTTGATAATAAAATTAATTGGTAAATTATTTGATCTAATCTATATATTGAGAAAAGTGTGCAGGATTAACTACAATAGCGATAAAGGTATAAAACAAAATGAAGTTTACAAGAAAATTCATTATCAAATTTATTTCATTGGAAGTTTGCCGGAAAGTTCATTAGAGATAATTGAAAATTCATCATTGAAAATCCAAGTATGATACAAGTGTGCAGGATTAACTACAATAGTGATAAAGGCATAAAGCAAAACAAAGTGTCAGAGTCAAGATCGTATGATACGTTGAGAGTACAAGAGTTCGTTGAGAGCCCGAAAGTTCATCGGGAGTGTTGCCAGAATTGACTGAGATTGTGTTGGGAGCTTGTCGAAGGGTTTGTCGAAAGTTCACCAGGGTCGGAGGTTCACCAGAGCTCGCCGAGAAGATCGAAGCTTGCCAAAGAAGCTCATCGGAACTCACCAACAAGATCATCGTGAAGTCTAGGAGCTTACCGGGAGTCCATTGGAAGATGTCCGAGAGTTCATCGGAAATCTACCGGAAGTTCGTCGGAAGCCCGCCAGAAGAAACCTAGACTTACTAGAATTATTTTATATTTAGTATATGCCTTAATTATTATAGTTAGTATATAATTAGGGTTAGGTTTGGGAGGTAATCCCACTAACCCTGTTAGGGGCCAATTGGGCCCGTAAATGGATTGGTTTGGGCCAGATTCAAGGCCCAAACCAATTACTGAACCTTGTATGGTGGTGGCACTGCTAGACTGGGGCAGTGATACCGAATGGATTTTGAGAGAAAAAGTCGAGAGTATAATGATATTTATTGTAATAAGTTCTTTCAGACAGAAAAGAACAAACTCACGAAAAATATAATAACATAATCGTAAAATAATTCACCACTAGGTTTAAAATCATATAGGGATACAGAAAATTTCACCACCCCAAGGAAATTAAACGAGGATATAGAATAATACAAATGGACTCACCACTCTATGAAGAATCCAAGATATATAAAGCTTTAAGAGAACTCCAAGAGAGCTTCTTCCAATATCTTTAGTTTCTAAAAACTCTCTCTAACCCTAAAATACCAAAATAAATAGTTGTGCATGAAACAACCCTTCATGCATAGGAAATTTCAAGATTAAATGTTTTATAGCTGCTAACCAACTCCATTAATGTGTTTCCTGGTCATGAAGAAAAGTGTATTGAAATAGCTTCAACATAGTGTAGAGAATATGCTCATAAGCTATCATATTTGAATGGGCTGAGTTAAAGACTTTGAGGCAACATCGTGGACTAAAAATATACCATAGCATCAGCAAAGTCAACATGAGCAAATTGTAGCAAATTAGGTACTCCCGTGTCATTCTCCCCTGGTTGAAAAAGACTTGTCCTCAAGTCCTTGTTTGTTTCAGCAATATATTCAAGATAAAGACTTAAATCAACTACATTAAATATTAGAGATACTTCATAATCTTTAGGTAGCTCGATCTCATAAGCATTCTGACCAATTCTTTTAAGCACCTTGAATGGACCATCAGCTTTTGGTTTCAATTTTCCAAATTTGCCCAGTGGAAACCTCTCCTTTCTTAGATGAATCCAAACCAAATCACTTGCATTAAACTCCATAAGTTTTTTGTGTTTGTTAGCAACTTGCCTATACCTCTCATTTTGCTTCTCTATGGATGCTTTAACATCCTAATGCAGCTTCTTTATTTGCTTAGCTCTCTCATCAGCATCTCCACTAAATTACTTAGTTACTGAATGAAGTGTTAGGTTCAGAGTGGCACTAAGAGGGGGGGGGGGGTAAATTAGTGCAGCAGATTAAAACTTGACTTTTTGAAAGTTGATTACGGAGATTCGTATAAAAACTTGATATAACTAAAGTGACTTTAACTTGAAGTAATTTAGGTAAATAAAGTCAGAAGTAGGGAGAAGAATTCTAATCAATTTTGTAGCTAAGAAATTTATGAAACAGAAATTCAAACACTCACACAGCAAATGTACGCAGCGATGTATAGTGGTTCGGTCAAATGACCTACGTCCACTCTTGAAGCCTCCTCCAATGAGGCTCCCAACTTTCACTACCAAATCTTTTGAAGGGAAAGGACCAAACACCCCTTTACAGCCTTTTACCAGAGGTTCCCTCACTTTACAGAATTTTTACAAGTAGAAGAAGGAGGTGAACAGTTGAGCAATTCAAAGCAGGAATTTGCTATAACTTAGACTTAATTCTAACACTACAAAAGGTAACCCAACCAGGTAGAAGTAAAGGGGTATTTATAGAGCTTTTTGGGATTCAAAAATCCCGCTCAAAGAGGTCTCGCCCGAAATTTCGGACTATAGGCGGTACTATCGCCTGGCACTGGCGGTACTACCGCCTGACACAGGTGGTTGCAACCACCTATCAGGCGGTGCCACTACCTGCCTGGGGCAGTACTACTGCCCGGCCTACGGTCAATAGGCGGTTCTACCGCCTGGGTCCAGTGGTGCTATCGCCTGCCCTTGCCAGAAACTATATGGGCCTAACCTTCGACCCAATACAGCCCATTAAAGGCCCAATTGGCCCAATATAGATCTAGACAGGATTAACACCTAGTCTATACCCTAATTAAGTGCTAACTATGAACCTTTAAAGCCAGATCAGACCGACAGCATTAAGTTATCTTCCGAAGAGCTTTCCGGCGATCTTCCGGCGGACTTCCGACACTCCCTCGGATTCCTTCTAGCAGACTCCCAACAGGCTCCAAGATTCTGTGGTGAGTTCAATGAGTCTTTGGCACCCTTCCGAACCTTCTCGGTTATCTCCACGAACCTCCGACGATCTTTCCGGTGAACTTCTGAAAACTTCGATAAGTCCCCGATTTCATCTCGATTGGCTCCGGTAGCACTTCCGATGATCCTTTGGACTTCCGGTGGACTCTTAAACTTTCAACAACTTGACTCCAGTAATTTGCCCTATCATAGTTAATCCTGCACACTTATCTCAAAAATGGATTAGATCAAATAACCATCAATTGACTTCATCATCAAAATCCGAGATTCAACAATCTCCCCCTTTTTGATGATGACAATCAATTGATGATGGAGTTATTCTTAACTCCTTCTATCTATAAGCCATATAATAAGAAAGTAAAAACATTTGAATTCAATCTCTTGAATTCAACCAAAACTGATAAGTTACTTGCGTTGAACTTATCATCATGCTCAATCAGCATGAGGTTTCATTCGTAAGCAATATCAAAGCATGACATTTAATTTCAAGTCGAAAGATGATAAACATTTATCATTTCGTTAAAAGATACCAAAAAATTTGAGATTACAACAAGGATCTTATGATTGAAAAAGCATGACACCATATCAGATAAATCATGAGATGAAAACTTGTCATATTAATCAAAAGATGACATTTGATAAATATGATATAATTAGAATCTTTCAACTATAAATTTCAATTGCAATGTAATGTATTGCATTACTTTTTAAGGATTGTAACCTATTTTTTCTTACACAAAGCATGACAAGAGCAATTGAATTGCAATAACAAATCTTATGAGACATTTTTCACTATATAAGGCATTTTTCAATACAATGCATGATATTTATCAAGTCATCAAATTATTTTGCTCATAAAGGCCACATTCAACAAGTCATCAATTTCACATTTTTCTCCCCCTTTGTTATCAACAAAAAGAAGATGAATAAACTTGATGAAAGGGTGAGACTTGATAAAAATAGAGTGACATAAGTGATATATGAGAGGAATCTTTACGCAGAAATCATAAAGCCATAATATGTCATCCTCCATAGACAAATCCAAAAGATATTTGATCATTTATATAGCGAAAACCATGATCGTAAGGCTAAAGGATATATCATTAAGCCAATCAACAAAAAGTGAGAGAGATATCAAAATTCATGAAGAGATTCAAGAATAAAACAAGATATGAAATCATAAAATTTTTAACCGTTTCATAAAACAAAACAACATCATGAAGGCAACATCATGAAAACTTTTTGATTGAAAGACGAGTTATTCATAAAATATTATGATCAATGATTAAAAAATGAAAGTTTCATATATCATTGAAGGTATAAAGGTGAACCTATCAAAATCAAAATTTAAATGTTTTGAAAAAACATGCAATATTAAATATTAGGACAAATTTAGCATGCCTAATTCTCTTCTAATGAAGTCAAATTGTTCTTCATTTAGGGGTTTTGTGAAAATGTCCGCCAATTGGTGTTTTGTATCAATAAATTCTAGAGTGACATCATTATTAGCGACATGATCTCGTATAAAGTGATGCCTAATATCAATGTGTTTAGTTCTTGAGGGTTGAATGAGATTTTTTGTTAGACAAATAGCACTTGTGTTATCACATTTTATTGGAATATTTTTTAAATTAATTCCATAATCTTCTAAAGTGTTTTTCATCCACACAACTTGTGCACAACATGCACTTGCAGCTATATATTCGGCTTCCGCCATAGATAGTGCAACAGAATTTTGTTTCTTGGATGTCCAAGAAACAAGTGTATGTTCTAGAAATTGGCATGTTCCAGATGTGCTTTTTCTATCGATTCTACATCCGCCAAAATCGGCATCCGCATAAGCTTTTAAATCAAAGTTATCAGATTTTGGATACCATAATCCTAGATTAGGAGTTCCTTTAAGATACCTAAGGATTCATTTAACAGCTTTAAGGTGAGATAACTTAGGATTAGCTTGGAATCTTGCACATAGACCTACACTAAACATGATATCAGGTCTAGTTGTAGTGAGATAGAGTAAGCTACCTATCATTCCCCTATATGTTTTTTGATCAAAATTTTCTTCATTTTCATTCAAGTCTAACTTGCTGGAAGTACTCATTGGAGTGTTGATGGCTTTCGAACTATCCATATTAAATCATTTTAACAGTTCCAATGTATACTTGGTTTGATTAAGAAATATTCCATCACTAAGTTGTTTAATTTATAATCCTAAAAAGAAGTTTAACTCACCCATTAGACTTATTTCAAATTCATGACTCATACACTTAGTAAATGATTCACATTGTGATTCATCCAAAGAACCAAAAAAGATATCATCAACATAAATTTGAACAATAAAAAAATTATTTTCAAAATGTTTAATAAACAATGTAGTATCAACCTTGCCTTTAGTAAAATTATTTGAAATTAAGAAAGAACTAAGCCTCTCATACCAAGCCCTAGGGGCTTGTTTCAATCCATAGAGAGCTTTAGTTAATTTAAACACATGATTAGGAAGAAGAGAGTTTTCAAAACCGGGTGGTTGTTCAACATAAACCTCTTCGGAAATAAAGCCATTTAAAAAAGCACTTTTGACATCCATTTGAAAAAGCTTAAATTTATTACTACTAGCATAGGCAAGGAGCATCCTAATGGCTTCTAATCTAGCCACAAGAGTGAAGGTTTCTTCGTAATCGATACCTTCTTCTTGGTTGAAACCTTTGGCTACTAATCTACCTTGTTTCTAACTATGATACCATGTTCATCTTGCTTGTTTCTAAAGACCCATTTAGTATCGATAACTAAATGGTCACTTGGTCTAGGAACAAGCTTCCATACCTCATTTCTCTCAAATTAGTTCAATTCCTCTTGCATTGCGATAACCCAAGAATTATCTTTTAAGGCTTCGACAATGTATTTAGGTTCAATTTGAGAAAGAAAAGCGGCATGAGCACAAAAATTTTTAAGAGAGGAGCGAGTTTGAACCCCTTTTGATGTGTCTCCTATAATTAGCTCCTTAGGATGGGCATCCACATACTTCCATTCCACAGGTAAGGAATATTTGGAAGAAGATGCTTCCAAGTTGCCATTTTGAGGAGGGGGTTCATTTAAATTCAAATTATCAAGAACGAAATCATCATCAAGATCATTTTTCTTAATTTCGGAAACTTCATTGAAAACCACATGAATAGACTCTTCTATAACTAAGGTTCTTTTGTTAAAAACATGAAAAGCTTTAGAAACGGAAGAGTAGCCAAGAAAGATGCCTTCATCAGATTTAGCATCGAATTTTCCTAAGGTATCCTTTTCATTTAAAATAAAGCATTTGCAACCAAAAACTTTAAAGTAAGAAATATTAGGTTTTTTGTCATTCCATAATTCATAAGGGGTCTTGGATAGCGATGGTCTTATTAGAACCCTATTCATGACATAGCAAGCCGTATTTACGGCTTCGGCCCAAAAATATTTGGGTAAATTATGTTCATTTAATATGGTTCTTATCATTTCTTGTAAATTTTTGTTCTTTCTTTCTACTACTCCATTTTGTTGAGGATTTCTTGAAGTAGAGAAGAAGTGGTTATACCCATTTGATTCACAAAAATTTTAGAAGTCACGGTTTTGGAATTCACCACCGTGGTCACTCCGAATTGATGAAATCATGAAACCCTTTTCATTTTGAGTAAGTTTACAGAATTTAGAGAAACATTTAAAAGAATCACTTTTGTGAGCTAAGAAATAGGTCCACGTGAATCTACTATAGTCATCTACAATCACAAAGGCGTATTTACTACCTCCTAGGCTTGTTATGTCAATTGGTCCAAACAAATCCATATGGATCAATTGTAATGGTCTAGAGGTACTTATATGATTTTTTGGCTTGAAGCTAGTTTTAATTTATTTTTTTAGTTGACAAGTATCACATACTTTTGTTGAATCTTAGATTTTGATGATGAAACTAATTGAGTGTGATTTGTGGTCTAACTATGTTTTGAGTTACACAGGTCTACTATCGATCAGGATTAGACAGTTGACGCTGGAGGAATTGACGTTGCGCCGAAGGTGATCACGTCAGGATATTGGATGTCGAGCCGGAGGTTCGGTCGACTATCGACAGGAGGCTTCGTACGTCGGGCATCGGGCCAAGAAGTGCGGAGTTGCGCCATGGATATCGAGGTTGCGGAGGTCAACCGTCGATTGGGCAACAAGCCGCTAGAGAGGGCGATGTGCCGAAGGATCGGACGAAGCGTCGACCAATGATGTCCGAACAACCGAATGTCAATTCGCGTTGTAATAAGCTGTCTAGATCGAAGTAGAGTTTTTGGTGTTTGTTTGTGCAGGAGTGACTACGATAGGGATGAAGACGTAAAGCGAAACAAAG
Source organism: Musa beccarii (assembly GCA_024322285.1). Classification (NCBI taxonomy): domain Eukaryota; kingdom Viridiplantae; phylum Streptophyta; class Magnoliopsida; order Zingiberales; family Musaceae; genus Musa; species Musa beccarii. The sequence goes on from CM044398.1 coordinate 56,733,252, forward strand.
GGCCGAAGACAAGTGTGATGAATCGTTGGGAGTTCGAGTGTTCAACGGAAGTTCGAAGATTCGTTGGGAGTGTTGCCAGAACCGGCCGAGAACGAATAGGGAGCTTGCCGAAGGGTTTTCGGAAGTTTGCCAGGAGGTTCGTCGGAAGTTCGCGGAGCTTGCCAAGAAAGATCGGAGCTTGCCAAAGAAGCTCGGGGGAACTCGCCAAGATCATCGTGAAGTCCGAGAGCTTGCTGTGAGTCCGCGGAATGGTTTTCGAAGGTTCGTCGGAAGACCGTCGGAAGTTGACCGGAAGCTCGCCGGAATAAGTTGTCATGTGGACTTTGTAATAGCTTAGGAAACGTCTTTAAAATTCGTAGTTAGCACGTATTTTGGGTTAGGATTAGATAACCCAAAGTGGGGGCCCATTGGGCCTTGATTAGGATGAGTTTGGGCCAAAATTTTGGCCAAAACCCAATTGGCTACGTGTATGCATGCTGGGCGGTTGCACCGCCGGCGAAGCATGCATCTTCTTGTGTGCATGCATGCACGTTGCATGCATCTTTGGCGGTAGCACCGCCCAGCCAGAACCAAAGAATCGGTGGCCGGGCGTAGCATCGCCAGCCAGCGGTCAAGCGGTAGCTCGCCAGCAGTTAGATTGGTGGCGGTAGCACCGCCAAAGACTAGTCGGGTGGTAGCTCGCCAAAGGTATGGTCGGGCGGTAGCTCGCCAAGAGCACTAGTAGCGTGCTTGCTACTGAAGAGCCCGGCCATCGAAGCCGGTTATTGTAGTGAGCGATAGCACCCGCTGCTGGGCGATAGTACCACCCCGCCTCTTGTAGCTGGCGGTAGTACCGCTGGTGAGGCGTGTAGTATCGCTGAGTGTGTCGATCTGCCAAGACCGACAAGAAAAAAATTCAAAGAGATTCAAATTTTTGGCTCCAAGTTTAGGCTCCAAATTTGAATCACTTTGAGGTTTATAAATACCCCTTCTTTCTCAGCTGAAAAAATAACCCTTAGAGAGTTAGATTTTGAAAATAAGTCTTGGGAAAGTCTTATTCTTCATTTGCTTAAGTGTTCACCTCATTCTTCTTGTGAAATCTTGTAAGAGTGTGAACCACTTATAAAGGGTTTACACCCGTGAGAAATGGCTCTAAATGGTTTTCAAGAGGGCTTTTCGGTTTTTCGTCCACCGTTCTTTAACGGATCGGACTACACTTATTGGAAAACTCGAATGAGAGTTTTCATGCTTTCAATGGATTTGGATTTGTGAAACATTATCGAAAATGGCTTTCAACTTCCCTCTAAACCGACGAACGAATGGTCGGACTTAGAGAGAAAATCTTTTTCTTTAAACGCAAAGGCTATGAATGCCTTATTTTGCGCTTTGAACAAGAACGAGTTCAATCGGATTTCTATGTGCGAAACGGCTTTTGACATTTGGCGAACTCTTGAAATCACGCATGAGGGAACTAGTAGAGTTAAATACTCGAAAGTAAACCTCTTGTTGCATGATTTTGAGCTCTTCCAAATGACACCAAGCGAATCTATCGACATGTACACCCGCTTCACGGATGTCGTCAATAGCTTGAAAAGTCTTGGTAAAAGTTTTTCGGATTTTGAACTCACTAACAAGATCTTAAGATCCCTTTCAAAATGGTGGGATCCTAAAATAACGGCGATTCAAGAATCAAAGGATCTAAATAATTATTCTATTGATGAACTCATTGGGTCCTTAAAGACCTATGAAATGGAACATGATGAATATGATAAACATGATGAACACATGAACAACCTTCTAAAGAACAAGAAGGTTTTGAACTCCGAACTATGAAATGCCACTTGAGTAATGACTCAAGTGATGAGGACAATGAGGACATTGAACACATAACAATGAATGTTAACAAGTTCATTAAACAAAAATTAAAAAACACAAATGAACTTGAACGGAGAAAGAGGCCAAAGAAGAAGAAGGCTTGGAAAGAAGAATCAAGAAAAGAAGAAGCAAACTACGCTTTAATGGGCTTCGACAATGAGGTAAGTAACTTAACTTCCTTGAATTATTTTGAAATTACTTGATGATTTCCATGAATGCTTAACTTAGTTAGTAGGATTTTTTTTTATGCTTTTCTTGTGTTTTTAGAAATTAAAAAAATTTCGAAATTATACTATGCTTTTCTTTATAGTATTTTTAAAAAGTAAACATATGAATGATGCAAGATTTGTGATAATGCTTAGGATTAATCCATGCATGTGTATCTTGATGGTTTACATTGTCTCCAAATATGATGCTTGATGATTTTATATCATGCATGAGCTTTTAAAGTAATAAAGTGTCATATTGTGATGATGAAACATATTTTTCGAATTTATAAATAGATGCATGATTTTGGCAAAAATTTGAACATGGCCTTTTGACATAAAAATTGAAAGTGTGCTATCATTTTTACATATTTGGTCTTGACGATTTTATGACTAAGCTTGTGTTTTATTTTGATACATGTTTTCATAAAAATTTTGAATATGCTCACATCAAATTGCTTAAAATGAAAATGTATTTTTTTTTTCCATTCTATTGAGATGGATGAATTTATGTTATGAGTCTTGTGAATCTCATAAAAATAAACATGATAAATATTTTAAAAAATATGCCTCATGTTTTCGGTCTTAATGATTTCTCTTGAAACATGCTCTTTGGACCTATATGAAAAACATGAGTATACTCATATGAACGTCAAATCACTTGAAATGGAACACATAAAAAAAATGAGAAATTACACTATCATGATGCTTTACGTGTAATGCTTTTGATCTTAATGGGGTAAATGACAACTTGTATTTCAAATTTATACAATGATGGCTTCCGTATAAATATTTGAACATACATTATGAAATCATCATTGAAATGAAAATATTAGAAGTTTGTTATCATGCTTAATGACTTTGTGATATTATATCTTGATGACAAACTCATGTTTCGGTTTTAAAATTTGATACTCATCTTTTGAAACATGAAACATATTATCATGATAAATTGAATCTCATGTCTTGGAATAATATGTTGCATTTATGCCCTGACAACTTTTATGATAAAGTTTGATTTTCAATTTTTGATGAAAGGCAAGTGATAAATTCATTTATGATATTTTATAAATCATTAGAACTACGAATGAGATTTTGATGATACGGTAATGACTTTATTCATGTTATTAATCTCAAAAATAATAATTTAATTATGAGTCTTGAGTTGATAAATTGAGCTTGAATGATTTTTCTTTTAATGATTCTTGAATCTTCTAGAATTATGACTTGTTAAGACATATTTAATGCTTGAATCAAGTTCTAAAAGATTTCATTTTGCTATAAAGAAATTTTATTGAAATCATGATCTTGACAACTATGACTTGAAACTCTTTATAAATCAAGATCTTTTACCATGCTCCTTCCGTCTTATCAAAAGAAAATTCCTTAAATGAAATGTAACTTGTCTTTTGATTTCTCGGAATTCAATACTTGAATTTTTATGAATTCGTGTCTTGATTCTTATGAAATGTGATCTTGGTAAAAATTCCTATGTATGAATCAAGATCTTGTGTGTGATCTCCTAAGACTTCCACTTGTTATTTCCTAAAAAGAAACTTGTCAAAATGATTCATGAACCTTTTGATTCATGACTTTTGGATTCATGACTCAAGATTGAAGATTGAAACATTATATGCTAAAATTGATTCTTTTTATTGTTTCAATACTTCCTTGAATGCCTTATGTGATGATTGAAAATTTGATAAAAAAATGTGCTTAATATTTGAATCATTTATCATGGCTTAAAAATGAATGAAAGAAAATATGTTGGCACTTGTAATCATGATTTGATCCTTAATATTAATATGCTTTTATATATCATGATTCTTGGTTGTATGACATTTATCTTGAATTAAAAATTGATAAATATGAATCTAGATCTTGCTAAAATGAAAAGTTATTAATCATGGATGATATCTTTTGGTTTTGATTCTTGTTGAATTTACATATTGATATCCTTCATGACATGATTTCTCATGTTTTAATACCATCTTGTATGCATCTTGAAAAAAATTGAAATATTGATTGATGCAAAATTATTGCATTGAAATATTATTCATCCCTTCTTTTTGATAGTGACAAAGGGGGAGTTAGCTTGCTAGCTTATGCATCACAAGTGAAAGTGACAAACATAGCTAGCTAGAACTTGCAAAAGGCAAAACTTGCACTTCTCAAAATGAGAAGAATGAAATTGCAAAGTTGCATTATTTTTTAACTCATAAGTTTGCATGTTTAAAATGTTATAAATTTTACAAAAATTACTAGCTCATTGCAAACATGAAGTTGATTACTTGCAAAAGGGAAACTTAGGTGCAAATGAGAAAAATTGAAAGAGAGCTAATTTGTGTATTGCAAAGTATACTAGCTTATCATTATTGCTTGTCATAAATTTCCCTCATACCATGATTTGTTTATGACTCTCTTGAATTCATGACTTGATATGTTAAAAATTCATGATGGAAATTTGTTATTTTGTTATGATGGAAGCACTCATGTAAAGGGAAAAGAATTATATTCTTCCCTTCTTTTTTGACAAAATCAAAGGAGGAGAAGATTTCTTGCTAGCTTGCATGATTAATTTGCTAGCTCATTCAAGAGGAAGAAAATTGCTAGCTTGTGCATCAAAAGAAAAATTTTGCTAGCTTGAACATTGAGAAGCAAAAAGTTGTTATCTCAAGAGAGGCAAAAATCTTGCTCAATTTCACTTCTTCAAAATTGCTTACATTTTTTGTTACAAATTATTGTTGAATCTCATGCAAGATTATTTGAAATATTTGATCCTCCCTTTCTTTTTGATGCTAACAAAGGGGGAGAAAGTTTTTAGCTCGTACATTGTAAAAATTTGCTATCTTGATTCCTATTTTGCAACTTCATGAGAAGCTAAGAATTGTTATATCAAAGGATGCAAATATTGCTATCATGAGAAACAAGGTGCCTACTTGCACATCTCAAGAAGCAAGTGAAAATTACCATCATTGTCCATCCTTGAAACTTGCTATGATTGAATGGTATTATTTGATGTTGTATTGTAAAAATGTTGTATGATGTGATAAATAGCTAGTATGTTGTAAAGATTTGCATATTCTTGAAAACTAGCTATGATGTTACTTCTCCTTTTTGTTGATGACATAGGGGGAGAAGTAGATTGATGACTTCATCCATTGATTGAATATTTTATATTTGCATGATAGTTTGTTGTTTTCTCACTACATAAATGAATATTGCTTGGATTTGGGATAATCCAAGGGTTCTATCAATTGCATATTGATAGGAAAAGTTTGTGTTAAACTCCGGGGAGTTTTGGTTAACTCCGTCTGTCATCAATTAGTTGTCATCATCAAAAAGGGGGAGATTGTTGAATCTTAGATTTTGATGATGAAACTAATTGAGTGTGATTTGTGGTCTAACTATGTTTTGAGTTACACAGGTCTACTATCAATCAGGATTAGACAGTTGACACTGGAGGAATTGACGTTGCGCCGAAGGTTATCACGTCAGGATATTGGATGTCGAGCCGGAGGTTCGATCGATTATCGACAGGAGGCTTCGTACGTCAGGCATCGGGCCAAGAAGTGTGGAGTTACGCCATGGATATCGAGGTTGCGGAGGTCAACCATCGATTGGGCAACAAGCCGCTAGAGAGGGCGATGTGCCGAAGGATCGGACGAAGCGCCGACCAATGATGTGCCGAGCAACTGAATGTCAATTCACGTTGTAATAACTGTCTAGATCGAAGTAGAGTTTTTGGTGTTTGTTTGTGCAGGAGTGACTATGATAGGGATGAAGACGTAAAGCGAAACAAAGGGCCGAAGACAAGTGTGATGAATCGTTGGGAGTTCGAGTGTTCAACGGAAGTTCGAAGATTCGTTGGGAGCGTTGCCGGAACCGGCCGAGAACGAATAGGGAGCTTGCCGAAGGGTTTTCGGAAGTTTGCCAGGAGGTTCGTCGGAAGTTCGCGGAGCTTGCCAAGAAAGATCGGAGCTTGCCAAAGAAGCTCGGGGGAACTCGCCAAGATCATCGTGAAGTCCGAGAGCTTGCTGTGAGTCCGCGGAATGGTTTCCGAAGGTTCGTCGGAAGACCGTCGGAAGTTGACCGGAAGCTCGCCGGAAGAAGTTGTCATGTGGACATTGTAATAGCTTAGGAAACGTCTTTAAAATTCGTAGTTAGCACGTATTTTGGGTTAGGATTAGATAACCCAAAGTGGGGGCCCATTGGGCCTTGATTAGGATGAGTTTGGGCCAAAATTTTGGCCCAAACCCAATCAAGTTACGTGTATGCATCTTTGGGCGGTTGCACCGCCAAAGAAGCATGCACGTTTGCATGCATCTTTGGCAGTAGCACCGCCAGAGAACCAAGAATTGGTCTGGGCGGTAGCACCGCCAAAGAAATTGGTCAGCGGTAGCTCCGCCAACAAGAAATGGTCGGGCGGTAGCTCCGCCCAACAAGAGCTGGTCGGGCGGTAGCTCGCCAACTCAAAGACCGGTGCCTGGGTGGTAGCTCGCCCAGCCAATAGCTGGTCAAGCGAGCACCGCCAGCCAGATTAGCTTGGTGGGCGGTAGCTCGCCAAAGAAGACTGGTTAGGCGGTAGCTCGCCGCACATTAGCTAGGCGGTAGCATCGCCGGCGGTGGTGAAGGCGGTAGCACCGCCAAAGAACACCAGATAGCATGCATGCTACAAGAGTCTGGCCATCTATGTAGAAAGTGTGCGCAGTAGCACCGCCCTGCTGGTGGTAGTACCGCCCGGCCATCGTAGAGCGGTAGTACTTTGGCCGAGGGTGGTAGTACCGCTGAGTGTGTCGATCTGCCAAGACCGACAAAGAAAAAAATTCAAAGAGATTTAAATTTTTGGCTCCAAGTTTAGGCTCCAAATTTGAATCACTTTGAGGTTTATAAATACCCCTTCTTTCTCAGCTGAAAAAACAACCCTTAGAGAGTTAGATTTTGAAAATAAGTCTTGGGAATGTCTTGTTCTTCATTTGCTTAAGTGTTCACCTCATTCTTCTTGTGAAATCTTGTAAGAGTGTGAACCACTTATAAAGGGTTGTAAGAGGGGTATTTGATCCTTCCCCTTCAAAGGATTTGATAGTGGAAGAAGGGAGCCTCATCGGAGAAGGCTTCGGAAGTGGATGTAGGTCACTTTGACCGAACCACTATACATCGCTGCGTCTTGATTGTGTGAGTGTTTAAATTTCTGTTTTACTTTGCTACAAGCCTTTACTTTACTTGCTCCACTTCCTTTTTATCTTTGTACGCATGCTTTAAAGTTAGAACGCAAAAATCGGTTTCAAAAGAAACGTTGCTTTCATCGTACGAAGTTTCCGAAGCTTGTTTTAAATCGCTAAAAAATCCATCGTTTTATCCGCTGCACTAATTCACCCCCCCTCTTAGTGCCGCTCGATCCCTAACAACTTTATCTTTAATGAACTTAACCATAGGAATGCCTCTTACAAGGTTTTTAGATGTGATTTGAGAGATTAGTTTCATGCTAGCATGACCTAATCTTCTATGCCAAAGCCAAGCGTCCTCATTCAAAGCCGAAAAACATATTTCACTACTAAGATCATCAAGATTAATAGTGTAGACATTATTTTGCTTGATTGCAATTATAGATGCATTGTTTTGTAGTTTTTTGATGATGCAAGCATTAGATTCAAATCTTACAATATAACCATTATCACATAATTGACTAATGCTCAAGAGATTATGTTTTAAACTATCTACTAATAATACATTATCAATTGAAAAGGTTGATTTGTTACCTATAGTACCCTTGCCAATGATTTTACCTTTGTTGTTGTCTCCGAAGGTGACAAACCCTTCGTCTTGGCTAGAGAGCTTAGAGAATTGAGATGGATCTCCGGTCATGTGCCTTGAGCATCCACTATCAAGGTACCATCTCTTGCTCCTAGCTTGTGTGGGTGTTTTTGTCTCTTCTCCCAAAGCCATTAGAGCGAAGTTGGCCTCCTCTTTCATACTTGCTTCTTTATCCTCGGAATCGCTCGAGTCATCCCATGTAGCCTTCAATGCCTTCTTCTTCTTGAGTAGCTTCTTCTTGGCTTAGGGGCATTCATTTTTTAAGTGCCTCGGCTTCTTGCATTCATAACATATGACTTGGTCCTTCTTTGGTTCAAGTTTGTTCTTGAATTCATTTTTAAATTTGCCCTTTTTAATGAATTTTTTAAATTTTCTAATTAAGAGTGCAATGTCCTCGTCAAGGTCCTCATCACTAGATGTTCCTTTCAAGTGGTATTCTTGAGTTCTTAATACCATATTCTTCCTGTTCTTTGGAAGGGGGTTTTCTAGCTCATCATAAGCATGGCATGTCATTTTATAGGTCATTAAAGACCCTATGAGTTCTTCGATAGGAAAAGTCTTAAGGTCCTTGGCCTCTTGAATGGCCGTAACCTTTGGATCCCAACATTTCGGAAGGGATCTTAAAATTTTTGTTACTAATTCAAAATTAGAAAAATCTTTACCAAGAGCCTTGAGTCCATTGATGACATCCGTAAAGCGGGTGTACATGTCTCCAATGGCTCACTTGGTTTCATTCGAAAAAGCTCGTAAGAATGCACAAGAATATTGATTTTGGACTCTTTCACTCGGCTAGTGCCTTCATGAGTGACCTCAAGAGTTCGCCAAATATCAAAAGCCGATTCACAAATCGATACGCAATTAAATTCGTTTTTGTCTAGTGCACAAAACAAGGCATTCATAGCCTTGGCATTTAAAGCAAACACCTTCTTCTCTGACTCATTCCATTCGCTCATCGGAAGAGAAGATTTTTAAAAACCATTTTCAATGATATTCCAAAGCTCAAAATCCATAGAAATAAGAAAAATGGAGTGACCCTCTTGCATGTCGGAAAAGGCCATCTCTCTTGGGTTTTAAACCAAATATGAGAGTGAACCTCACTCTGATACCAATTGTTAAGTTCGGAGCGGCACTAAGAGGGGGGTTGAATTAGTGCAGTAGATTAAGACTTGACCTTTTGAAAGCCGATTACGGAGATTCGTATAAAAACTTGATATAACTAAAGTGACTTTCACTTGAAGTAATTCAGGTAAATAAAGTCAGAAGTGGGGAGAAGAATTCCAATCAATTTTGCAACTAAGAAATTTATGAAACAGAAATTCAAACAGTCACATAGCAAATGTACGCAGCGATGTATAGTGGTTCGGTCAAATGACCTACGTCCACTCTTGAAGCCTCCTCCAATAAGGATCCCAACTTCTACTACCAAATCTCTTGAAGGGGAAGGACCAAACACCCCTTTATAGCCTTTTACCAGAGGTTCCCTCACTTTACAGAATTTTTACAAGTGGAAGAAGGAGGTGAACAATTGAGCAATTGAAAGCAGGAATTTGCTATAGCTTAGACTCAATTCTAACACTGCAAAAGGTAACCCAACCAGCTAGAAGTAAAGGGGTCTTTATAGAGCTTTTTGGGATTCAAAAATCTCGCTCAAAGAGGTCTCATCCGAAATTTCGGACTATAGGCGGTACTACCACCTGGCACTGGCGGTACTATCGCTTGACACAACTTTGCGTGTGTCAGTGTGTTGGCGGTACTATCGCCTGCCTAGGACGGTGCTACCGCCTGACACAGGTGGTTGCAACCACCTGTCAGGCGGTACCACCGCCTGCCTAGGGCGGTACTACCACCTGGCCTACGGTCAACAGGCGGTTCTACCGCCTGGATCCGACGGTGCTACCGCTTGCCCTTGCCAGAAACTGTATAGGCCTAACCTTCGGCCCAATACAGCTCATTAAAGGCCCAATTGGCCCAATACAGGTCTAGACCCTAATTAAGTACTAACTATGAACCTTTAAAGCCAGATCAGACCGACAGCATCAAGTTATCTTCCGAAGAGCTTTCCGATGATCTTCCGACGGACTTCCAACACTCCCTCGGATTCCTTCCGGCAGACTCCCAATAGGCTCCAAGATTCTGTGGCGAGTTCAACGAGTCTTTGGCACCCTTCCGAACCTTCTCGGTTATCTCCGCGAACCTCCGACGATCTTTCTGGTGAACTTCCGAAACCTTCAGCAAGTCCCTGATTTTATCTCGGTTGGCTCCGGCAGCACTTCCGATGATCCTTTAGACTTCCGGTGGACTCTTGAACTTCTAGCAACTTGACTCCGGTAATTTGCTCTATCAAGTTAATCCTGCACACTTATCTCAAAAATGGATTAGATCAAATAACCATCAATTGACTTCATCCTCAAAATCCGAGATTCAACATGAGGAACCAAATTCAAAGGACCAATAGGATTAGCACCATAAACAACCTCAAAAGGACACTTACTAGCGTTATGATGCACGGAACGATTATAGGTAAACTCAATTTATGGAAGAATGAGCTCCCATTGCTTGATATTTTTGCCAACATAACTTCTAAGCAAGTTTTCCAAGCTTTTGTTCATTACCTCAGTTTGCCCATCAGTTTATGGGTGATGTGAACTACTAAAATTCAAATAAGTACCCAACTTCCTCTATAGAGTTCTCCAAAATGATTAAGAAACTTTGAATCTCGATCAGATACCATAGTTCTTGGAATACCATGCAATCTCATAATCTCCTTAAAATACAAATCAGCGATATGAGATACATCGTTTGATTTATTGCAGGGGACAAAGTGAGATATTTTTGAAAATCTGTCAACAACAACCATGATAGAATCCTTGTTCCTTTGAGTTTTTTGCAGTCCTAAGATGAAATCAAGACTCACTTCCTTCCATGGAGCATTAGGCACTATAAGTGGAGTGCATAAACCAAAATTTTGACTTCTCAATTTTGGCAAATGGCACACTCGGCATTGCTTCACAAGCCTCTCTACATCTCTGAACATCTTGGGTCAATAGAAATTTGATTGAACAAGAGCTAAAGTCTTATCCCTACCGAAATGTCCTCCCAAAATACCACTATGAGCTTCAGCTAGAATTACTTGTATTAATGAACAAAATAGAGCACACAAGGCAATAGCTTGAAAAAGAAAACCATCAACGATAGAAAATTGTTGAGAAGGACTTGATTTGCAATTCTGCCATATTGAGCCGAAATCCATATCATTCTTATAAAGATCTTTAAACATCTCAAATCCAACCACTTTATCTTTAATTGTTGATAATAAAGAATGCTTTCTACTCAAGGCATCAGTAACTATATTTTGAACACTAGATTTATATTTGATTGCAAAGTTATAAGATTGCAAGAACTCCACCCAAGCTGCATGTCTCTTGTTTAGCTAGTGTTGGTGATTAATGAACTTTAATGCCTCATGATCAGAATATAAGACAAATGGCTTAGCAAAAAGATATTGACTCCAATGAGATAAAGCTCGATAAATGGCATAGAACTCGTTATCATAGGCAGAGTATTTCCTTCTTGCATCATTTAACTTCTCGCTAAAAAAGGCAATGGGCTTTCCATCTTGACTCAAAATAGCACCAATTCCCATTTTAGAGGTATCACATTCAATCTCAAATACCTTGTCAAAATTAGATAGCACTAAGATAGGAGCTTCAGTCACCTTTTTTTTCAATAGTTTAAAGGCATCATTAGCCTCACTAGTCCATTTGAATTTATCACCTTTCAAGCATTCAGTAATTGGAGCAATAATAGAGCTAAAACTCTTAATGAATCTTCTTTTAAAGGAAGTTAAGCCATGGAAACTCCTCATATCATACAATGAAGTAGGTCTTGACCAATTAAGAATAGCCTCTACCTTACTTTGATCCATCATGATTCCATTTTTGAAACAATATATCCTAAAAACATAATAGTAGTTGTAAAGAAATCACACTTCTTTAGATTAGCATAAAGTTTTTGCTATCTCAAAATAAGAAAAATCTCTTTGAGATAATTTATATGCTCCACTTCACTCTTGCTGTATACTAATATATCATCAAAATAAACCACAACAAAAGTCCCAATGCATGGCTTAAGTATGTGATTCATGAATCTTATGAAAGTACTAGGAGTATTAGATAGCCCAAATGGCATAACCAACCATTGATATAACCCTTTTCTAGTTTTAAATGTTGTTTTCTACTCATCTCCTGGCCTCATTCTTATTTGGTGATAGTCACTTCTCAAATCAATCTTAGAGAAAATAGAAGCACCATACAATTGATCAAGTAAATCATCTAACCTTGGAATGGGAAAACCATAGTCAATTATGATTTTGTTGATGGCGTGGCTGTCCACACATATTCTCCAAGAATCATCCTTCTTCGGCACCAACAAGGCTGGAACCGCATAAGGACTCATGCTCTCTTGAATCAATCTCTTTTCCACTAACTCATTCACTTGCCTTTGAAGTTCTTCATACTCCTTGGGACTCATTCTGTAGGCTACCTTATTAGGTAAAATAGCCCCTAGAATAAAATCTATGTGATGCTGAATATCTCTTAGAGGTGAAAGGCTATGTGGAATCTCTTCTAGTACATCTTGAAACTCCTCTAGGATTGGTTTCATGATTGTCGGTGTCTCCTTATGTTATTCATTTTCCTCTACAACTAATAAAGCCAGAATATAACTACCTCTTTCTAATTCATCCTTGCATTCACCATAGGACATGAAAGCACTAACTTCCTTCTTTAGTTTATTGATTTCAGGAGGTTATAATGGAGCTAAAATAATCTTCTTTTCATTCACATTAAAAGACTATGTATGTTTATAGCCATCATACAACACTCTCCTATCATAATGCTAAGGTCTACCCAATAATAAATGACAAGCGTTTATAGGAGCAACATCACACCATACTTCATCTTGGTAATACTTGCCAATGGAAAATGGAACTAAACATCTTTTAGTTACCTTGATATCATTCCCTTTTTGCAGCCAGCATAATTGATAAGGATGTGGATGAGGGATTGTGTCTAACTTCAACTTTTGCACCATCTCTAAAAATACCACATTCTCAAAGCTGCCACTATCGATAAGTGCATTTAGTGTGAAATACATTTTTTCTCACCCAACTTTCATCCTCAACCATATAGGATACTTGTAAGCTACGTTGTAGCACAATAGACAAACCATGATCAGCATAAGTAACCTCTTCCTCATCATCATTATATTTTGGTTTATCATCAGCTTCATTTTCATCTTCATCATTATGATCTTCAACCAAAGTAACAATCCTCATATTTGGACAATCTGAAGTAATATGCCGAAAACCATGATATTTAAAGCATTTTCGACCACTTGGGGTAGATGAATTAGGTATTTGTTTGCTACTAGTGGATCCTTCACCCTTGTCTTGCACCTTTGATACCACCTTGCTCTAGACAATAGACTTGGAACTTCCTCTTGTATAGCCTTCTTTTGACACGTATCGAGAACTGTTTTCAAACTTCTATTGCTTTTTAACTTTTAAAGCCAACTTACTCACATCATTTAAAGACCAATATAGATGTAGTTGAACCACTTTAGCAATCTTATATTTCAGGCCTCCTAAATATCTTGCAATAGTTTGTTCTTTTGGTTCCACAAGCTCTCCTTTTAATATGAGATTATCGAATTCTATTATGTACTCCTCCACACTAAGATTTTTTTGCTTGAAATCATGGATTTTAAGAAAGATCTCTTGCCTATAGTTGTCAGGTAAGTATTTTCTCTTCAGCTCCCTTTTCATTTTCTCCCGTGTCATGATTTTACTCTTCCCCTCACGTTCTCTTTGCTTCTTTAGATTTTTTCACTAAAAAGATACATTCTGTTTGAGTTTAAGTACCACAAGTTTTACCTTCTTTTGTCCAGCTGGTTCATAAAAATCAAAAATTCTTTCCACTATATTAAGCCAATCAATAAAGCCATTAACATTAATTTTATCTTTAAACTCCAGAATATTCAATCTTGGGTTCTATTTGATCTATCATTCGTCTTTGACTGCATGCCTTGCCCGAAATCTTCTCGACTCTCTTGAGTGAGGAGGTGTATCATCATCAGAAGTAAACTGTTGGACATCATTTTCACGTTGGTCATTTCTACTTCGAAGTTCTTCGATGATTTTATTTTTTTTCTTATAGACTATTTAGCAATCTTCATAGTTGTAGCCTCAATGATTCAATATCATCTTCGTGGCCGCTACCTTCAACAACAACATCTTTTCCATTCCACCTTGCCATGATCTCTAACCTTCAGCTCTGATACCAAGTTGATACGAGGGTGATACGAAATGGATTTTAAGAGAAAAAATCGAGAGTATAATAGTATTTGCTAGAATAAGTTCTTCGGACAGAAAAAGAACAATCTCATGAAAAATACTTTAACACAATCGTAAAATAGTTTACCACTAGGTTTAAAATCATATAGGGATACAGAAAATTTTACCACCCCAAGGAAATTAGACAAGGATACAAAACTGAACAAAAAGACTCACCACTTTAGGAAGAATCCAAGAGATATAGAATTTTGAGAGAACTCCAAGAGAGCTTCTGCCAATATCTTCAGTTTCTAAAAACCCTCTCTAATCCTAAAATACCAAAATAAATAGTCATGCATTAGGAATTTCGAGATTAAATATTTTATAGCTATTACGTAACTCCATTAATGTGTTTCTTAGTCATGAAGAAAAGTGTATTAAAATAAATTATTGTGCATGAAATAACCCTTCATGCATTGGGAATTTCGAGATTAAATGTTTTACAGCTATTAAGTAACTCCATTAATGTGTTTCTTAGTCATGAAGAAAAGTGCATTAAAATAGCTTTAATATAGTATAGAGAATATGCTCATGAGCTATCATATTTGAATGGGCTGAGTTAAAGACTTTGAGGCAACATTGTGGGCTGAAAATATACCATAGCATCAGCAAAGTCAACATGAGCAGATTGTAGCAAATTAGGCACTCCCATGTCAAGCAGTGAAACCGCTCAAGGCTCAATCTCCTAGAAGCCTGGGTGGTGGTACCGCTAAACAGTTATTAACTGCCAAGCAGTGGTACCGCCAAACTAGGTAGTGGTACTACCTAGTTCCAGTACCTAGCACTCTATTTGGTGGTAGTGCCACTAGACTGGGTGGTGTTGCCACCTAGTGTTAGAGTCAACTGGCAGTGGTACCGCCAAGACCACGGAAACGCGAGATGAAACCTTTTTTGGCTTCATATTTGAAAGAAATTAAGACCTATAAATACCCCTTACTTGTTAGTTTTTTACAAATAGAGAAGTGCTAAAAACTGAACCAAAACTATAGTGAAATAGCTTACAAAAGTTAAGAGTTCACCTCCACCATTTCTAAGTGTAAAAGTTTGTAAAAGAAGAGTAAGCCACTTGTAAAAGTTCTGTAAAGGGGTAATTGATCTTTGTCTTTAAAAAATGATCAATAATGAAAGCTAGTTACCTCATCGGAGTAGGTATCGGGAGTGGATGTAGGTCAAACGACCGAACCACTATAAAATTAGCATGTTCTACTCTTGGTGCGTAATTTATTTTTACTGCATTCTATTTTACTTTATTGCAACTACCCAATCTCCTCCTCTCTATTCACTTACAAACTTATTCGAGTCAAACATCTTTCCGAAAATGGTTTTTGTTGAACGAAATATTTTTATCATATGAAGTTTTCTAAAATCGCTTAAATCATTATTTTTATTCGCTGCACTAATTAACCCCCCCCCCTCTTAGTGTCGTTTTGATCCTAACAGCTTTGATATGATGAATATCTATCATCATTTGATATCGGAGTTGTAAATGGATATCATGCTTTGACATAATTTTGGTATCAAGATAAATACGTGATATCGTATTTTGAAATCATGCTTAGTTTCATGTTATACATGTTGAATCTCGGATTTTGATGATGAAACTAATTGAGTATGATTTATGGTCTAACTACGTTTTGAGTTACGCAAGTCTGCTATCGATCAGGATTAGACAGTTGACGCTGGAGGAATTGACGTTGCGCCGGAGGTGATCACGTTAGGATATTGGATGTCGAGCCGGAGGTTCAGTCGACTATCGGCAGGAGGCTTCATACATCGGGCATCGGGCCAAGAAGTGCGGAGTTGCACTATGGATATCAAGGTTGCGGAGGTTAACCATTGATTGGGCAACAAGCCGCTAGAAAGGGCGATGTGCCGAAGGATCGGACAAAGCGCCGACCAATGATGTGCCGGGCAACTGAATGTCAATTCGCATTGTAATAACTATCTAGATCGAAGTAGAGTGTTTGGTGTTTGTTTGTGCAGGAGTAACTACGAAAGGGATGAATGTGTAAAGCGAAACCAAGGGCCGAAGTCAAGTGCGATGGATCGTTGGGAGTTCGAGAGTTTGACGAAAGTCCGAAGATTCATTGGGAGTGCTGCCGAAACCAGCCGAGAACGAGTAGGGAGCTTGCCGAAGGGTTTTCGAAAGTTCGCCTGGAGGTTCATCGGAAGTTCGCGGAGCTTGCCAAGAAAGATCGGGGCTTGCCAAAGAAGCTCGGGGGAACTCGCCAAAATCATCGTGGAGTCCGAGAGCTTGTCGGGAGTCCGCAGGATGGTTTTTGAGGGATCATCGGAAGACCACCGGAAGTTCGCCGAAAGCTCAAGGGAAGAAGACTTGACTTGCAAACTTTGTAATAGCTTAGGAATGTCTTTAATTTCATAGTTAGCACATTAATTTGGGTTAGGATTAGGGGTTAATCCTCTAACCCAAGTATGGGCTGATTTGGCCTTGTTCGGAACCGGTTTGGGCCAAGTTTTCAGCCCAAACCAAATGTAGATTTGTGCTGGGCGGTGGAGCCCAACAGCCAATGTGGCCAGCAGCATGTGTGTATGCATGCATGCATGCTGGGCTATGTGCATGCTCTCTGCAGCTCGGCCATCGAAGCGCGCCGACCATCGTAACGCGCCCGATTCATTGTAGAAACCAGTTATCAGAAAGGTGGTAGCACCGCTTTGCTCGAGGCGTGTAGCACCGCCGCTGAAGTGTAGCACCGCCCTTGTGTTATCGACCATTGTGCTGCAGGTAGCACCGCTGCACCGGAAACTAAAAAATTCAAATTTGGAGCCCAAATTTGAATCCTCTTGAGCTTTATAAATTCCCCTCTTTTGTAGGTTCAAAGTGCAGCAAGAAGAATGAAAATCTTGAGGGAAAACTCTGCTCAAATAGTGTCAAAAACTTCCCTCTTACTCTTAAGTGTTTTCTTGTTCAAGAGAGGGTTGAGAGCTTTGTAAGGGTTATCTTCTAAGCCCGTCAAAAGAAGAGGTGTTGCAAGGGAGTTCTTCCTTGCCCATTGGAAGGAGGAAAGCAAGTGGAAAGCCGGTGTCCTCAAGCGAAGAGGAATCGAAAGTGGATGTAGGTCAGATGACTGAACCACTATAAAAATCTGGTTTGCATTTACGTTCTTGCTATTTACTTTGCTGCAAACCATTTTTACTTGCTGTCTTATTTACTCAACTTCCTTATCATCTTATTACGTATGCTTTAAAGTTAAAACGCAATCTTTCCGGGTTCAAACAAAACGTTACTTTCATTGTACGAAGTTTCCGAAGCTTGTTTTAAATCGCTGAAAAATCTATCATTTTATCCGCTACACTAATTCACCCCCCCTCTTAGTGCTGCTCGATCCCTAACAATACATGTCAAGAAGCTGAAATGCATGTAACTTATCGGTTAGAGCTTGAATTCATAGGTTTTGAATTCAAGTGTGGCTTTTTCTCAAGTATAGCATATATATAGGGGGAGTTAAGGTTAACTCCATCATCAATTGGTTGTCATCATAAAAAAAGAGATTGTTGAATCTTGAATTTTGATGATGAAATCAATTAATAAATTATTTGATCTAATCTATATGTTGAGAAAAGTTTGCAAGATTAACTATGATAGTGATTAAGGCATAAAGCAAATATAGTGTCGGAGTCAAGATCAAATGATTCATTGGGAATCCGAGAGTTTGTCGGGAGTCCAAAAGTTTGTTAGGGGTGTTGTTAGAATTGGTCGAGAGTTTGTCGGGAGTCCAAAATATACGTTGGAGGTTCACTAAGAAGTTCATCAGAAGTTCACCGGAGCTCGTCGAGAAGATTAGAGCTCATTAAAGAAGCTCGTTGGAACTCGCCAAGAAGATCGTCGTAAGTTCAAGAGCTTGCCAGTGTTAGGATCGGAGCAGCACTAAGTGGGGGCGGGGTGAATTAGTGCAGTGGATTAAAACTCAAAACTTAAACTGATTTCGAAGATAGTTCATTCGTAAGTAAACTTCGATTCGACGAGAGATATTTTAGCTAAAGTCATTCGAGCGAATGCAATTGAGAATAGGGAGAAGAAGACCGAATGATTTACAGCAAGTAAAAGTAAAATGCAGAAATTTAGAACTCACACATTTAAAGTACGCAGTGATGTATAGTGGTTTGGTCAAATGACCTACGTCTACTTCCGAAGCCTTCTTCGATGAGGCTCCCAACTTCCACTATTAAACTTCTTTGAAAGGGAAGGACCAAATACCCCTCTTACAACCTTTTACAAGTGGTTTACACTCTTACAGATTTTTTTGCAAAGGAAAAAAGAGAGGTGAACACTTAGCAATCGAAAATAAGACTTTGCTATAGCTTTGACTCAATTTCTAACTTCTCAAAAAGGTGTATTCTTAGCTGAGAAAAGAGGGGTATTTATAGACTCAATTTAATTTCAAAATTGGAGCTAAAAAGAGTCACATTGCGTGTTTCGGGGTACTGGCAGTACCACCGCCTAACAAAGTCCTCGAGCTTTGTGGTCTGGTAGTACCACCATTGGCAGGTAATAACAACTAACAGTACTACCGCTGACCTGGGCCGGTATCACTGCCTACCAGGTATTAAAGTCTACAGTACCACCGCTGACCTAGGGCGATACCATTGCCTGGATCTAACAGTGCCACTGCCAGATTGTACCAGCAAAACTGAATTGGTCCTAACTTCGGCCCAAATTAGTTCAAATAAGGCCCAATTGGCCCCTTCAAGAGTTAAACAAGATTTTTACCTAATCCTTACTCTAAATACATGCTAACTATGAAATTGAAACATAATCCTAAGAAAATTATCAACCGACAATGTCGAGTCCTCTTCCGGCGAGCTTTCCGGTGAACTTCTGATGGACTTCCGACGCATCCTCAGATTTCTTCTTGCGGACTCCCAGCAGGCTCCCGGACTTGTGGTGAGTTTGACGAATCTTGGGCAAGCCTTTGAACTTTCTCGGTGAGCTCCGCGAACCTCCGACGATCTTTCCAGCGAACTTCCGAAATCTTCGGCAAGTCCCCGATTCTTTCTCGGTTGGTTCTAGTAGCACTTCCGATGATCCTTCGAACTTTCGGTGGACTCTCAAACTCCCAACAACTTGACTATGGTAATTTGCTTTATGTCTTCAAGCTATCATAGTTAATCCTGCACACTTATCTCAATAATATGGATTAGATCAAATAACCCATCAATTGACTTCATCATCAAAATCTGAGATTCAATAATCTCTCCCTTTTTTATGATGATAATCAATTGATGACGGAGTTAATTTTAACTCCCCCTATCTATATGCCATATTATGAGAAAGAAAACGCTTGAATTCAAACCGAAATCGATAAGTTTCATGCGTTGAACTTATCATCTTGCTTAACAAGCATATTCTTTCATCCATAAATACGAAACTTTATATTTTTCAAGTCGAATGATAGACATTTATCTTTTCGACAACAGATACCAATTTTATTTTGAAATATAATATGCATCAAATGATATCGATAAAGTGCACAAAATCAAGGCATGATATCAAATGAAATAATAGTATATCATATCAATAAAAAGAACCTAATTTTTAAACATGATATGATATTGATCTCTCAAAAATTTTCATTTTAAATATTTGAGTGACACATGATACATTGCAATACAATCCAAATTTTATTGCATTGCTTTTAAAGATATCACCAATTTTCAATTATAAAGCATGGCAAAAACAATTAAATTGTAATATAAAACATATAAGATATTTTCATTCCATTATATTGCAATACAACATATAAGTCATACTCTTCTCAATACTATGCATGCAAGACATTTTATCAAGTTATTTGCTCATTTCATCAATTTATTTACATATTCTTCTATATCATCAATTTGCACATTCTTCTCCCCCTTTGTCATCACCAAAAAGGAGGAAAAAAATGGTCATTATAAGGTATTATAATGCACATCAACCATATAAAGAAAATTGTAAAAGTAGTCATTTATCAAATACATCTGATACATGAGATTAATATTTGCTTAGAAATCAATTTGAACAAAATATAAGATATGTCATTCTCGACGGATAAATCCGAAAAATGTTTTGATCATTTTTGTTCATGTTTATGAAATCTGGAAAAAGATAAATCATCACTTATCAAGCTATAAAAGATTCATTCATGAAAGAGGATGAAAGGCTTAAGATGTAATTTTGAAAATTCAAGGATAAAATTATGGAAGGATAGATTATTAAAGCCATTCATCAAACGTTTCATATTTTGAGGTAAACTCCGTGAGAAAGTGATGTCAAAATTCATAAAACTTCAACATAGCATTCTTGTAGTGATTCATGATGAGGAAGTCATAAAACCTTGAATCATAGCGATTAGCACAAGAATAAAAATCAGAAATGAACATTTAAGAGCTTAATTTTTTTGCACAATTCATGACATTAATTTATGTATATGTTAAGCTTCAAATAAAA
Organism: Musa beccarii; assembly: GCA_024322285.1. NCBI lineage: Eukaryota > Viridiplantae > Streptophyta > Magnoliopsida > Zingiberales > Musaceae > Musa > Musa beccarii. The sequence goes on from CM044398.1 coordinate 56,753,965, forward strand.
TGCAAGTCATGAAATTTCTTTCGTTATACATAAAGGAGGGTATAAAATCAGTTTTTGCTACATCATTGATATCCATTATTTGAAGAAAGAGGAAAACAACATCATGATAGCTTTCATCAAGATTACAATCGAAAGATAAAAATAAGAGCTCCATGATATAAAGATATCATCAAAATCCAAAAATATAATATCAAGGTGAGACTATCAGAATTGAAATTTTCATCAAAAGGCATGACATAACTCAAAAATTCATCAATCGAAGAGGAGAATAAAAAATACTATGATGAGAACTCTGTTCAAAAGATGATATTTTAAAGATGTCATCTAAAAACAAAGGGATAATATCAAGATGAGATAATAAAAGCCAAAGTTGAAAAATTTTGGAAAAGAAACAACATCATGTATTAGAACAATTTGGCATGCCTAATTCTCTTCTAATGAAGTCAAATTGTTCTTCATTTAGGGGTTTTGTGAAGATGTCCGCTAATTGGTATTTTGTATCAATAAATTCTAGAATGACATCATTATTAGTAACATGATCTCATATAAAGTGATGCCTAATGTCAATATGCTTAGTTCTAGAGTATTGAATTGGATTTTTGGTTAGACAAATAGCACTTGTGTTATCACATTTTATGGGAATGTTCTTTAAATGAATTCCATAGTCTTATAACGTATTTTTTATCTAAACAACTTATGCACAACATGCACTTACAACTATGTATTCGGCTTCTATCGTAGATAGTGCAACCGAATTTTGTTTCTTGGAAGTCCTAGAAACAAGTGCATGTCTTAAAAATTGGCATGTTCCGGAAGTACTTTTTCTATCTATTCTACATCCACCAAAATCTGCATCCGCATAGGCTTTTAAATCAAAGTCATTAGATTTTAGATACCATAATCCTAGGTTAAGAGTTCCTTTAAGATATCTAAGAATTGTTTTAACGGCTTTAAGGTAAGATAACTTAGGATTAGCTTGGAATCTTGCATATAGACCTACACTAAACATGATATCCAGTCTAGTTGCAGTGAGGTAAAGTAAGCTACATATCATTCCCCTATATGTTTTTTGATCAAAATTTTCTCCACTTTCATTCAATTCTAACTTAGTAGAAGTGCTTATAGAAGTGTTGATGGCTTTTGAACCATCCAAGTTAAATCGTTTTAACAATTCTAATGTATACTTTGTTTGATTAAGAAATATACCATCACTAAGTTGTTTAATTTATAATCCTAAAAAGAAAGTTAATTCACCCATTAGACTTATTTCAAACTCATGACTCTTACACTTGACAAATGATTCATATAGTAATTCATTCGAAGAACAAAAAATAATATCATCAACATAGATTTGAATAATAAGAAAGTTATTTTTAAAATATTTAATAAATAATGTAGTATCGACCTTGCCTTTAGTAAAATTTTTTGAAATTAAGAAAGAACTAAGCCTCTCATACCAAGCTCTAGGGGCTTGTTTTAATCCATAGAGAGCCTTAGTTAGTTTAAACACATGATTGGGAAGAAGAGAGTTTTCAAATTCGGATGATTGTTCAACATACACTTCTTTGAAAATAAAGCCATTTAAGAAAGCACTTTTGACATCCATTTGAAAAAGCAAAGTTATTACTGCTAGCATAGGCAAGGAGCATCCTAATGGCTTCTAATCTTGCCACAGGAGCGAAGGTTTCTTTGTAATCGATACCTTCTTCTAGGTTGAAACCTTTGGCCACTAATCTAGCCTTGTTTTTAACCATGATACCACATTCATCTTGCTTATTTCTGAAGACCCATTAAGTACCAATAACTAAATGGTCACTAGGTCTAGGAACAAGCTTCCACACCTCATTCCTCTCAAATTGATTCAACTCTTCTTGCATTGCGATAACCCAAGAATCATCTTTCAAGGCATCGTCAATGCATTTAGGTTCAATTTAAGAAAGAAAAGCGGCATGAGCATAAAAATATTTAAAAGAGGAACTAGTTTGAACTCCTTTTGATGTGTCTCCTATAATTAGCTCTTTAGGATGGGCATCTACATACTTCCATTCCTTAGGTAAGAAAAATTCGAAAGAAGATGCATCCAAGGTGCTATTTTGAGGAGAGGGTTCACTCAGATTTAAACCATCAAAACCAAGATCATCATCAAAATTATTTTTCTTAAATTCGAAAACTTCATTAAAAACTACATGAATAGACTCTTCTATAATTAATGTTTTTTTTAGAAACATGAAAAGCTTTAGAAATGGAAGAGTAACCAAGAAAGATACCTTTATCGAATTTAGTATCAAATTTTCTTAAGTCATCCTTTTCATTCAAGATAAAGCATTTGCAACCAAAAACCTTAAAGTAAGAAACATTAAGTTTTTTCTTATTCTATAATTCATATGGAGTCTTGGATAGAGATAGTCTTACTAGAACCCTATTCATGACATAGCAAGCCATATTAACGACTTCTACCTAAAAATATTTAGGTAAGCTATGTCCATTTAATAAGGTTTTTGCCATTTCTTGTAAATTTCTATTCTTTCTTTCTGCTACTCCATTTTGTTGAGGATTCCTCCGAGTAGAGAAGTTGTTGTTATATCCATTAGATTCATAAAAAGTTTGAAAGTCATGGTTTTAGAATTCTCCACCAAGATCACTCCAAATCGATGAAATCATGAAACCCTTTTCGTTTTGAGTAAGTTTACAAAATTTAGAAAAAATTTAAAGCAATCACTTTTGTGAACCAAAAAATAGGTCCAAGTGTATCTACTATAGTCATCTACAATGACAAACATATATTTGCTACCTCCTAGACTTGTTGTGTCAATTAATCTAAATAAATCCATATGGATCAATTGTAATGGTCTAGAGGTGCTTATTTGATTCTTTGATTTGAAGCTAGTTTTTATTTATTTTCCTAGTTGACATACATCACATACTTTGTCCTTGACAAACTTGATATTAGAAATTCCTAGTACTAGTTCTCTAGATGAAATTTTAGATATTAGTTTCATACTTGCATGGTCTAATCTCCTATGCCAAAGCCAAGCATTATCATTTAAAATGGAAAAGCACATCTCATTATTAAGTTATTCAATGTTAATTGTGTAGACATTATTTTGTTTTAACACAATTATGGATATATTGTTGTTTGGTTTTTCAATGATGCAAGCATTAGATTCAAATCTAACAATGTAACCTTTTTCATATAATTGACTAATGCTCAAAAGATTATGTTTTAATCCATCAACTAACAACACATCATCAATTGAAAAACTTGATGTTACCTATGGTTCCCGTGCCAATAATTTTACCCTTGTTGTTGTCTCCGAAGGTGACATACCCTTCTTCTTTGCTAGTGAGCATAGAGAATTGAGATGGATCTCCAGTCATGTGCCTTGAGCATCCACTATTAAGATACCATCTCTTGCTCTTAGCTTGTGATGGTGAGTTTGTCTACAAAAGAGGATGGTTTTTAGGTACTCATTTGATTTTGGGTGCCTCAATAATTAATCTACTAACTTTGTCATTTAGCATTGAATTATTTATGGTTCCTTTAGGAACCCATATCAATTTTTATGGACTAATTTTCTTAAACAGACATTTGTGAACAACATGTCCAGATTTACAACAAAAATTACATTTCAAATGAGGTGATAGATATAATATGGGTCCTTTAATGAAGGTGGTTTTGGTTCGGTGAGATCCACCCATGAATCCAATTCTACTTCTTTTTCCGATGTGACCATTGTTTGCAAGGATCATGTCCAAGCCATTGCCACCAACCTGAAACTTATTTAGGGTCTCCTTGAGTAGCAAGTTCTCATTTTTTATTGCTTCTAAGTGTTCACACTTAGAGCATGCGGGTAAGGAAGGAGTATTAAGTTTAAGACATTCAAGTTTATCTAATAAGAAAGCATGCTCCTTTTTTAATAAATGAAACTTTTTAGTAATAGTTCTACATTCATCAAATAATTCATGAAAAGTGATAGAAAGTTTGTCGAAAGATAAATCTTCATTAATTAAATCACATATCTCTTCTCCTAAAGCCATTAGCTCAAAGTTGGCCTCCTCTTTGTTGCTTGTTTCTTCATTTTCAGAGTCACTTGAGTCATCCCATGTCACCTTTAAAACTTTCTTCCTCTTCAGTTGCTTCTTCTTGGCTTGGGGGCATTCATTTTTGAAGTGCCCTGGCTTCTTGCATTCGTAACATATGACTTATTCCTTTTTTGGTTCAAGTTTATTTTTTGTATCATTTTTAAATTTATTCTTTCTTATGAATTTTTTAAATTTTCGAGTCAAGAGTGCAATGTCATCGTCACTGTCCTCATCACTTGATGTTCCTTTCAAGTGGTCTTCTTGTGTTTTAAATGCCATATACTTTTTGTTCTTTGGAAGGGAGTTCTTGAGCTCTTCATGAGCATGACACGTCATTTTGTAGGTCATTAGAGACCCAATGAGTTCTTCGAGAGGAAAAGTTTTAAGGTCCTTGGCCTCTTGAATGGCCGTATCTTTTGGATCCCAACTCTATGGAAGAGATCTTAAAATTTTAGTTACAAGTTCAAAATTAGAAAAACCTTTACCAAGTGCTTTAAGTCCATTGATAACATCCATGAAGTGGGTGTACATGTCTCCGATGGACTCACTTGGTTTCATTCAAAATAGTAGAATACATAAGAATGTTGATTTTGGACTCTTTCACTTAGCTAGTGCTTTCATGAGTGATTTCAAGAGTATGCCAAATATCAAAAGCCAATTCACAAATTGAAACATGATTAAATTCATTTTTATCAAGTGCACAAAATAAGGCATTCATAGCCTTTGCATTTAAAGCAAAAACCTTCTTCTCCAATTCATTCCATTCACTCATCGAAAGAGAAGATTTTTAAAATCTATTTTCAACGATATTCCAAAGTTCGAAGTCCATGGAAATAAGAAAGATCCTCATACGAGTCTTCTAATATATGTAATCCGACCTACTGAACATGGGTGGACGTGTAATTGAATGACCCTCTTGCATGTCGAAATAAGTCATCTCTCTTGGTTTTAAACCAGATGAGAGTGACAAAGCTCTGATACCAATTGTTAGGATTGGAGTGGCACTAAGAGGGGGGGGGGTAAATTAGTATAGCGGATTAAAACTCGTAAACTTGAAATCGATTTTGAAGATAGTTTATTCGTAAGTAAATTTCGATTCGACGAGAGAGATTTTAGCTAAAGTAGTTCGAGCGAATGCAATTGAGAATAGGGAGAAGAAGACTGAATGATTTACAGCAAGTAAAAGTAAGATGCAGAAATTTAGAACTCACACATCCAACGTACGCAGCAATGTATAGTGGTTCGGTCAAATGACCTACGTCCACTTCCGAAGCCTTCTTCAATTAGGCTCCCAACTTCCACTATCATACTTCTTTGAAGGAGAAGGACCAAATACCCCTCTTATAACCTTTTACAAGTGGTTCACACTCTTATAGATTTTTTTGCAAAGGGAAAGATGGAGGTGAACACTTAGCTATCGAAAATAAGACTTTGCTATAGCTTTGACTCAATTTCTAACTTCTCAAAAAGGTGTATTCTTAGTTGAGAAAAGAGGGGTATTTATAGACTCAATTTCTAACTTCTCAAAAAGGCAGCACTTCCGACGATCCTTCCGACTTTCGGTGGGCTCTCGAACTCCCAACAACTTGACTCCGGTAATTTGCTTTATGTCTTCAAGCTATCATAGTTAATCCTGCACACTTATCTCAATAATATGGATTATATCAAATAACCCATCAATTGACTTCATCATCAAAATCCGAGATTCAACAGCCAGGAGTCCGTTGGAAGATTGCCAAGAGTTCATCGAAAGTCCATCAGAAGATCGTCGGAAGATTGCTAGAAGAAATTTTGACCTACCAGACTTTAATGCTTTAGTATATGCCTTAAATTTCATAGTTAAGGTGTAATTAGAGTTAGGTTTGGGAGGTAATCCCACTAACTCTGTTAGGGACCAATTGGGCCCGTAATCGTACTGGTTTGTGCCAGACTAATGGCCCAAACGGTGTTGCTAAACCCAGTTTAGCGATGGCATCGCCATACTGGATGGTAGAACTGCCTAGGGGTCAGTCTCCCAGCCCCGCCTAGACTGGGCGGTGGTACCACTAGTATTAACTGCTAGGCTGTGGTATCACCCAGTTCTAGAAGCCAAGACTTTGTCTAGTAGTAGTACCGCCAAACTGGGCAATGGTACCACTAGAATAGGTGGTGGTACCGCTAGTGCCCCAGTACCACAAGTTCGGGATGTATCGATAGACGTATCGGTAGAAGATTGAGACCTATAAATACCCAAAGGAGAATATGTAAGAAGATTGGATGTCGAGCTGGAGGATCGGTCGACGTATTGGTAGAAGGCTTCGGACAAAGGATTTGGGCATCGGACGAAGAAGAGTGGAGTTGCGCCAAGAAGATCAGAGTTGTGGAGCAAAACTACCAATTGGGCAATAGGCTGCAAGAGAGGATGATATGCCGAAGAATCAGATGAAGCACCGATGGACCAATAACATACCGGACAATGAATGGATTCAAAGCTTTATAATAATTGTCTAGATCGAAATAGCATTAGGTCTAATTGGGTTGGAATTGGGCCAACTCAATTAGAGGCCAATTGGGCCTAAATCAAGGCAGTGTTGGCCTAGATGAAAGGCCTAAATAGTACTCTAGAACCATGTTAAGCGGTGGCACTGCCAGGTTTGGCGATGGAATTGCCTGAAGGCTTAGCCTCTAAGGCTGAGTCTGGGCAATGGTATTGCCTAGTGTCAAGCAGCCTAGATGGTGGTACCGCCCAAGTCCAGTAGTCGAGACTCTAATTGGGCAATGGTATTGCCAGAATGGGCAGTGGTACCACCTAGTGTTAGAGTCAACTGATGGTGGTACCGCTAGCACCCTGAAAACTAGGGTGATTCAAATTTTGGCTCCAAGTTTGAATCACCTTGAGGCCTATAAATATTCCTCTCACCCATGGTTAGATAACACACCAACTGAGAAAGAAAAGAGAGAAAACTCTATTGTAACAGTATGAAAAATCCTTCCCCTCTAATTTACAATTTGGTTAAGTCTAAAAGAGGGGTGAGCAATTTAGTTAAGTCTAAGAGAGGGGTGAGTGGGGTTGTACGGGCTATAAAGGTCAACTCCTACACCTGTTAAAAGGAAAATTGAGTTGTATGAGTAGTTAGTCTTTGCCTGATTGAAAAAAGACTAATAGTGAAAGCCGATGGCCTCGACGAAGGAGGAATCAAGAGTGGACGTAGGTCGGATGACCAAACCACTATAAATTGGTTTGCCTTTACTTTCTTGTTATTTATCTTTCTGCAAACCACTTTACTTGCTCTACATCATTCACTTGCAAATGCTTTCAAGTTTAAAGCATTTCCGATACATTTTCATCGAAATAATTTTTTATTGTATGAACCAGGTTTTTCGAAATCTCATAAATTCGAATGATTTACCGCTGCACTAATTCACCCCCCCCCCTCTTAGTGCTAGACTCAATCCTAATAATTGGTATCAGAGCCTCGGTATTTCTTATTTGGATAACACCCATGAGAAATGTTGAATCTTGGATTTTGATGATGAAGTTAATCGATAGGTTATTTGATCTAATTCATATTATTGAGATAAATATGCAGGATTGACTATGATAGCAATAAAGACATAAATCAAATTATCGGAGTCAAGTACGTTAGGAGTTTGAGAGTCCGTCGGAAGTCCGAAGTATCGTCGGAAGTGCTACCGGAACTAGCCGAGAATGTATCGAGGACTTGCCGAAGGTTTCGGAAGTTCATTGAAAAGATCGTCAGAAGTTCGTGGAGCTCACCGAGAAGGTTTAGAAGGTGGCCAAAAGATTCGTTGAACTCACCATAAAGTTCGGGAGGCTGTAGGAAGTCCACTGGAAGATATCCGAGGGTGTGTCAGAAGTCCACCAGAAGTTTGTCGGAAAGCTCACCAGAAGAAGACTCGACATTGCAAATTTTTAATTTACTTAGAATATATTTTTAATTTCATAGTTAGCATATAATTAGGGATAAGATTATGTGATAATCCTAATTAACCTAGTAGAGGCCAACTAGGCCTTAATTAAATTGAATTGGGCCAGATTTAGGGCCCATTCACTAGAACTGACCATGTCTGGCAATGGCATCGCTAGACTGGGCAGTGGCACCATCCCGAGAACTAGTTCCCAGGTGGTCTGGGTGGTGGTGCCGCCCTAGGTCAGCGGTGGTATCACTGACAGTTATTACCTATTAGCGGTGACACCGCCAATCCACAGAGTCCGAGGACCCTGTCAGGTAGTAGTATCGCTAGATTGGGCAATGGTACCACCTAGTACACTGATAGAATAGGGTCAACTAGCGGTGGTACCGCCAGTGCCAGGTAGTGGTACCGCTAGTACCCGAAAATCCGGGATGTGATAATTTTTTACTCCAATTTTGAAGCCAATTGAGTCTATAAATACCCCTCTCTTCTCAACTGGCTAAGTATAATTGAGAAGTGAAAAATAATTGAGTCAAAGCTATAACAAATTACATTCGATAAGCTTGAGTGTTCACCTCCCAAGTTTTACTTTGTAAAAATTCTATAAGAGTGTGAACCACTTGTACAAGTTTGTAAGAGGGGTGCTTGGTCCTTCCCCTTCAAGAAGAGTTGATAGTGAAAGTTGAGAACCTCATCGGAGGAGGTTTCGAAAGTAGACGTAGGTCATTAGACCATACCACTATATATTGTTTCGTACTTCTCTTGATGTGTCAGGTTTTAACTTACTGCATTTTAATCTTTACTTAGCTGTGATCTCTCAATCTCCTCCAATCTACTTTCTATAGCATTTACTTGAATCACCTTGCTGAAATCACTTTTGTAGGATTGAAATTTCTCGACGAACAACTTTTTTCGAAATCGCATTGAATTTTCGATTTTTATCCGTTGCACTAATTCACCATTCCACCCCCACCCCCCTCTTAGTGCCGCTCAAATCCTAATAATTAGTATAAGTGTAAGATCACTCTCATTTGGTTTAAAACCCAAGAGAGATGGCGTTTCTGACATGCAAGAGGGTCATTCAATTACACGTCCGCCCATATTTAATGGGTCAAATTACACCTATTGGAAGACTCATATGAAGATTTTTCTTATTTTTATGAATTTTAAACTTTGGAATATTATTGAAAATGGATTTTAAAGATCTTTTCTTCTGATGAAAGAATGGAATGAATCGGAGAAGAAGAATTTTGCTCTTAATGCAAAAGCTATGAATGCCTTATTTTGCACACTTGATAAAAATGAGTTTAATTATGTTTCGATTTGTGAATCAGCTTTTGATATTTGGCACACTCTTAAAATCACTCATGAAGGCACTACTCGAGTGAAAGAGTCCAAAATCAATCTCTTAGTCCATTCTTATGAATTATTTCGGATGAAACCAAGTGAATCCATCGGAGACATGTACACCCGTTTCACGGATATCGTCAATGGACCCAAAGCACTTGGTAAAGGTTTTTCTAATTTTGAACTTATCACTAAAATTTTAAGATCCTTCCAAAAAGTTAGGATCCAAATGTTACAGCCATTCAAGAGGCCAAGAACCTAAAAGATTTATCGCTCGAAGAACTAATTGGGACATTGATGACCTATGAAATGACATGTCATGCTCATGATGAGCTCGAGAACCCCCTGTTGGGTCTCAGATTTTGATGACGAAACTAATTGATTGTGTTTTATTATCTAACTACATTTTAAGTGACATAGGTCTACTCGATTAGGATTAGATAGTTGACGCAGGAGGAATTGACGTTGCATCGAAGAAAATCATGTCAGGATATTGGACGTCGAGCCGGAGGTCCGATTGATAATCGGTAGAAAGCTTCAGACATCGAGTATCGGGCCAAGAAGAATAGTGTTGCACCAAGGATATCGGGGTTGTAGAGGTCAACCACCGATTGGGCAATAGGCTACAAAAGAAGATGATGCACCGAAGAAGCGGATAAAGCATCGACCAATGACGTGCCAGGCAATAGAATGTCAATTCATGTTGTAATAATTGACTAGATCAAGTAGAGTTAAGTTTTATGTGTGTAGAATTAACTACGATAATGATGAAGATGTAAAGCGAAAAAAAGGCTAGAGTCAAGTATGATGGAATCATTAGGAGTTTGAGAGTTTGACGAAAGTCCGAAGATTTGTTAGGAGTGCTTCCAGAACTAGTCGAGAACAAGTAGGGAGCTTGCCGAAAGGTTTTCAGAAGTTCGCCGGAGGGTCCGTCGAAAGTTCGCGGAGCTCGTCGAGAAAGATTGGAGCTTGCCGAAGAAGCTCGTCGGAACTCGCCAAGATCAATCAAGAAGTCCAGAAGCTTGCAGGAAGTCCGTAGAATGGTCTCCGAGGGTTCATCGGAAGACCATCAGAAGTTTGCCGGAAGCTCGCCAGAGAAAGAAGTCTTGACTTACGGACTTTGTATTAGCTTAGGAAATATCGTTAATTTTATAGTTAGCACATAATCAGGGTTAGGATGAGGTGTTAATCCTTTAACCATGTTAGGGGCCAACTAGGCCCTATATTGGATCAGTTTGGGCCGGGTTTAAGGCCCAACCAGGAGTGTTGGACACTATCTAACAGTGGCACCGCCAGGCTGGGGCGGTGGCACTACCCAGGTCTAACTTCCCAAGTAGTCTGGGGCGGTGGTACCGCCCTAGGGAAGAGTATCTGAGCGTTAGTACCACCCAGTACATTGATCGTGTCAATGTGTCAGGCAATAGTACTATTAGATTGGGTGGTGGTACCGCCCAGTACATTGACAGAACTAGAGTGTACTGGCGATAGTATCGCCAATGTCAAGTAGTGGTACCGCCAACACCTGGTAATCCGGGATGGTTCAAATTTGGGCTCCAAATTTAAATCACACTGAGGCCTATAAATTTCCCTCTCATTCATGATTGAAATACACACTAGAACTGAGAAAGAAAAAGGAAATTGCTACTGTAATAGTGTTAAATTCATCCCTCTAATTCTAAAGTATGATCTAGCCTTATAGAGGGTTAAGAGGTATTGTATGGGTTACCTCCTAAGCTCGTCAAAAGGAGAGAGCTGTAAGGTAGTTAGTTGTTAGAACCCTTCGCGGATTCTAAGCTTGGGGTTGATCTCTATAGGGGATCGGCCTCCTTGGAACTCTATAGGGGTTCCTTCCTCCAAGTTGCTGCACAAAGGCTGCAAAATATTGATCTATTCATTGATTAAAAGAGGATGAATACATGGTTATTTATAGGGCTTCTAAGCCCCAACTCCTAATAGGACTCTTACTTAAGACTCTTACTTCTAACCAACTTCTAATTAGGACTCTTTCTCTAGTAGGATTCCTAATTCTAATAGGACTTCTACTTCTAATAGGACTCTTTCCCTAATAGGACTTCTACTTCTAATAGGACTCTTTTCCTAATAGGACTCCTACTTCTAATAGGACTCTTTTCCTAATAGGACTCTTACTTCTAATAGGACTCTTTTCCTAATAGGACTCCTACTTCTAATAGGGCTCTTTTCCTAATAGAACTCCTACTTCTAATAGGATTCTTTCTCTAATATGACTCCTTTCCTAAAAAGTAACCTAACCTTAACCTAGCCGGCCTCTTCACCTCTTTAATAAGGGTCGGCTAGATAGGATTTACATGAATGCCCTTATCAATGAAACTAAATTAGGACTCTCATAGCTAGAGTCCTAACAGACCCGCCCTCTTCAAATCAACCTTGTCCTCGAGGCTGACGTTCCATGAATTCTGGGAATTTGATCTTCAAGTTATCGTAGTTCTCCCAAGTGGCATCTTCTGCTGGTAGGTTTGCCCATTGTATTAACACTTCAGTAGCAGGTCGTCGTTGTCGAGTCACGATTCGTCGATCAATAATGGCACTTGGTTGGGTCTGGAGCTCTCCTTGGGTAGTTATATTTGGTAGATGGCTTTGGGCTGTCTCGTGTTGTCCCAACTTGAGCTTCAAACATGATACATGGAAGACTGGATGGATTCAGGAGCTGGCGGGTAAGTCCAATCTGTATGCTACTGCTCCGATGCGCTCTAAAATCTGGTATGGTCCATAGAACCGAGGTGAAAGCTTCATAGACGCTCTGGTTTGGATTGATGTTTGCTTGTATGGCTGGAGCCGTAGGAAGACCCAATCTCCTACTGAAAATTCTCTTTCGCCTCTGTGTTGATCATATTGCTGTTTCATCCTTACTTGTGCTACAGTGAGATTATCTTTTAACAACTTCAGCATTTTGTCTCTATCTTGTAGTTCCCTGTCTACTTGTTCTACTTTAGAGGTGCCCAACACATATTTTGGAATTACAGGGGGGGGATCGGCCATACATGGCCTCATAGGGAGTACATTTTGTGGAGGAATGATAAGTTGTATTATACCACCACTCGGCCCAGGGAAGCCACTTTGTCCATTCTTTTGGTCGGTCCTTTGGTGAAGCATCTAAGGTATGTCTCTAAGCACCTGTTCACCACTTCAGTTTGGCCGTCGATTTGTGGGTGATATGTCGTACTCATCTTTAATTTAGTGTCTTGCATCTGGAATAACTCTGTCCAAAATTTGCTCGTGAAGACCCTATCACGATCACTTACAATAGATCTCAGCATCCCATATAATTTTACAATATTCTTCATAAAGATTCGAGCAATACTAGAAGTAGTGTAGGGATTACGGATGGCACAAAAGTGAGCATACTTTGTAAGGCGATCAACCACGACAAAAATTATACCTTTTCCTTGTGATGAGGGAAGCCCTTCGATGAAATCCATTGATATATCAGTCCATATTGATTCTGGGATGGGTAGAGGTTGTAACTTTCCGGGACTTGCCACTGTCTCACCTTTGTGTCGTTGACATATATCACATTGTGCTACAAATTCAGCAATAATATTTTTCATCCCTATCCAATAAAAATTTTGCTTAATTCTTTTATAGGTTCTAAGGAACCCGGAGTGCCCGGCTGCAGGTGTGGAATGCATCTCTTGAAGGATGGTCTTTATGCAAGTAGAATTTGGCACAAGCACAATGCGTCCTTTATATCGCAAGTCCTTTGAGTCCCAACTGTAATGAGCCATAGAGCTTGGTGCTTCCTTTAATTTTTTTATGATTTTACTTGTTTCTAGATTATCTTGCCATTCCCTCCTAATATCCTCAAGGAAGTCGCTGGTCGGAAGTGAAACAGCCGAAAATTCAACTTGCTCGGGTAGCCGTGAAAGCGCATCTGCAACAATATTATCTTTCCCTTTTTTGTAAGTTATTTCATAATCATATCCAAGAAGCTTTGTTACCCATTTTTGCTGCTTAAGTTGTACCAAAAAGCCGCTGCATGCTTTGTGCAAAATTTTCTCCATTCGTTGTGTGCAAATTGTCGTTACGTCGCCCCCACGTTTCCCGTACAATATCACTTGTTTCCCCTTACTGTAAAATTTCATAATTAATTTCAAAAAATTCTAGGAAACATCACCTAATGTCATCAACAATTCCATGCCAAGCATGGCCTCATAATCATCGAGAGAGAGGAGGAAAAAATCTGCAATTATCTCTTGGTCCTGCAGTAATAATTTCACCCGTGGGCACTTACGATCACACTTCAAAATTCGTCCATCTGCGACTTTAACATCGAACCTGGTGCAATTCTCAATAGGTAAGGCCATCCGGAAAGCAACCTTTCTGTTCATAAAATTATTAGTGCTCCCGGTGTCAATAAGAACGGTGATTAGTTGTTGCTTCAGAAATCCTCCCACTTTCATTGTTTGCGGGTTCGCATAACCGGCAAGGGCATGCATCGTCATATCAATTGGCTGCTGTTCTTCATCTGTGACGTCTTCAAGAGGTTCAATCAATAGGAGGCGGCCCCTTTTGCAGCGATGATCGCGGTTCCACAGCTTGTCGCAATGCCAACAAAGACCCTTTGCTGATCGATCACGTAGTTCTTCTCTTTTCAAATTTTTGGGCAGCGAAGGATGGCTGGGAGCAGAAGAGGGTTTATATGTTGAGGTTCTAGGAGTGGTTCCCATCCTCCGAGAATCTTGGTTGAGTCGTTCTTCTTGTATTCGGGCAAAAGAAATCACAGCCATCACGGTACGGGGCTGTCATACCTTAACTTCCCCTTTTATCTCTGGCTTGAGTCCTTCAATAAATATTCCTAACAATTGACGGTCAGTCCAATCACGAGCAAGGTAAGATAGCTTCTCAAACCTGGTTTGGTACTCTTGAATCGTAGAGGTTTGTCGAATCTTTGCGAGTTGGCCGTCGATATTTTCATACTCCGTAGGTCAAAGCAGTTCAGCGAGTGCATTCTTAAATTGATTCCATGTCGGAGCCCCATGATTATATTCCAACCAATTGTAACATTGAATAGCATCTCCTTCAAGGTGGATGACAGCAATCTCCACCATAGCATTATCCGACGTTCGGTAGTAGCGAAAGTAACGTTCTGCGTGCGAAATCCACCCCGCTGGGTCTCCTTCTTCCCATCGTGGGAAGTCCACCCTCATGCGTGGCTGAAGCACGTCCAAGGGCTGTCCCTCCTTCTCTGGGGTCCTTTCTAAATTCTCTCCTTGCTATAGTTTGGTTGGACTCGATGGTTGTCCAATTCTGAATTCTGCAAACAAAGCGCGCAATTTGTCTTCCAAGCGCGATTCAAGCCGTGATTCAATCCGAGATTCCCATGCGTCAAATTTGGCATCAATTGGATATTGGGAAGCCATAGCATATGTCTGTAGATCAGAGATGCCCTTGTCTTTTTTCTGTTGACGGGTTAATGGCATGGGGTGGTGGAAGGTTCGGATAATAGATCGGTGATTGAAGGGTTCAGCTGTAATGGTTTACTGTTTTGGGCTGTGGTTTTTGATGCTGTTAGGGTTATGAAACTAGGTTATGATGGCTACATCTTGAGGCTAGAGGGATGCCCTAAAGACGTCTTGGTTTGTGGCAGCAAGGTGGCTAGGGTTTGGTAGGTTACGGAGAAGAAAAATTGACAAAGGTGCAATACCAGATTTTTCGCCGAAAAAATTCCAGCAGTAAAGATGTAATTTTTTCAGAAATTTTCAAAAGAGATTCAAGTAAAACTCAAAGGGGATCTACTGATAAGGAAGAGGTAATACTGTAAAAAAATTCGTAGGAAGAAACGACAGCAAGAGGTTTGGCAAAATTGAGAATCACAGAGAGGTATTATAGCAGATTTTTACGTCTAAAGTGCAGCAGATTGGACGTAAAAGATAAGTGATTTTTATTGAGAATTTTTCGACAAAACCAAAGGGAAAACCACTGTTAGGAAGTGTCAAAGCCGTCGTAAAAATTTCATAGAGATTTGGATAGAAAAAACATAGTAGCAAGATCAAAAAGGCAGAGCTATGTGGCTGAAATTCTGCAGTGCGACTTTAGTTGTAGAGATGAAAACTTTACGACGAAAAGTTTATGCAGCAATTATAGGAACGAATTTTTTTGGATTTTTGAATAAGGATAACTAAATTGCAGCAGCAGTAGGGTAGATAACCAGAACCTGTTGCAATTCACGGGAAGATCAAAGGATGATCTACGGTGGTGGAGATGACAGCGGAATTCAGCGATGATCTTCTAAGCAATTGTGGGAATTGCTTTGCGCGGTTGTGGAGGGCTGGTGGATGGCTGTGGAAGGGCAGCGAGACGCCAAGAACGCTGCTCTGATACCAAGTGTTAGAACCCTCCGCGGATTCTAAGCTTGGGGTTGATCTCTATAGGGGATCGGCCTCCTTGGAACTCTATAGGGGTTCCTTCCTCCAAGTTGCTGCACAAAGGCTGCAAAATATTGATCTATTCATTGATTAAAAGAGGATGAATACATGGTTATTTATAGGGCTTCTAAGCCCCAACTCCTAATAGGACTCTTACTCAAGACTCCTACTTCTAACCAACTTCTAATTAGGACTCCTTCTCTAGTAGGATTCCTAATTCTAATAGGACTTCTACTTCTAATAGGACTCTTTCCCTAATAGGACTTCTACTTCTAATAGGACTCTTTTCCTAATAGGACTCCTACTTCTAATAGGACTCTTTTCCTAATAGGACTCCTACTTCTAATAGGACTCTTTTCCTAATAGGACTCCTACTTCTAATAGGGCTCTTTTCCTAATAGAACTCCTACTTCTAATAGGATTCTTTCTCTGATAGGACTCCTTTCCTAAGAAGTAACCTAACCCTAACCTAGCCGACCTCTTCACCTCTTTAATAAAGGTCGGCTAGATAGGATTTACATGAATGCCCTTATCAATGAAACTAAATTAGGACTCTCATAGCTAGAGTCCTAACATTAGTCTTCGCCCATTGGAAAGAAGACAACTAGTTGAAAAGTCGGTGCCCTCAAGAGAAGAGGAATCAGGAGTGGACGTAGGTCGAATGACCGAACCACTATAAAACTCGATTTACATTTATATTCTTACATTTACCTTTCTACAAACCTTTACTTTGCTTATTCACTGCCCTTCATCTTCTCTAAACATTCTTAAGTTTAAGTTAGAGCTTTTTCGACACCGTTTTAGTCGAAACAAAGTTTTCAATGTTCCAAGTTTCTGAAATCATTATAAATCATCAAAATTATCATACTTAACCGCTACACTAATTCACCCCCCCCTCCCTCTTAGTACCACTCTAGATCCCAACAATTGGTATTAGAGCCTCGTTATTTCTCTTTCGGATTCACACCCGCGAGAAATAACTCTTCACAGCTTTCAAGAGGGTTTTTTTATTGTTCGTCCTCCGTTCTTTAACAGTTTGTACTACACATATTGAAAAACTCGAATGAGAGTTTTCTTAATTTCTCTAGATTTAAATTTATGGAAAATTATTGAAAACAATTTGTAACTTCCCTCTAAATCGATGAACAAATGGTCGAACTTAGAGAGAAAATCTTTTTCATTAAATGCAATGGCTATGAATACCTTATTTTGCACTCTAGATAAAACTAAGTTTAATTGAATTTTTATGTGTGAAACGACTTTCGATATTTGGCACACACTTGAAATCACACATGAAGGAATGAGTAGAGTCAAATACTCGAAAGTTAATATTTTGATGCTTGATTTTGAGCTTTTTTGAATGGAACCAAGCGAGACTGTCGATGACATGTTCTCCCATTTCTCGGATGTCATCAATAGTATAAGAACAATTGGTAAATATTTTTTAAATTTTGAACTCATTAATAAGATTTTACATTCTCTTCCTAAAAATTGGGATTCTAAAGTAACCATAATATAAGAGACTAAAAATTTAAATAATTTTCCTTTGGAAGAACTAATCGGGTCATTAATGACTTATGAAATGACACTCTTGGAACATTTTGAACTTGATGAATACATGAATCACCTTCTAAAGAACATGAAGGATTTGGAACTCTAGACTATAAAATGCTACTTGAGTGATGACTCAAGTGATGAGAATAATATTGAGGACCTTGAACTTTTAATGAATCTTAATAAGTTCATTAAACAAAAATCTAAAACTAAAAATGAACTTGAATGGAGGAAGAGGCCAAAGAAGAAGAAGAAACACAAAGAAGAATCAAGTGCATCCGAAGGCAAAGAGACAAATTACACAATGATGGCCTTCGACTACAAGGTAATCAACTCATCCAAAGCCCCTTTACTTTATGAAATTACTTGAAATTTTTCATGAATGCTTAGTTTAGTTGGTAGGAAATAAAAAAATTATTTTCAAAAATTATACTATGCTTCTCCTTCTAGTATTTTTGAAAAGTAAAAATTATGATTGATGATTGGATGATTTATATCTAATACAATTCCATGAATGTTTATAATTTTTTATTGAATATTGATGTATAGTTTTGACAGAAAAATTAATTAGCATGATTATGTTTAATAGGATTAATCCATGATTGTGTACTTCAATTTTCATGCTTGATGATGCATGAGGATTTGAAATAATAACTTGAAATCTCACATTTTGAAATAATGTGATTATCTTGATAATCTTCATGATGATATCGGTTCCAAACATGATGCTTAACGATTTTATATTATGCATGAGGATTTGAAAATTGAAATCCTACGTTTTGGAAAAATGTGTTGATGGCCTTGACGAAATTTGTATGATGATGCATGTCCTTATGAAATAAATTGTAAAACTAAAAGACTTAACCCACATAACTTCCCGAATGAAAGAAAAGTGGTTTTGATAATGCTTTTGACATTCAACATGATGCATAGCTTTTATATGAAAATTTGAACATGCTTATACAAGATCAATCAACTTAAAGTGAAACACAAAAATGCACTATCATCTTGTTTTATGTTTAATATGTTTGGTTTTGATGATTTTGATGACAAAACTTGTATTTCAAATTTATACGATGATGGTCTTCATATAAAAATTTGAATATGATTGCATGAAAGAAAACACATAAAAGAGAGAATATATTATCATGATAAATTAAAGATGATGTATAATTGACATGTTGTATTGGCCTTAATGGTTTTTATGATGAAATTTTTATATGATGTGTTATTTTTAATGAAACTTGTGTTTTAATTTTTGAACTTGATACACTTCCTCTAATACAAAAAGGATTTTAGCACGCATACATAAAATCAATCTCCGTTGGTCTTAATATATTTTCCAAATGAAAGATTTTTTTTATTTTGAATTTATGCGATTATGCTTGATGATTTGTTTTATGAAATTTATCTTTTCACTCTTGTATGTTAATACTTATTTTTATTGAAGGCAAAGGCTTGATTATAAAATGAAACACATTCTCATAAATTGAATCTTATGTTTTGAAATAATGTGTTACATTTTGTCTTGACGATTTTTATGATGAAGTTTGTTTTTCGGTTTTGAATGTTGTTATCTCTATTCTATTTGACATAAAAAGATAAAGGCATGTTTATATGAAATCAATACAAATCACTAAAAGAGAAATGCATGTTTTTTGAACATCTCTCTTTCTCTAAAGTTTCAGATTTTTTAAATAAAAAAATAAATGATAAATTCATTTATGATATTTTATAAATCACTTGAATTATGAATGAGATTTTGATGATGGGGTAATAACCTTATTCATGTTATGAATCTCAAAAATGATAATTTGATTATGAATTTTGAGTTGACAAATTTACTTGAATGAGATTTTGTTTCAATCGAATCATGAACTTTCTTTTGACTTCTTGACTTGAGAAATTTCAAGAAACATGATTATTACTTGATATTTGATACTTGGAATTTCTTATGAAATGTGATCTTATTGACATTTCTTATGTATGAAACAACTTGTTCTCTTTGCTATTTGCTACCAAATGAATCATGATTGATATCATTGCTATTATACTCCTAAGATTCATGTTGTAGAGAAAGAATTTATAAATCATGATGCATTGAGATTTCTTATGAAATAATCAAGTGCTCATGTGATTCTTTGCTAAAGAAAATATTTACGATTCATGATCTTGATAATTACAACTTGAATTCCTTTTTAATCAAGATCCTTTTAAGAGAATTTTTATCTATATCATGATCTTGATATTTTGATTATTGAAATCCTTCTTTATGAAATGTGATCTTGATATCTTTACGATGAATCATTATTAAAAGGATTTGTCAAATGAATCATGTTCTTCTTAATTTTCTAGAGCTTTGATATCATATCTTTCATGATTTAGAAATGACATGAGTACCTTGGCTTGCATGCTTTATATGATGATTGAAAATTAACTTGCTTTATGATGAATCATGAATCATGAATTAATCTATGATATTGATATATTTTTTGCATGATCCTTGGTTGTATAATTATTTTGTTTTATTAAAAAGATTTGTCAAATGAATCATGTCCTTCTTGAATTTTCTTGATATCATGATATGATTTCTTTATATGGTTTGTATAATAATTGAAATTTTTAGCCATTGAGTCCTCCACTTCATTTTGACAAAAACTAAGGGGGAGCTAGCTTGTTGAATTCACATTCATGACTTGAATTTTGATGATTGAAACATTTATGTCAATATTCATTTTTTGATATCTCATTTGTCATGATTTGAAAAGTTGATGAAAAAGAAAATGAATTACAACATTACATTTTCCCTTTCTTTTGACAATGATAAAGGCGAAACAAAATTATTAGCTTGGCATATCACAAAGAAATCAAAGTGCAAACTTACTATTTTGCTAGCCTACAAAAGAGGAAAAGAACTTGCTCTCTTGAATATCAAAAATTGCTACCTTACGAATTCAAGAAAAGCAAACTGCAACCTTGCATAAGAAGCAAGTATTGAATTGCCATGATTACATATCCTTAAAAACTTATTATAATTAAATATTTAAAGTGATGTATGTTGAACATCTAGATTGATAGCTAGTATGATTATAAAGCTTGCATATCTTTTAAACTAGCTATGATGCTACTTCTCCTTTTTGTTGATGACATAGGGGGAGAAGTAGATTGATGACTTTATGCATTGAATTGAAGATTTTATATATCTGCATGATGTTTTGATATTTCTCATAACATATGATGAATGTTGTTTGGATTTGGGATAATCCAAGTATTCTATCAATGGTATATTGATAGGGGGAGTTTGTTTAAACTCTGAGGAGTTAAGGTTAACTCCATCAGTTATCAATTTATTGTCATCATCAAAAAGGGGGAGACTATTGGGTCTCAGATTTTGATGATTAAATTAATTGATTATGTTTTATTATCTAACTGTGTTTTGAGTGACGTAGGTCTACTCGATCAGGATTAGACAGTTGACACAGGAGAAATTGATGTCGCATAAGAGGAAATCACGTTAGGATATTGGACGTCGAGCCGGAGGTCCGGTCGATAATTAGCAAAAGGTTTTGGACGTCTGGCATTGGGCCAAGAAGAGTGGTGTTGTGCCAAGGATATCGGGGTTGTGGAGGTCAACCATGCTAGTTATAGGTGCCCTACAAGCCAATTACGTGAGTGATGGCACGTGTAACACGCTGCATCAATCTCTTTGCTTATGATTATTAGTATTTTCTCATATTATCTAGATGTATATTGTGATGTCCTTGGATCTGTGCAATGAGAATCGAATTGTGATGAGATCATGATAATGAGACCGATTCACCTTTATACATAAACCCTAAATAATCCTGGTCAAAGGTTACTCGAGAGGGACATCAAGATAATCGAACAGACTGGTGTACTTTATACTTGTTTATATAATGAAGGTGGTGAATTAGTGCAGCGGATTAAAACTTGACCTTTTAAAAATCAATTCCGGAGATTCGTATAGAAACTTGATATAACTAAAGAGACTTTAACTTGAAGTAATTCAGGTGAATAAAGTCAGAAGTAGGGAGAAGAATTCTGATCAATTTTGCAGCTAAGAAATTTATGAAACAGAAATTCAAACACTCACAGAGCAAATGTACGCAGCGATGTATAGTGGTTCTGTCAAATAACCTACATCCACTCTTGAAGCCTCCTCTAATGAGGCTCCCTATAAATAATGATTTGATAAAAATCATTAGAAATTGCTGCCTATGTGCGCTGTCTCGTAAGAGCAGAATTGTCGTCGAAGAAATATCGGTTTCTCGATGAAATTTCCAGCGAAAACTCAGGGGTTTGAGGAGGGGTTTGATGGTAGAATCTTAGTTTAGATAGCAACAAGGATAACAAATTGGATCAAGAAATTTTGGCAGCAAAGCAGTAAAGAAATCGGTGCAAGTTGCGATAGAGAATTCGTCGAAAAATTTCAGCTTGATTTGCGACGAGAGATTGCAGCAACATACGAATTTGTTTTTGTGATGAATTCCACAATAGATCAATCATGGATGGGAGCCAAGATGATCTATGAGGTGCACAAAAATTTCGTTCAAAAAGGATAACAATTAGATCGGTTAAAGGCAGCAACACGTGGCTGAAATTTTCTGCAGCAATCCTTCGTTCGCAAAGATGGTAACTTTTGCGACGCAAGGAATTCGCAGCAAGGGATCGATAGAAAAACTTCTTTTTGATATTTTAAATGAAAAATTGCAGCAGCAAAAGGTATTGGTGGTAGAAAAATACCAGATCTCGATGCAATTGGAGGTGGCGATCAGAGATTGATTTGATCTACGTCAAGAGATGACGGTGGAGACGACGACGCCAAGAGCAATTGTGGGAATTGCTTGGCTAATGGTGGGCGGCAGGGATGGCAGCAAAAGCAGCAAGATCGCTGCTCTGATACCAGATGATAGAACCCCAGAGGAATTCTATAGAGATTGATCTTTGAGGGGGATCAACCCTTGGAACGCTATAGGGGTTCCACCCTCCAAGTAGCCTGGTGGCTGCAATTATAGATTGATCTTTCTTATTCCAAAGAGGTGGAGGCTACAAGCTTATATAGAGCTCCAAACCCTAACCCTAACCCTGCTAGGAGATAGCTTCATGGAGGCTCGTGTGTTGATGGATAGTTGCTTGTATGGTTGTAGGCGAAGATAAACCCAGTCTCCTACTATAGAGCTTTTTGGGATTCAAAAATCCCGCTCAAAGAGGGGTCTCATCCGAAATTTTGGACTGCAGGCGGTACTACCACCTGGCACCGGCAGTACTACTACTTGACACAGGTGGTTGCAACCACCTATCAGGCGGTACCATCGCCTGCCTGGGGCGGTACTACCGCCTGGCCTATGGTCAACAAGCGGTGCTACCGCCGGCCCTTGCTAGAAACTGTATGGGCCTAACCTTCGGCCCAATACAGCCCAATTGGCCCAATATAGGTCTAGACAAGATTAACACCTAGTCTATACCCTAATTAAGTGCTAACTATGAGCATTTAAAGCCAAATTAAACTAACACCATCAAGTTATCTTCCGAAGAGCTTTCCGGCAATCTTCTGGTGGACTTTCGACACTTCCTCAGATTCCTTCCGGCGGACTCCTAGTAGGCTCCCAGATTCTATGGCGAGCTCAACAAGTCTTTGGCACCCTTCCGAACCTTCTCGGTGATCTCCGCGAACCTCCAACGATCTTTCCGGCGAACTTTCGAAACCTTCGGTAAGTCCCCGATTTCATCTCGATTGGCTCTGGCAACACTTCCGATGATCCTTTGGACTTCCGATGGACTTTTGAACTTCCAACAACTTGACTCCGGTAATTAGCTCTATCATAGTTAATCCTGCACACTTATCTCAAAAATGGATTAGATCAAATAACCATCAATTGACTTCATCATCAAAATCCGAGATTCAACAATCTCTCCCTTTTTGATTATGACAATCAATTGATGACGGAGTTATTCTTAACTCCCCATATCTATATGTCATATAATGAGAAAGTAGAAACATTTGAATTCAATATCTTGAATTCAACCAAAAACGATAAGTTACTTGCGTTGAACTTATCATCATGCTCAATCAGCATGAGGTTTCATTCGTAAGCAATATCAAAACATGACATTTAATCGAAAGATGATAAACATTTATCATTTCATCAAAAGATACCAAAATTTTGAGATTACAACAAAAATCTCATGATTGAAAAAGCGTGACACCATATTAAATAAATCATGAGATGAAAACTTGTCATATCAATCGAAAGATGCCATTTGATAAACATGATATAGTAAGAATCTTTCAACTATAAAATTCAATTGCAATGTGATGTATTGCATTACTTATGGATTCATTGCAATGCTTTTTAAGGATTGCAACCTGTTTTTGACACAAAGCATGGCAAGAGCAATTTAATTGTAATAACAAATCTTATGAGACATTTTTCATTTCATTTACACTATATAAGTCATTTTTCAATACAATGCATGATATTTATCAAGTCATCAAATTATTTTGCTCATAAAGGCCACATTTAATAAGTCATCAATTTCACATTTTTCTCCCCCTTTGTCATCAACAAAAAGGAGATGAATAAACTTGATGAAAGGGTGAAACTTGAGAGAAAAAAAAATGACATAAGTGAGAGGAGTCATAAAGTCATTTTTTTTAATATAATGCATGATATTTATCAATTCATCAAATTTTTTCCAAAATATGTATAAGGATACATCATTGAAGCCAATCATCAAACATATCCAAGAAAATTCATGATGAGATTCAACTTGTTACTTTTATGAAGGAAAAAGATATGAAATCATAAAAACTAGATTAGCACATGAATAAATATTTAAGAGCTTGATTTTTATGCAGAATCTATGACATTAATTTATGCACATGTCAAGCTTATATAATCAAAAGAAGGTGAAGATAGTATGAAGTTATACATACATCATTAAAAAACATGATTTTCATTGAAAGTGTAAAGGTGAAACTATCAAAATCAAAGTTTAAACGTTTTGGAAATCATGCACTATTAAATATTAGTACAAATTTAGCATGCCTAATTCTCTTCTAATGAAGTCAAATTATTCTTCATTTAAGGGCTTTGTGAAAATGTCCACTAATTGGTGTTTTGTATCAATAAATTCTAGAGTTACATCATTATTAGTGACATGATCTTGTATAAAGTGATGTCTAATATCAATGTGCTTAGTTCTTGAGTGTTGAATGAGATTTTTGGTTAGACAAATAGCACTTGTGTTATCGCATTTTATTGGAATGTTTTTCAAATTAATTTCATAATCTTCTAAAGTGTTTTTCATCCAAACAACTTGTACACAACATGCACTTATAGCTATATATTCGGCTTCCGCCGTAGATAGTGCAACAGAATTTTGTTTCTTGGATGTCCAAGAAACAAGTGCATATCTTAGAAATTGGCATGTTCCGAATGTACTTTTTCTATCGATTCTATATCCGCTAAAATCGACATCCGCATAAGCTTTTAAATCAAGATTATCAAATTTTGGATACCATAATCCTAGATTAGGAGTTCCTTTAAGATACCTAAGGATTCTTTTAACAGCTTTAAGGTGAGATAACTTAGGATTAGCTTGGAATCTTGCACATAGACCTACACTAAACATGATATCAGGTCTAGTTGTAGTGAGATAGAGTAAGCTACCTATCATTCCCCTATATATTTTTTGATCAAAATTTTCTCCATTTTCATCCAAGTCTAACTTGGTGGAAGTACTTATTGGAGTGTTGATGGCTTTAGAACTATCCATGTTAAATCATTTTAACAGTTCAAATGTATACTTGGTTTGATTAAGAAATATTCCATCATTAAGTTGTTAAATTTGTAATCCTAAAAAGAAGTTTAACTCACCCATTAGACTCATTTCAAATTTATAACTCATACACTTAGCAAATGATTCACATTGTGATTTATCCGAAGAACCAAAAATGATATCATCAACATAAATTTGAATAATAAGAAAATTATTTTCAAAATGTTTAATAAATAATGTAGTATCAACCTTGCCTTTAGTAAAATTATTTGAAATTAAGAAAGAACTAAGCCTCTCATACCATGCCCTAGGGGCTTGTTTCAATCCATAAAGAGCTTTAGTTAATTTAAACACATGATTAGGAAGAAGAGAGTTTTCAAAACCAGGTGGTTGTTCAACATAAACTTCTTCAGAAATAAAGCCATTCAAAAAAGCACTTTTGACATCCATTTGAAAAAGCTTAAAGTTATTACTACTAGCATAGGCAAGGAGCATCCTAATGGCTTCTAATCTAGCCACAAGAGCGAAGGTTTCTTCGTAATCGTTACCTTCTTCTTGGTTGAAACCTTTGGCCACTAATCTAGCCTTGTTTCTAACCATGATACAATATTCATCTTGCTTGTTTCTAAAGACCCATTTAGTACCGATAACTAAATGGTCACTTGGTCTAGGAACAGGCTTCCATACCTCATTTCACTCAAATTGGTTCAATTCCTCTTGTATTGTGATAACCCAAGAATTATCTTTCAAGGCTTCGTCAATGCTTTTAGGCTCAATTTGAGAAAGAAAAGCGGCATGAGCACAAAAATTTTTAAATGAAGAATGCATTTGAACCCCTTTCGATATGTCTCCTATGATTAACTCCTTGGAATGGGTATCTACATTCTTCCATTCCTTAGGTAAGGAGAATTCAGAAGAAGATGCTTCCAAGTTGCTATTTTGAGGAGAGGGTTCATTTAAATTCAAATTATCAAAACCAAAATCATCATCAAAATCTTTTTTCTTAAATTCAGAAATTTCATTAAAAACTACATGAATCGACTCTTCTATAACTAATTTTTTTTGTTAAAAATACGAAAAGCTTTGGAAACAAAAGAGTAGCCAAGAAAGATGCCTTCATCAGATTTAGCATCGAATTTTCCTAAAGCATCCTTTTCATTTAAAATAAAGCATTTGCAACCAAAAACTTTAAAGTAAGAAACATTAGGTTATTTTTCATTCTATAATTCATAAGGAATCTTGGATAGAAATGGTCTTATTAGAACCCTATTCATGACATAGCAAGTCGTATTAACGGCTTTGGCCCAAAAATATTTGGGTAAACTATGTTCATTTAACATGGTTCTTGTCATTTCTTGTAAATTTCTATTCTTTCTTTCTACTACTCCATTTTGTTAAGGATTTCTTGGAGTAGAGAAGTTGTGGTTATACCCATTTGATTCACAAAAATTTTGGAAGTCATGGTTTTGGAATTCACCATCGTGATCACTCCGAATTGATGAAATCATGAAACCCTTTTCATTTTGAGTAAGTTTACAGAATTTAGAGAAACATTTAAAAGAATCACTTTTGTGAGCTAAGAAATAAGTCCATGTGAATCTACTATAGTCATCTATAATCACAAAGGCATATTTGCTACCTCCTAGGCTTGTTGTGTCAATTGGTCTAAACAAATCTATATGGATCAATTGTAATAGTCTAGAGTTACTTATTTGATTTTTTGGCTTGAAGCTAGTTTTGATTTATTTCCCTAGTTGACAAGCATCACATACTTTATCTTTACTGAACTTAACGTTAGGAATGCCTCTTTCAAGGTTTTTAGATGTGATTTGAGAGATTAGTTTCATGCTAGCATGACCTAATCTTCTATGCCAAAGCCAAGCATCATCATTCAAAGTCGAAAAACATATTTTACTACTAAGATCATCAAGATTAATAGTGTAGACGTTATTTTGCTTGATTACAATTATAGATGTATTGTTGTGTGATTTTTCGATGATGCAAGCATTAGATTCAAATCTTACAATATAACCATTATCACATAATTGACTAATGCTTAAGAGATTATGTTTTAAACTATCTACTAATAACACATTATCAATTGAAAAGGTTGATTTGTTACCTATAAGTACCCTTGCTAATGATTTTACCCTTGTTGTTGTCTCCAAAGGTGACAAACCTTTCATCTTGGCTAGAGAGCTTAGAGAATTGAGATGGATCTCTGGTCATGTGCCTTGAGCATCCACTATCAAGGTACCATCTCTTGCTCCTAGCTTATGTGGGTGTTTTTATCTACAAGAAAGGATGGTTTTTAGCTACCCATTTTGACTTGGGTGCCTCAAAAACTGATCTACTAAATTTATCATTATTCAATGAGTTCCTAATTGATCCTTTAGGAACCCATACTAATTTATTTGGGCTAAGTTTCCTATATGGACATTTGTAAACAACATGTCCGGATTTGCAACAAAAATTGCATTTCAAATGAGAGGATACATATAATGTTGGCCCTTTAATGAATGTGGTTTGAGTTCGGTAAGATCCACTCACGAATCCAATTCCGCATCTATTTCTGACATGTCCCTTGTTAGCAAGGATCATGTCTAAGCTCTTGCTACCGACCTTAAACTTGTTTAAGGTCTCTTTGAGTAGCAAGTTCTCCTTTTTGATTACTTCTAAGTGATTACACTTAGAACATGGGAGTAGAGGGAGAGAATCATGCTCAAGACTCTTAAACTTATCTAGCAATAAAGCATGTTCCTTTTTTAAAGAATTGAAGCTTTTTGTAACAGTTCTACATTCATCAAATAATTCATGGAAAGCAATTAAAAGCTCATCGAAAGATAAATCTTCATTAAGTAAATCACTTACCTCCTCTCCTAAAGCCATTAGAGCGAAGTTGGCCTCCTCTTTGATGCTTGCTTCTTCATCCTCGGAATCACTCGAGTCATCCCATGTAGCCTTCAAAGCCTTCTTCTTCTTGAGTTGCTTCTTCTTGGCTTAGGGGCATTCATTTTTGAAGTATCCCGGCTTCTTGCATTCATAACATATGACTTAATCCTTTTTTGGTTCAAGTTTGATCTTGAATTCATTTTTAAATTTGCCCTTTTTAATGAATTTTTTAAATTTTCTAGTTAAGAGTGCAATGTCCTCGTCAAAGTCCTCATCACTTGATGTTCCTTTCAAGTGGTCTTCTTGAGTTCTTAATGCCATATCCTTCCTGTTCTTTGGAAGGGGGTTCTCTAGCTCATCATGAGTATGGCATGTCATTTCATAGGTCATTAAAGACCCTATGAGTTCTTCGATAGGAAAAGTTTTAAGGTCCTTGGCCTCTTGAATAGCCGTAACATTTCGATCCCAACATTTCGGAAGGGATCTTAAAATTTTTGTTACTAATTCAAAATTAGAAAAATCTTTACCAAGTGCCTTAAGTCGATTGATGACATCCGTAAAGCGGGTGTACAGGTCTCCAATGGACTCGCTTGGTTTCATTCGAAAAAGCTTGTAAGAATGCACAAGAATGTTGATTTTGGACTCTTTCACTCAGCTAGTGCCTTCATGAGTGATCTTAAGAGTTCGCCAAATATCAAAAGCCGATTCACAAATTGATACGCGATTAAATTCGTTTTTGTCTAGTGCACAAAACAAGGCATTCCATTCGCTCATCGGAAGAGAAGATTTTTGAAACCCATTTTCAATGATATTCCGAAGCTCAAAATCCATAGAAATAAGAAAAATCCTCATACGAGTCTTCCAATACGTATAATCTGACCCATTAAACATAGGTGGATGAGTAATGGAGTGACCCTTTTGCATGTCGAAAAAGGCCATCTCTCTTGGGTTTTAAACCAAATATGAGAGTGAACCTCGTTTGATACCAATTGTTAGGTCCAGAGCGGCACTAAGAGGGGGGGTGAATTAGTGCAGTGGATTAAAACTTGACCTTTTAAAAATCGATTCCGGAGATTCGTATAGAAACTTGATATAACTAAAGAGACTTTAACTTGAA
This sequence comes from Musa beccarii, assembly GCA_024322285.1. Lineage (NCBI taxonomy): Eukaryota > Viridiplantae > Streptophyta > Magnoliopsida > Zingiberales > Musaceae > Musa > Musa beccarii. The sequence goes on from CM044398.1 coordinate 56,783,080, forward strand.
GTAATTCAGGTGAATAAAGTCGAAAGTAGGGAGAAGAATTTTGATCAATTTTGCAGCTAAGAAATTTACGAAATAGAAATTCAAACACTCACACAGTAAATGTACGCAGCAATGTATAGTGGTTCTGTCAAATGACCTACGTCCACTCTTGAAGCCTCCTCCAATGAGGCTCCCAACTTTCACTACCAAATTTCTTGAAGGGGAAGGACCAAACACCCCTTTACAGCCTTTTACCAAAGGTTCCCTCACTTTACAGAATTTTTACAAGGAGAAGAAAGGAGGTGAACACTTGAGCAATTGAAAGTAGGAATTTGTTATAGCTTAGACTCAATTCTAACACTACAAAAGGTCCCTCAACCAGCTAGAAGTAAAGGGGTATTTATAGAGCTTTTTGGGATTCAAAAATCCCGCTCAAAGAGGGGTCTCATCCGAAATTTCAGACTGGAGGTGGTACTACCGCCTGGCACTAGCGGTTCTACCGCCTGACACACCTTTTCATGTGTCAGTGTGCAGGCGATACTACCGCCTAGCACTGGCGGTACTATCGCCTGACACAGGTGGTTGCAACCACTTGTCAGGCGGTACCACCGCCTGCCTGGGGTGGTGCTATCGCCCGACCTATGGTTAATAGGCAGTGCTACCGCCTGGGTCCGTCGGTGCTATTGCCTGGCCTGCGGTCAACAAGCGGTGCTACCGCTTGGGTCCGACGGTGCTACCGCCGGCCCTTGCCAGAAACTATATGGGCCTAACCTTCGACCCAATACAGCCCAATAAAGGCCCAATTGGCCCAATACAGGTCTAGACAGGATTAACACCTAGTCTATACCCTAATTAAGTGCTAACTATGAGCATTTAAAGCCAAATTAAATCGACACCATCAAGTTATCTTCCGAAGAGCTTTCTGGTGATCTTCCGGCGGACTTTCGACACTCCCTTGGGTTCCTTCCGGTGGACTCCCAGCAGGCTCCCGGATTCTATGGCAAGTTCAACAAGTCTTTGGCACCCTTCCGAACCTTCTCAGTGATCTCCGCAAACCTCCAACGATCTTTCCGATGAACTTCCGAAACCTTCGGTAAGTCCCCGATTTCATCTCGTTGGCTCCGGCAGCACTTCCGATGATCCTTCGGACTTCCAGTGGACTTTTGAACTTCCAGCAACTTGACTCCAGTAATTAGCTCTATCATAGTTAATCCTGCACACTTATCTCCAAAATGGATTAGATCAAATAACCATCAATTAACTTCATCATCAAAACTAAGGATATAGTGTAGGAGCTCATTGGAGAATGAGTTTACTATTTGATCCGCTTACAGAGTACTAGATGGTTATTGATACCTCACGTCAGACAATGATTCTATAGTCCTAGTAACGTATCTGATCCTTAGACTTGAGACACCAAGGATATCCTGTATGAGTACTCCACTCTTTAATACCAGACTTATAGGTTTGAAAGTTTAAGAGCTAGATTATTATGTAGAGATCCATTGATCTAAGAGGCTTGGGTAATTGGATAGAGATCCAATACCCAATAGGGCTGGATCCATTAGGGTTGTTAGGAGGCCTCTATAAATAGGAGGGAACCAAAGGCTCATAGGCTGGAGTTTTCTTGGTAGCCACCTTCTATTCTCCTCTCCCCAAAGAGGAGCATCATTGTAGTCCTTGCCGTATGGATACCGCTAGAGAGGTGGATGCTTGACCTCCTTCATCCTCCCCCATAGATCTATAGGAACTCAGGGATATACGATCTCCCTATATATACTATCATTCTTTTTATACACGTAATTTTTGGATTTGCAGATTTGTTTTGATGCATCGATCTTCGCACGACAATGGAACCTTTTGTGGAAATCTAAGGTGTTTTATTTTCTATTGTTCCATTGCGCATGAGATGGCACCCCTTGGATTTCCCAACAATGGTATCAGAGTCAGGTTGTTCATGCGATAATCGGATTTTAACTGCATGTGTTGTGTTTTCGATGTGCTTTTGACATCAAAATCGTTGATGCAAAAGCGGAAAAGGGCAGCAACTGTTGCTGCCCTTGCTGCCTTCACAAGGCTGCTTGCAGCCTTGGCTACCACCGGCGTCATGCTCGCAATGGCGGCGGCTGCGGGTGGCATCGGGCACAGGTGGCCTACCCACAAGGGTGGGTGGTGCCTGCACCCACTTGTAGTCGCCCTGCCCGCAAGGGGTGGGCAGCGCCTATGGGCACTTGGCCGCCTGCAAGGGGCTACGCCAGCGTCGCCCGTGGGGTGCAGCGCCAGCGTCGCCCGCGACGGCTCACCCGCAAAGGCATCGGGCATGCTACCCTGTAAGGGTAGTGACCGCGGGTGATGCGCCGATCGGTTGTGGTAGCAACAACCATAGGGGTGCCCGCTCACTACAGCGGCACCACGTGGTGCAGCGACGTGCCCGCAGGCTGTGGCCGCCGCTAGAAGGGTTGCGACGGCCATAGTCGCAACGTAGCGAGTAGTGAGGGAATTAGGGCTTCGGGGCAAAAGATAGTTTTGCCCTTGAGAATTATAAAAATTCCAGTTTGTCCTCTTGGCCGAATAACCAAAATGCCCTTCATAATTTAGAAAATTCCCTATATATCCCTATTTTTAGAAAAATATTAGTTAATTAAAATGTTTAATTAACTATTATTATTTATCTAGTAGTCTTATATAATAACATATACATGTGATGTATTATGTGGATAGATGATCATAGACCGTATGATGTGTGTACATATGATTATTATTATTGGGGCCTACGAGTCTCTATTTTTCTCATTTATTATTGGGCCTGTGTGCCTGTAATTATATTATAATTACACAAGTAGGTATAGCAGGAGCAAGACCCATGAGGTCGAGACGGATAATCCGATGCATGGAGATGCGTCGAAATGCCGACGGAACCGACAAAGCGAGATGGATGATCACAGGGCATAGAGATACGCCGAAGCACACATAGATCTTGATGTGAGTGATTGGGCCCACTGGCTCAGGCCTGATCATATTAGGATGTGGTCCATAATTATCTGGTATGATTGCTCATGTGATGTGTGATTGTTTATACACCTACTAGATATATATATTTGCATGCAATGTAGATATATATTAAATGTGTATGTGTGTGACACATCATATTAGGAGACCAACTCTAAAATTTCTTCTCTTGATAATATTAAGTCGGTAAACGTGAGGCAATTAGATTGACTCATGTGGCCTTCCATCATTATAGGTAGGAACCGATTCCCAATGTAAGTTGAGTTGGTTGAGTCCCTCGAGACTCACCTATATCGCGATTCACTATCTTATCTACGACATAGAGATGTCATCGGTGACCTGAGGACATGGTATACTTGGTTGAGTCCCTCGAGGGTATATTATCGAATCAAACTCATCTTGTAATGATGGTGATGACTTAACTGAACATCATGGTTGGTTGAATCCCTCGAGGCCATGGTGGTTCGAAGGTCGAACACGACGAGAATCACAAGGAGTTGTGATTGGTAAGAGCTACTACCTATTGGGCTTAGTGTGATTGGTCGAGTCCCTTGAGTTTACACTAAGATACTGATTGGATCTCGATCCCCACTAGAAGTCTACCGGAGACTTTCATTTCACATGCTGAGGGTGTCGTGTGACTCGCTAGAAAAATTATGGGAGTATGTCAAGATAGAAGTTCATATCTTGATTATTTATATTCCTACAAAATCTGCATGTTATTTATTAATGCTACATCTTTATTTTTTTGAAAATGTCGCTATTAGACTCTCTACATGGCATATTGATGCCAATCGCCTCACTGTTCAAAACTATGTGAACTGACTTCGTAACTTGAGAATAGTTCTCACAACAGAGAAAATCACGAGTCCTTGAAATAGTGATGCCTATGCCCAAGGAAGGGGCAAGTGAGGATGAGATCGCTATTGAATCTCGGATTTTGATGATGAAACTAATTGATTATAGTTTATTGTTTAACTGCATTTTGAGTTACGCAGGTCTACTATCGATCAGGATTAGATAGTTGACACTGGAGGAATTGACGTTACGTCGGAAGTGATCACGTCAGGATATTGGATGTCGAGCCGAAGGTTCAGTCGACAATCCGCAGAAGGCTTCGTACATCGGGCATCGGGCCAAGAAAAGCGTGTTGTGCCAAGGATATCGGGGTTACGGAGGTCAACCGCTAATTAGGCAATGGACCGCAAAAGAGGACGATGTGCCGAAGGATCGGACGAAGTGCCGACCAATGTCGTGCCGGGCAACTGAATGTCAATTCGTATTGCAATAACTATCTAGATCGAAATAGAGTTTTTGTTTGTGTGTGTGCAGGATTAACTATGATGATGATAAAGATGTAAAATGAAATAAAGTACCAGAAGACAAGTGGGATGGATCATTGGGAGTTTGAGAGTTTGACGGAAGTCCGAAGATTCGTTGGGAGTATTGCCGGAACCAGTCGAGAATGAGTAGGGAGCTTGCCGAAGGGTTTTCGAAAGTTCACCGAAAGGTTTGTCAGAAGTTCATGGAGCTTGCCAAGAAAGATCGAAGCTTGCCAATAAAGCTCATTGGAACTCGCCAAGATCATCATGAAGTCCAGGAGCTTACTAGGAGTCCACAAAATGGTTTCCGAGGGTTCGTCGGAAGACCACCGAAAGTTCATCGAAAGTTCATTGAAAGAAATCTTGTCTTGTGGACTTTGTAATAGCTTAGAAAATGTCTTTAAAATTCGTAGTTAGCACTTAATTTGGTTTAGGATTAGGTGTTAATCCTATAAACCAAATTTGAGCTAATTTGGACTTCATTTGGACCGGTTTCGGTCGAGTTTTCGACCAAAACCACAGTGCTGAAATGACTTGGGCGGTGGTACCACCCAATGGCCGAACCTTGGGTGATAGTACTGCCCCGGCTGGCGGTAGCACCGCCCAACACTCGAAGGCACCAGCGGTGGTACCGTTGGATGGGCGGTGGCACCACCCAGTACCGCCAGAATACGAAAACCAAGGTGATTCAAATTTTGTGGTCTAAATTTGGGCTCCAAATTTGAATCCTCTTGAGGCCTATAAATACCCCTCTTATTCATGGATAAATGGGGGTCTAGAACTGAAAAAAAGAAGGGAGAAACTCTCTTGAAAGTGTGTCAAATCTTTCCTCTAAGTCTTAAAAGTGTTCTAGTCCAAGAGAGGGGTAAGAGTGCTTGTAAGGGTTATCTCCTAAGCCCGTCAAAAGGAGAGGTGCTGTGAGGGAGTTTAACCTCGCTCGTTGGAAGGAGGATAGCTAGTGGAAATCCAATGACCTCAAGCAAGAGGAATCTGGAGTGGTTGTATGTCGGATGACCGAACCACTATAAAAATCTGGTTTGCATTTACGTTCTTGCTATTTACTTTGCTGCAAACCCTTTCCACTTAATTTGATGCTCTACTTCTCATCTCTGCAAACATCTTTAAGTTAGAGCTTTTCTTATATGATTCCACTGATACGACTTTCATAATACGAAACGAAGTTTTCATCGTATGAAGTTTCTGAAACTTATTCAAATCACTGAAAATTTATCATTCCTTATCGCTGCACTAATTCACCCCTCCCCCCCTCTTAGTGCCGCTCAATCCCTAACAAATTGGTATCAGAGCCACGTTATTTCTCATTCGGATTTACACCCGTAAGAAATAGCTCTTCATGGCTTTCAAGAGGGCTTTTCGATTTTTCATCCATCGTTCTTTACCGGTTCAGACTACACATATTGGAAAACTCGAATGAGAGTTTTCTTGATTTCTCTCGATTTAAACTTGTGGAACATCGTTGAAAATGGATTTCAACTTTCCTCTAAACTAACGAACGAATGGTTGGATTTGGAGAAAAGATCGTTTTCTTTAAATGCAAAGGCTATGAATGTCTTATTTTGTGCTTTAGATATAAATGAGTTCAACCTGATTTCTATGTTCAAAATGGCTTTTGACATTTGGCGAACTCTTGAAATCATGCACGAAGGAACGAGTAGAGTCAAAGACTCGAAAGATAATATTTTGATGCATGATTTTGAGGTTTTCCGAATGGCACCAAGTGAGACTATCGATGACATGTTCTCCTGTTTCTCGGATGTCATCAATAGTCTAAAAGCTCTTAGTAAATATTTTTTGGATTTTGAACTCGTAAATAAGATCTTAAGATCCCTTCCAAAAGGGTGGGATCCTAAAGTAACGGCAATACAAGAAAGAAAGATCTAAATAACTATCCTATTGATGAACTTATTAAAGACCTATGAAATGTCATTCTTGAAACTTTTGGAACTTGATGAACATGTGAATCACCTTCCAAAGAACAGGAAGAATTTAGAACTTTGGACAAATGAATGCCACTTGAGTGATGACTCAAGTGATGAGGACAATGAGGACATTGAACTGTTAATGAATCTTAATAAGTTCATTAAACAAAAATTTTAAATGAACAATGAACTTGAACGGAGGAAGAGGCCAAAGATGAAGAAGAAGTGCAAAGAAGAATCAAATGACGAAACAGTGAATTGGGCTTTAACGAACTTTGACTACAAGGTAAGTAACTTGACTCCCTTGAATTACTTTGAAATTACATGATCCTTTCATGAGTTGCTTGAAATAGTTGGTAGGTTTTTTTTTATACTTGTTCCTTTCTAGTAATTTTTTAAAAATTAAAAATTAGAATGATGATTGTACGATGTGTGATAATATTAGTACACCTAATAGGATTAACCCATGCATGTGTATCTTGATGTTTTATATTTTGTTTCTAAACATGATGCTTGATCTTTAAATTTTTGTATCATGATTAATGAGGAATTGAAATGATGAAGATTAAAATCCTACATTTTGTATTAATGTATATTTGGACTTGATGATTTTCATGACAAAAATTATTTTTCAGATTTATAAAATGATGCATGATTTTAGCAAAAACTTGAGTATTGATCATCTTGTTATAACAAATGAAAGAAAGAGTTAAAATGTTTTGATGATAATTTTATGGTATCATGCTTATGATTTGAAAATCTTTATCTTAGATTAATGGCTCTTTAAATGTTTTTATGATGAAATTTTTAGATGATGTATACCTATATGAAACAAATGAAACACATAAAAAGGAAAGCATATGATCATGATAAAATTCATGAATCTTGATAAGTTTATCTTGCTTTTGATTTCAAACAAGATGCATGATTTTTGACACAAAATTAATTATCATGATAATAACATATTTCATGAAAATGCTTGCACACCAAATATGATTAAAAGATAGAAGCAAGCATATTGATGATTTTGCTTTCAACATAATGCATGGTTTTTACATGAAAATTTGAACATGCTTACATGAAATCAATTATATGTAATGGAGATGCATTTTCTATCCTATTGAGATTAATGAATTCATTTTATCAATCTTGTGAATCTCATGAAAATAAACATGATGAATATTTTGAAAAATGTGAGTGTATCATGCGTTTGATCTTAATGATTTCTCTTGATCACAATACTCATGTTTTGATTTTAAAAATTGATACTCATCTTTTGAAACATGAGTACACTTATATGAAATAAACAACTTAAGATGAAATACATCGTCATGATAAATTGAATCTCATGTCTTGAAATAATGTGTTATATTTTTGCCTTGATGATTTTTATATTGAAGTTTGCCTTTTGTTTTTTAAATACTTATTTTGACTTGACATAAAAAGACAAATGCATGTTTATACAAAATCAATAAAAATACTAAAAGAGAAATGCATATTTCTTGAACATCTCTCTTTCTCTAAAGTTTTCGATTTTCCATGAAAGACAAGTGATAAATTCATTTATGATATTTTGTGAATCTCTAAAATTATGAACAAGATTTTGATAATACGTTAGAAGAATCACTTAATGCTTTTCTCATCTTATCGAGATTAATGACTTCATAATATCTTAAGAATCTCGTAAATTATAAAAGTGATTTCGATGAATTAATTATGAGTTGAAAAATTGAACTAGAATGAGTCTCATTTATATCGAGATCTTGATAACTTGAGTTTTTCAAAACCTCTTTATTTATACTATGATTCTCCCATGTTATTGAAGAGAAATCCAAATGAATCATGAGTTATTTTCTCTTGACTTATTGATACTCAACTTGAGAAAATGTGCTTTGATGATTGAAACATTGCTTGCATAATTTGATTTTTCTCCTACGTTTCAATACACATGACTTGATGATTGAAATATTAATGCAAACGTTTGATATATCACTTGTCATGGTTTGAATATCGATGTAAAAGAAATGTTGCTCTTCTTGATATCTTTATGAATTTGAATAAGACTTTTTAAAGATTCTTGATTCATCTCTCAATCTCTTGGAATCTTAACTTGACTTGTGTGAATCAAGATGCATGAAACAAATTGTTCTCTTTGCTATTTGCTATCCAATGAATCATGATTGATATTATTGCTATTTTACCTCCTATGATTCATGCTGTAAAAATTTTATAAATCATGATGCAATAAAATTGCTTATGCAATAATCAAGTTGCTCTTTGTGCTATATCTTTTCAAATGAATCATGAGCCTTGATATCATATATCTCATGATATTGAAATAACAAGATTTCGTTGCCTTGCATGCCTTGTGTGATGATTGAAAATTAAATTTACCTTCTGATGAATCAATGAATCATGACGATATATGAGAATGATATGTTTTTATATATCATGATTCTTGGTTGTATGACATTTATCTTAAATTAAAAATTGATAAATATGAATCTTGATCTTGCTAAAAAGAATGTTATGAATCATGAATGATATCTTTTGGTTTTGATCCTTATTGAATTTACATATTGATATCCTTCATGACATGATTTCTTTGCATTGTTGTCTTGTATGCATCATATGATGATTGACATATTGATTGATGTAATTTATAAATGATATGAAAAATGGCTTGTATAATGATTGAATTTTTTAGCCATTTAGTCCTCCCTTCTTTTTGACAAAGACAAAGGGGGAGAAAAATTGCTACCTTGCAATTTCACAAGAAGTTAAGGATTACTATATCAAAGGATGTAAATATTGCTATCTTAACTATCTCAAAAGAAGCAAAATGCAAAACTTCGAAAATTTGGAATGTTACACTTGCCATGCCTTTATGTTTGTATGTTTTAATGAAAAAGTTAGCTTACATGTTTAAAGTGATTACACATAATTGCTAGCTCATTGCAAACAAAAAGTTGATAGCTTGCAAAGGCCAAACTTAGTTACAAAAGAGAAAAATTGAAAGGAAGCTAACTTGCGTATCGCAAAGTATGTTAGCTTGCTTATCATTATTGATTGTATGCTTATCATCTTTTTCCCTCATATCATGATTTTTGACTCTCTTGAATTCATGACTTAATATGCTGAAAATTTATGTTGTAAATTTGCTATTTAGTCATGATTAAAGCATCGACTATTTGTCCTCCACTTCTATTTGAAAATGACAAAGGGGGAGCTAGCTTGTTGAATTAATATTCATGACTTAAATTTTGATGATTGAAAATTTGATGAAAAAGAAATATGTTTAATAATTGAATCATTGATTTATTCTTTTATCATGGCTTAAAAATGAGTGAAAAGAAAATATGTTAGCACTTGTAATCATGACTTGATCCATTATTTTGATATATTTGTATCATGATTTGAAGATTGATGTAAATTTTTTTTGTGAAAACTTATGTGAAAAGTTTATATCATCATATTTGATCCTCCCTTTCTTTTTAACATTGATAAAGGGGGAGAAAGTTAATTGCTAGCTTGCATGAAAAATTTACTAGCTCATTCAAGGGGAAGAAAATTGCTATCTTGCTTACCTACAAAAGAGGAAAAGAACTTGCTATCTTGAAATATCAAAAATTTCTATCTTGCAAATTTCAAGAAAAGTAAAGTGCAAATTTGCACAAGAAGCAAGTGTTGAATTGCTATGCTTGGACATCTTGAAACTTGCTATGATTGAATAGTATGATTGGATGTTGTATTGCAAAGATATGCTTGAATGATGATGTGATTGATCGCTAGTATGATTGTAATATTTGCATATCATTGAAAACTAGCTATGATGCAACTTCTCTTTTTTGTTGATGACATAGGGGGAGAAGTAGATTGATGACTTCATGCATTGAATTAAATATTTTATATATTTGCATGATGGTTTTGTTATTTTCTCTTAACATTGTGATGAATGTTGCTTGGATTTAGGATAATCCAAGGTTTCTATCAATGGCATATTGATAGGGGGAGTTTGGTTAAACTTCGGGGAGTTATGGTTAACTTCGTTAGTCATTAATTAGTTGTCATCATCAAAAAGGGGGAGATTGTTGAATCTCGAATTTTGATGATGAAACTAATTGATTGTGGTTTATTGTTTAACTGCGTTTTGAGTTACGCAGGTCTACTATCGATCAGGATTAGACAGTTGACGCTAGAGGAATTGACGTTGCACCGGAAGTGATCACGTCAGGATATTGGATGTCAAGCCGGAGGTTCGGTCGACAATCGGCAGAAGGCTTCGTACGTCAGGCATCGGGCCAAGAAGAGCGTGTTGCACCAAGGATATCGGGGTTTCGGAGGTCAACCGCCGATTGGGCAATGGACCGCAAAAGAGGATGATGTGCCAAAGGATCAGACGAAGAGCTGACCAATGTCGTGCCGGGCAATTGAATATCAATTCGTGTTGTAATAACTGTCTAGATCGAAGTAGAGTTTTTGTTTGTGTGTGTGTAGAATTAACTACGATGATGATGAAGACGTAAAGCGAAACAAAGTATCGGAAGACAAGTGGGATGGATCGTTGAGAGTTCGAGAGTTCAACAGAAGTCCAAAGATTCGTTGGGAGTATTGTCGGAACCGGCCGAGAACGAGTAGGGAGTTTGCCGAAGGGTTTTCGGAAGTTCGCCAAAAGGTTTGTCGGAAGTTCACGGAGCTTGCCAAGAAAGATCAGAGCTTGCCAATGAAGCTCGTTGGAACTCGCCAAGATCATCATGAAGTCTGAGAGCTTGCCGAGAGTCCGCAGAATAGTTTTCGAGGGTTCGTCGGAAGACCGTCGAAAGTTTGATGCAAGAAGTCTTGTCTTGTGGACTTTGTAATAGCTTAGAAAATGTCTTGAAAATTCATAGTTAGCACTTAATTTGGTTTAGGATTAGGTGTTAATCCTATAAACCAAATTTGAGCCAATTTGGACTTCATTTGGACCGGTTTCGGTCTAGTTTTCGGTCGAAACCATAATGCTGAAATGACCTGGGCGGTGGTACCGCCCAATGGCCGAACCTTGGGTGGTAGTACCACCCCAGGCTGGTAGTAGCACCACCCAACACCTGAAGGCACCAGCGGTGGTACTGTTGGATGGGCGGTGGCACCACCCAGTACCTCCAGAATGCAAAAACCAAGGTGATTCAAATTTTATTGTCTAAATTTGGGCTCCAAATTTGAATCCTCTTGAAGCCTATAAATACCCCTCTCATTCATAAATGAATGAGGGTCTAGAACTGAAAAAAAAGAGGGAAACTCTCTTGAAAGTGTGTCAAATCTTTCCTCTAAGTCTTAAGAGTGTTCTAGTCCAAGAGAGGGGTAAGAGTGCTTATAAGGGTTATCTCCTAAGCCCGTCAAAAGGAGAGGTGATATGAGGGAGTTCATTCTCGCCCGTTAGAAGGAGGATAGCTAGTGGAAAGCTAGTGACCTCAAGCAAGTGGAATCTGAAGTGGATGTAGGTCGGATGACCAAACCACTATAAAAATCTGGTTTGTATTTACATTCTTGCTATTTACTTTACTGCAAACCCTTTCCACTTAATTTGATGCTCTACTTCTCATCTCTGCAAACATCTTTAAGTTAGAGCTTTTCTTATATGATTCCACCGATACGACTTTCATAATGCAAAACGAAGTTTTCACCGTACGAAGTTTCTGAAACTTGTTCAAATCGCTGAAAATTTATCGTTCCTTACCACTGCACTAATTCACCCCCCCCCTCTTAGTGCCGCTCGATCCCTAATAATTGCTCACTACATGAAGTACGCAGATGACTCCACTGTCGCTCAATATTAAATGTTGGGCTCCATGACTCTCGAGTTATAAAGACAACATAAAAAGATGGATGACAGTTCCATACTCCTACATCTCCACAAATTGTTTGAGGAATAAGGAAGAACTTAACGATATGAGATATCGAAGAGTCTCTTCCATGCCTGAATGACTAAGAGGACACTGGTTCAGAACTATGTTATTAAGATGATTGAGTGGATAGAGACACTCACAAGTCTAGGAATAGTCCTCGAGGATAACCTATGTGTGGATCTTGTGCTTCAGTCCCTACTCAATTCCTTTTCACAGTTCTTTATGCTGGTAAGACCAGAAAGAAAAGAAAGACAAAGAAGTCCCTTGAGAAGGGCAAAGGGCAAAGGTAGATCGGGTAAAGCAAAGGTTGCTAAGAAGACCCAAAGAGGATAAAAGTTAGTGCTTCCACTATGGTAAAGATGGATATTGGAAGAGGAACTACAAAGAGTATATTGTAGAGAAGGCGAAACAGAAGCTTAGAGAAGCTTTAGATATGCATTCATAATTAGTCTATATCTATCAGACTCAAATGATAACATATAGGTATTAGATACCGATAGTGTTTATCATATCTGTAATTTTTTGTAGGTTCTGACAGGACCTAGGAGATTGATGAGAGGCAAGATAAACCTCAAGATAGGCAATAAAGTAAGAGTTGCTACTATTGCTATTGGCGAGGTCACCCTACATCTGCCTGGTGGAGCTACTATTGCATTAGATACATGCTATTTTATTCCCTTTATTATCAAAAACCTTATTTTCATTTTATGTTTGACATTAAATGGTTATAAAGTAGTTTTTGAGAATAATAGTTGTTCAACTATTGAGGATGATAAGATCATCATGAGAGGAACATTGCATAATGATTTGATTATGCTAGATAGTACTCCATGTATCATGAATACAAGTATGTCCAAGAGGAAACGAGATGAGTTGAACAATATAAACTTATGATATTGTAGGCTAGGTCATATCCATGAGGGAAGGATTCAAAAGTTGCTAAGAGATGGATACCTAGATCCATTTGACAATGAGTCATATGCGACTTGTGAACCTTGCTTTCGTGGAAAGATGACTAACTCTCTATTTAGTGGAATTGGAGAGAGAGCCATTGAGTTGTGGTACTTATACATAGTGATGTATGTGGTCCCAAGTCAACTCAAGCCATCTATAGCTATTCCTACTTCATTATTTTTTACTTATGTTTTCTCTAGGTATGGACATGTGTACTTGATGAAGTACAAGTCCGAAGCCTTCGAGAAATTCAGGGAGTATAAGAATGAAGTAGAGATTTAGACTAGAAAGAGTATCAAGACTCTTCGATCAGATCGAGGAGGTGAGTACTTGAGTACAGAGTTCACCCAGTTCCTCAAGGATTAAGTGATTCTATCCCAATGGGCACCTCCTTGTACATCCTAGCTTAATACGTATCCGAAAGAAAGAATCACACACTATTAAATATGGTGCAGTCCATGATGAGTTTCGCCGACCTACCCATCTCATTCTGGGGATATGCCTTAGAGACCGTAGCTTACTTTCTGAATAGAATTCCAACTAAGTTAGTAGTGTCTACTCTATATGAGATATGGAATGGGAAGAACCCTGATCTTAAGGTTGTTAAGATTTGGGGTTGCCCTGCTCACATCAAGAGATACAACTCCGATAAGTTGAAATCCAAGATAAAATGATGCAAGTTTATGGGATACCCCAAGGAAACTTGTGGGTATTATTTCTATCACCCTGAGGACCAAAAGGTCTTTGTAACCAAGAGAGTAGTATTCCTTGAGAAGGAACACATTCTTGGTAGAGATAGTGGGAGCGTGATAAAGTTGAGTGAGGTTGGAGAACCTAGCTCAAGCACCATTCCACAACCAGAGTCTGTTCAGGTACCTAGCATATAAGTTCCAACTTACGTAGGTCCGGTAGAGTATCCCATCCTCCTGAGAGATATGTGGGATATATTAGAAGAGAGGATGTTGAGGATATTGATCCTCAGACCTACAAGGAGGCTATTATGAGCATAGACTCCTGGAAATAGCAAGAAGCCATGAATTCAGAAATGGATTCCATGTACTCCAATAAGGTTTGGAACCTAGTTGATACACCCGAGGGTATCATACCCATTGGCTGCAAGTGGATCTTCAAGAAGAAGATCAGAGTAGATAGAAAGGTAGAGGCCTCTAAAGCAAGGCTAATGGCTAAGGGGTATCGTCAAAGGCAAGGTGTTGACTATGATGAAACTTTCTCACCCATAGCCATGCTAAAATTCAATTAAATTCTATTAGCTATTGTAGCACACTATGATTATGAGATCTGGCAGATGGACGTCAAAATCGCATTCCTCAATGGTAACCTTGAGGAGGAGGTATATATGATACAACCTGAGGGATTCATATCCAAGGACAGTCCAGATAAGATATGCAGGTTGCTTAGGTCAATCTATGGACTGAAGCAAGCTTCTCGAAGTTGGAACATAAGATTTGATGAGGCGATCAGATCTTATAACTTCGTTAAGAATAAAGATGAACCTTGTGTATACAGAAAGGTAAGTAGGAGCACTATCACCTTTTTGGTACTATATGTGGAGGACATCCTAATCATTGAGAATGATGTCGGAATGCTTTCTACGCTAAAGGTTTGGCCATCTAGACACTTCTCCATGAAGGACTTAGGGAAAGCATCCTATATATTGGGGATTTGGATCTATAAAGATAGATCTAAGAGGATGCTTAGCTTATCCTAGTCCAGGTATATAGACACCATTGTCAAAAGGTTTGACATAAAAAATTTTAAGAGAGATCTCATACCGATAAGATATAGGTTATCACTTAATAGGAGTATGTCCCCAAAGACTCCTAAAGAAAGGGCAAACATGGATAGAATACCTTTTGCCTCAGCGATAGGGTCTATCATGTATATTATACTATGTACCAAGCCTGATATAGTATATGTTCTAAGTGTCACGAGCAGGTATCAGGCAGATCTAGAATTAGAGTACTAGAAAGCAATAAAATGTATCCTTAAGTACTTGAGAAGGACTAAGGATCTTTTACTGGTATATAGAGAAAGTAGCCTCAGGATTGAGGGCTACGGACTTAAGCTTTCAGTCCGATGTTGATGATGGCAAGCCAATTCAGGCCATGTGTTTATCCTGAATGAAGGAGCAATATGCTGGAAGAGTTCCAAGTAAGATACTACTACTGACTCGACCACAGAGGCGGAGTACATTCTGTGGTAGAGGTAGTAAAGGAGGGAGTCTGGATAAAGTAGTTCATCACAGATTTGGGAGTCATGCTAAGCAGCGAAGAGCTGATTCCCTTATATTGAGACAACTATGAGGCAGTTACTCAAATAAGGAAACCTAGGTCTCATCAGAAGTGTTCTGAGGATGTTCCAGCTTATTAGAGAGATCGTGGCCCAAAGAGATGTAGTAGTGGAAAGAGTTCCATCCGAAAATAACATTGTAGATCCACTAACAAAGCCATTGACTCAGATTATCTTTGAGAGTCATAGAGGTCTGATGGTTATCAGACACATAGGTGATTGGCTTTGCTAGTTATAGGTGCCCTACAAGCCAATCACATTAGTGGTTGCACCTGTAACACACTGCTTCAATCTCTTTGATAATTATTATTAGTATTATCTCACATTATCTAGATGTATATTGTGATGTCCTTGGATCTATGCAATGGGAATCGGATCGTGATGAGATCACGATAATGAGACCGATTCACCTTTAAACACAGACCTTAAATTATCCTGATCATAGATTACTCGAGAAGGACATCAAGATAACCGGATAGACTGGTGTGCTGTATACCTGTTCATATGATGGAGGTAGCTGGTCTTATAGCTACTCCTATGGGGACACTAAGGGTACAATGCATGTGCTCATTGGAGAATGAGTTCACTGATTGATCCGCCTACGGAATGCTGGATGGTTATTGATACCTAACGTCAGACAGCAATTCTATAGTCCCAGTAGTGTATCTAATCCTTAGACTTGAGACACCAAGGATGTCCTGTATGAGTATTCCACTCTTTGATACCGGACTTATAGGTTTGGAAAGTTTTATATCTAGTACAACCGGTCATTGTGAGTGGTAGCCAACTTTATGAGGGCTATTGAGTGTCAATAGAGGATCATTTGCTCTCGGTATCATGAGAGGAATATCTCATGTGTACTTGCTAGAAAAAATCCTTGGTCAAGGTTATTCGGATTGAGAGAGAAAGAGTTCTCCGGGAGAATCTGACAAGAGCAAGACTCGAGGAGAGACCGTATGGGCCTGACAGCACCATGCCCGGTATAGGGTCTCTGGGATATTAGATGGATGAGAGATTATATATACATGGTAACTGAGGACATATAAGTCTAAAGGATTGGATTCCCCTGTATCGTCTAGGGGCCGCGGCGTAGTGGCCTAGTACATCCGCGATCGATGAGTTAGGTGAATTATTATAGAGATAATAATTCACTAAGTCAAAAGGAGTTCTGACAAGTATGACTCGCGGCCAGCTCGATATTGGGCCTTGAGAGTCACACACATATGGTAGGTGTTGTGACGAGTAGAGATTCGGATATGAGATATCTGCTGAATCTCCTATCTTATTGGATATCCATTAAGCCCCTGAATTATTGGATCTTAAGATGAGATCCAATAATTACTAATAAGAGATTATTGGGTAGAGGCCCACTAATCCAAAAGGCTTGGGTAATTGGATGGAGATCCAATACCCAATATGGCAAAAGATCCATTAAGGTTTTTCAGGGGGCCTCTATAAATAGGAGGGGACCAAAGCTCTATAGGCTGAGGGTTTTTGGTAGCCACCTCTTATTCGCCTCTCCCAATGAGAGAGGTGCATCATCACAATCCCTGCCGTGTAGATACCACTAGAGAGGAGGATGCTTAACCTCCTTCATCCTCTCACACAGATCTGTAGGAATTCAGGGATATATGATCTCCCTAGGTATCTTCTTTTTTTCATGCAGTTTTGCGGATTTATTTTTGACGCACCGATCTTCGCACGATGACGGAAACTTTCTATGGGAAATCTGGGGTGTTTTGTTTTCTGTTCTTCCGCTGTGCATGTGATGTCACTCCCCTTGATGGATTTCCCAACAAGCTTTAGGTCAAGTGGGAGATTGCTAGTTATAGGTGCCCTACAAGCCAATCACATGAATGATGGCACCTATAACATGCTGCGTCAATCTCTTTGCTTATAATTATTGGTATTTTCTCACATTATCTAGATGTATATTATGATGTCCTTGGGTCTATACAATAGGAATCAGATCATGATGAGATCACGATAATGAGACCGATTCACCTTTAAACACAGACTCTAAATAATCTTGGTCATAGGTTACTCGAGGAGGACATTGAGACAACCGGATAGATTGGTATACTGTATATCCATCCATATGATGGAGGTGGCTGGTCTCATAGCTACTCATGTGAGGACACTAAGGATATAGTGCAGGTGCTAAATGGAGAATGAGTTCACTGATTCATCCGCTTACGGAGTGCTAGATGGTTATTGATATCTCATGTCAGATAGTGATTCCGTAGTCCCAGTAGTATATATAGTCCTTAGACTTGAGACACCAAGGATATCATGTATGAGTACTCCACTCTTTGATACCAGACTTATAGGTTTGGAAGTTCCAAATCTTGTATAGTCGGTTATTGGGAGTGGCAGTGAACATTACGAGGGCAATTGAGTATCAATAGAGGATCATCCACTCTCGATATCATGAGAGGAATATCCCATGTGTTCTTGTTTAGGCAAATCCCTGGCCAGGGTCATTCGGATTGAGAGAGAAAAAGTTCTACGGGAGAATCCGATTAGAGCAAGACTCGAGTGAAAACCGTATGGGCCTGACAGCACCATGCCCAATATATGATCTCTGGGATATTAGATGGATGAGGGACTATAGGTGCATGGTAACTAAGGATAGATAGGTCCAAAGGATTGGATTCTCTTGTATCGTCTCGGGACTACGACGTAGTGGCCTAGTACATCCGTAGTTGATGAGTCGAGTAAATTATTATAAAGATAATAATTCACTGAGTCAGAAGGAGTTCTGATAGGTATGACTCATGGCCAGCTCGATATTGGGCCTAGAGGGTCACACACATATGGTAGGTATTGCAACGAGTAGAGGTTCAGATATGAGATATCCACCGAAGCCCCTATCTTATTGGATATCCAATAAGCCCCTGTATTATTGGATCCTATGAATGAGATCCAATAAGAGTTAGATTATTATGTAGAGACCCATTGATCTAAGAGGCTTAGGTAATTGGATAGAGATCCAATACTTAATATGGCTAGATTCATTATGGTTGACAGGAGGCCTCTATAAATAGAAGGGAATCAAATGCTCATACATAGTGATGTATGCGGTCCCATGTCGACTCATGCCATTAGTGGTCACTCCTATTTCATTACTTTCATTGATGATTTCTCAAGATATGGACATGTGTACTTGATGAAGTACAAGTCTGAAGCTTTTGAGAAATTCAGGGAATATAAAAATGAAGTGGAGAACTAAACAGAAAAGAGTATTAAAACCCTTCGATCAGATCGAGGAGGTGAGTACTTGAGTACAGAGTTCACCTAGTTCCTCAAAGACTATGGGATCTTATCCCAATGGACACCTACTTATACACCACAGCTTAATGGTGTATCAAAAAGGAGGAATCTTACACTGTTAGACATGGTGCGTTCCATGATGTGTTTTGCTGACCTACCCATCTCATTCTGGGGATATGCCCTAGAGACCGCAGCTTACCTTCTGAACAGAATTCCAACCAAGTTAGTGATGTCTACTTCATATAAGATATAGAATAAGAAGATGCCTGATCTTAAGATTGTTACGATTTGGGGCTGCCCTACCCACGTTAAGAGACACAACCCTGACAAGTTGGAATCTAGAACGGAACAGTGCAAGTTCATGGGATACCCCAAGGAAACTTGTGGGTATTATTTCTATCTCCTAAGGAAAACAAAAACCCCATATTTCCTATAGAAAGTTTCCATCGTCGTGCGAAGATCGGTGCATCAAAAACAAATCCGCAGAACTGCATGTGTAAAAGAAGATACCTAGGGAAATCGTATATTCCTGAATTCCTGCAGATCTGTGGGAGAGGATAAAGGAGGTCAAGCGTCCTCCTCTCTAGCGGTATCCACATGACAGGGATTGTAACGATGCACCTCTCTCTCTCGGGAGAGGAGAACAGGAGGTGGCTACCAAAAGAAACCCCCAGCCTATAGAGCTTTGGTTCCCTCCTATTTATAGAGGCCTCCTGAAGTCCCTAATGGATCTTTGGCCCTATTAGGTATTGGATCTCCATCCAATTACCTAAGCCTCTTAGATTAGTGGGTCTCTACCCAATAATCTCTTATTAGTAATTATTAGATCTCATCTCAAGATCCAATAATTCAAGGGCTTAATGGATATCCAATAAGATAGGAGGTTCAGTGGATATCTCATATCCGAACCTTTGCTCATCGCAATACCTACCATATGTGTGTGATCCTCTAGTCCCAATATCGAGCTGGCCATGAGTCATACTTGTCAGAACTCCTTTTGACTTAGTGAATTATTATCTCTATAATAATTCACCCAACTCATCGACTGCGGACGTACCAGGCAACTACAACGCGACCCCCAGACGATACAGGGGAATCCAATCCTTTAGACTTATCTATCCTCAGTTACCATGTATCTTTAGTCCCTCATCCATCCAATATCCTAGAGACCCTAAAATGGGCATGGTGTTATCAGGCCCATATGGTCTCTCCTCGAGTCTTGCTCTTGTCATATTCTCCTGGAGAACTCTTTCTCTCTCAATCTGAATAACCTTGGCTAAGGATTTGTTTGAGCAAGTACACATGGGATATTCCTCTTATGATACCGAGAGTGGATGATCCTCTATTGACACTCAATAGCCCTCGTGAGGTTGGCTACCACTCCCAATAACCGGTTGTACTAGATTTAAAACTTTTCAAACCTATAAGTCTGGTATCAAAGAGTGGAGTACTCATACAGGACATCCTTGGTGTCTCAAGTCTAAGGACCAGACACACTACTGGGACTACGGAATCGCTGTCTGACGTGAGGTATCAATAACCATCCAGCATGCCGTAGGCAAATCAATCAGTCAACTCATTCCCCAATGAGCACCCGCACTGTACCCTTAGTGTCCCCACACGAGTAGCTATAAGACCAGCTACCTCCATCATATGGACGAGTATATAACACACTAGTCTATCCGGTTATCTCGATGTCCTTCTCGAGTAACCTTTGATCAGGATAATTTAGGGTCTATGTTTAAAGATGAATCAGTCTCATTATCATGATCTCATCATGATTCAATTCCCATTACACAGATCCAAGGACATCACAATATATACAACACACAAGATAAAGTGATAAAACGCCTAATAATAACAAAGAGAAAAAGTGCATATCAAGTTACAAGTGCCATCACTCATGTGATTGGCTTGTAGGGCACATATGACTAGCAATCTCCCACTTGACCTAAAGCCAATCACCAATATGTCTGATCCCTATCAGACCTCTGTGATGCTCAAACATAATCTGAGTCAATTGCTTTGTCAATAGATCTACAATGTTATCTTCGGATGGAACTCTTTCCACTACTACATCTTTGCGGGCCACGATCTCTCTAATACGTTGGAACCTCCTCATAACACTTCTGATGAGACCCGGGTTCCCTTATTTGAGTAATCATCTCGTATTTGTCGTAATATAAAGGAATCAGCTCCTCGCTGCTCGGGATGACTCCTAGATCTATGATGAACTTCTTCATCCAGACTCCCTCCTTTGTTGCCTCTACCGCAGCGATGTATTCCGCCTCTGTGGTCGAGTCAGCAGTAGTGTCTTGCTTGAAACTCTTCCAGCATACTACTCCTCCATTCAGGGTGAATACATACCCTGAATTAGACTTGCTATTATCGACATCAGACTGGAAGCTCGAGTCCGTGTAGCCCTTAACCTTGAGGCTACTACCTCCATATATCAGTAAAAGATCCTTAGTCCTTCTCAAGTACTTAAGGATACTTTTTACTGCTTTCCAGTGCTCCAAGCCTAGATCTGCCTGATATCTACTCGTGACACTCAAAGCATGTGCTATATCAAGCTTGGTACATAGCATAGCATATATGATAGATCCTATCGCTGATGCATATGGTATCATATCCATGTGTGCCCTTTCTTTAGCAGTCTTTGGGGACATACTGCTAGTTATAGGTGCCCTACAAGCCAATCATATGAGTGATTGCACTTGTAACACGTTGCGTCAATCTCTTTGCTTATTATTATTAGCATTATATCACTTTATCTTGTGTGTTGCATATATTGTGATGTCCTTGGATCTATGGAATGAGAATTGGATCGTAATGAGATCATGATAATGAGACTGATCCACCTTTAAACACAGACCCTAAATTATCCTGGTCATAAGTTACTCGAGAAGGACATCGAGATAACTGGATAGACTAGTGTGCTGTATACCCATTCATATGATGGAGGTAGCTAGTCTCATGGCTACTTATGTGGGGACACTAAGGGTACAGTGCATGTGCTCATTGAAGAATGAGTTCACTAATTGATCGGCCTACGGAATGCTGGATGGTTATTAATACCTCACATCAGATAGCGATTCCGTAGTCCCAGTAGTATATCTGGTCCTTGGACTTGAGACACCAAGGATGTCCTGTATGAGTACTCCACTCTTTGATACCGAACTTATAGGTTTAGAAAGTTTCAAATCTAGTACAATCGGTCATTGGGAGTGGTACCCAACCTAACAAGGGCTATTGAGTGTCAATAAAGAATCATCTACTCTCGGTATCATGAGAGGAATATCCCATGTGTTCTTGCTCGAACAAATCCTTGGCCAAGGTTATTAGGATTTAGAAAGAAAGAGTTCTCCAGGAGAATCCGACAAGAGCAAGACTCGAGGAGAGACCGTATAGGCCTGACAGCACCATGCCCAGTATAGGGTCTTTGGGATATTAGATGGATGAGGGACTATAGATATATAGTAACCGAGGATAGATAGGTCCAAAGGATTGGATTACCCTGTATCGTCTAGGG
The DNA here is from genome assembly GCA_024322285.1 of Musa beccarii. Taxonomy (NCBI): domain Eukaryota; kingdom Viridiplantae; phylum Streptophyta; class Magnoliopsida; order Zingiberales; family Musaceae; genus Musa; species Musa beccarii. The sequence goes on from CM044398.1 coordinate 56,805,284, forward strand.
GCCGCGGCGTAGTGGCCTGGTACGTCCGCAGTCGATGAGTTGGGTGAATTATTATAGAGATAATAATTCACTAAGTCAGAAGGAGCTCTAAAAAGTATGACTCACAGCCAGCTCGATATTGGGCCTAGAGGGTCACACACATATGGTAGGTGTTGCGACGAGTAAAGGTTCGGATATGAGATATCTACTGAACCCCCTATCTTATTGGATATCCATTATGCCCCTGAATTATTGGATCCTAAGATGAGATCCAATAATTGCTAATAAGAGATTATTGGGTAGAGACCCACTAATCCAAGAGGCTTGGGTAATTGGATGGAGATCCAATACCCAATAGGGCAAAAGATCAATTAGGATTTTAAGGGGGCCTCTATAAATATGAGGGAACCAAAGCTCTACAGACTTAGGGTTTTCTTTTGGTAGTCACCTCCTATTCTCCTCTCCCTAGAGAGATGTTGGAAAATCCACAAGGGGGGAGTGACATCACATGCGCAATAGAAGAACAAAAAACAAAACCCCAGATTTTCCGTTGAAAGTTTCCATCGTCGTGCGAAGATCGATGTGTCAAAAACAAATACGCAAAACTACACGTGTAAAAGAAGATACCTAGGGAGATCGTATATCACTGAATTCCTGCAGATCTGTGGGAGATGAAGGAGGTCAAGCGTCCTCTTCTCTACCGATATCCACACAGCAGGGATTGCGATGATGCACCTCTGTCTCTAGGGAGAGGAGAACAGGAGGTGGCTACCAAAAGAAACCCTCAGCCTATAGAGCTTTGGTTCCCTCCTATTTATAGAGGCTCCCTGAAAAACCCTAATGGATCTTTTGCCCTATTGGGTATTAGATCTCCATCCAATTATCTAAGCCTCTTGGATTAGTGGGTTTCTACCCAATAATCTCTTATTAGCAAGTTTTGGATCTCATCTCAGGATCCAATAATTCAAGGGCTTAATGGATATCCAATAAGATAGGGGGTTCAGCGGATATCTCATATCCAAACCTCTACTCGTCGCAACACCTACCATATGTGTTTAACCCTCTAGACCCAATATCGAGCTGGCCGTGAGTTATACTTATCAGAACTCCTTCTGACATAGTGAATTATTATCTCTATAATAATTCACCCAACTCATCGACTACGGATGTACCAGGCCACAATGCCGCGGCCCATAGATGATACATGGGAATCTAATCCTTTGGACTTATTTGTCCTCAGTTACCATGTATCTATAATCTCTCATCCATCTAATATCCCAGAGACCCGATAACGGGCATGGTGCTGTCAGGCCCATACGGTCTCTCCTCGAGTATTGCTCTTGTCGGATTCTCCTAGAGAACTCTTTCTCTCTCAATCCAAATAACCTTGGCCAAGGATTTGTTCGAGCAAGAATATATGAGATATTCCTCTCACGATACTGAGAGTGGATGATCCTCTATTGACACTCAATAGCCCTTGTAAGGTTGGCTCCCACTACCAATGACCGGTTGTACTAGATCTGGAGCTTTCCAAACCTATAAGTCCGGTATCAAAGTGTGGAGTACTCATACAGGACATCCTTGGTGTCTTAAGTCTAAGGACCAGATACACTACTGGGACTACGAAATCGCTGTCTGACGTGAGGTATCATTAACCATCCAGCATTCCGTAGGCGGATCCAACAGTGAACTCATTCTCCAATGAGCACCTGCACTGTACCTTTAGTGTCCCCACACGAGTAGCTGTGAGACCAGCTACCTCCATCATATGAATAGGTATACAGCACACCAGTCTATCCGGTTATCTTGATGTCCTTCTCGAGTAACCTATGACCAGGATAATTTAGGGTTTGTGTTTAAAGGTGAATCGGTCTCATTATCGTAATCTCATCACGATCCAATTCCTATTGCACAGATCTAAGGACATCACAATATATATCTAGATAATGTGAGATAATGCCAATAATCATAAGCAAAGAGATTGACGCAGCATCTTACAGGTGCAATCACTTATGTGATTGGCTTGTAGGGCACCTATAATTAGCAATCTCCCACTTGACCTAAAGTCAATCACCAACATGTCTGATCCCCATCAGACCTCTATGACGCTCAAAGATAATCTGAGTCATTGGCTTTGTTAGTGGATCTGTAATGTTATCTTCGGATGGAACTCTTTCCATTACAACATCTCTTCGGGCAACGATCTCTCTTATATGTTGGAACCTCCTAAGAACACTTCTGTTAAGACCCGGGTTCCCTTATTTGAGTAATCGCCCCATATTTGTCATAATTTAAGGGAATCAGCTCGTCGCTACTTGACTTGACTCTCAAATCTTTGATGAACTTCTTCATCCAGACTCCCTCCTTTATTGCCTCTACTGTAGCAATGTATTCCACCTCTGTGGTCGAGTCAGCAGTAGTGTCTTGCTTGGAACTCTTCCAGCATACTGCTCCTCCATTCAGGGTGACCATATACCCTGAATTAGACTTGCTATCATCGACATCGGACTAGAAGCTCGAGTCTGTGTAGCCCTCATCCTTCAGGCTACTACCTCCATATAGTAGAAAAAGATCCTTAGTCCTTCTTAAGTACTTAAGGATACATTTTATTGCTTTCCAATGCTCTAAGCCTGGATTTGCTTGATATCTACTCGTGACACTCAAAGCATGCACTATATCAGGCTTGGTACATAGCATAGCATACATGATAGATCCTGATGCATATGATATCATATCCATATGTGCCCTTTCTTTAGGAGTCTTTGAGGACATACTCCTAAAAAGTGATATTTCATGTCTCATTGGTATGAGACCTCTCTTAGAATTTTTCATGCTAAACCTTTTGACAATGGTGTCTATGTACTTGAATTGGGACAAGCCAAGCATCCTCTTGGATCTATATCTATAGATCTGTATCCCCAATATGTAGGATGCTTCCCCTAAGTCCTTCATGGAGAAGTGCTTAGATAACCAAGTCTTTACTGTGGAGAGCATTCCTATATCATTCCCAATGATCAGGATGTCATCCACATATAATACCAAAAAGGTGATAGTGCTCCCACTTACTTTTCTGTACACACAAGGCTCATCTTCGTTCTTAACGAAGTCATAAGATATGATCGCATCATCAAATCTTATGTTCCAACTTTAAGAAGATTGCTTCAATCCATAAATAGATCTAAGCAACCTGCACACCTTATTTGAGTTATCCCTGGACACGAATCCCTTAGGCTGTATCAAATACACTTCCTCCTTGAGGTTGCCATTGAGGAATGCGGTTTTGACGTCCATCTGCCAGATCTCATAATCATAGTGTGCTGTAATAGCCAATAGAATTCGAATGGATTTTAGCATGGCTACAGGTGAGAAAGTTTCATCATAGTCAACACCTTGCCTTTGACGATACCCCTTAGCCACTAGCCTTGCTTTATAGGTCTCTACATTTCCATCTACTCCAATCTTCTTTTTGAAGATCCACTTGCAGCCAATGGATATAATACCCTCGGGTGCATTAACTAGGTTCCAAACCTTGTTGGAGTACATGGAATCCATTTATGAATTTATGGCTTCTTGCCATTTCCCGGAGTCTATGCATATAATAGCCTCCTCGTAGGTCTAAGGATCAATATCCTCAACATCCTCTCTTCTGATATGTCCCACATATCTCTCAGGTAGATGGGATACTCTATCGGACCTACATAATGTTAGAACTTGTGTGCTAGGTATCTGAACAGACTCTGGCTATGGAATGGTGCTTGAGCTAGGTTCTCCAACCTCACTCAATTCTATCATGCTCCCACTGTCTCCACCAAGAATGTGTTCCTTCTCAAGGAACACTGCTCTCTTGGCTACAAAGACCTTTTGGTCCTCAAGGTGATAGAAATAATTTCCACAAGTTTCCTTGGGGTATTCAACGAACTTGCACCATTCCGTCCTAGATTTTAACTTGTTATGGTTGTGTCTCTTAACGTGGGCAGGGCAGCCCCAAATCTTAATAACTTTAAGATCGGGTTTTTTCCCATTCCATATCTCATATGGAGTAGACATCACTGATTTAGTTGGAATTCTATTAAGAAGGTAAACTATAGTCTCTATTAATAATATTAAGGTAAACTATGACACATTATATTAGGAGACCAAACCAAAATCCCCTCTATTAATAATATTAAGTCGGTAAACGTGAGGCAATTAGATTGACCCACGTGGCCTTCTATCATTATAGGTAGGAACCGATTTCCGGTGTAGGTTGAGTTGGTCGAGTCCCTCGAGACTCACCTATATCGCGTTTCGCTATCTTATCTATGACATAGAGATATCATTAGTGACCTGAGAATATGGTATGCTTGGTCGAGTCCCTTGAGAGTATATCACCGAATCAGACTCATCTGGTAACGATGGTGATGACTTAACCAAACATCATGGTTAGTCGAGTCCCTCGAGGCCATGGTGGTTCGAAGGCTGAACAGGACGGGAATCACAAGAAGTTATGATTGGCAAGAGTTGCCTACCTTTACGAGCTTAACGTGATTGGTCAAGTCCCTCGAGGTTACGTTAAGACGCCGATTGGATCCTAATCCCCACTAGAGATCCGCTAGGGGTCTCCGATTCACATACCGAAGGGTGTTGTATGTCTCATGAAATATTAGTGGGAATACATTAAGATAGAAGTCCTTATCTTAATTGTTTAAATTTTTATAAAGTCTGCATGTTATTTATTTCTGATACAACTTTTATTTCAGAAAAAATATTACTTTAAAATCCTTTACGTGGCATACTTGATGCCAACCGCCTCACTAGTCCAAATTATATGGATTGGCTTCGTAATCTGAGAATCGTTCTCACGGCGGAGAAAATTGTGTATGTCCTTGATACAGTGATTCCTACGCCCGACGAAGGGGAAGTGAGGATGAGATCGCTCGTTATGTGAAGTACTTAGATGATTCCACTCTTGCTCAGTGTTATATGTTGGCCTCTATTACTACTAAGTTACAAAGACAGCATGAAAATATGGATTCTAATTCCATACTCCTGCATCTCCTTAAACTGTTTAAGGAATAGGAAAAAACTCAATGGTATGAGATATTAAAGAGTCTTTTCCATGCTAGGATGACTGAGGGGACACCAGTTCAGAACCATATCCTTAAGATGATTGAGTGGATCGAGAAACTCATAAGTCTAGGAATGGTCCTAGAGGATAACTTGTGTGTGGATCTTGTGCTTCAGTCCCTACCAGATTCCTTTTCTCAGTTTATAATAAATTTTAATATGAACAAACTTGAGGTGACCCTCCCAGAGCTTTTTAATATGTTGAGAGAAGCAGAGAGCACCATCAAGAAAGAGAAACCGGTTCTCTACACTAGTGAGACCAGAAAGAAAAGGAAGGCTGAAAAGACTCTTAAGAAGGGCAAGGGCAAGGGCAAAATGGGTAAGGCAAAAGTTACCAAAATAGACCCAACAAAAGACAAAGGCCAATGCTTCCACTACAGCAAAGATGGGCATTGGAAGAGGAACTGCAAAGAGTACCTTGTAGAGAGGGCGAAACAGAAGCTTGTAGAAGTTTCAGGTACATTCATGATCAGTCTCCATTTGTTAGAATCTTATGATAACACATGGGTATTGGATACCAGGAGTGCTTATCATATATGTAATTTATTGCAGGTTCTGGCAGGACATAGGAGATTGAACAGTGGTGACATGGACCTTAAGATGGGTAATGGAGCAAAGGTTGCTGTAGTGGCTACTGGCAAGGTCACTTTACATCTGCCTGGTGGAGCTATTATTGCATTAGATGCATGCTATTATGTTCCTTCTATTATCAAAAATATTATTTCCATTTCATGTTTGACAGTTAGTGGATATAAATTAGTTTTTGAGAACAATGGTTGTTCAATAATATTAGATGATCAGATCATCACGAGAGGAACATTGCATAATAGTTTATTTATGCTAGATACAACTCCACATATCATGAGTGTAAGTAAGTCTAAGAGAAAATGAGAAGTAAAGAACCAGACAAGAAAGAGTATTAAAACCCTTCGATCAAATCGAGAGGTGAGTACTTGAGTACAGAGTTCACCCAGTTTCTCAAAGACTGTGGGATCTTATCCCAATGGACACCTCCTTATACACCACAGCTTAATGGTGTATCAAAAAGGAGGAATCACACACTGTTAGATATGGTGCATTCCATATTGTGTTTCACTGACCTACCCATCTCATTCTGGGGATATGCCCTAGAAATTACAGCTTACCTTCTGAACAGAATTCCAACTAAGTTAGTGATGTCTACTCCATATGAGATATGGAATGGAAAGAAACCCGATCTTAAGATTGTTAAGATTTGGAGCTGCCCAGCCCATGTTAAGAAACACAACACTAACAAGTTGGAATCTAGGATGGAACGGTGTAAGTTCGTGAGATACCCCAAGGAAACTTGTGGGTATTATTTGTATCACCCTGAGGACCGAAAGGTCTTTGTAGCCAAGAGAGCAGTGTTCCTTGAAAAGGAACACATTCTTGGTGGGGATAGTGGGAGCATGATAGAGTTGAGTGAGGTTGGAGAACCTAGCTCAAGCACCATTCCAGAATCTGTTCAGATACCTAACACACAAGTTCCAACTTTATGTAGGTCCGATAGAGTATCCCATCCTCCTGAGAGATATATGGGACATATCAAAAGAGAGGATGTTGAGGATATTGATCCTCAAACCTATAAGGAGGCTATTATGAGCATAGACTTCGGGAAATGGCAAGAAGTCATGAATTCAGAAATGGATTCCATATACTCCAATAAGGTTTGGAACCTAGTTGATGCACCCGAGAGTATTGTACCCATTGGTTACAAGTGGATCTTCAAAAAGAAGATTGGAGTAGATGGAAAGATAGAGACCTATAAAGCAAGGCTAGTGGCTAAGGGGTATCGTCAAAGGCTAGTGGATGACATCCTGATCATTGGGAATGATGTAGGAATGTTCTCCACAGTAAAGACTTGGTTATCTAAGCACTTCTCCATGAAGGACTTAGGGGAAGCATCCTGTATATTGGGGATACGGATCTATAGAGATAGATCTAAGAGGATGCTTTGCTTGTCTCAATCCAGGTACATAGACACCATTGTCAAAAGGTTTGGCATGAAAAATTTCAAGAGAGGTCTCATACCAATGAGACATGGAATATCACTTTCTAGGAGTATATCCCCAAAGACACATGGATATGATGCCATATGCATCAGCGAAAGGGTCTATCATGTATGCTATACTATGTACCAGGCCTGATATAGTGCATGCTCTGAGTGTCACGAGCAGATATCAGGCAGATCCAGGCTTGAAGCACTAGAAAGCAGTAAAATGTATCCTTAAGTACCTGAGAAGGACTAAGGATCTTTTACTGGTATATGGAGGTAGTAGCCTCAAGGCTGAGGGCTACACGGACTCGAGCTTCCAGTTCGATATCGATGATAGCAAGTCTAATTTAGGGTATGTGTTCACCTTGAATGGAGGAGCAATATGCTAGAAGAGTTCCAAGCACAAGACACTACTACTGACTCGACCTTAGAGGCAGAATACATTGCTACGATAGAGGCAGCAAAGGAGGGAGTCTGGATGAAGAAGTTCATCACTGATCTAGGAGTCATCCTAAGCAACGAGGAGCTGATTCCTTAATTTTGTGATAAATACGGGATGATTACTCAAATAAGGGAACTCGGGTCTCATCAGAAGTGTTTTGTGGAGGTTCCAACTTATTAGAGAGATCGTGGCCCGAAGAGATGTAGTAATGGAAAGGGTTCCATCCAAAGATAACATTGTAGATCCACTGACAAAGCCACTGACTCAAATTGTCTTTGAGCATCATAGAGGTCTGATAGGGATCAGACATGTTGGTGATTGGCTTTAGGTCAAGTGGGAGATTGCTCATTATATGTGCCCTACAAGCCAATCATATGAGTGATTGCACTTGTAACACGCTGCGTCAATCTCTTTGCTTATGACTATTGGCATTATATCACTTTATCTTGCATGTTGCATATATTATGATGTCCTTGGATCTGTGCAATGGGAATCGAATCGTAATGAGATCATGATAATGAGACCGATTCATCTTGAAACACAGACCCTAAATTATCCTAGTCATAGATTACTCGAGAGGGACATCGAGATAACCGGATAGACTGGTATACTGTATACCCATTCATATGATGGAGGTAGCTGGTCTCATAGCTACTTATGTAGGGACACTAAGGGTACCGTGTAGGTGCTTATTGGAGAATGAGTTCACTGATTGATCCGCCTACGGAATGTTGGATGGTTATTGATACCTCATGTCAAACAGTGATTCTGTAGTCCCAGTAGTGTATCTGTTCCTTAGACTTGAGACACCAAGGATGTCCTGTATGAGTAGTCCACTCTTTGATATAAGACTTATAGGTTTGGAAAGTTTCAGATCTAGTACAGTCAGTCATTGGAAGTGGTAGCCAACCTTACGAGGGCTATTGAGTATCAATAGAGGATCATCTGCTATCGGTATCATGAGAGGAATATCCCATGTGTTCTTGCTCGAACAAATCCTTGGCCAAAGTTATTCGGATTGAGAGAGAAAGAGTTCTCTGAGAGAATCCGACAAGAGCAAGACTCGAGGAGAGACCGTAAAGGCCTGACAACACCATGCCCGGTATAGGGTCTCTGGGATATTAGATAGATGAGGGTCTATAGATACATGGTTAGTAAGGATAGATTGGTCCAAAGGATTGGATTCCCTTGTATCGTCTGGGGGCCATGGCGTAGTGGCCTGGTATGTCCGCAGTCGATGAGTTGGGTGAAATATTATAGAGATAATAATTCACTAAGTCAGAAGGAGTTCTTACAAGTATGACTCACGGCCAGCTCGATATTGGGCCTAGAGGGTCACACACATATGATAGGTATTGCGACGAGTAGAGGTTTGGATATAAGATATCCGCTGAACCCCCTATCTTATTGGATATCCATTAAGCCTCTGAATTATTGGATCCTGAGATGAGATCCAAAAATTGCTAATAATAGATTATTGGGTAGAGACCCACTAATCTAAGAGGCTTGGATAATTGGATGGAGATCCAATACCTAATAGGGCAAAAGATCCATTAGGGTTTTAAGGGGGCCTCTATAAATAGGAGGGAACCAAAGCTCTATAGGCTGAGGGTTTTCTTTTGGTAGCCACCTCCTATTCTCCTCTCCCTAGAGAGAGAGGTGCATCGTCGTAATCCCTGCCGTGTGGATACCGCTAGAGAGGAGGACGCTTGACCTCCTTCATCCTCTCCTATAGATCTGTAGGAATTCAGGGATATATGATCTTCCTAGGTATCTTCTTTTACACGTGCAGTTTTGCGGATTTGTTTTTGATGCACCAATCTTCGCACGACGATAGAAACTTTCTATGAGAAGTCTGGGGTTTTGTTTTCTGTTCTTCTACTATGCATGTGATGTCGCTCCCCTTGTGGATTTCCCAACACATACTTCTAGAAAGTGATATTCCATGTCTCATTGGTATGAGACCTCTCTTGGAATTTTCCATGCCAAACCTTTTGACAATGGTGTCTATATACCTGAACTGGGATAAGCCAAGCATTCTCTTGGATCTATCTCTATAGATCTGTATCCCCAATATGCATGATGCTTTCCCTAAGACCTTCATGGAGAAGTGCCTAGATAACCAAGTCTTTATTATGGAGAGCATTCCTACATCATTCCCAATTATCAGGATGTCATCCACATATAATACCAAAAAGGTGATAGTGCTCCTACTTACTTTCCTGTACACACAAGGCTCATCTTCGTTCTTAATGAAGTTATAAGATCTGATCACCTCATCAAATCTTATGTTCCAACTTCGGGAAGCTTGCTTCAAACCATAAATAGACCTAAGTAACCTGCACACCTTATCTGGGTTATCCCGGGACACGAATCCCTCAAGCTATATCATTTACACCTCCTCCTCGAGGTTACCATTGTGGAATACAATTTTGACGTCCATCTACCAGATCTCATAATCATAGTGTGCTGCAATAGCCAATCGAATTCGAATGGATTTTAGCATGGCTATAGGTGGGAAAGTTTCGTCATAGTCAACACCTTGCCTTTGATGATACCCCTTAGCCACTAGCCTTGCTTTATAGGTCTCTACCTTTTCATCTACTCCAATCTTCTTTTTGAAGATCCACTTGCAGCCAATGGGTATAATACCCTCGGGTGCATTAACTAGGTTCTAAACCTTGTTGGAGTACATGGAATCCATTTCTAAATTCATGGCTTCTTGCTATTTCCCGGAGTCTATACTCATAATAGCCTCCTCGTAGGTCTGAGGATCAATATCCTCAATATCCTCTCTTCTGATATGTCCCATATATCTCTCAGGAGGATGGGACACTCTATCGGACCTACGTAAAGTTGGAACTTGTGTGTTAGGTATCTAAATAGACTATGGCTGTGGAATGGTGCTTGATCTAGGTTCTCCAACTTCACTCAATTCTATTATGCTCCTACTTTCTCCACCAAGAATATGTTCATTCTCAAGGAACACTACTCTCTTAGCTACAAAGACCTTTTGGTCCTTAGGGTGATAGAAATAATACCTACAAGTTTCCTTGAGGTATCCCATGAACTTGCACCATTCTGTTCTGGATTCCAACTTGTTAGGGTTGTGTCTCTTAACATGGGCAAGGCAGCCCCAAATCTTAACAATCTTAAGATCAGACATCTTCCTATTCCATATCTCATATGGAGTAGACATTACTAATTTGGTTGGAATTATGTTTAAAAGGTAAACTGTGGTCTCTAGGGCATATCCCCAGAATGAGATAGGTAGGTCGGCGAAACATATCATGGAACGCACCATGTCTAACAGTGTGCGATTCCTCCTTTCTGATACACCATTAAGCTATGGTGTATAAGGAGGTGTCCATTGGGATAAGATCCCATAGTCTTTGAGGAACTGGGTGAACTCTGTACTCAAGTACTCACCTCCTCGATCTGATCGAAGGGTTTTAATACTCTTTCCTGTTTGGTTCTCCACTTCATTTTTATATTCCTTGAATTTCTCAAAAGCTTCAGACTTGTACTTCTTCAAGTACACATGTCCGTATCTTGAGAAATCATCAGTGAAAGTAATGAAATAGGAGTGACCACTAATGGCATGAGTCGACATGGGACCGCATACATCACTATGTATGAGTTCTAGTAACTCAGTGGCTCTCTCTCTAGTTCCACTAAATAGAGAGTTGGTCATCTTTCCCCGAAGGCAAGGTTCACATGTCGCATATGACTCATAGTCAAATGGATCTAGATATCCATCTTTTAGCAACTTTTGAATCCTTCTTTCATGGATGTGACCTAGCCTATAATGCAAAAGATATGCATTGTTCACCTCTTCTCGTTTCCTCTTAGACTCACTTACACTCATAATATGTAGAGTTGTATCTAGCATAAATAAACCATTATGCAATGTTCCTCTCGTGATGATCTGATCATCTAATATTATTGAACAACCATTGTTCTCAAAAACTAATTTATATCTAATAACTGTCTAACATAAAATGAAAATAATATTTTGATAATAGAATGAATATAATAGCATGCATCTAATGCAATAATAGCTCCGCTAAGTAGATGTACAATTACCTTGCCAACAGCCACTACAGTAACCTTTGCTCCATTGCCCATCTTAAGGTCCATCTCGCCTTTGTTCAATCTCCTAGGTCCTGCCAGAATCAGAAACGAATTACAAATATGATAAGCACTCCCGGTATCCAATACCCATGTGTTATCAAAAGATTCTAACAAATGGAGACTGATCATGAATGTACTTGAAGCTTCTACAAGCTTCTGTTGCGCCCTCTCTGCAAGGTACTCTTTGCAGTTCCTCTTCCAATGCCCATCTTTGCCGTAGTGGAATCACTGGCCTTTGTCCTTTATTGGGTCTTTCTTGGCAACCTTTGTCTTACCCATTTTGCCCTTGCCCTTTCCCTTCTTAAGGGTCTTCTCAGCCTTCCTTTTCTTTCTGGTCTCACTAGTGTAGAGAACTAGTTTCTCTTTCTTGATGGTGCTCTCTGCTTCTCTCAACATATTGAGGAGCTCTCGGAGGGTCACATTAAGTTTGTTCATATTAAAATTCATTATAAACTAAAAAAAGGAATCTGATAGGGACTGAAGCATAAGATCCATATACAGGTTATCCTCTAGGACCATTCCTAAACCTGTGAGTTTCTTGATCCACTCAATTATCTTAAGGACATGATTTTAAACCGATGTCCCCTTAGTCATCCTGGCACGGAAAAGACTCTTTGATATCTCATATCGCTAAGTTCTTCCCTATTCATTAAACAGTTTGCGAAAATGCAGGAGTATGCAATTAGCATCCATATTTTCATGCTGTCTCTATAACTCAATAGTCATAGAGGCCAACATATAACACTGAGCAAGAGTGGAATCATCTAAGTACTTCACATAACGAGTGATCTCATCCTTGCTTGCCCCTTCGTCGGGCGTAGGGTTTACTGTATCAAGGACATACGCGATTTTCTTCGTCATGAGAACGATTCTCAGATTACGAAGCCAATCCGTATAATTTGGACCAGTGAGGTAGTTGGCATCAAGTATGCCACATAACGGATTTGAAAGCGACATTTTCTGAAATTAAAGATGTAGCAGAAATAAATAACATGTAGACTTTGCAAAAATTAAACAGTTAAGATAAGGACTTCTATTTTAATGTACTCCCACTAATTTTTCACGAGACGCACAACACCCTCCGGTATGTGAATCGGAGACCCCCGGTGGATCTTTAGTGGGGACCGAGATCCAATCGGCGTCTTAACGTAACCTCGAGAGACTCAACCAATCACGTTAAGCCCGCAAAGTTAAGCAACTCTTGCCAATCACAACTCCTTATGATTTCTATCATGTTCGGCCTCCGAACCACCATGGCCTCGAGGGACTCGACCAACCATGATGTTCAGTTAAGTTATCACCATCGTTACAAGATGAGTCTGATTCGGTGATATACTCTTAAGGGACTTGACCAAGCATACCATGTCCTCAGGTCACTAGTGACATCTTTATGTCGTAGATAAGATAGCGAGACGCGATATAGGTGAGTCTCGAGGGACTCGACCAACTCAACCTACACTGGGAATCGGTTCCTACCTATAATGATGGAAGGCCATGTGGGTTAATCTAATTACCTCACATTTACCAACTTAATATTATTAATGAAGAGGATTTTTGATTTGGTCTCCTAACATAATGTGTCACACACATACGTATTTAATATATATATCTACATTGCATGCAAATATATATATACATATCTAGTAGGTATATATTTAATCACACATCACATGAGCAATCACACTAGATGTTCATGGACCACATTCTAATATGATCAGGCCCGAGCCAGTGGGCCCAATCATTCACATCAAGATCTATGTGTACTTCGGCGCATCTCTATGCCCTGTGATCGTCCATCTCACTTCATCGGATCCGTCGACATCTCAACGCATCTCCATGCGTCGGATCGTCCGTCTCGGCCTCGTGAGTCACGCTACCGCTACATCTCCTCATGTAATTATAACATAATTACAAGCGCGTAGGCCCGACAATAAATGAGAAAAAAATAGAGGCTCGCAGGCCCCAATAATAATAATCACATGTATACACATCACATCACAAGTTCATGATCATCTGTCCACATCATGCATTACATGTATATGTTATTTTATAGGACTACTAGACAAAAATAATAGTTAATTAAACTATTTAATTAACATATTTATTTTTTTTGAAATCAAGGACATAAAAGAAAATTTTAAATTCTCAGGGGTATTTCGATAATTTGGCCAAAATATATATTGGTAATTCTGTCAAGGGGATAGAATCTAGAATTTTTGAAATTCCAAGGGGTATTTTGGTAATTCTATCAAAAGGGGGCAGAATATGAAATTTGTGAAATTTCGAGGGACAAAATCGTTTTTTGCTCTAAAACCCTAACTCCTCACCCCTAGCTGCCTACGTTGCGGCTGCGGCCACCGCCACCTTGTTGGCGGCGGCCCTTGCGTGCGGGGAGGGTGCCGGGGTGGCGGCGCTTGCCGTCTATGCGGGCGACATCGCTGCTGCCCTGCGAGCGCAGCACCAGCACTCCTGTGGCGTTGTCCCGCGAGTGCAACACTTGTAAGCGCTGCCCTGCAAGCAGCTCGCGCGCGCCCTGTGGCAAGCGAATACTGCACTGCACCCTTGCATGGTAGGCCGTAGGCAACCGCCTACAAACCACCGCCGTCGATCGGCGAGCTGCTTGTGTAGGCAATAAGGTTGCAAGCAGCCTTATGGCCGTTGCACGAACACAGCAAGGGCTACAACAGTTGCTGCCCTTCCTGGCCCTTTTGCGCCAATGATTTTGGCGTCAAAGTAGATCTAAAACACAACACACGTAGTTCAAGATCCGATCTTCGCACGAACAACCTGGCTCTGATACCACTATTGGGAAATCCTTCAGGGGAGTGACATCACATGCGCAGTGGAAGAACAGAAAATAAAAACCCCAGATTTCTCGTAGAAAGTTTTCATCATCGTGCGAATATCGGTGCGTCAAAAACAAATCCACAAAACTACACGTATAAAAGAAGATACCTAGAGAGATCGTATATCCCTAAATTTCTGTAGATCTGTGGGAGAGGATGAAGGAGGTCATGTCAGTTTCGGAGCGGCACTAAGAGGGGGGGTGAATTAGTGCAGTGGATTAAAGTATGTAACTTTTAAAACCGATTTTGAAGATTCATATAAGAACTTGATTCAACAAAAGAGACTTTAACTTGCAATGATTCAAGTGAATAAAATAGGAAGTGGGGAGAAGAAGTTCGATCAATTTGTAGCTAAGGAATTCACGATGTAGAAATTTAAACACTCACACAACCAATGTACGCAGTGATATATAGTGGTTCGGTCGAATGACCTACGTCTACTCTTAAAGCCTCCTCCAATGAGGCTCCCAACATCCACTACCAAGTCTCTTGAAGGGGAAGGACCAAACACCCCTTTACAACCTTTTACAAGAGGTTCCCTCTCTTTACAGAATTTTTATAAGGAGAAGAAAGGAGGTGAACTCTTGAGGAATTGAAAGCAAGAATTTGCTATAGCTTAGACTCAATTTTGGCACTTCAAAAAGGTGCTCTACCAACTAGAAGTAAAGGGATATTTATAGACTCTTTTGAGATTAAAAAATGGCTCTCAAAAGAGTCTCATCCCGAATTTTTTGGGGTGTAGGCGGTACCACTGCCTGACACTAGCAGTACCACCACCTGACACAGGTGGTTGCAACCACCTGTTAAGCGGTACCATCGCTTGGCACTGGCGGTACCATCGCTTGACACAGGTGGTTGCAACCACCTGTCAAGCGGTACCACTGTTGATTGGGGCGGTGACACCGCCTGGCCTTTGGCCATCTAGCGGTGCCACCGTCGTACTTTCCCAAATGCTGTGGGCCCAAATTTCGACCCAACATAGCCCCTTTAAGGCCTAGTTGACCCAAATCAGGTCTAGATAGGATTTATACCTAGTCTATACCCTAATTAAGTGCTAACTATGAACTTAAAACTAAATTAAATCGACACCGTCAAGTTATTTTCCGAAGAGCTTTCCGGCGATCTTCCGACGGACTTCCGACACTCCCTCAGATTTCTTCCGGCGGACTCCCAGCAGGGTCCCGGATTTTATGGTGAGTTCAACGAGTCTTTGGCAACCTTCTAAACCTTCTCGGTGATCTCTGCGAACCTCCAACGATCTTTCCGGTGAACTTCCAAAACCTTCGGTAAGTCCCCGATTCCATCTCGGTTGGCTCCGGCAGCACTTCCGATGATCCTTCGGACTTCCAATGGACTCTTGAACTTCCAGCAACTTGACTATGGTAATTTGCTTTATGTTTATCATAGTTAATCCTACACACTTATCTCAAAAATGGATTAGATCAAATAACCATCAATTGACTTCATCATCAAAATCTGAGATTCAACAATCTCCCCCTTTTTTATGATGACAATCAATTGATGACGGAGTTATTCTTAACTCCCCTTATCTATATGCCATATGATGAGAAAGTAAAAACATTTGAATTCAATCTCTTGAATTCAAGCCAAAACTGATAAGTTTCATCCATTGAACTTATCATCATGCTCAACAAGCATGAGGTTTCATTCATAAGAAAAATATCAAAGCATGACATTAATTTCAAGTCGAAGGATGATAAACATTTATCATTTTGACAAAAGATACCAATAATTTGAAATTACAATAAGGATCTCATAATTGAAAAGTGTGATATCATATTGGATACATCATGAGATGAAAACTTATCATATCATTTGAAAGATGCCATTTGATAAACATGATATAGTAAGAATTTCAACTTTAAATTTCAATTTGTGATGTATGTGATGTATTGCAGTACTAAAAAGTTCATTGCGATGCTTATTAAGGATTGCAACCTGTTTTTGACACAAAGAATGGCAAGAGCAATTGAATTGTAATATTAAATCTTATGAGACATTTTTATTTCATTATATTATATTTATCAAATCATCAAATTATTTTGCTCATGAAGGCCGCATTCAACAAGTCATCAATTTCACATTTTTCTCCCCCTTTGACATCATAAAAAAGGAGGTGATTAAAGTATATAATTGAAACTTGATACCAAGAGGTAAAATTTGATAAAAAGGAGTTACATAAGTGATATATGAGAGGAATCTTTATGTAGAAATCATTAAAATATGTCAGATCTAAAAAATATTTTGATCATTTTTATTCATGCTTATGAAATCCAAAAAATGATCATTGAGGCGAAAATGGATAAGAATTTTTAGGTGATCGTTCATGGTTCAAGACTTAATTTTGATAGAAAAATTCATGCATAAGTATAAAGCTAATGGATGCATCACTAAAGCCAATCATCAAACATGTTTAAGAAAAAAAAAATTAGAGAGATATCAAAATTCATGATGGGATTCAACTTGTCATTTATGAAGGGAGAAGATATAAAATCATAAAACCTTGAGTCATAATAATTAGCACATGAATAAAATCTTAAATAAATATTTAAGAGCTTGATTTTTATGCACAATTCATGACATTAATATATGCATATGTCAAGCTTCATATTTAAATTATATAATCCATCTAGTCATCACAAAGGAGAGTATGATGTTATACATGCATCATCGAAAGACATGATCTTTATTGAAGGGCATGATGTTATACAAAAAAAAAATGAGAATATTAAAACCAAAGTTGAAATAGTTTTATCAGCATTACAAACTTTTAATCATTCAAAACAACATCATGAAGGCTTCATCAGAAATATTTATTGAAACATTTCGATTGAAAGATGAAAATGAGTTCTTCATTCAAAACAAAATATTAAGATCAATGATTAAAAATGAAAGTTTCATATATTATTTAAAGTCCGGATGGATAATATAGACGTGAAACTATCAAAACTAAAGTTTAAACATTTTGGAAAACATACACTATTAAATATTAGGACAAATTTAGCATGCCTAATTCTCTTCTAATGAAGTCAAATTGTTCTTTATTTAGGGGTTTTCTGAAGATGTCTGCTAATTGGTATTTTGTATCAATAAATTCTAAAGTGACATCATTATTATTGACATAATCTCGTATAAAGTGATGCCTAATATCAATGTGCTTAGTTCTTAAGTGTTGAATGAGATTTTTGGTTAGACAAATAGCACTTGTGTTATCGCATTTTATGGAAATATTTTTTAAGTAAATTCTATAGTCTTCTAAAGTGTTTTTCATCCAAACAACTTGTGCACAACATGCACTTGCAGCTATGTATTCAGCTTCCACTGTGGATAGTGCAACTGAATTTTGTTTCTCGGAGGTTCAAGAAACAAGTACATATCTTAGAAATTGGCATGTTCCGGATGTGCTTTTTCTATCTATTCTACATCCGCCAAAACCGACATCCGCATAAGCTTTTAAATCAAAGTTATCAGATTTTGGATACCATAATCCTAGATTAGGAGTTCCTTTAAGATACCTAAGGATTCTTTTAATTGCTTTAAGATGAGATAACTTAGGATTAGCTTGGAATCTTGCACATAGACCTATACTAAACATGATATCTAGTCTAGTTGCGGTGAGATAAAGTAAGCTACCTATCATTCCCCTATATGTTTTTTGATCAAAATTTTCTCTACTTTCATCTAAGTCTAACTTGGTGGAAGTACTCATTTAAGTGTTTGTGGCTTTAGAACTATCCATGTTAAATTATTTTAACAATTCTAATATATACTTTGTTTGATTAAGAAATGTACCATCACTAAGTTGTTTAATTTGTAATCCTAAAAAGAAGTTTAATTCACCCATTAGGGTCATTTCAAATTCATGACTCATACACTTAGCAAATAATTTACATTGTGATTCATCCGTAGAACCAAAAATAATGTCATCAACATAAATTTGAACAATAATAAAATTATTTTTAAAATATTTAATAAACAATGTAGTATCAACTTTGCCATTAGTAAAATTATTTAAAATTAAGAAAGAACTAAGCCTCTCATACCAAGCCCTAGGGGCTTGTTTCAATCCATAGAGAGCCTTAGTTTAAAAACATGATTGGGAAGAAGAGAGTTGTCAAATCTGGGTGGTTATTCAATATACACTTCTTCAGAAATAAAGCCATTAAAAAAAGCACTTCTGACATCCATTTGAAAAAGCTTAAAGTTATTACTACTAGCATAGGCAAGGAGCATCCTAATGGCTTCTAATCTAGCCACAGGAGCGATACCTTCTTCTTGGTTGAAACCTTCGAAATTGATACCTTCTTCTAATCTAGCCATAGTAGCATCCTAATGGCTTCTAATCTAGCCATAGGAGCGATACCTTCTTCTTTGAAATCGATACCTTCTTCTTGGTTGAAACCTTTGGCCACTAATCTAGCCTTGTTTCTAACCACGATACCATATTCATCCTGCTTGTTTCTAAAGATCCATTTAGTACCAATAACTAAATGGTCATTAGGTCTAGGAACAAGCTTCCACATCTCATTCCTCTCAAATTGGTTCAATTCCTCTTACATTGCGATAACCCAAGAATTATCTTTCAAGGCTTCGTCAATGCATTTAGGCTCAATTTGAGAAAGAAAAGCGGCATGAGCATAAAAATTTTTAAAAGAGGAACAAGTTTGAACCCCTTTCGATGTGTCTCCTATAATTAGCTTCTTGGGATGGGCATCTACATACTTCCATTCCTTAGGTACAAAAAATTTGAAAGAAGATGCATCCAAGTTACTATTTTGAGGAGAGGGTTCATTTAAATTCAAATTATCAAAACCAAGATCATTTTTCTTAATTTTGAAAACTTCATTAAAAATCACATGAATAGACTCTTCTATAACTAAGGTTCTTTTGTTAAAAATACGAAAAGCTTTAGAAACGGAAGAGTAGCCAAGAAAGATGCCTTCATCGGATTTAGCATTGAATTTTCCTAAGGCATCCTTTTCATTTAAAATAAAGCATTTGCAACCAAAAACTTTAAAGTAAGAAACATTAAGTGTTTTGTTATTCCATAATTCATAAGGAGTCTTGGATAGAGAGGGTCTTACTAGAACCCTATTAATTGTTGAATCTCGGATTTTGATGATGAAACTAATTGAGTGTGATTGTGTTTTGTTGTCTAACTGCGTTTTGAGTTACGCAGGTCTACTATCGATCAGGAATAGACAGTTGACGCTGGAGGAATTGACGTTGCGCCGGAGATGATCACGTTAGGATATTGGATGTCGAGCCGGAGGTTCGGTCGACTATCGGCAGGAGGCTTCGTACGTCGGGCATCAGGCCAAGAAGTGCGGAGTTGCGCCATGGATATCGAGGTTGCGGAAGTCAACCGTCGATTGGGCAACAAGCCACTAGAGAGGGCGATGTGCCAAAGGATCGGACGAAGCGCCGACCAATGATGTGCCGGGCAACTGAATGTCAATTCGCATTGTAATAACTGTCTAGATCGAAGTAGAGTTTTTGGTGTTTGTTTGTGCAGGAGTGACTACGATAGGGATGAAGACGTAAAGCGAAACAAAGGGCCGAAGACAAGTGTGATGAATCGTTGGGAGTTCGAGTGTTCAACGGAAGTCCGAAGATTCGTTGGGAGCGTTGCCGGAACCGGCCGAGAACAAGTAGGAAGCTTGCCGAAGGGTTTTCGGAAGTTCGCCGGGAGGTTCGTCGGAAGTTCGCGGAGCTTGCCAAGAAAGATCGGAGCTTGCCAAAGAAGCTCGGGGGAACTCGCCAAGATCATCGTGAAGTCCGAGAGCTTGCCGTGAGTCCACGGAATGGTTTCCGAAGGTTCGTCGGAAGACTGTCGGAAGTTGACCGGAAGCTCGCCGGAAGAAGTTGTCATGTGGACTTTGTAATAGCTTAGGAAACGTCTTTAAAATTCGTAGTTAGCACGTATTTTGGGTTAGGATTAGATAACCCAAAGTGGGGGCCCATTGGGCCTTGATTAGGATGAGTTTGGGCCAAAATTTTGGCCCAAACCGAACTGGCTACGCATGCATGCATGCTACGTGCATGCTGCTGTAGCCCCGCTACTGTAGCGCGCCCGGCTACTGTAGCGAGCCCGGATACTGTAGCAGGCGCTCACTGTAGCGAGCCCGGCTACTGTATCAGGCGCTCACTGTAGTGCGCCCGGCTACTGTAGCAGGCGGTAGCACCGCCTGCCTGGGGCGGTAGCACCGCCCGGCTACTGTAGCAGGTGGTAGCACCGCCTGACTGGGGCGGTAGCACCGCCTGGCTGGGGCGGTAGCACCGCTTTGGTGCGTGGAAAGCCGGCGGTAGCACCGCTGGGCTGAAGCTGATAGAACCGCTGGGTGTGTCGATCTGCCAAGACTTTGATAAAGATCGAAAAACTCAAAGGATTCAAATTTTTGGCTCCAAGTTTGGGCTCCAAATTTGAATCACTTTGAGGCTTATAAATACCCCTTCCTTTTCAGCTGAAAAATACAACCCTTAGAGAGTTAGATTTTGAAAATAAGTCTTGGGAAAGTCTTGTTCTTCATTTGCTAAGTGTTCACCTTCTTCTTCTTCTTGAGAGATCTTGTACAAGTGTGAACATCTTGTAAAGGGTTGTAAAAAGGGGTGTTTGATCCTTCCCCTTCAAAGGACTTGCTAGTGGAAGAGCGGAGCCTCATCGCAAAGGCTTCAAGAGTGGATGTAGGTCATTTGACCGAACCACTATACATCATTGTGTCCTTAAATGTGTGAGTGTTTATATTTCTGAATCATTTCATTTCTTGGCTGCAAGTTCATAGTTAGTTCCTTTTCACAAGCAATTACTTTCAAGTTCTCTTTCGTCGAATCGAAATCTTCCTACGAACTTGTGTTTCTTTGCGAAATCGGTTTCAAGAATACGAGTTTAATCCGCTGCACTAATTCACCCCCCCCTCTTAGTGCCTTTTGATCCTAACAATTGGTATCAGACCACCTTCTTTCCCTTTTGGAATTTCCCCCGTGAGAAATGGCTCTAAATGGTTTTCAAGAGGGCTTTTCGGTTTTTCGTCCACCGTTCTTTAACGGATCGGACTACACTTATTGGAAAACTCGAATGAGAGTTTTCATGCTTTCAATGGATTTGGATTTGTGGAACATCATTGAAAATGGCTTTCAACTTCCCTCTAAACCGACGAACGAATGGTCGGACTTAGAGAGAAAATCTTTTTCTTTGAATGCAAAGGCTATGAATGCCTTATTTTGTGCTTTGAACAAAAATGAGTTCAATCGAATTTCTTCTTTAAACGGCTTTTGATATATGGCAAATACTTGAAATCACGCATGAGGGAACTAGTAGAGTTAAAGACTCGAAAGTAAACCTCTTGTTGCATGATTTTGAGCTCTTCCAAATGACACCAAGCGAATCTATCGACGACATGTACACCCGCTTCACGGATGTCGTCAATAGCTTGAAAAGTCTTGGTAAAAGTTTTTCGGGTTTTGAACTCACTAACAAGATCTTAAGATCCCTTTCAAAATGGTGGGATCCTAAAATAACGGCGATTCAAGAATCAAAGGATCTAAATAATTACTCTATTGATGAACTCATTGGGTCCTTAAAGACCTATGAAATGGAACATGATGAATATGATAAACATGATGAGCACATGAACAACCTTCTAAAGAATAAGAAGGTTTTGAACTCCGAACTATGAAATGCCACTTGAGTAATGACTCAAGTGATGAGGACAATGAGGACATTGAATACATAACAATGAATGTTAACAAGTTCATTAAACAAAAATTAAAAACACAAATGAACTTGAACGGAGAAAGAGGCCAAAGAAGAAGAAGAAGGCTTGGAAAGAAGAATCAAGGAAAGAAGAAGCAAACTACGCTTTCATGGGCCGACAATGAGGTAAGTAACTTAACTTCCTTGAATTATTTTGAAATTACATGATGATTTCCATGAATGCTTATCTTAGTTAGTAGGAATTTTTTTAATGTTTTTCTTGTGTTTTTAGAAATTTTTTTAAAAAAATCGAAATTATACTATGCTTTTCTTTATAGTATTTTTGAAAAATAAAAATATGATTGATGATTGTATGATTTGTGATAATGTTTAGACACCTAATAGAATCAACCCATGCATGAGTATCTTGATAGTTTACATTGTCTTTAAACATGATGCTTGATGATTTTATATCATGCATGAGTTGTTGAAGTGATGTTGATTTAAAACTTCTATCTTGGATTAATGGGTCTTGACCCTTTTATGATGAAATTTTTAGATGATACATGTCTTCATGAAATCAATTATAAAGACCTAACTCATAAATTTTCTAAATAAAAGAAATGTGATTTTAATGTTGCCTTGTATTACATTTGGACTTGATGATTTTTATGACGAAAATTATTTTTCAGATTTATAAAATGATGCATGATTTTACCAAAAATTTGAGCATCGATCATCTTGTTATAACTAATGTAAGAAAGAATTAAAATGATTTTGATGATATTTTCGTTTTTGAATATGATGCATGACATTTTCATATGAAAAATTTGAACATTCTTATGAAAGATCAAATCACATAAATTGAAACTCATAAAGATGAGAAAATATACTATTATGATGTTTGATGCATATGATCTTGATGGATTTAATGACAAACTTATGTTTTGAATTTCTACAATGATGGGTTCCATATAAATGTTTGAACATATATTATGAAATCATCATTGAAATGAAAATACTAAAAGTTTGTGATCATGCTTAATGACTTTGTGATATCATATCTTGATGACAAACTCATGTTTTGGTCTTAAATTTGATACTCATTTTAGAAACATGAGCACACTTGTATGAAACAAACAACTTAAAAGAACATATTTTTCCTATCTTATCGAGATTAATGATTTCATGATATTTTGTGAATCTCGAAATTGATTTTGATGATTCGATTATGAGTTACAAGTTAATAATTTGATTTGAATGAGCTTAAACTACATTGTGATCTTGATAACTTGAGTCTTTCAAGATCTCTCACTTCATACCATGATTCTCCCATGTTGTTGAAGAAAAATCCAAATGAATCATAAGTTATTTTCTCTTGACTTATTGATACTCAACTTGAGAAAATGTGTTTTGAATGTTGAAACATTACATGTGTAATTTGAACATTTCTCCTATGTTTCAATACACATGACTTGATGATTGAAATATAAATGCAAATGTTTGATATATCACTTGTCATGGTTTGAATATCAATGTACAAGAAATGTTGCTCTTCTTGATATCTTTTATGAATTTGAATAAGACTTGTTAAAGATTCTTGATTCATCTCTTAATCTCTTGGAATCATAACTTGACTTGTGTGAATCAAGATGCATGAAACAAATTGTTCTCTTTGCAATTTGCTATCCAATGAATCATGATTGATATTATTGCTATTTTACCTCCTATGATTCACGTTGTAAAATTTTATAAATCATGATGCAATAAAATTATTTATGCAACAATCAAGTGCTCATGTGATTCTTTACTAATGAAAATACTTTAGTGGAATTATGATCTTGACAACTATGACTTGAAACTCTTTATAAATCAAGATCTTTTACCATTCTCTTTTCATTTTATCAAAAGAAAATTCTTTAAATGAAATGTAACTTGTCTTATGATTTCTCGGAATTCAATCCTTGAATTTTTATGAATTTGTGATCTTGATATCTTGATTCTTATGAAATGTGATCTTGATGAAAAATCTTATACTTGAATCAAGTTACTCTTTATGCTATACCTTTTTAAATGAATCATGAGTCTTATTATCATATATTTCATAATATAGAAATGACAAAAATTCTTTGGCTTGTATGTCTTATGTGGCAATTGAAAAATAGATAATTGAAAAGAAATTTGCCTTATGATGAATCAATGAATCATGACTTGATCTATGAGAATGATATGTTTTTATGCATCATGATTCAAGATAGTATACCCTTTATCATGAATTGATATTTGCCATGTAAGCCTTATACGATTGAAAATTTGATGAAAAAGAATTGTGCTTAATACTTGAATCATTGATTTATTCTTTTATCATGGTTTAAAAATGAATGAAAAGAAAATATGTTAGCACTTGTAATCATGATTTGATCTTTAATATTGATATGCTTTCATATATCATGATTCTTGGTTGTATGACATTTATCTTGAATTAAAAAAGTGATAAATATGAATTTTGATCTTGCTAAAAAGAAAATTATGAATCATGAATGATATCTTTTAGTTGTGATCCTTGTTGAATTTATATATTGATATCCGTCATGACATGATTTCTTTGCATTGTTGTCTTATTTGCATCATGTAATGATTGAACAATTGATGTATATTTTTATTGATGCAAATTTATAATTGATATGAAAAATGGCTTGTATAATGATTGAAATTCTTAGCCATCTAGTCCTCCCTTCTTTTTGACAAAGACAAAGGGGGAGAAAAATTGCTACCTTGCAATTTCACAAGAAGAAGAAGGATTGCTATTTCAAAGGATGCAAATATTGCTATCTTGACTATATCAAAAGAAGCAAAATGCAAAACTTCAAAAATTTGAAATGTTACATGCCTTTATGTTTGTATGTTTAAATGAAAAGTTAGCATATATGTTTAAAGTGATCATACATAATTGCTAGCTCATTGCAAACAAAAGTTGATAGCTTGCAAAGGTGAAACTTAGTTACAAAAGAGAAGAATTGAAAGGAAGCTAACTTGCGTGTCGCAAAGTATGTTAGCTTGCTTATCATTATTGATTGCTTGCTTATCATCTTTTTATCTCATATCTTGATTTTTGACTCCCTTGAATTCATGACTTAATATGCTAAAAATTCATATTGTAAATTTGTTATTTTGTCATGATCAAAGCATTGGCTATTTGTACTCTACTTTTTGACAAAACAAAGAGGGAGAAGAATTATTGCTAGCTTATGTATTGCAAAGAAAAATTTTGCTAGCTAGAATATGCAAAGGAAGCAAAGAAAGTGCAACTTGCACATCTCAACAAGCAAGTGAAAATTACCATCATTGTCCATCCTTGAAACTTGCTATGATTGAATGGTATTATTTGATGTTGTATTGTAAAAATGTTGTATGATGTGATAAATAGCTAGTATGTTGTAAAGATTTGCATATTCTTGAAAACTAGCTATGATGTTACTTCTCCTTTTTGTTGATGACATAGGGGGAGAAGTAGATTGATGACTTCATGCTTTGTATTGAATATTTTATATATTTGCATGATGGTTTTGTTATTTTCTCTTAACATTGTGATGAATGTTACTTGGATTTGGGATAATCCAAGGGTTCTATCAATTGCATATTGATACGGGGAGTTTGTGTTAAACTCCGGGGAGTTATGGTTAACTCCGTCAGTCATCAATTAGTTGTCATCATCAAAAAGGGGGAGATTGTTGAATCTCGGATTTTGATGATGAAACTAATTGAGTGTGATTGTGTTTTGTTGTCTAACTGCGTTTTGAGTTACGCAGGTCTACTATCGATCAGGAATAGACAGTTGACGCTGGAGGAATTGACGTTGCGCCGGAGATGATCACGTTAGGATATTGGATGTCGAGCCAGAGGTTCGGTCGACTATCGGCAGGAGGCTTCGTACGTCGGGCATCAGGCCAAGAAGTGCGGAGTTGCGCCATGGATATCGAGGTTGCGGAAGTCAACCGTCGATTGGGCAACAAGCCACTAGAGAGGGCGATGTGCCAAAGGATCGGACGGCGCCACCAATGATGTGCCGGCAACTAAATGTCAATTCGCGTTGTAATAACTGTCTAGATCGAAGTAGAGTTTTTGATGTTTGTTTGTGCAGGAGTGACTACGATAGGGATGAAGACGTAAAGCGAAACAAAGGGCCGAAGATAAGTGTGATGAATCGTTGGGAGTTCGAGTGTTCAACGGAAGTCCGAAGATTCGTTGGGAGCGTTGTCGAACCGGCCGAGAACAAGTAGGAAGCTTGCCGAAGGGTTTCGGAAGTTCGCCGGGAGGTTCGTCGGAAGTTCGCGAGCTTGCCAAGAAAGATCGGAGCTTGCCAAAGAAGCTCGGGGAACTCGCCAAGATCATCGTGAAGTCCGAGAGCTTGCCGTGAGTCCACGGAATAGTTTAGAAGGTTCGTCGGAAGACTGTCGGAAGTTGACCGGAAGCTCACCGGAAGAAGTTGTCATGTGGACTTTGTAATAGCTTAGGAAACGTCTTTAAAATTCGTAGTTAGCACGTATTTTGGGTTAGGATTAGATAACCCAAAGTGGGGGCCCATTGGGCCTTGATTAGATGAGTTTGGGCCAAAATTTTGGCCCAAACCAAGCTACTACATGCATGCATGCATGCTACGTGC
Source organism: Musa beccarii (assembly GCA_024322285.1). Classification (NCBI taxonomy): domain Eukaryota; kingdom Viridiplantae; phylum Streptophyta; class Magnoliopsida; order Zingiberales; family Musaceae; genus Musa; species Musa beccarii. The sequence goes on from CM044398.1 coordinate 56,832,185, forward strand.
ATCTTGCTTTGTAGCCCGCTCATGAAGCGCTTGCTTCATCTGAGCGAGCCGGATATCGTAGTGAGGCTCTCACTATAGCGAGCCCAGCTCTGTATCGACGCGCTCACCGTAGTGCGCCGACATCGTAGAAAGCGGTAGCACCACCGCCTGGGCGTAGCACCGCCCCACTATCTGAAGCTAAGCGTAGCAGCCGCCTGGTGGCGTAGCACCCTTCAGTGCGTGGAAAGCCAGGCGGTAGCATCGCTGGGTGAAGCTGTAGAACCGCTGGTGTGTCGATCTGCCAAGACTTGATAAAGACCGAAAAACTCAAAGGATTCAAATTTTTGGCTCCAAGTTTGGGCTCCAAATTTGAATCACTTTGAGGCTTATAAATACCCCTTCCTTTTCATTTGAAAAATACAACCCTTAGAGAGTTAGATTTTGAAAATAAGTCTTGGGAAAGTCTTGTTCTTCATTTGCTAAGTGTTCACCTTCTTCTTCTTCTTGAGAGATCTTGTACAAGTGTGAACATCTTGTAAAGGGTTGTAAAAAGGGGTGTTTGATCCTTCCCCTTCAAAGGACTTGCTAGTGGAAGAGCGGAGCCTCATCGCAAAGGCTTCAAGAGTGGATGTAGGTCATTTGACCGAACCACTATACATCATTGTGTCCTTAAATGTGTGAGTGTTTATATTTCTGAATCATTTCATTTCTTGGCTGCAAGTTCATAGTTAGTTCCTTTTCACAAGCAATTACTTTCAAGTTCTCTTTCGTCGAATCGAAATCTTCCTACGAACTTGTGTTTCTTTGCGAAATCGGTTTCAAGAATACGAGTTTAATCCGCTGCACTAATTCACCCCCCCCCTCTTAGTGCCTTTTGATCCTAACATTAATGACATAGCAAGCCGTATTAATAGCTTCAGCCCAAAAATATTTGGGTAAACTATGTTCATTTAATATGGTTCTTGCCATTTCTTGTAAATTTCTATTCTTTCTTTCTACTACTCTATTTTGTTGAGGATTCCTTGGAGTAGAGAAGTTGTGGTTATACCCATTTGATTCACAAAAATTTTGGAAGTCACGGTTTTAGGATTCACCACCATAATCACTCCGAATTGATGAAATCATGAAACCCTTTTCGTTTTGAGTAAGTTTATAGAATTTAGAGAAATATTTAAAACAATCACTTTTGTGAGCCAAGAAATAGGTCAACGTAAATCTACCATAGTCATCTACAATTACAAAAGCATATTTGTTACCTCCTAGGCTTGTTGTGTCAATTGGTCCAAATAAATCCATATTGATCAATTGTAATGGTCTAGAGGTACTTATTTGATTTTTTGGCTTGAAGCTAGTTTTAATTTGTTTTCCTAGTTGACAAGCATCACATACTTTATCTTTAATGAACTTAACCTTGGGAATGCCTCTTACAAGGTTTTTAGATGTGATTTAAGAGATTAGTTTCATGTTGGCATGATCTAATCTTCTATGCCAAAGCTAAGCATCATCATTCAAAGCCAAAAAACATATTTCACTACTAAGGTCATCAAGGTTAATAGTGTAGATGTTATTTTGCTTGATTGCAATTATAGATGTGTTGTTGTGTGGTTTTTCGACGATGCAAGCATTGGATTCAAATCTTACAATATAACCATTATCACATAATTAACTAATACTCAAAAGATTATATTTTAAACCATCTACTGATAACACATTATCAATTGAAAAGGTTAATTTGTTACCTATAGTACCATTGCCAATGATTTTACCCTTGTTGTTGTCTCCGAAGGTGTGAAACCCTTCGTCTTGACTAGAGAGCTTAGAGAATTGAGATGGACTTCCGGTCATGTGCCTTGAGCATCCACTATCAAGGTACCATCTCTTACTCCTAGCTTATGTGGGTGTTTTTGTCTACAAGAAAGGATAGTTTTTAGGTACCCATTTTGACTTAGGTGCCTCAAAAACTGATCTACTAAATTTATCATTATTCAATAAGTTCCTAATTGATCCTTTAGGAACCTATACTAATTTATGTGAGCTAAGTTTCCTATATGGACATTTATAAACAACATGTCCGGACAAAAATTATATTTCAAATGAGAGGATACATGTAATGTTGGCCCTTTAACGAAGGTGGTTTGAGTTCGGTGAGATCTACTCACAAATCCAATTCCACATCTATTTATGATATGACCCTTGTTTGCAAGGATCATGTCTAAGCTCTTGCTACCGACCTTAAACTTGTTTAGGGTCTCTTTGAGTAGTAAGTTCTTTTTGATTGCTTCTAAGTGATTACACTTAGAGCATGGGAGTAGAGGGAGAGAATCATGCTCAAGACTCTTAAGTTTATCTAGCAATAAAGCATGTTCCTTTTTTAAAAAATTGAATCTTTTTGTAACAGTTCTACATTCATCAAATAATTCATAGAAAGTAATTAAAAGCTCATCGAAATATAAATCTTTATTAAGTAAATCACTTACCTCTTCTCCCATAGCCATTAGAGCGAAGTTGGCCTCCTCTTTGTTGCTTGCTTCTTCATCTTTGGAGTCACTTGAGTCATCCTATATAGCCTTCAATGCCTTCTTCTTCTTCTTGAGTTGCTTCTTCTTGGCTTGGGGGCATTCATTTTTGAAGTGCCCCGGCTTATTGCATTCATAACATATGACTTGGTCCTTTTTTCGTTCAAGTTTGTTTTTGAATTCATTTTTAAATTTGCCTTTTTTAATGAATTTTTTAAATTTTCTAGCTAAGATTGCAATGTCTTCGTCAAAGTCCTCATCACTTAATGTTCCTTTCAAGTGGTCTTATTGAGTTCTTAATGCCATATCCTTCTTGTTCTTTGGAAGGGGGTTCTCTAGCTCATCATGAGCATGACATGTCATTTCATAGGTCATTGAAGACCTTACGAGTTTTTCGATAGGAAAAGTTTTAAGGTCCTTGGCCTTTTGAATGGCCGTAACCTTTGGATCCCAACTTTTTGGAAGGGATCTTAAAATTTTTATTACTAGTTCAAAATTAGAAAAATCTTTACCAAGTGCCTTGAGTCCATTGATGACATCCGTGAAGCAGGTGTACATGTCTCCAATGGACTCACTTGGTTTCATTCGAAAAAGCTCATAAGAATGCACAAGAATATTGATTTTGGACTTCTTCACTCGGCTAGTGCCTTCATGAGTGATCTCAAGAGTGCGCCAAATATCAAAAGCTGATTCACAAATTGAAACACGATTAAACTCATTTTTATCAAGTGCACAAAATAGGGTATTTATAGCCTTTGCATTTAAAGTAAAAACCTTCTTCTCCGATTCATTCCATTCGCTCATCGGAAGAGAAGATTTTTTAAATCCATTTTTGACAATGCTCCAAAGCTCAAAATCTATGAAAATAAGAAAGATCCTCATACGAGTCTTCCAATACGTGTAATCCAACCCATTAAACATAGGCGGACATGTAATGGAGTGTCCCTCTTGCATGTCGGAAAAAGCCATCTCTCTTGGATTTTAAACCAAATATGAGAGTGAACCCACTCTGATACCAATTGTCAAGTTCGGAGTGGCACTAAGAGGGGGGGTGAATTAGTGCAGTGGATTAAAGTATGTAACTTTTAAAACCGATTTTGAAGATTCGTATAAGAACTTGATTCAATGAAAGAGACTTTAAGTTGCAATGATTCAAGTGAATAAAATAGGAAGTGGGGAGAAGACATCCGATCAATTTGCAGCTAAGGAATTTACGATGCAGAAATTTAAACACTCACACAACTAATGTACGCAGCGATGTATAGTGGTTCGGTCGAATGACCTACGTCCACTCTTGAAGCCTCCTCCAATGAGGCTCCCAACTTCCACTACCAAGTCTCTCAAAGGGGAAGGACAAAACACCCCTTTACAGCCTTTTACAAGAGGTTCCCTCTCTTTACAGAATTTTTACAAGGAGAAGAAAGGAGGTGAACACTTAAGCAATTGAAAGCAAGAATTTGCTATAGCTTAGACTCGAGTTTTGCACTTTAAAAAGGTGCTCTACAAGCTAGAAGTAAAGGGGTATTTATAGACTCTTTTGAGATTAAAAAATAGCGCTCAAAAGAGTCTCATCCCAAATTTTTGAGGTGCAGGCGGTACCACTGCCTGACACACGTGGTTGCAACCACTTGTCAGGCGGTACCACCATTGACTGGGGCGGTGCCACCGTCTGGCCTTCGGCCATCTAGCAGTGCCACCGCCAGACTTTCCCAGATGTTGTGTGGGCCCAAATTTCGGCCCAACGTGGCCCCTTTAAGGCCCAGTTGGCCCAAATCAGGTCTAGATAAGATTTACACCTAGTCTATACCCTAATTAAGTGCTAACTATGAACTTAAAACTAAATTAAACCGACACCATCAAGTTATTTTCCGAAGAGCTTTCCGACGATCTTCCGGTGGACTTCCGACACTCCCTCGGATTTCTTTCGACGGACTCTCAACAGGCTCCCGGATTTTATGGCGAGTTCAACGAGTCTTTGACAACCTTCTGAACCTTCTCGGTGATCTCTGCGAACCTCCGACGATCTTTTCGGTGAACTTCTGAAACCTTCGGCAAGTCCCCGATTCCATCTCGGTTGGCTCCGGCAGCACTTCCAATGATCTTTCGGACTTCCGGTGGACTCTTGAATTTCCAACAACTTGACTCCGGTAATTTGCTTTATGTTTATTATAGTTAATCCTGCACACTTATCTCAAAAGTGGATTAGATCAAATAACCATCAATTGACTTCATCATCAAAATCCGAGATTCAACAGGTCAAGCGTCCTCCTCTCTAGCGGTATCCACACAGTAGGGATTGCAATGATGCACCTCTCTCTCTGGGGAGAGGAGAACAGGAGGTGACAACCAAAAGAAACCCCCATCCTATAGACCTTTGGTTCTCTCCTATTTATAGAGGTCCCTTGAAAACCCTAATGGATCTTTTGCCCTATTGTGTATTGGATCTCCATCTAATTACCCAAGCCTCTTGGATTAGTGGGTCTCTACCCAATAATCTCTTATTAGCAATTATTGGATCTCATCTCAGGATCCAATAATTCAATGGCTTAATGGATATCCAATAAGATAGGGGGTTCAGCGGATATCTCATATCCGAACCTCTACTCGTCGCAACACCTACCATATGTGTGTGACCCTATAGGCCCAATATCGAGCTGGTCGTGAGTCATACTTGTCAGAACTCCTTCTGACTTAGTGAATTATTATCTCTATAATAATTCACCCAACTCATCGATTGTGGACGTACCAGGCCACTACGCCGCGGCCCCCAGATGATACAGAGGAATCTAATTCTTTAGACCTATCTGTCCTCAATTATCAT